>JANHMN010000008.1:71181254-71194486 GCA_030674055.1 Rhabdomys pumilio | reverse complement strand
TTTTTTTTTTTTTTTTTTTTTTTTTTTTTTTTTTTTTTTTTTTTTGGAGACAGGATTTCTCTGTGTACTACGTAGACCAGGCAGGTCTTGAACTCACAAAGATCTGCCTGCCTTGGGCTCCTGAAAGTGCCAGGATTAAAGATGTATGCCCCACAACTAGCTTAAATACTGAGGTGTGTTGTTGTTGCTCTTTGCTATTGCTGCTGCTGTTTTGTTCTGTTTGGGTTTTTGGTTTTTTGAGACAGGGTTTCAGTCATTGTACTCCTGGCTGTCCTGGAGGTCACTCTGTAGATCAGGCTATCCTCAAACTCACAGAGATCTGCCAGCCACTGCCTCCCAAGTGCACCAGCTAAAAGCGTACGCCACTACTGTCCCATACACGTAATTAAAACAAACAAACGAAGGAACAAACAAACCACTGTGAAGGGCAGAAGACTTGTCCACGGTTAAGTGTACATCTCTTGCACAGGAGCTGCACCCATGTGTGCACATAAAGGCACAAAAATAAAATATTTTAGAGAATGAACCAAGGTAAATGAGATCCCGAGACTCAATAACAACAACAAAACAAGATTGACCTCTGGCTTCCACGAGCATAGGTGCATGCACACACATACAGAACAGAGATGCTATGAACTGTGGAAATGAAGTCAAGCAGCACACATTGATTGTGGTAGCATCGTGCCAAGATCACAGTGGGTCCCATTCGATGGCGGTGATTCTTTACCTCACCTTACATTGGCTGTCTACCAATGAAAAGCCCAAGAACCCAGTAGCTTTTTCAATCTATCAGACTGGATGTCTGTCTTAGTCAGGGTTTCTATTCCTGCACAAACATCATGACCAAGAAGCAAGTTGTGGAGGAAAAGATTTATTCATCTTACACTTCCATGTTGCTGTTCATCACCAAAGAAAGTCAGGACTGGAACTCAAGCAGATCAGGAAGCAGGAGCTGATGCAGAGGCCATGGAGGGGTGTTACTTACTGGATTGCTCTCCTGGCTTGCTCAGCTTGCTTTCTTATAGAACCCAAGACCACCAGCCCAGTGATGGCACCACCCATAATGGGCTGGGCCCTTCCCCTCTTGATCACTAATTGAGAAAATGCCTTACAGCTAGATTTCATGGAGAATACCCTCAAGGGAGATTCCTTGTGTCACCTTGGTACACAAAACCAGCCAGTACAATGTCTCAGCTGGTTTTCAATATTTGCCAAAATCCCAAAGAAGTAGACTCTGATGTCAGTGAAGGAATGGACTTGGCAGTCAGGGCTAGAGTGAAGGCAAACAGGTAAGATCTGGTGTATCCAGCCAGTTGGGTTTTAGTTCCAATGAGTCAAGTTGACAACCAAGAATAGCCATTGCAGTGCGCTTTCTATCTTGTGCATAAGCCTTTCCTTCCCCCTCTATATATTTTTTAAGAAAGCCAGATAAAAGGAAACCAAATACCTGACTAGAAAACTATTGTGTGGTGGTTTGAATGGATTCTCCCTCTTCTCTGGCTTTTGGATGCCAGGTCCCCAGTTGGCAGCACTGTTTAGGAAGGTTTAGGAAATGTGGCCTTAGTGGAGGAAATGTGTCACTGGAGTCAGACTATGAAAGTTTAAAGACTGGCATCAATTCTGGTGTGGTGAGCTCTCTCTGCTTCCTGGTGGCAGCTGGAGATGTGAATTTCCATCTGGCTCTGCTGCCACCACCATGTCTGCCACCACCATGTCTTCCCATGTCTGCTGCCACCATGTCTGTCTTCCCATGTCTGCTGCCACCATGTCTGCCACCACCATGTCTGCCACCACCATGTCTTCCATGTGTGCTGCAACCATGTCTGCTGTGATGGACTTTTATCCCTTAGAACCATACACTCAAATAAATCCTTTCCTGTTGTGAGTGAATGTTGGAACATGGTCAGAAGAGTGACGCATAGTAAACAGTGCCTTGGGGAGCCCCAAGAGAGGCTCCAGGAAAAAAGGCAGAGAGCGGGTTTTTTGTTTGTTTGTTTGTTTGTTTTGTTTTTCCTCCTGTTCATTTTGTTTCCTGGATTGTTCTTAGATGTGATTTTATGACTCCTGCAAGAATCATTTATATTCAGTTTATAAGATATGTTTATTCTTGTTAGATGTCAGAACATGGCTATAGAACTAAATCTGGTCGGTGTACCCCAAATCTGGATATGCCCCTCTGCCTTGCTTTCATGCTTGCCCAGATATAACCTATAGCTTGTGCCAGGCAATTGTATTTAAATTGGTCTGTCCTGAGAAAGTTCTGGGAAAGGGCTGCTCTGTTAATGCTTAGTCTGTGCTTACTGGCTTTTATTTACATGTTCTTCTGACCATGTTTTTCTGAACACAAACAACCTTCCTGAGACCATTGCTTTTTTTTGTTACATGCCTGTTTAAAAGTACATTGAAACTGAAGATTGTCTACAGCATTAGAATGTACTCCACCTCATTCTTTCAGATGCTCAGATCCCACGTTTAGCAGATAAGGTCTGCACAAGTCAGCCAAAAAGCCACCAACAGCCCATCTAGGGAGAACAGGTAGTCCTTATAGGGTTCCTCCAGGCTTAAGGTAAATAGATCCCTTCTTCTAAGAAGACTTTTTTTTTTCCTGTCTTGAATAAAACAGGCCAAAAGGGAGGGGTCTGTGCCTGTGGCCATAGGGCCAGTTTTATGGGTAGCAGATGTCCTTTTGCCTGTGGCAGATGGCCATTTAGGGAGGAATGAGGAAATCACAGTTATCTGGCAACACAAGGTAGCTGAGTCACAGAGTTTCAGAGAAATGCTGGGGGTTAGGTTTTTGTTTCCTCATGACATCTGACCTGACTGAGCTCTGGAAGCCATTCTAGGCCATTGACAACTGCACAGCCATCTTAGGGGCCTGCTTGGTGACCTAACACTTCTTATACAAATTATCTTAGTCACTGTGTTCTATCACAGCAATGAAAAAGCAAGCAAAAAATAATGTGTGTTCATAAACTTGCCCTTACAGACACTTAAGCAAGGTCAAATGGAGACCAGTGACATTAGTTACTTTGATGTCTGCTGTGGCAATGTTCCTGATAAAAGGATCTTGGGAAAAGAAGGGAGGGGAAGGGAGGGAAAGGGAGGAGAAGGGAGAAGAAGGAAAGAGAGGGGAAAGGAGGGGAAGGGAGGGGAGGGAGGAGAAGGGAAAGGAGGGGAAGGGAGGAGAAGGGAGAAGAAGGAAAGAGAGGGAAAGGAAGGGAGGGGAGGGGAGGGGAGAGGAGAGGAGGGGAGGGGAAGGGAGGGGAGGGGAAGGGTAAAGATTTCCTTGAAGTCATTTTGAGGGTTCAGCTCATCATGATGGAGAAGTCATAATGACAGGATCGTGGCCACAGTAATGTTCACAGTCAGGGAGGAGAAGGGATGGAGGCTGATGCTCAGCCTGCTTATTCCTTTGTATTCAGTTCAGGACTGCAGTTCATATGCTGGTGCGGCCCACATGCAGTTAACCCTTCCCATCCTAGTCTATCCAATCTAGAAAATCCCTCATAGACATACCCAAAAGTAAGTCTTCTAAGTGGTTCCAACTCCAATCAAGCTGACAGTGAAGATTAATCAGAGTCATGCCTTTGTTGAAGAAAAGCATAAGAAGCTTAATCATTCCAAAGCAGCAACAGACAAGGAACCACTCTCTCGTGATTAGATCAAGACAAGTGTGACAATACCTAAGGATTCTCCGTGTCCATTTCCTGTGTGTCACCATGGCGCAGTCCCTCAGCGTAGGCCCCAAGCATCTTCTAGTTTGGAGCTGCCCAGTTCACTATCTGTACAAATGAGCTCTCTATAATGCTATTGTGTCTCCTTTGGTTTGTAACACAGACTTCACACACGCAGCCTTCCTCTTCACAGAGACTTCCAATGCTCGCTTGCTTGTGCCATTTGGACACAGGGATCTCCATTCTGTCTGGCTTGATTCTGCATGTCTTTCATTTCTCCATCTGTTTGATTATAGTCTAGAGGTCTTGAAGTCATACAATATGGTGGGGGGGGGTCCTAGATTGTATTTGTTTTCTCTGCCAGTTAAAGAAAAGGCAGGAAAGCATCCAAAACACCATGGATAGCAGTAGAGAGATCTCAGGCACCAAAACAGAATCCTCATTTAACGAGAGGCATTTATTGTGGGTGAGAAAACATATACACAGCAGATAGGAAGAGAGAAAGCAAAACAAAACAAAACTCTGCAAAGCAAATAGGGACATAGAAAACCAAAACCCCAATCTTTTCTTGAGGGCTAGTACTTTCAAAGTTTCTGAAGAGTCTTTTTCCCCCTAATTTAGGTCTGGTCAGTTTAAAGGAAGGATGGTGGGTGGTTGGTTGGTTGGTTGGTTGGTTGGTTGGTTGGTGTGACAGACTTGTGCCGATCTGGCCTTGAATCTGTTGAGTCAATCCCTCATCAGGGTACTGCTGGTGGGGACAGTCTCAAGATGGGAGGTTGACAAAAAAGCTTGGACAAAGCCATTTTGAGAATTCACCACCTCTATCTATGGCTCCTCTCCCTATCTACCTACCAGGGAACCTGTCTACCTTCTGGTCTCTCACACTGAGTCTCCCTTGCAGCAAGAGAAGGAAGAGATCTCCATATTTCTAACCAAAACCTCAGCGCCTCAAAAAGAACACAGAAATATTTTCCATCTTCACTTCTATCCAATAAAATCACCCTTTACAGGATGCTGAACTAAGTTACCGTTTTCCTTTAGCAGAACAAGGACTCGAGGTTGAACCCTCAGGAAAAGCTGGTAGGCAAGAGCAGCGGTTCACGAAATGACATAAGCAAAGGTTGACAGTGAAGGTTACAGGCAGGAAGGGAAGGAGGGAGCTCAAGTGCAGGCAGCTTTAACCTCGGGCTCTGTTTTGCAGTAACAATTAATCAAAAGCACACTGAGCGTCCATTTTCCTGTGATTATTATTCACTCAGCCACGAGGCTGTGTTCCAGGATGATCTTGAATGGAGATATTGTACAAGCCCAGATGGGGGAGAAACTGGTTGCTATCAACTTTGACCACAACAGATGTAAAATAACGGACTCCAATACTCCTTGGGAAACTTTTGAGTTCCTTTTTTCTGGAAACTAGAAAAAGACCGCTTTTTTTCATTGCCGTGATTTTCTTTGCTCAGAGGTTGCTCATTTCTCTTCAGCCTGGTCCAAAGAGAAAAGCTTTCTCCTGGGCGGCTATTAGCAACAGCAAAGGAAAGGAATTCTATGGCAGAGCCTGCTATAGGTTTGCCTTTGTGCCTGCCTCCTAGGGTGAACTCATTCAAACCGAGCTCTTGAAAAGATTAGAAGGAGATACTGGGACTAATATGGAATCTTAAAGCAGCTTGAATTCAATAACTTGAGAAGAACTTTTAAAGAGAAAAAAATTAAATATTCAAAAAGTTGGAGTGGTTCCCTTAAACAAATAAACTACTTTATTAAGGATCTGCCTTAATAAAATGGTTGACAGCTTCCCCTCCTCTCCTTGGCTCTGGCACCAGCAACAAAGAAGAGGCCAGGTTTGCACAGCTGTTGCCTTAAGAAGTGAATAACAAAGACTGAAACTTTAACCCAACTTGGAAGGGGAGTGGGAGAGACAGAAAGTCACCAACACCACAGAACTAAAGAGAGTGTCAGAAATCTGTGCAGAGTCAGGAAAAGGGTTTTTCTCCAAAATGCCAACTTCTGCGCTTCCGAAGGGAGTCGGGGCTCTGGAAGAGACCATCAGAACAGCTGCTGGAGGGAGAAGCTAGGGGCCCAGGCTTGGGGGCAGGCGGGTAGGGTACCCGTTTCTTCACAGCTCTGAAGCTGGAGAGCGATTTGGTTCTTGCTTTCAATGCCTGGCTGGGGTCAAGTGAAGGATAGCTGAAGGACTGCCTGCTCCTCTCTCTCCTAATGTGTGGAGTCCACCTTATTGTGAACCTTCCTTTGAGGGAGAAAGGTGGACCTGAGCAAGGCAGGAGAGGGGTACCCATCCTTCTGTTACAAATGGTTTTCCAGGATTTAAAAAAAAAAAAAAAAAAAAAAAGTAATAAGTCTGTTTTAAAAAAAAAAAAAGAGGGGAGGAGGAAAGAAGGGAGAGAGGGAGAGGAAGAGGGGGAAGGAGGAAGGAAGAAGGGAGAGAGAAGGGAAGAAGGAAGGGAGGGAGAGAGAGGAAGAGGGGAAGGAGGAAGTAAGGAAGAAGGGAGAGAGGGAGGGAAAAAGGAAGGGAGAAAGGGAAGGAGAGAGGGAGGAAGGGAGGGAAAGAGGGAGAGAAGGAGCAAAGAGAGAGGGAAGGAGGGGAGAGGGAGGGAGGAAGGGAAGAAGGAGGGCAGTAATGAGTGTTTTAAACATGAAGTCTCTTGGGAAATACACAAAAGCTACTTTAGGGTATTGATTATTTATAAGCCAAAAAGACATCAAGGCATCCAGACAATGGAAGCTAAGAAAACAAACAATTAGAACATTAAGTCAGAAGTAAATAAGGAGGGAAGCTCAACTGGGCAAACCCTCTTAGGGGTGCAGAGGGGCAGTGCACCCTTCCTTCATAGCTGGCAGCCGTCCCTCCTGCCATCCACAGGAGCTGCAGAATTGAAACGGAAACCCAGTTCCAGCGGCTCACATCTTTTTTTCCTCCCATCTGCCCTTGAGCTGCAGCAAGAAGTGTGGCAGTCTCAGGCAGTCCCAGGCGCATTAATGCAGTGAGTGTCCTTGGGATACCTCCTAGGTACTGCGCCCTTTTGAAAGGTCTCAGAATCTAAAGGGAAAGAGAAATGGAAAGAGACAGTCTCGGCGCATTACAATAGACTCTGGTAGCATTTGCTTTCATAGGCACTGTGGGAGAGAGTTTATGAAGCTAGAAAAAGAAACCTTGACGGGAGAGAGGGAAAGGTGCCAGCCTCACTTCATGGAAGAGTCACACTTGGCTGGGATTTAATGGGGAAGAACAATTTTCCATGGAAAAGGAGTTCCAAAAGAAACCATGCGTGAAGAAGAACAGAGGAAGAGAGAGCACAGTGTGTCCAGGAAACTGATACCAGCATGAGGTTAATGATAAAAAATAATTTAGGAGGGACTGGGAAATGGCTCAGCGGGTAAATGACTGCCATGTAAACATGCTGATCCAAGTTCAGTACCTGAGGAACTATCTCATAGCTGAGTGTCGAGCCTGGAGACAGAAGTCAGCAGTTAAGAGCACTGGCTGCTCTTCCATGGTTCAATTCCCAGCATCCACATGGTGGGTCACATGCATCTGTAACTCTAGTTCCAGGGGATCCAGCCCCTCAGGCACTCCATGCATGTAGTACACGAATATGCACTCAGGAACATACACCAAGTATTGTGGTATGGTGCCACACTATAGTATGACAGGAAACATCGACAAGAGAGACCCCGGAAGTTCACAGGTCAGCTACCCTATCTTATCCAGTGTTCAACATCAGGCGTGGTCTCAAAAGAGGCAGAAGACAAGGACCAACATTCAAGTTTGTCCTCCAGCCGGGCAGTGGTGGCACACACCTTTAATCCCAGCACTTGGGAGGCAGAGGCAGGTGGATTTCTGAGTTCGAGGCCAGCCTGGTCTACCAAGTGAATTCTAGGACAGCCAAGGCTATATAGAGAAACCCTGTCTGGAAAAACCAAGAAAAAAAAAAAGTTTGTCCTCCAATGCCCATGGGAGTGCACACAGCAACATACACATACATAGGTCTGCCTCTAGATCTCTCTCTCTCTCTCTCTCTCTCTCTCTCTCTCTCTGTCTCTCTATGCCTGTTTCTCTGTCTCTCTATATATATGTGTCTCTCTGTGTGTATATATAAGAGACAGAGACAGAGAGAGAGAGAACCTGGAAATATGGAAATATAAAAGACTTCAAAGGCTCTGAAGTATCTTTGAGCAACATCCTGCTGGAAAAGATAGAAGACAACTGAATGATGTAATTTGGAAAGTAAGTTAAAGCTGAAATCAGAAGAGGACTGTTGTAATCTGAGTTCAGGAGTCCCAGACAGCTCAGCCTCAGGGTTGAAGTTCCTGACCAGGTACAGCCTATTCTCTAAAGCATCTAATTTAACTATAAAACCAGGCACTTATCAGAGACTTAATGGGATTTGTATCACATTGTTAGGTAGAAGCTGAGACCAACTAGTTACACATCGCTTGGCTCAGTTGAGTTGACACATGGAATTAAGTGTCTGAGAAAATCACTAGTGTCTAAGTGATTAAATAGGCCAGACTCAGCCCAGAACAAGGGTGTGGGGTGGGGGGTGGCAGGACAACAGGAAACAGGGTTTAAAAAAATAATTGAAAATGAAGATACAAAATGTAGGTGTGACCTTATCAGGGGTTCGGTTTGAGGACTGTTTCTCACAGAAGGAACAAGCAGTTAGACGGTCAGTTGCTGTCACTCCTCACTGAAACACTCTATCCCTTGGGGAAACTCATTAAGACTCAGAAAGTCCTACAGAGAGGGTGTGGAGGCATATGCCTTTAATCCCAGCCCTCAGGAGACAGAGACAGGCAGATCTCTATAAATTCAAGGCCAGCCTGGCTGACACAGAGAGAGTTCCAGAACAGCCAAGGCTACACAGTGTAATTGTCTCAGGAAGGGAGGAGGGGGAAATGATGGTTAAAAAACTAAAATCAACAAAAGTTCAACGAAGTCCCTGAAGCCAGAGAGATGTACAAGGCCACTCTCTCCCGAGAGAAGGTGACTCAACAAAGTTGCTCCCTCCTAGAGAAGAGGAGACTCAGACCTGCCCAGCTGCTGGCCAGACATACAGAGAGAGGTTCGGTATTCTACCTTCTGAGAGTCATCACCCATGCTGTGAAGGATTTCAGAAATGGCACTGCCTCTAACCATCCACACTCCTGTAAGTAACCTGACAGACCCATCGGTTCAAGTTGGACTTCAGTGGTCCCTTTACATTGGTCTTTTGTCAGTTGGCTGACTGGGTGAGTGGACATTTGTTCACAGCTCCCCAGGAGCAGTGTCATATTTTTCCTTTAGTCTTTCTTTCTCTGAAGCCAGCTCACATTTCTAACATGTATTCATTGTTCATAGTTTTTTTTTCTTATACAAATTCTATCACTGGTTCCTCTAAAAGCCACTATATTTATAAAACAATATTTCATTTATGAGATTTCTACTGTGAAGATACATTTTATATTTCCCCATCTATATTGAAAAAATATATTTACCTAACTTATGTTAAAGATGGCTACTTAATACTTGAGGTCAGAGCTCTCTGACATTCTTACACATTCTTATGCATCTCTGCCCCTGCCCCAAGCACCTAGAACAAAGCTGGATGTAATGGTTTATACTTGTAATCCAAGCAACTAGCTGAATGAGGCAGGAGGATTACAAATTCAAGATAAACCTGGGCTACATAGTGAGATGCTGTGCCCAAACTAAACAATTAAAGAAGAAAACAGGAACTGTCATCACTGATGTTGACCAGAGACCAGTTTCTCCCTGTGGCATGCAGTAGCCTGGAGAGTTCTTTCCAGAGACTTCTGCTCTGCTGAACCAGGACTCTCAACTATACTGGCAAAAACAATGTCAGTATGCTAATATGAGGAAGAATCGGAGTCTATTAAGAAGAGATTTTAGCATGGGGAAAAGGATAATAGACAAGTAGACATCCTAGTCTGGGTGTGGCCTCCTCTACTGTGGGTGTGGCCTTCTCTAGTGTGGGTGTGGCCTCCTCTATTGTGGGTGTGGCCTTCTCTAGAGAGTCATGTTTAAGTGTCTGAATACCATCGTACATAGGGTTTTGGTGGCCTTTTATGTTACATTGCTCAAAGAGGTTCCAAAAGACTTCTTTTTACTTTTCCCCTTTTCTCTTTTCTTCACAGGATGTTTACTGAGTACATTAAGTAGAATTATAATCCAAGAAGTTAAAAAAAAAAAATGGGTCACAAAAGTTTTGCAAGAGGGCAGAGAGACTTTTACTACCGATGATGTTTAGATCTTGCTTGTAAGAGTCCTAGAAATTTGCAGGTTCATGACTGGGTAAGGAGAAAGAAAGGTGTCGGTAGCTATTCCAAACCCAATCAGGCCTTAAGCATGGTTTGTCACTACTTTTACATTTTTAATCGAGTCATCTGTATATAAAAGAAATACTGCCTCTGTGCAGATAGTCTACACAGCACATTTTGTTGCTGGTGTTATAAATCTTGGCCTTCAGCTGGTGAGAGACTTCTATCTTGCCTCAAAACGGCAACAGAGTCTGAGTGACCGACTGTTTAGAATTTGAGAAGTTAGTCAAAGGAAAAGCTAAATAAGAAATAAGTGAGTTCTACCTTGAACCCCAGAGAGACTGTGGAGAAACAAGGTGCCTATGAAATGCGATACTCAAGCAGGTAAGAAAGCAGAACCATTGGTTGAAAATCTGATGTAAAAATAAATAAATCTCTAAATCCACTTCCCAACATCCTTTGGCTAGATTGAAGTGACACCCTTCTCCAGCCCAGCAGAAGACCGAAAGTTGTCTTTTTGAGGAAACCAGATCATAACAATCCGTAGCTAGGGGCATTAGTGTCTGACCAAGGGTCCACACAGTACTCAGAAGACATGGAGCAAGTTCAAGGCCAGCAGGGACAACCTGTCTCAAAAACAGACTCCGGGATTCTGGGGAACCAGAAGGCGTGTGCCATAAAGAAAGCTGGGATCAGGTGGGAAATCTCCAACCTGAGAAACACAATGAGTGCCTTTTTCTCATCTGCTCTCAGATGAGAGAGCCTAGAGTATAAACATCAAACAAAAGACAAGAAAACTATCTCTGAGGAAATGGTCCAGCCTGAGTTAAAATAAAAAACAAACCTCTTAGGCTGAGACAGGCAGAGACTCTTCGTTGGAAAAGCACAGTTGGGGATGGGGAGGTAGCTTAGAAGAGTGCTTGCCCACCTTTCACGTAACCCTGGGTTTGGCCCCCCCAGTTTCGAATAAGCCAGCTGTAGGAGTGTGTACCTAACTTATAACTACAGTGCTGGGGGGTGGGAGCAGGAGGGGCAGGAGCTCAAACTCACAGGGAGTTTGGAGCCATCCTGGGCTACATGACTCAATGTCATAGGGAGTTTGCCCAGCTAGACTATGAGAGACTGTCTCAACACAAACAAACAAGAGTGGTAGACATTGAAAATTCCTTCCAAATTTTCAAAAGGTAGAGTTAAAGATGTCTAAGAAATAAGAGTATCATAAAGTAAAAGACAAACAAACAAAGATAAGCTAAGAAGAAAACATCTATAAGAAAATTCAATGTTGAAGTAACAGAACATTCCAGGTTAAGAGAACTGAGAAAATAGATAAAAAAGAAATTATTGAGAAATATTTCCAGAATCTAAAGAGATGAATTTTAGGCTGAGGGAGTCTAAGTGAGGAGTACTAACAAATTAAATCCTATTTACACAATCAAGGTTTGTTATAGGAAAAGAAAAACCTTCAAAAAAGCACTCAAAAATACCAAATGTTTAGAACATATTTAATAATGAAAGTATAAAATTTAATGTGAAGCCTTGAAGCTTACGTTCAGGACACTGGGTTGTTAGACTTTGGGTTTGGTTCAGTTGGGTGTGTGATGCTTTTGTGTATGCATGAGTTTTTTAATAATAAAGCCCAAAACATTTATTTTATGTTTGCACAGAGAAAAAGCAAATCACACAGTTAGTGATCAGTAGTGAAAGAACTCACTGCTCAATGACAGGTCCAGAATTACCAAAAAAAAAAAAAAAAAATTCCATTTAGAATTCTATTCAAAGTATCAGTCAGCTACTGTGCTCTATGAATGACCAGACCTCCCAAGTTTCTTCTCTTAGAAGCTTTATCAGGAGGATTTGGTTTCCAGAGCGACTGTATCCCTATCCCAGGTAACTGTAAGAAATGCAAATTAGAGAACCTCAGATCTTTTGGGCACTGAGACAGAATCCTGTAGTCCCGAGGCCCTCCTGTCTGCATCTTCACCAGCCTTGCTGGTTAAAGTTTAATTCTGACGAACTTTAACAGTGACTGGATTCCTCCAAACTGAAGACTAAGCCATAAATCATGGAAGAGGAAGACCGTAAGGACAAGCAACGTAATCACTATGGCTCCATTTTCGACAGGCCCTACATGAGTATCCCAAATCACCACTAGCGTTGTGGCCATCCTAACTGCTCTACGCACATGCAGTTCATCCGTGTTTAAACAATACAGGCGCCTTTGAGATACACAGGCCTTTTTATTTCTCTATTTTAAAAAAAATAAAAAACATGTCTCGGTGACTTATCAAGTTTATCTTTTGTTTTATTTATTTCTATTTGCATGTATTTAGTGCGCGCACACACGTTTGTGTAACACAGACACTCACAGACGGCACACTTAGATCAGGAGCACGTGCAGGAGTTGGGTCTCTCCTCCCATCAGGTGGTTCCAGGGAGATGAACTCGGGCCATTGGGCTTGGTGGGAGGCCGCCTTCCCCTCTAGGTCACCTCACTGGCTCCATTTTTACAGAGCAGGAGATCTAGGCTGATTTAGTACGCGTTCAAACACAGCACATTACGAAGCAAGAGTAAAATAAATTTAGTTCTGGCTGAGGAGAAGGCTCAGTGGGTAAAGTACTTGCCACACCTGAGCTCCAATCCGGGAACTTACTTTACAGCGAGTGATGGAAGCGAACATCTGTAATCCCAGTGTTTCTGTGGGACATATGGGGAGGTGGAGACAGGAGGATGCTCACAAGCTCACAGGCCAGCTGGCTTGCCAAGCGTGTCAGCAAACAATGAGAGACTCTGTCTTTAACAAGGTGAAAAATGGCGACCAACACAAGGGGTTGCGTTCTGACCTGCACCGTGGCATTAAAATCAGAGTAAAGTATGTTATTTTAAAAAAGAAAAAAAAATGCCAAGATGTACTTACAGAAATGTGTATCCGGATTATTGAAATGTTTCTCTTACCCAGTCTGTCAGTAGGGTTTCTTGTCACAAAAGAAAATGTTGGCATTTGTCAGAAGGATTATTTACCTCCTACTGGTGATTTTTGAAAAAGAAAGATTTTTTTTTGCTGTCCCCTTAAGAGGAATGTTGCTCCAGGACACTCTGGTGTTTGAAGTGCAGTATGATGTGTCCTCAGCTTATTCAGCACCCCCCTCACCCTCCTCCTCACCCTCTTCCTCACCCTCCTCACCATCTTCTTCACCCTCCTCCTCACCCTCCTCACCCTCCTCCTCACCCTCCTCACCCTCATCCTCACCCTCCTCACCCTCATCCTCACCCTCCTCACCCTC
>JANHMN010000008.1:71012891-71157286 GCA_030674055.1 Rhabdomys pumilio | reverse complement strand
AGAGAGAGAGAGAGAGAGAGAGAGAGAGAGAGAGAGAGAGAGAGAGAAATCTTCCTCTTCAGTCCAAGCTAGCTGGAACTCCTCATTTAGTCCAGGCTGGCCACAAATTCATAGATCCTCTTCCTAGGTATCTCAACTACTAGGATGGCAGCTGTGAGCCACACTCAGCTTTTTAAAAAATAAAAAATGGTTATTTTTGAGAGAGAGAGAGAGAGAGAGAGAGAGAGAGAGAGAGAGAGAGAGAGGAGGGTGTCTGCCAGACCCCCCAAAGCTGGAGTTACAGGCAGTTGTAAGGCACCTTACATCCAAAGTCAGATTCTCTGCAAGAGCAGAAAGTGCTCTTAACCACTGGTTTGCTTCTCCACCCATTATCCTACTCAATAAGAGAAAACCCTGTTGTGGCTAAATGTGACGTTACCGCAGGCTCTTGTGTTTGAACACTCGACCTGGTGGCACAGTTTCAGAAGGCTGTGAGCCTTTAGGAGGCAGTCTCACTAGAGAAAGTGAGATGGTGGAAGTCACCTTGAAGTTCTGTACTCCAGATCCACTTCCTGTTAAGTCTCTGCTTCCTGATTTTAGTCTCACATGTGCTCAACCACTTTCTGTTCCCACTACCATGCCTGCCCTGTTGTGATGGGCTGTCTTCCTTCTCAACCTGTAAATAAAAAAAAAAAAAAAAAAAAAAAAACCTCCCTAATTTCCTTTGGCCACATTTTTTGTCATGACAGAGAGAAAAATAACCACAGCCCATCGGAATGAAATAAGCATGGCTTCATAGTGGAGTTCAGCTCAGTTATCTGCTGGGATACAACCTCAAAGAGTTGCTTACCCACTTTAATCTTTGGTATTTTCCTGTACAAATAGAGTAAATGTCTACTTGGTGAGCATTGGATAAATATGGTTAATAATAGGGTCTGGGGAAATACCTCCGTTGGTTAAGTGCCTGCCTTGCAATTATGAAGTCTTGGGTTCAATCCCCAGAATTGACATAAAAATTGTGAGAAGGATGGCATGTCCCCGTGTGGGGATGTACAGACAGGCTCAATTGCCTATCTAGCCTAGTTGTTAAGTTACAGGCTACGAAGAAACCTTGTCTCAGGACTCAACAGGTAAAAACAATTGCTGTTCTTGAAGTAAACCCAAGTTCAATTTCCAGCACCCATGTCAGGCAGCTCACAACTGCCTGTACCTCCAACTTCAATGTGTGAATCTGAGGCCTCAGATTTTTGTGGGCATCTGCACTCACTTGAACAAACACACATGCACACTTTTTTTTTTAACTTTTAAAAAGGAAGGTGGGCATCTCAATGATGACACACAGGGGTGTCTGGGACCTCCACATGCCTGCTGTCATACCTGTTGTACTAACTGCTTTCTGTTGCTGTGCTAAAATACCATAACCAAAGCAACTTACAGAAGACGTGCATGCTACAGTTCCAGGGGATAAGACTCCATTGTGATGGGGAAGCATGGCAGCAAGCAAGCATGTTGTCTGAAGCAGGAAGCTGAGAGCTCACATTCTCAACCATAAGGCCAGAGGAGAGACAGCAAACTGGAAGTGGAGCAAGGTCTAAGTTTTCAAATCTTGCCCCAGTGACATGCTTCCTCTCAGGCTCCCCAGACAGTGCTACCAACTGTTGACCAAGTGTTCAAATACCAGAACCCGTGGGGGGGGGGGGGCATTGCTTATTTAAAACATCACACCTGAGCACACACACACACACACGAGCATGTGCACATACATACATATACACACACTCCATGAAACTACACAAGACGTTTAATCCCCAAGTTGGGTTTTAATATCTGTACCTATGCATGTGGAAACTTCAGGGCTCCCATATAATACTGGTTTCTTCCCCAGTTTTACCACCACTGACCACTCTGCCATCTTAGAGTAAAGCCCAAGGAGATTTCCATCTTAGAATAAAGTGTTTGGCTAAAGAATGATCTGTTTCAATTTTTTCAAAACTTTGAAAGATATACGTTAGGTTTGCCAGTCTTTTAGGCTGGATGCATATACCCATTAAGTCCTCTGTTGGTATCAACGTGGGTTAGAAAGACTAGGAGAGGCTACAACCCACTTAAAAACCGAAGACTTAAATGAATTATCCAGAGAAGGGAAAGGGAGAAAGAAACCTGGGTCTGGGGATGTGTTTCAGAGTTACATCAAACCAAACACTGAAGACTGGAGGAGGAGCCGCTCAGGTTCGCCCTTGGCCACATAGTGAGTTACAGTCTGCCTGGATCACAGGAGACCTATTTAAGGAAGAGAGAGGAGAGAGAAGGAAGTGGGGAGAGAACATGGAGACACGGAAACAATTATTGCCATTGTGGTTACGTCCTAGGGTCTAGCATAGACACTTTGCAAAATGCTATGTTAGTGCAGGTTGCTGGGGGTGAGAGGTCATGGGTGGGTTTACTCAGCGTCAGAACCCTTGTTTGACAGAAGGATCTGATAGGCAAAAAAAAGAAAATCAGTGTCAAGACCATGGGGGAGGGGTCGTTAACCAGTTGCTTTCTTTATTGGGTTTAAAGTACACTCCGTGGGAGGAAATTCACCCTTGACTGGTAACTTTGTCAAAGGCCTGCAGCTGAGGAAGCCAGGGACCTGAGGGGGGGATCAACTACTGCTGCCTGTTAGACAGACATGCTTTCTCACGGCCTTCTAAATGTTGGTCCTGTGCATCCTTTCCTGCTTCTCTCAGCCTTGCTCAGAGGAACCCCTTTTTTCAATGGGCAGCAGTCAATGCAGAGACCCCCTAAAGGGTCACAGTGCTGAGTGCCTTTGAGGGCTCAGCGCCAAATGTGACCTCTACGTCTATACCCCACCCCACGCCCAAGGCTCAGGAAACCCTGTAGAAGAGGAGGTGGACAGAACTTAAGGTCCAGAGGGTGGGGAAGAGAGCTGTAAAATGTCTTCTGGTTATGGCATGGCCCTGCACTCCTGAAGGCACAGAGGCAGTGGTCACCCACGCATGCGCAGGCCAGGTAGGAATCCCAGCATGGACAGGGAGGGGCTCGTGTGGTTCCACCCCTAACTGAGGAGCTATTGCAATTGATGACTGCTGGAGGAGGGGAGCCAGCTTTCTCTGTAGTGCAGCTGCTAATAGGTCAGCCATGTGTGTGCAGACAGTACTAACTGGGCTGGGGGCGGGGAGTGGGAGAAGCACGTGACTGAGTGGGGGGGAGTGGGAGGAGCACGTGCTGAGGAGGTCATACAGAGCAAGCAGAAGGGAGGAGCTGAAAGAGAGCATGATGAAGATACATTATAGAAACATGAAATTGTCGAGGAATAAATACAAATATTTTAATTAGCTATAATAAGGTAACCAATAAAGGCTTCGTGAATAGGTAAAGGTGCTTGAGTTCAGTCCCCAGGACCCATATACAGGAAGGAGAGAACCATCTCCTGAAAGTTGTCCTCTAGCCTAGACACGTATACATATGCAAACACGTACACTGACATACACATATATACACACACATATCCACACATACAAATAAATACATATACATATACACACACAGAAATATACACATACACTCATATATACACATACACACATACGTACATAGACACACACATACACATATACAGATGTACGGATATACATACCATGGCAAGTTCATGCCCGCATATATGCAGGTACACACAGGAAATAAATAAATAAATAAATAAATAAATGTAATAAAATTTTAAAGCAATGATAATGTTGGGAGGGGCACAGAGAAAAGTCCATTCAATAGTCAACAGTTGTGCATATGCAACCGGCTATGATGGAGGACTGTGACATCGTCTATTCAAACTCAGGCATTCATGATACATCTTTATTTATCCTTACCCCTATTCCCAAGAGTCCCGGCTGTCACATTATAATCCACCCTCAGTTTATCTGCACACGTGTGTCACTGAAGTGTGTAGGGAACAGGTATAGCTCCATTATCTTGTGATTACAGAGAAAGCAATGAAAGCAGAGACAGATAAAGCAATCTCTCTGTGGCCTCACTCCCGAGAGGTGGCTGAGTGGGAAGCAGATGCAGTCTGTAATAGATACCTCTTCTGTCAGATAAGAACACCACCCCCCCTCCCACCTCAGCTGGGACCCGCCTCTTTCCCAACCCTGAGTGCCTGCTGAGATCCTACTGAGAGAAAAGAAAATGAGGACTTCAGTCTCCAGCCACCACTGTAGATGATTATTGTGGATGTGGAGGCTGTTGGATGAGCCCAGACTTGAGGCTGAGGTTTAGAGGAGGTTATTTTTTTTTCCTGTGTATTAGACGAACATGTCTGTATTACAAAGCAGAGCCATCTTTCCAAGAAGCTCCTTCAGACAGTTTCCATGCTTGCCTTGTGGAGCAATGATCTTCTACATCTTGGAGATGAGTCAATGCACTATTGACCAAATCAGAACCACACGAGGGCCACTCCTTAGGAAGAGAACACTCCTTAAAGTAAAACTGAGTGCTCGGAACTCTGGCTCCCAGCCAGCACCTGAGGCAAGACTTTCGATTTGTTTTTCCGTCATCCTTTGGTTTCTTTCATTTTGAAAGCCATTGTTTAGAAGAGAGCAAGGCCACACATTTCCATCAGGGTTAGTAAACAGGGCTGGTAATGTTTTTGTTTATAAAATCTGCTTCCTTCTTTCTGGAGAGAGGGAATGAAAATGAAACAGAAGACAGCTGTCAAAGTGAAGTGTTTAAACAAAAGGATTGGGTTGGCCTAGAAAGCAGAGATCAAAGTTTTTATTATTGTTTAGACGGTGAGAATTGTGGATTTAGGTGAGAGATATGAGATTCAGAAAATTGTGACTTACTTACATTAAAACCTTCATCTGACACTTAAACTTTTAAGACCAGGGGGTGGTGGCACAAACTTTTATTCCCAACATTTGGGAGGAAGAAGCAGGAGGGTCTCTTGAGTTTGAGGCTAGCCTGGTCTATATAGTGAATTACAGGACAGCCACGGTTACACAGAGAAACCCTGTCTTAAAACAAACAAAAAAAAAAAAAAAAAAACAACAACAAACTTTTTTTCTTTGGTGTGTGTGTGTGTGTGTGTGTGTGTACATACCACATCACACTTGTGGAGGTCAGAGGACCACTTTCAGGAGATTGTTCCACCTTTCCACTGTGCGGGTCCTGAATTCAGGTTATTGGGCTTGGTGACAACCGCCTCTGCCCACTGACACAGGTCACAAATCCCACAGAAGACAATTTTAACAGTTGGAATAAAGAGACAGAAGTCAACAAGAAGAAAGAAACTTCAAATAACAAGATAGTGAAGACTCCCAAATTCGGGAGACCCTTACTCAAGTCTTGGGAAGTCGCAAACACCCACAAACTCCAAGACACCGTACCTGGATGCAATCAGCAGAGGTTTATTAGGGAAGAGAGCTGGCAGCCAGCATTCAAACTGCACACTCTTGCACGAGTACAGTTTGACCCCAAGTGGTGCACTAAAGAGCTTTTTATAGTAAGGGGTAGGGAAAGGAAGGAATTTTCGCGCGATTACACATGATTGGTTGTTTTATAAATTTTGAACTCAGCAAGCTGTAACACTGGAAAAGACCTCAAGGGGGGGGAGGGGTAACCAAGATCAGTGGAAAGTTAGTTAGTTCTTGGAAACACCCAGATGTCTTGCATCTTTCTTTGTGGCCAGGAATGTGTCTTCCTGCTTTGGGCCTACCCCACCCACAGGTGGATTTTCTTCCCTGAGGCTTGAGGAATGTATCCCGGGGCAATGAAAGGCCTGGAATCTTATATTCAGTTCTGCTTTCTTGGAACTAGTGAGCCTGTATATATTTTATAAAATGGTCTTTATAATTTTTCACTCTACAATAGCGAGACTGACCTTTTCCAGGACTCCCCGTATATTTACAAGAATTGGTCTCTTAAAAAATTAGAAAAAGAACAGGAAATTAAATTACAAAGAAACTTCAACTAAAGAAATATTAAAGTCAAGAGGAGAAGCTGTGGCCTCTGTTACAGATTCACATGCTGCTGTTGTCTTGTTTTTAACAACTCTTTCAAGGTCTAAAAACCACTCTTAGTTTATTGGCCCCAACAAGAACAGGCTATGGGCAAGACTAGCCTCAAGAACTATCACATTACGACTCCTGTTTAGATCACAAGGCCATTTTCGTGATCATAAGAGGATACTGTAAAAAATTATGCCAATACATTTTGAATTTTAGGTGGCACAGATGAAAACACAAGTCATCAAAGCAACTACAAGAGCAGGTAATTTAAATAATCTATTAAAGAAAATGTGCTCCCAATTTAATTCCCTCCCGCAGAGAAAACGGAGGTCCCAGTGGCTCTGATGGTGACCGGACCAAAAGGTTTAAATTGACTTTTCTAAGGAACAGCAAACCAGGGACTATTTCTCATCGTTTCTGAGTGAACTTCATAACCTTGATAAGAAAACATGACAAAAACATTATGGGAAGTATGAAGTTAGTCTAACCCTGCCTCTCTCAGCACAGACTGGAAAATCATAAACAAAAGTCCAAACAAATCAAATGTTGCAAAATATAAAACACCCGACTTCATTCCAGGAGGGCAAAACTAGTTAAGATAAAAACAAAAATGAATCAAACAATTTGATATATTAACAATGGCTTAAAGGAGATGCCACGAGATGATCAAAAGAAATGTTGTTACCATGCTCTCTCTCTCTCTCCACAAAGTCTCCCTGAAGGAATGCAGGCGGAGCTGTTGATTTTGACAGGGAATCAACATGAAATACACAGTAACAAATGGTGGGTCACTTCCCTAAGGAGATCTGCAACAAGTCTGTCTATAATCAGTGCTACATTACAGACATAGGATTGAAGGTCTCAGCCAGATCAGTAGGGGAACTGCTGATGCAGAAAGGAGAAAGAAAGAAAGAAAGAAAGAAAGAAAGAAAGAAAGAAAGAAAGAAAGAAAGAAAGGAAAGAAAGAGGGAAAGGGAGGGGAAGGGAGGGAAGGGAAGGGAAGGGAAGGGAAGGGAAGGGAAGGGAAGGGAAGGGAAGGGAAGGGAAGAAGGGAAGGGAAGGGAAGGGAAGGGAAGGGAAGGGAAGGGAAGGGAAGGGAAGGGAAGGGAAGGGAAGGGAAGGGAAGGGAAGGGAAGGGAAGGGAGGAAGAAGCAAGCAAGCAAAAGAAAAATGGGTGAGGGGCCTATCTGCAGAAACAAGAGAAAGAGTAAAACTCAAATGGTGTATGTGTGTGTTCACAGAAATTGTAAAAGAGTGACATGCTGTTAGCTTTTAAAAAAAAAAGTTCAGCAGCTGCCTTAGTTGGAATTTTATTGTTGTGATGAGACTCCACGACCATGACAACTCCTATAAAGGAAAACATTTAACTGGGGTTGGCTTACAGTTTCAGAGGTTCAGTCTGTTATCATCACAGTGGGAAGCAAGGTAGGATGCAGGCTACTATGATGTTGGAAACAGAGCTGAGAGTTCTACATCTCGATCCACAGAGAACCGAAAAAGACCGTGTGCCACACTGGGCATAGCTTGAGCATAGAAGACCTCAAAGCCCACCCCAACAGTGACTGATTTCCTCCAATAAGGCCACATCTCCTAATAGTGCCACTCCCTATGGGCCAAGCATTCAAACACATGAGTCTATTGGGGCCAAGCCTATTCAAACCAGCACAGAGGGGTTACTACATGAAAACACAAATGAATGCATTTATATTCATACATATATGGTGCACCACCACTGTCTGGCCATTTATATTTTTTAACACTCATTTATTGTATGTATGTATGTATGTATGTATGTATGTATGTATGTGCATGCATCTGTAAACTTTAAAAACAATTTTCAGGAAGCTGTTCTTTCTTTCCACCATGTGGGTGTCAGGGTTGAACTCAGGTTGACAGAGTAGGACCAAGAGCCCCTACCCACTGAGAAAGCTCACCAGCTCACGAATGCTTTTCTCTTCCTCCTCCAGAGGATGAACCGTTCTCCTGAGCTCTTCTCCAACTCCCAGATGTTCCTCCATGTGTCTCTTTAAACAACAAAAAACAAAAAAAATTAAAAAGGTAGACAGTACCATCCAAAACACAAAACTAAAACTATCATTATAAACTAAATAAAACAGAAATAGGCAGGACCTCTTTAAGGAAAGATAAATTATAATGGAGAGGCATGAAGAAGATTGAGTTTCAGGAGGCAGAGGTAGGAGTAGCTCTGAGTTCTAGACAAGACTGGATTACATAATGAGTTCCAGAACAGCTGGGGCTAAACAGAGAGACTCTGCCTCAAGAAAAGGAAAGAAAGGAGACACCCCAAGTTCGCATGGTTATGAGTTTAAAGACTCAATAGCCGGTTGTGGTGGCACACAACGGGTTTGCTGAAGGAGGCAGAGGCAGGAGGATCACAAGTTCAAGGCCAGCCTGGGCTACACATTGTGGCAGTGGTGGCCCATACCTTTAATCCCAGCACTTGGGAGGCAGAGGCGGGCAGATTTCTGAGTTCAAGGCCAGCCTGGTCTACAGAGTGAGTTCCAGGACAGCCAGGGCTACACAGAGAACCCCTGTCTTGAAAAAAACAAAACAAAAACAAACAAACAAACAAAAAAGACTCAATAATGTCAAAATGAAATTTCCTCAAACTATTCTATACATTCAATGTAATCCCAGCTCAAATCCCAACCTATAGTGAATTCACTTAACACATATGTGAGTTACATATATAACAATAGTGTGTTAGGTTGTGTAGGTCTCTGACACAATGCTGATCATAAAATGAAAATATCTTAAAACGGGTTAGCTTGATTGCAAATAGAGAAAACGGTCCAAATCCAGTGAGGACACTTCTTGATTATTTATCTATTTGGATGTTTACTCATTTATTTACAGACAAAGTTTCACTAAGTAGCTGGCCTCTAACTCATGTTCCCCTTGCCTCAGGCTGAGAAGGATGCTCTTGAAAGGATGCTCTTTAAGGATCATGAGGACACGCGCCCCCACATAGCACTGAAAGACCTTTATGTGACAGTGATGCTTTGATGGAAGACATAAAAAAAAAAAAAAGATTAAAAACCAAAACTCCAGGAATAGATGTGTGTGTGTGTGTATGTGTGTGTGTGTGTGTGTGTGTGTGTGTGCGCTTGCTTTAATTATAACTAAAGCGGCACATTAGGGGAAGCAAAACTTTACAGTAAATGCTGTTGGCAGTATCAGCTACCATCCACAAGGTATTTAAAAGAGGAACCCGAGCCTAATCGCACCCCAGTTTCAGAAACCAAGTCCAGATGGACTCCGCAGGAGAGGAACGGAAAGTTTCTGAAAAACAGAGCTTTGAGGCTTCTACAAGATAAGTGAGCAAAAATTTTCATGATTGAATGTGGAAAAGAATCCTAAAATCCTAAAACAATAGCCAGACAGTTTGTCAACATTAAGTGTACTGAGACGTCCTCAGAAAAGTAAAAGGCGATTCAGAGAGGGAGGAGACGGCATTTTAACACATGCGCACAATGCTTCAAGTCCAACAAGGACGTCCGCACGATAAAAGCTTGAAGCCAATCAGATAAACAGGTGAGAGACCTGAACAGCAACTTTGCAAAAAATGATCTCCAAAACACCAGTGGGCAGATGTGAACTGCGAGAGAATACAACAATCTAAAACACCAGTAAGGGCTGTTGTAAGTGATGTGAATCTAGGGTGTACTGTTTACATCTGACAAATAAAAAGCTAATAATTAAAAAATGGTCCAATAACCTAAGCACTTGCAGAGGATCTGAGTTCAGTTCTCAGTATCCATGTTTAGTGTCTCACAGTCATCCACAACTCTAGCTCCAGGGGAGAATACACCACCCTCTTGGGCACATAACACACTTGACATTCTCCTTTTTTCTCTCTTTCTTCCTCTTTCTCTCTTTCTCCCTCTCTCTCTCCCTCTCTCCTCCCTCCCTCTCTTTCTCTCTTCCCCTTCCCTCCTCTCTCCTCTCTCTCCTCTCTCCCACATACATACACATCAATTTTTAAAAGAATATAAATAAATCTTTAAAAATTAAAATTTAAGTAGCACCAGGTACTACAACAGTAACAGAAATTAATTAATTAATTAAAGTAAGACTGATAGTACATGTCAATGCGGTAACTACAGAGCAGCAGGAACTCTCCCTTTCACATAAGATTAGTATACCTGAGGCTGAGCCCACACAGTGCTCTATACCTGCAGAAGCAGCACAGAGGAGGCCGAGGTAGAAAAATTGCTGTTAGTTCCTGTCAGTCTGAGCTACAGAGTGAGACTAACTAACGACAATAATAAAAACGATGATGATACCAATAGTAATAATAATACCAGTAGTAGTAGTAGTAGTACCATTGCTTGGAAAACAGTTTGGTAATACCTAGTCTACAGAGATGACTAACTACTCAGATATAGATGCCCATCACCGTGTGCACAGGTACACCAAGAGACACTTGCATTTGATTTTTGCCTTGGTTTTGATTTGGGTTGTGGGTATATCTGTTTTTATACAGTGCTGGAGATTGAACACAGGACCTTACCACATGCTAAGCCGGTGCTCAGATGAACCACTCTTCCAACCCTGAAGAGAGAGCTCTTGTATTCTTTGGTTACTTGTTCTGCTCTTAGACTGAGACACCCAGGTACCCATTAACAATAAATTAAGCAAATGAACTATAGGCTCAGTTATAATGGAAGATTTTAACCAGTGTAGAAGACAAAAAAAAAACACAACTTCAATAGAAATCTAGATAAATTTGGCAAATATGTCGAGCATAGAAGCCAATCACGAAAGCATTCATACTGCATGATCTCGTTTACTATTAAATTCAAAGCAGGAAAATATTTAACTGCAGAGTTTGCCAATGTGTGCCTAGTGTTAAAACTCTAAAGCAAACAAAGAGATGACTACGGTTATCCCTGAGGGGAGATGAAGGGTCCAGCAGAGCCTTTGGGATACAGGCAGGATTGGGATGCAGGGGTGTAGCTGCATCAATCTTTATTTAGGCAACACATTTTTGTTTTGCGCATATTTTACCTATTTTAATTTCAAAGCTTGAAATATGACGTAAACCAGTTGGTGGTGGCCAGAGGCATGCTACCTCTAGCAAACAGCCTGCTAACCTCAGCTCTTTCCTTCTGCTCAGGTGACTCTGCATTCTTTGCTAAAGCTATCTCTCAGACTTCAGACTTTTGCGCAAAGCAAATTGTAAGGATTTCAGAAGAGGAAGAACAGCAAACATTTCAAACCACATGTAGTTTTAATTAACACTTCCTAAGTAGAGAAAATACATCAGCTGCTCCATTTGTGTGTCTCCTGGGGACTCCATAGGAAAGCTCTGGTTTGCAAGGACACCTGCTGAGTGCACATTCCACACAGTGAGACCCATCAGCTGAGATTCTGCCCGGTCACAGCTGGAAGAAGCCCTGAGGCCCAGTAAGTTATCATCAGACTACTGAGACTCTTGCCATCCTCAAAAGGCATTGGACAGACGGGCTTTGACAACCTTTGTGCCAATTAAGTTATTAAAATTAAAATATGGGGACTAGAGAGATGACTCAATGGTTAAAGTGCTTGCTCTGCAGGGGTAAAGACTTGGGGTTTGGATATTCAAAACCCGTTTAAATGTTGGGTGGGCAGTGGGGAGGGAGTTCTTGTAATTCTACTCTCAGAAGATAGACACACTGGCTACTGAGACTAGGCATTCACACACATATAGAAACAGCTATAGAATAACAATAACAAAATAAACATCCATCTGCCCCCATGAAAAGGGAAGATACCAATGAAGCTGCAAGGATATAGGTATGAACTTTAGAGGGTTTTATTTGTTTGTTTTTGGGCTTTTTCCATTGGTTGGTTGGTTGGTTGGTTGGTTGGTTGGTTGGTTGGTTGATTTGTTTGGTTTTGTCAGTGAACCAGGAAGGCATCTTGAAGACACGGCGGTCCTCTAGATTTGACTGAGAGACACTGATTCAATAAATAAAAAGGATGATTTCCAACATCAGCTTCATGCCTCTACATGCCTACACACACAAATGTTTTCACATATGCAAAACAGGCAAACACTCATGGAAAATAGAAAAGAAAATGAAAGAACGAACACTTAAAGCTGGAACTCCAGTGAAATAATTCTGGTTTTGTTAAGTTTGGGGTTTTTTTAAATTGTTTTTTTTTTTTAAGACCACGGTCTTATGTATCCTTGGATGGTCTCAGACTTATTATATAGTGGAGGATGGTCTTGAACTCCTGATTTTCCAGCTTCTCCCTTCAGAAACTGCTAGGATCATAGAGATGTTCTGCCAAGCCCAGTTGTAGGCCTTGCTGGGGATTGAATCCAGGACTTCAGGCAGACTAAGCAAAGATTCAAGAGGAAATAAAGGGAAATGTTTTAATTTTATTTTTCTGTAATATATATTTATTATGTTGTAGGGAAGGAGGGAAGCTCACGTGTATGGAATTGGTCCTCTCCTTCCACCATGTCCAGGGATTGAACTCAGGTCATTAGATTTGACGGGAAGAGCTATTACTCACAGAACTGTCTGGCCAGCCCCATGGCTGAAACTCATAAAGGTTCAAATCCCATATCCTCACTTCTCAGTGAGGTTCACTGACCTCAGACAGAACAAATGCTAAAAGTCACACCTGTGCACTTGAGGCTTAATTGGTTTCTTCAGTTTTAATCAACTAGATGGATGTTTATTCCCTATATGTGTCTGTGAATATATATATATATATATATATATATATATATATATATATAGTGTGTGTATGTGTGTGCTTGAGTGTGTGTGTAAATATATATACTATTTATATTAAAAAAGGTATATTCTATACTTAAAAATGCTTATTCCCCTTCGCCCTCTGCTTTTCTCTGACCCAAACTTCAAAACTAATAGAATAAGAGAGAGACCAGTCTGCAGCAAAAGATGTCAAGCCAATGGACTTTTCTTTATTAACTTATTTTTTAACTGTGTGGGTGTTTTGCTTGCTTGTATGTCTGTATACTGTGTACGTGCCCAGTACCAATGGAGACCAGATGATGGCAATGAATCCCCTAAAACTGGAGTTACAAATGGTTGTGAGCCTCTGTGTGGGTGCTGGGAAGCAAACCTGAGTCCTTTGGAAGGGCATCTATGCCTCTTAACCACTAAGTTATCGCTGCGGCATTACCAACAACGACATGAATGTGTTTTTTACAGCTGAACTACAAGTCATGGGTTTTCTAAGAAAAGATGACTTCCTTTCTTATTGTAGTGCATGCTAGCTTCTGGGATGAACTTCTAAGGTTGTGATGCTTTGAAAATGCTTGTCCCGTAGGGAGTGGCACTGTTAGAAGGTGTGGCCTTGTTGGAGGAAATGTGTCACTGTGGGGATGGGTTTTGGATGTCTCCTACGCTCAGGATCCACCCAGTGCAGAAGAGAGCTTCCTCCTAGCTGCCTGCAGATACCAGTCTCTCCTGCCTGTAGTCAGATTAAGATACAGAACTCTCAGCTCCTTCTTCAGCATCATGTCTGCCTGGACACTGCCATGCTTCCTGCCATGGTGATAATGGACTGAACTTCTGAAACTGTCAGCCAGCCATAATTAACTATTGTCTCTTATAAGAGTTGCCTTGGTCATGGTGTCTCTTCACAGCAATGAAACCCTAACGAAGATGATGGTCAGACCTAATAGCTGAGGAAACAGCCTATTTTTTCATGCCAGATAGAACAGCATTTTAAAATAAGCTAAACTCGAGAGGGTTTCCTAATGAAGATATTTTTCAGACTAGAGAAACCTCCTGGGGAAAACAATTTGAATAGACATAGTCTGACACACTTAAATTATAGTGTAAAGCACTCAAGCCTGCCACGAAGAAACATTCTCTGAAGAACTCACGAGAAAATGAGCTGGATGTGTAAGAGGGCTTTTCTATGAAGAAGTGAACACAGGAGGCAAAGCTAAATGTTGAATAAGTGCCATTTTAAATGGAGAGTGGCCATATTATAACCTGGTTCCTTCTTCTATGGAGAAGAGTGTGAATGAGGGGCCAGCTGAAAATTAATAAAGCAGTACATCTCCTCACAGGCCCACCTAATTACGTGAGGTTTTACTCAAGAGCCACATGCTTCACTGCTCGTTCTCTTTGAACCATTTTTTTAAAAATGTTAGCAACCCCCAGGCCGTCCAACCCCCTTCCTCTAACAAATCAACCTGTCATACAGAAGAGAAGCTCTGAATGAACCAAGCTTTGAATTTCAAGTGCTTAAATGTAATTCTGCCTTTTTGAGGTGAGATGAATTTGGCAGTGACCTTCTTATGCTTTCCCACTGTGGAGCTGGCCCAGCACAGCCTTAATTAAGCATAGAAAACTCCCTGAAGAATAAGTCACTTATTGGGAATCATCAGCTCCCCTGGGGTAGAAAGACTTCTTTTCAGGAAACCTTTACTTAGCAGAACAATTACCATAGTCTGTAAACCTATTGATTTCTCTTCATTGTGGAGATGGAAAATGCAAACAGAATTACATATTTACTCATTTCATCTTCGAACCTTTGCTCCATGACCTCAATGTTTTATCCTTTGTGAATGAAAGAAAGGCTATATCAAGAGTTTTCCATGATGGTGACCGAGAGATAAAATTCTGATGATTGAACAACTGGGAGATCCCTTTACTTCAAGAACATATGTATGTATGTATGTATGTATGTATGTATGTATGTATGTATATATGTATGTATGTGTATGTATCTCTTCTCTCTCTCTCTCTCTCTCTCTCTCTCTCTGTGTGTGTGTGTGTGTGTGTGTATTTAGTTTTGGCCCCACTATCTTTTTTCCTCTTGATAATTGCTAGCATTTGACAGACAGTGTATTGGCTACCTGTAACATATGGTTAATTGACTTGAAGTTAGGGAAATCATGAGCAATTCCATAATATATAATATAATATAATATAATATAATATAATACAATATGATATAATTATAACACTTCATAAATCTGAAGCCTGAGTGAGGAGAACGTGACGGAAAGACTGCTGAGCCTAGGAAACATACAGTGAGTGTGGTACATTGGAAATACTTCTGAAAGTACCTGAATATTAGTTATTCACAGAAGATCAATTTAGACAAATGAGATGGATGGAGATTAGCCTTTATCTATGTGAGGTGTGCAGGCTGCAGACCAGACACCTGGAATCCAGATTCCTGAAATTCACACAGACCCACAGTCCCGCATTTGTATTACCAATAGGGCAGGTGCCGTTCGCATCTTGGTTGTTCTTATCCCCAGCCCTCCAGTTATGGAGATGCATGTACATATTTTTAGATGTGTACCAAGTACACCACCAAATTACTTATTTTATTTTTTATTTTGAGATAGGTCTCTCTCAGTTGTCCAGCCTTGCCCTGAACTCAGTCTGCAGCCCAGGCAAGCCTTCACCTGGAAATCCTCCTGCCTCAATCTCCAGATCTGTTTTCTTTCCCTCTTTGGGGATTAATAACCCAGATGAACAGTAGAAGCACAATAGGAGATAAGTCGTGGGACATGTATAAGCAGAGTGGTAGAACACACCTCTTATCCCAAGAGCCGGGAGGCAGAGGCAGGCAGGTCCCTGAGTTCTAGGCCAGCCTGGTCTCCAGAGTAAAACCCTGTCTCAAAAAGAGGAAACTTAAAACTATAACTTCAGTCCCAGGAGATCTGATGCCCTCTTCTGATATGCTCTGGCACTAGGCATGATGGACAGACATTCATGCTGGCAAAACACCCATACACATAAAATTTAATTTAATTTACAAAGTGAAATTAGAGGTGAGTCATGTGTTAAATCTCAGGACAATAGTAATGAGTAGCTTTCATGCCCCATTCTCAGCAATTGTCAGGTCATTCTGACAAAGTATAAGAAGTGAGATCTCTGAATCAAATAACATCGTAGATCAAAAGAATTGAACAGATTTTCACAGAGTGTTCCATCCAAATGCTGCAAAATCCACGTTTCTTCCATGGAACTTTTGCCAAGATAGATCATATATTAGGAAAAAACCAAGTCTTAGCAAGTAAGAAAGACTGAAATAATTCCTTGTATTCTATGAAATTTCAATATCGAGGAGATGGAATCAACTTGATGTCCATCATCTGACGGATAGATAATGAAAATGTAGTATGTATACACAAGGGAATTTTCCTCAGCTCTAAAAAGGATAAAATTATGAAATTTGCAAGAAAATTAAAGGAACTAGAAAATATTATATTGTCTCAGTTAGGTTTTTATTGCTGTGAAGAAACACTATGACCACAGCAACCCTTATAAAGGAAGACACTCCACTTGGGTTGGCTTATAGTTTCAGAGGTTTAGTCCATTATCATTATGACAAGAAGCAGGCAGACATGGTGTTGGAGAAGGAGCTCAGAGTTCTACATCTGGCCCATAGGCAGCAGAACACTGTCACACTAGACCTAACTTAAGTATGTGTGAGACCTCAAAGCCTGCTTCCAGAGTGACACACTTCCTCCAACAATGCCACACCTCCTCCAAGGCCACACCTTCCAACTAGGCCACACCTACTCCAACAAGGCCAGATCTCCTAAAAGGCCACTTCCTATGGGCCAAGCATTGTCACACAGAAGTCTATGGGGACTAAGCCAATTCAAACCACCACATACACTAAGTGAAGCAACCAAGGCCTAGAAAGACAAATGTTCAATATTCTCTTTCATATGTGATTGTAGCTTTGGATTTTTGGAGTTGTGTGTTTAATTTCCCACATCTGTAAAGGTCAGAAAACTATAAAGAGCCCATGAGAAAGGGAGGAAAGAAGGCACTGAAAGATGAGGAGGAGATAGCCGAACATATATGCTATGGGGCAGGCAGGCAGTTATAAACTGAATCGAGGATTGAGATGGGGGACAGGTGAGAGAAGGGGATTGTAACAGAGTAACCAAAACTAAGAATGTACAAAAACCCTTACGGAAACAAAACATCATTTTGTAGGTGAACTAAAAAATAAAATAATAACAAGTTTTAACAAAGGTACCCTCAAGGCTAAATAATATTTCTCCAACAGTTATAAAATGAAAATCTCAGTGCCATATCCCCAAATAATGTAGGCTAACGCCATTGTTCTTGGGCGCCCACAGAACTAGATGGTAAGCCCCTACTGCTGAAGACACAACTTACTTTGATTGTTGGACACAGAGAAACCAAGCCAGAACTAACCAGAAATGTCTTCCCTGTTGATTGGCTTTCTTTAGGGGAGAAAAGTTATCAATGATATCACCCAGCAGCAAACCCCGAATACTAAATCCTCACCTGTTGAGCAACAAAGGCCCGCAATGCAGTAGTGGCAAAAGGGTTACAGGAGTAACCAGTAACCAGTAACTGCGTTTGAATTGGATTTCAGCCCTGCTCTGAGGGAGCAAATTCCCGTGTGGTACTAAAGACCTAGTCAAAAGCCCGTGGTTAGACAGGTCATTGGCCCTACGCAGCAGCTTACTCTAATTTTGCTAAATGGACATGTTGCCAAGCTGCCTTTTGAATATTTATATTTTTGCACCCTCTACATTGGTGCTGCCCTCTACCTTGGCCAGAGAAGCTTCTCTCTGTGACAGTCAGCCGTTCATGTGGAGATTCATAATTTGTCAAAATGCTGAGGATAAATGACTATTGAGTGTTCAGCCCTCATGGGGACATCTGTATCAATAACAACCATCCCTCTACCATGTCACCCCACCACCTCACAATGTGACACAAGATGCAGGGAGGCACTGAGGAATAGGGAATGGAAAAAAATGTGAGAGTCAGAAGAGGGGGAGGAATCCTGTCTGTGAAATGTCTTCTGGAAGTGACCTAGTCATTATACTCAGAAGCTCACTGCAGCTATGGTCACCTGCCCAAGATCAAGACAACAAGGCATCAGTAGTTGGGCCTAGTGAGGAAAAAAAAGACCATAGGATAGAGGGAGAATATGTTGGATGTGTTGGAGGTTGTCTAGGAAGGTGGAAGGGAGATTTGGAGGTATATATAATATAGACACATTGTGTGTGTGTGTGTGTGTGTGTGTGTGTGTGTGTGTGTGTGTGTGTGATTGTAAATAAATAAATAAAAGGAGGGGTTTTTTGTAGTTTTAGAAAGGTGGAAAAGAGTACTGTGAGAGAGAGCTAGTGAGAACAGATCTTAGATAACCATGGTTACAGGCTTAGTGACCTTGACACCTATATCCAAGGACTGTCTCAGATCAGATCTCTCCTTTCAAATCTTCCTCTTTCCATGGGGGTGGGGTATATGCTTCCATATCCTCTGGGCACTGGATGTGACAATGTGACTTATTTGACCCACGAGACGTCAGCGTAAGTAACACATGCAAAATCGAGAGCTGTGTCCTGGCAACTGGGTTTGTCATGTGTGTGTTGCTAATAAGACCCTGTGACCCAAGGCAGCAAGCAGTCTTCATACAGGAGACCCATGTGCATTTCCTGCCCAGGAACTGAAGCAGTTGAGCTCCAGCTGACCAATAAGCAGATGAACAGTAAATAACTACTTATTGTCTTATGCCACTAGACCTTGCGATTGTCTTCCAGTGTCCTCGCCTGCAGGCTCCGTGTGAGTCTGCCCAGAGATGATGTGATGAGAGTTGTACTGAGTGGGTTTTGATGACACTAAATCATCCCCGGGGTTCATTCACACTAAGTCAGTCTATTGCCAACGTTGTAGTGCTAGCAAAGTGACTGAGAGATGGATATTTAATTCACACATAATGACAAGTCCTTTCGTCCAATTGTTTTCAAGTTGTGTTGCTTTCAGGTGGAACTCACAGGTGTGATTTATTTGGATTTATTTGGATGTAGCAATAAAGCAGCCACCTGTCTCTTCTGTGACCGCCAAAGCATATGAAACTTTCCTCCCGTATTTATAAATGTGGAGAAGAGCCTCTCCGCACACCATTTATTCTGGATACTCTCCATCATCACATCAGCACGGCTGACATGCCAGTCACTCTGATTGAGAAAATTCATAAGAGGAGCAGACTGCAAGACAGGAATCTTCATCAATGGCCTCTTTAGTCAGCAGACATCCATATTTATAACACATATAATATATAACACATAAATGTATACATATACACACATGTGCATCACATCTTTAAGAAATAGATGCTTATCACCAGGCATAGTATTCTAGAGTATTCTAGGCTCACCAGTCTCAGGCCTCCCCTTACCCTTCTCGATGCATTAACCTATGAGCTTTTAGGGTCTTTTCTTAAAGATTTAACCAGAAGGGCATCAGCCTCTAGATCTACTAGGCCAGTGGTTCTCAACCTTCCTAATGCTGTGAACCTCTAATACAGTTCTTTATGTTGTGGTGACTCCCAAACCATAAAATGATTTTGTTCCTACTTCATAACTGTACTACTGTTATGAACTGAAGCATAAATATACATGCAGGGTATCCAATATTGGACCACAAGGGAGTCACAACCTACAGATTGAGAGCGAGGCATGATGGCGGTACACACGTGTTGTCCCAGTCCTCGGAAGGGGAGTTGTGATGATCAGGATTTCAAGGTCTCGCTCAGCTCTATATCCTAAGAGGCTAGCCTAAGACACGTGAGGCCTTGTCTCAAAAGCAAAGGCAGGATGGATACATTTTTTTTTTCCAGAATGAACTAGAATGAGAAAACCAAAAGTGTCAGACAATGAGAGAAAGATCAGAAGGCTTTTATAGTCAATAGCTCAAGGCAGATAGAAGTACCCTACTTGTGACAGGTACTCTGCCAGGAAATGCACATACTGAAAGTGTAATGTATGTCCTCCAAGGTACATGGGGAAATAAAAATGTACTTATTCTCCTGTAAGAGACCTGGGAAGGCATGTGGAAGAAAACTATCCCAGGTGTGTGCTGATTTTGGCCAAATTCCTAGTGCTCTGAAGTCAGCAGACATCCATATTTATAATACATTTAATATATAACACATCTATGTATACATATACACACATGTGTGTGATTGCAAGATGGGGAATATTCCTCAATGGCCTCTCTAGTCAGCAGACATCTGTATTTATAATACACATAATATATAACACATAAATGTGTTTTTAAAAAGCTCTAATCTCCAGTCTCTTAACACATGAGCTTATTTTCAAATAGAAAGATTAAAAATATCTGCATTCCAGCTGAGATCATTCTAGGTTGTGATTAGAATGGTCAGGAAACATGCTTACCCATGGGGAGAAGACCATGGACCTGTACATGTAGACATGGAGGTATCACGGAAACACCTACAAACCAAGAAGACCAAAGACTGCCAGAAGCCCTGCGGAATCTGGAGAGGAGACATGGAATGGATCAGTTCTCACCATCCTCAGGCAGAAGCAATCGCTGCAGACACCTGAACATCAATCCTCCAGACTTATGATAAAAATAAATGCCTTTCATCTAAGTCATCGAGTGTGCAGTAGTCGATTACAGCTGCCTAGAAAACTTTCACCTATGCCTTGACAAGAATTCCACAAATGGTTTTGTTTGGTTGTAAGCCCCATTCGACACATGCTATAGAGCTGTAGAAGTACACACTCAACAAAGTTACTCCACGCCTTAAAAGACAAAATAAATAAATAAAAATTAACCATATCTAAAGTAAATTCTTTGTATCTCTGAGTCAACATGTGATAGACCAGGACAAACTCATTTTGCTCCTGTGTATTTCCAACCCTACTCGGTCCTCTGGAGCTGTTCACAAGCTCTGTCCTGGTAATGACTCACCTGGCTCCTTTCCACTCTTCTAATTTTCAGTCATTTGTTTTTTCATCCGTCAATTCAGCTCCACCCCAAGTACCAAATATTAAAGTATTTCTGTTATGAGAAGTCTTAACAAGCTCTGTTCCCCTGGGTTAATTATCTAATTTGCTTGGACAATGATCAAACACTGTCCTATTTAAGGAGATATTTTTGATGCTGCTAGTGGCCAAGCCCCCACTTTGGGGACCAGACTCAACTACCGGTCACATTGGCAGCCATAAGTCCCACCTTCCCCATTCCCCACATGGCTTTCCTGCTGGTTGTTCTATGGCTGGCGACTACCCTCGCCAGCTGTGCCAGCTTGGTGACTCTGCCCAAGTTCTGGATCCCTGACTCCTCTGCTCTGACCAGTGTAGCCACTAACTAATGCCTCGGTCTAAGCTGGTTATGTCACAATAGCTGCAGAGGCTCCTTAGGCAAAAATCTCTTTCCTTCTGGTTGAGAGAACAAAAGGTCCGGCCTGAGCAAAGACCTAACATAGAAACTTACCTGAAACATGAAAGTTAATGCAAGTGGGCGTCCGGTTAACTACCAGGGCAATGGACCACCCTCCAGGAAGGTGGGTTCACCTGAAGCCACATTGAAGAAATAGAATAAATAACTATACCTTTGACTAGGTGGTGTACCCTTCTCTCCCTGTATCCCCGCCCCTAGCATGGTTGATTACAGAGCAGTAGCCATGTAACTTTGTAAGTCTTCCCACTTCCCTGGATTACTCAAAAAAATTATAACTTTTCTTCTGTCTCTTCCCTAAGCAAGCTTTCCCTGATTCTTTGGGCTCCCCTGCCACATGACTGCTTGACCACCGTCTGGCTCACCTCCATGCTAGCTCAACATAATCAGCGTGACTTTATCTCTTTCTTTTCTCCTTTTCCCACCTCTGGGCAGTTGCTGAGACTTACATCTTGCCTGTCCTGGGTTTTTCCTTTTAAACCTTAAGAAAATTGTCCTTGAGATTCCTTTTGAGACCACTTTTAAGTTCTTTAACAAAACTAAGAACTTCAATAGGGAACTCAAGCTCCACCCCCAACCCCTGTAACATTGAGTGATTCTGGTGGATTCTCCCAAATATCCTGTAACTGTTGCCTTTCTACTAAACTGAGAACATTGTATTTTCTAGTTTTTGTCTGCTTGTTTTAAGACAGAGCCTCCAAGTAGTGCAGGTTGGTGTCAAACTTACCAAGTAGCCAACAGTAATCATGAACTGCTTCTCTGATCTGCCTCTCCTGAGCATTGAGATTGCAGGTTGTAACATCCTATCTGGTTACATATGGTGCTGGAGATCAAACCCAAGGTTTCCTGTGTGTCAGAGAACCTCCCTACCAACTGAGCCATGTCCCTAGCTCCATTTTCCATTTTTAAATACATAGTGTATTCTTGATCATGTGGCATTCTGTCAGCGTGAGCTAAGTCATACTGCGGTGCCACGGAATGCTACACTACAGCTCAGCTGCTGTAAACAGTCGAGACTTTTTTTTTCTATCTTTTGCTATATTTTGAGTCAGTATTAGAGAGATGTGGAAATTACGGAATCATGAGAAGAAAACAGAGTTTCCCCTCCTCCTAGTCTGACTGAAGCCTCTTCAGGCAAGAAGCAGGAATTCCATCTCAATTAACACCATTTGCTGTAAATATTCCAGACGGTTTATGTTAAAGTAGCAATGAGAATCAAGCCCGGACTGTATGAAGCCTTATGAAACCTTGAGGAGAACCTCATTCTTTCCCCGCAGATGCTGCCTGAGACTCTCAAACACAACTTTGTACCGTCCCTTCATCCTTGTGGATTAGATTAACTGTTATATTAGAGTAAATACAATTAGCCCTACATTGTACTAAATACAAAGTGCCCCTCAAGAATTGCCCAATGATAAACTGGTAAGATTGAAACTCACCAAAATCTTAGACCTGACTAATAAAAACAAGACTCCAGGCGTGCGTGCGTGCGTGCGTGCGTGCGTGCGTGCGTGCGTGCGTGAGTGCGTGCGTGCGTTCACATGAGTGGGCAGACGTGTGTGTGCAGCGCATGTATATGCACATAGAGACCCTAGGTCATCATCCAGACCCTTCCTCTATCGCTCTCACTGTATTCATAGAGATGGAGTCAGTCTCTCACTCGGACCTGCAGTGGCTGCTTCAGTTCTCTAGCTAGCCAGCTAGCTCTCTTGTCTCTGCCTTTGGAACCCTGACATTACAGACATGTCACCGCGGCTTCCTGGCACTTCACAGAGATTCTGGGGATCTGAACGCTACTCCTCATACTTGTGAAACACATACTTTCCTGGCTGAGGCACCACCTCAGCCCAGGATGCTCTTTGAGAACTTTATCTGTCTTACTTTCTTATTTACTGTCTTTCTTCTGACTTGCTTTACACTAACCCTCACGCTTAGCCCCGCATCGAAATGCCTTTAATAAAATCTCCAGTTCTATTTCATTAACTGGCTGGGCCTGAAATTATTGTCAGTGTCCAAGGCGCAAATCCCTGTTTTGGCTTCAGATTAGGTCCCCAAAACTCAAGCAGACATTCTTGGGATAGCAGTGGGGAGATGAACATCCTGTGCCTGTGCCTCAAAACACTGAGGTTTTAATTATGCTTAATCAGCTGGTGTCCGTTAAGAGTCAGCTCTGGACATCTGCTCTGCTTCCTCTGTTCTCCTGGGTTGAGGCTGATAAGCATTGCATCTTGGGAGTATGGGAAAGAGCTGCGAGCTTGCGCTTTGCTCTGTGCGTGCGCAGGCCTAGAAGAAGCTCATTTCGCTTCCGCTTTACGCTCACTGGCTAGGAAATCAATCTCTGAGAATGAGGAAAGGGGTCTTAAGAGCTTCCACACTTGACAATGATTTTGTTTGTTGTTGTTTTTGAGTCAGGGTCTCATTTGAGTAGGAGGCTGACCGTGAACTCCTGATCCTCCTGCCTCCACCTCCCAAGTGTTAGGACTACAAGCATATGCCACCAGGCTTGATCGTGATTATTTAGCTTAGCTTGAATGTTATCAAGGTCTTTCTTCTCATTCACAGATTTCTAGATTAAAATAACATAACTGCAGAGTGTTTGCCAGTTGCTAAACCTGAGATACATTCCAGGAATGAATATTCTATATTGAAATAAAGTGTTTCCTTTTCAACAGCCACTTGGCTTGTGTCAGCATCTCAAACTGCACACAGTATTGTATATGCATGTGCATATGTGCACATGTGCGTGTGTACATGTGTGTGTGTGTGCGTGCATGTGTGTGATTGTGTGTGGCAATGGGGGGTGAGAGATGAAGGCCAGAAAGAGGTATCAGGTCCTCTGCAGCTGAATGACAGGAGTTTATGGGCTCCTTGGTATGAGCTACGGTCTTCTATAAAGAGTAGCAAATGCTTCTAAACACCAAGCCACCTCTCCCTCCCCATCTCTGCAAGATAATGGTTTTGCTCAATCCAAAATATCTAATTTCTTTACTACATTTCTTTCCTTACTAAAGCTTATTACTAACGTGAGAGAAATAAGCAGGTGAATCATGCTTTGGGTCTTTTAGCTGTCCTATAAGCCTATAAAGTAAGAAAAAAGGTTTAAAAAAAAAAAACTTGTTTTCCTATTCATTGTCTCATTGAAAAGATTAATCATGGCCGGGTGATGGTGGCGCACACCTTTAATCCCAGCACTTGGGAGGCAGAGGCAGGCGGATTTCTAAGTTTGAGGTCAACCTGGTTTACAGAGTGAGTTCCAGGACAGCTAGTACTACACAGAGAAACCCTGTCTCGAAAAACCAAAAAATAAAAAGAAAAGAAAAGATTAATCATAGGGGGAAAAAAACTAAAATCGTTGCTTTTGGTAATCTGTGAATTTCAACCATACATATTTTAAGTACGACAAAGGATTACTTTCAGGTTTGACAGGAAGATGCTCACACATTTCATGTGACACACACTTTAGTAGCACGAGCCACCCACAGTGAGGGAAGCTGCAACAGGAGACCAGGCAGCCATCCACGGAATGAAGAAATCCCCTTGCTGTTACAGCAACGGTTCTCAACCTGAGGGTCGAGACCCCTCTGTGAATTGACCAAGGTCACATATTGGGCATTCTGTTTACATTACAATCTATAACACTGCCAAATTACAGTTATGAAGTAGCAAATAAATTTTATTTCATGACTGGGGATCACCACATGAGGAACCATATTAAAGGGTCACAGCGATAGGAAGGTTGAGAACCCCTGTTTGATAGGCTTCAGTGAGGAGATGTCATGAATTCAGTCCTTAAGTGAAGGTGCTGAGTACTCTGTGGGGCCTTTGCTCCAGTTGCCTTGGGCCTGGGCATCGAGAAGCTTCATCCTTTCACCCTCTAATACCTTGGAACCAGTTCATGCTAAGAGTTTAACCAAACTCATGTTGCCTTAGAGAAATTGGAGAGGAACTACAGGGAGGCAAGGCTAGCCTCCTCTACTGGGGCAGCATCTGTGACTATAGGGAGGTGACACCAACCCCCTCTACAGGGGTAGCGTCTGTGACTTTGCTGTCATTTATTTCCCACAAATAAGTCGAACTTTGCAGTGACTGTTTCTAAAAAATTCAAAAATCTTTACTGCATAATGAACTTAACGCAAACAGGAACCCTTGAATTACAGACCTGTTTCTGAAAGCTTTTCTTTGTGAACATGCTATCAGCGGAGATGGAAAGAAGTTTAACTGAATTGCAACTTGAAATTTTTATTTTTCCTTGCTTTTCTTTTATAAATCTATAATTATAACGTTGACTTCAAAGGATAGGTTTTTAGATTAACTCTCTATAAATTAGGGGCATTTTATCTTTGCCATATGCCTTATTAAATATAAGGTGCATTGGTGACTTCACGTAAGATAATGACTTATATCTGAATTGAAAAGTAGTCACTGAAAATAAAAACAAGTTTTAAAACCTCTCTCATACATGTGTGTATGTGTGTGTATGTATGTATATGTGTATATAAAAATATGTATGTATGTCTGTGTGTGTGTATATGTGTATATATGTTCATGTGTGTATTTATGAGTGTATGTCTGTGTGCATGTGTCTGTGTTTGTGTGTGTGTGTCTATGTCTGTATGTATGTGAATATATATATATGTCTCTGCATATGCATATGTGTATGTGTGTATGTATATATATCTGTGCATATGTATATCTGTGCACACATGTGTGTGTATGTCTGTGTATATGTATGTGGGTGTACGTACATGTGTATATATGTGTGTGTTTTACAAGTTTTTAAAAAGAAGAAGCTGTCTTTTTAGAGTCATATAAAATTATACAACAGTGAAAAAATCTAATTCAGCATTTATGCTAATGAGCGCTGTTTGTGGCTTTGTTCCCTGCAGACTTTTTCCTTCTTGAACATGACCCCACTTTCAAATCTCTACCCTTCTGTAGTTTTTCTCTCTGTTTACAAAGATCAGGTGACATTTTCTTAGAAAATTTTAAATGTTCATGGTTAGACTGTTTCTCCACGTGTGCTCTTCTGCTTCGCGGTATTATTTCCCCCCCCCCTTCCCCCCTCCGTTCCTCAGCACCTCCTCGGGGTCTTTCATATTACATTGGGTTTGTGAGCAGGGATACTACCTGATACTCTCGCTCTTGAAAATTTGAGTTTTCCAGAACCTTCTCTCCTCCTCCTTGCCATTACACATTCCCCCACTGCCCACAGCTACATCCAAGGCTCACACGCTGAAAAGCCTCTCACCTTGTTCCAGGGGCCGAGCTGGGGCTGGAGCAGAGTGGGGCTGCTGTTCCCAGTGTGAGCGAAGCTGCTGACTTAAAACAGACCCAAGCAGTGTCTCTGGGAAAATATAACCAAAAAACTGGACGTAGTTGCTCATTCCTTGAGGATCCAGAGTCTAAGTTCTCCTCTGACTACACATTGAGTCTGAGGCTGCTGACCTGGGATCCTGTTGACCTGTGTCTGTATGTCTTGTAGGTATGAGAGGTGTGGGTATCACCTTCCCCGTGATTTTTTTTCTAGACATGAGGCACTCTTGAACTCTGGTTGGATCTAAAATTAACTGGAAAAAAATTTTTTTTTGAATTATGATAAGGCAAATCTGCTCCTTTAAATTTTTCTTCCTTTACTTTTATGAATTTACTTATATATTTATTTTTTTCAGTCCTGGAGATCATACCCGAGGACTCATGCATGCCAGAAAAAAAACGCTACTGCTTAGCCACAGGTCCCGATGCTCCTGAGGAAAGCCACAACCATGACCATCATGACTAATGAGGCAAATGTGGACACACTTCACACACTGTAGGTCCAGCACTTCTGTGACTTCTGCTGTGGGATCCTGGAGAAAGAAGAGCATCTAGGGGCCGCAGAGATGGCTCAGTGGTTAAAACACTGCCTGATCGTGCAGAGGACCCAGGTCCAAGTCTAAGCATCCACATGATGTCTCACCACCATCTGTAACTTCAGTTTCTGGGATCCAACACTTTCTTCTGACCTCCAGAGGCATTTTCTCAATTAGTGATTAAGGGTGGAAGGGCCTATTGTGGGTGGTGCCATCCCTGGGTTGGTATCCTGGGTTCTATAAGAAACCAAGCTGAGTAACCCAGAGGAAGCAAGCCAGTGAGTAACATCCCTCCATGTCACCTGCATCAGCTCCTGCTTCCTGACCTGCTTGAGGTCCAGTCCTGACTTCCTTTGGTGATGAACAGCAATGTGGAAGTGTAAGCTGAGTTAAATCCTTTCTTCCTCAATTTGCTTCTTGGTCATGATATTTGTGCAGGAATAGAAACTGTGACTAAGACAACAAGCCAAGGAAACCCTCACTAAAAACATGCAGGCCACAGACCTTTTGAGATTTCAAAGGGCATAAAACTTTTGACTGTTTTTCCTTACCTATGTTTCTGAACCTGGCTTGAGATTTTAAGTTAGACAAATGTTTTGTGTCCACTGATCCCTTAAGATGATTCTAACTTCAAGTCATCTACTATCCAAAGTCCATTAAATAGTTGCTCCAAGGAAAGGAACAGTGAGGGACTGGTTTCCACATCGTCCCCTGGGTTCTGTTTGTGAACTCAGATCACTGTGACCACAGGCTCTCAGAAGAGCTCTGGATGTAAGTATCATACATGGTGGAGGAACTTCTCCACAAACAAGTTTTCTCACCCTAAGGGGCTCAAGGAAGTGAAAATCAGGAGTGTTCCATATAGCATTGGAGATAGGAAAGCTCTTCAAATGAAAGGAGGTAGCATTGAGTATCACTGATTCTAATGTCTGGATTTTGCAATGTCTCACATAACAATCTCCAGAAAAAGCAATAGAATGTAAATACTGGGTTTTGCACCACAGCTTCTGTAAAACCACAGAGCCAAAGATACGTTCCTTCTGGGCAGTCTTCCCAATTAAGATGCTAGACTGAGAGCCAGTTGTGGTGAGGCATAACTGTCATCCCAGTACTTGGGAAGCTGGGATAGGAAGATCAGAAGTTCAGAACTGTTCTCAGCTACACAGCAAATACAAGGCCAGCCTGAACCATCTGAAACACACAGCAAGTGCAGAGCCAGCCTGAGCTACATGAGACACTATCTCAAAAAGTTAAAAGTTCTCAAGCCATTATGACTTTTGTTTCAACACTCCAGAGGTAGAGGCAGGAGGATCACCACAAGTTTGAAACCAGCCTTATCTACATGTTAAGTTCCTAGCTAGCCAGGGATACTTAGTGAGACCTTGTGTAAAACAATAAAGTTAAGTTAATTAAAAATATAAAACTAGATTCATTTCATCCCCTAAGCAATTCTGCTCACCACAGAATTTCATTTCAGACATGAATTAGGTCACCACTTCTCTACCCTTTCCAGGTCAGTCTTGCTTTCCATATCTAAGCAAGATGGATCAGGCCTCCACCCAAGAGATTTCAAGCATATAGCCCCTCCCTGGACTTCATGAAGACACACAGCAAGTCCTTGAGCATTTCACAAATCCATCCTGAGTGTTTTGGGTCAACTCCTTCTGGGTTGTTGACTCAGATCTTTCCATAGATACAGAGATGCCTTCAGAGATGTAGAAATAGAATCCCCTCATTTTAAATGCAGGAGACACTCCAGAGCAAAGTTTTAGCATACTTTCCGAAGGCTTGAAGACGTTTATAGGATTTAATAGAGCATCAATGTGTGCTCTTCACTGGGAACCTAGAGTGATGAATCTTTTCACAGATGTCTCCTGGTGACCCTGTGGTGCTAAGGACTAAACCTGGGACCTGAGGGAGTGGGGCAGGTGCTCTCTTACCAAGCAATATCTGCAGTCCTATTTTTGTTCTGACTTTTTAATCTTGAGATGTGGTTATGCTCTTCCTGTATCAGCCTTCCAAGAAGCTTACAGTTTTAGTACAGTTTCTATGCCACGGACCATGCTTCTCCGGGTCTTCTTGCTTTCTCTTGGCCCATTTGAAGAAGCTTCTTAATCACATTTAAACAAAGACTCTTCCACTTTTTTGTCTCAAAAGTATCAAATTCTCTGTCTCAAGGTCAGTCAGAGAAGGCAAAGCCAAGTCTGTGTAATTAAAATCTCTTCCAAAAGGCATGTTGCCCCCTAAGAATTTTCAACAGACCGAGAGATCTATTTCTGGATGACTTCATCAATGGGCTTCCCTCAGGATCATGGTGAGCACTTAATTTACAAATACCCAGCTTGCTAAGATGTTATTTATAAAGCTTCCATTCTTTTGGATTAAAAAAAAAAATCAGATTATTGTCCAACTTGATGGCACACACCTTTAATTCCAGCACTGAGGAGCAGAGGTAGGTGGATCTGTGTGAGTCCAGGGCTAGCCAGGGTTACACAGTGACTCTCTATCTAAAATAATAATAGTAATAATGATTATGAAGATGGTGAAGATAATAAATTGTTATTGTTGCAAGATGTAGCAGTATAAGTCTGGGCTACCAACTGTTTGAAAGTAGGGACAGTCTTAGTAGGTAAAAGTTCTAGCTAAGCAGTCCTGATGATCTAAGTAGAATCCCCAGAACCCTCATAAATATAGAAGGACAAAAACCAACTTCACAAAGTTGTCCTCACCCCACCATACACTTGCCACATGTGCACCCACGTGCACACACACACACACACACACACACACACACACTGTATGCTCCTATTAGAATCCACAGCCCTAGATTCCCTCCATAACATTAACTTTATTTTCTTTGTGATTTTTCCCTTTTGTAGGCAGAAGAACAATAAAAATGTGTGCTTCCTCATGTGTGTATTCTGAGGACAGCAAACTCCTTGGCTTTAAGAGGCATTTGCTAAGGAGCTGCCCGGGTGTATGAGCTACTTCCAAATAGTCCACAGAAGAGCTCATGTGGCAGGGAAGAGGGCGGGGTGTGGCACTGCGTTGACCAAAGAGTCACTGAAAATTATCTGAGAGTCACTACTTGAAGGACAGCTTCTTCCAGAATTGAACTTTGTCCTCTTTTGCAGGGTGTGGTAGGCTTAGTCAGAAAGAAAAGAGGCTTCTGGAAGTTTCTCTGTCCTCGTTTTCAATCATGGTTGCTCCTGCAAAACAGAAGAAGCCTTACTTCATGATTTGATCTGCCGTCTCTGTTTACTATAAATGCCCTAAAATTGTGAGCCTGAACCCATTCAGTAGGAGGTGAATGAAGAATTGAGATTGTAAAATCCTTGAGAATTTGTCCCAGGAGAGCATGAGAGGGTTGTGTGCAGTTTCAAGAAGCTTACTGTGTTAAGTCTATCTTCGAGTTTATGGGTAATTCTCAAGTCAATCAAGCTGTTGACTTACATGAGTTCTCATAAAACTTGATTGCCTAATTAAAACATACTTATTGGCAAAGTTGAACTTTTTTTTAATTAACTCTTGGCTCAGGGAGCATTACAGGAGAAAGGAGGGAAAGGCCGTAAGACCCAAAGATCAGGGAGTTTGCTGTGAGAACTTGGCTTCTAGTCATGTCAGAAGCTATGCCCATAAAGTCTCACACACATGACTGCCTAAACAAGAGCTAAACAAGGACCACAAAAAACGTGTCAAAGTAGATGGGGAAGATACGATATATTGCATACAATACTACATATGTATGTGTATATACTATATATGCTATATTACATACATACATATTACATATATACATATAACAATAATTAATTTTTTAAAAGGCCATTAATTTAAAAGAGAGCAAGAAGAAGGGGTATATGAGAGAGTTTGCAGGGAGGAAAAGGAAAGGGGATGTTATGTAATTATAATCTCAAAAAAAGAAAAGAAATAATAAAAACAATGTAAAAGATCCCTTGCAAACGATAGTAGGAAATACCATTTGTTTTATATGACAGTATCTTGCTGTACAGAAAGAATCACTGGCCTACTTCACCTACCAAAGAGGGGATTCTACAGATGCAATCCGTGCTTGTTACTAAGTCTTTTCATCTTAGTCGCAAGTGTAGCCGAAGCTCAGAGGAACACCCAGGGACTCAAACAGGTCCAAACAGGTTCAAACAGGTAAGTCGGCACAGAGTGAAATAGCAAATGTCCTGTTCTGTGTGTTACCACCACCTTGCAGCTCTCTCTGTGACTAATTTGATTGCACAATTTTTAGAGCAGTTTTTTTTCATTGCACACACACACATGATAAGAACACAAAGACTTTTTTTTTTTTTTAATTTGAACTTTAAAAGTCACTGAACTTTCAGGAGAACATTCTGAGAGCCACATTTCTTATCATGCTAACCCCCACTCTTGACTGGGTCACCGAATAAAGACTAGATTTTTCCAGACATCTAATCTAAGCTGGGATTGTAGCAATCCTAAGTTGTCCGTGAGAAATCCTGGGCATACAGCAAACTTGTCTGATAGTATTTTAACTGAATAGAAACAGGCATGTTTAAAATAACAGTCAGGTTCAATGAATATTGCCTTACCCTAATAGTTTGGTTTTCTTTTCTTTCTTTTTTTTTTTTTCTTTTTTTTTCTTTTATTGGATATTTTCTTTTTTCTTTTATTTTTTTATTTAATTAATTTTTATTGGATATTTTATTTACATTTCAGATATTATCCCCTTACCCCATTTCCCCCCCACACCCAAAAACCCCCTATTCCATCCTCCCTCCTCCTGCTTCCATGAGGATGTGCCCCCACCCACCCACTCTCGCCTTGACACCTCGAATTCCACCACACTGGGGCATCCAGCCCTCACAGGACCAAGGACCTCCTCTCCCACTTATGCCTGACAAGGCCATCCTCCCCTACATATACAGCTGGAGCCATGAGATATTTCCTATGTGCTCCCAGGCTGGTGGTATAGACGCTAGAAGCTCTGGTTGGTTGGTATTATTGCTCTCCCCATGGGCCCTCAAACCCTTTCAGCTCCTTCAGTCTTCTCTCTAACTCCTCCATTGAGGACCCTGTGATCAGTTTAATGGTTAGCTGCGAGCATCTACCTCTGTATATTTCAGGCTCTGGCAGACCTCTAAGGAGACAGCTATGTCAGGCTCCTATCAGCATGCACTTTCTGGCATCCACATCTCTGTCTGCCTTTGGTGACTGCACAAGGGATGGATAACCAGGTGGGGCAGTCTCCGGAATACCCCTCCTTCAGATATTTTCTTTATCAACATTTCAAATTTTATCCCCTTTCCAGGTCTCCCCTCCGTAAATACCCTATCCCATCCTCCCTCCCCCTGCTTCTATGAGGGTGCTCCCCCACCCACCCACTCCCACCTTCCCACTCTGGCATTCCCCTACAGTGGGGCATTGAACGCCCACAGGACCAAGGGCCACTCCTCTCATTGATGTCCAACAAGGCCATCCTCTGCCACATACAAGGCCAGAGCCATGGGTCCCTCCAGGTGTACTCTTTGGTTGGTGGTCCAGTCCACGAGAGCTTTGGGTGGTCTGGATGGTTGATACTGTTGCTCCCCCCATGGGGCTACAAACCCTCTCAGCTCCTTAAGTCCTTTCTCTAATTCCTCTATCAGGGACCCCACGCTCAGTCCAATGGTAGTCCAATGGTTGGTTATGAGCATCCACCTCTGTATTTGTCAGGCTCTGGCAGAGCCTCTCAACCATATTAGGCTCCTGTCAGCATGCATTTCTTGGCATCTGCAATAGCATCCAGGTTTGGAGACTGCTTATGGGATGGGTCCTCAGGTGGGGCAGTCTCTGGATGGCCTTTCCTTCAGTCTCTGCTTCACACGTTGTCTCCATATTTCCTCCTGTGAGTATTTTGTTCCCCCTTCTAAGAAGCACTGAAGCACCCACACTTTGGTCTTTCTTCTTTTTGAACTTCATATGATCTGTGAAATAGTTTGGTTTTCTTCACAAGTTTCACAGCACCCACTTTAAGAATTCATTATTTAATGTTCTAAAATCTATTTGTAGTTAATGCTTTGGGTTTTTTTTTTTGTTTGTTTGTTTCTGTTTGTTTGTGTTGTTGATGTTTGGGTTATTTGGTTGTTTGTTTTTTGATAGGGTCTCACAGTAACTCTGGCTGGCCTGGAACCTGCTATGAAGGCCAGGCTAGCCTTGAACTCAGAAACCCACCTGCTTCTGCCTCCCAAGTACTTGAATTAAAAGCGTGAGATAACATTCCCAACACAAACATTTTATATTGTATTATTTTTAATTTGTATGTATACATGTGACCAAGCCTGTGGAAGTCAGAAAACAGCTTATAAGACTCTGTTTTCTCACGTTCCAGTCTGCACCTATGCTCAGAGCAGTCCTGGGGCACCAGATCTGCACCCAATCCCCCAAAGCCCAGAAAAGGCTGGTCTCCCAGGAGCTCTAACATGCCCAGAAGTGTAGGATGCTGAAGGAGCGTGGTGACTGCCAGAGCAACGGGTGAGACATGCTGATGCCAGGACAAAGAATGATGCTGACCTGTAAGCTTGCTGAGTGCCCTGACAATGGTGACTGGGAAGCTGTATTGGACATATGTTCCTGACCCACCATTGCTTACCTATACCCCTGATGGGACAAGCTGCATTGCCTCAAGTTTTTAGACCTTGTGGAACAGAGAATCAAAAAGAGAAGTTATAATGACTCTTATATTGTTCTTAAATGTGATCAGTTATTTAGACTCAATCATGGACTGATCTAGAAATCTATCCAATATTGGAAGTGACAGTCTTCATTTGGAAGTCTGACTCTGGGTATTTTCAGAGACAGTTTTAGAAGCTAGCTGCAGCTCTCTATGATATCATGTTAGCAAGAGATAAAGTTGGGACAGGATCTGAATTTCAAACAGGTGTTAGCACATGTATTAAGGCTCTTAATTGTCAGTTTAAAATTACTTTTGTTTCTTTGACAGTATTTAATGTAAGTTGCATTTACTGTATACCCTGTGTTAGCGTTTTTGAAATAAGACATGTCAGTTACAGAGGTCTACCAACCAGCTTTTGTTTTACTGCCCTGAGTATCACAGAGCCTTGGTATTCTAAAAAATAGTTTGCATGTACTGGAAGAAATGACTCAGGCTTTAAGCAGAAGCAAGAGGGTAGTGGGCTTGATTGCTGTTATAACAACTTTAATTACATTAATTGCTAGCACCACTGCTTCTGCAATTGCTTTGATCCAAGAAGTTAAGACAGCTTCTTTTGTTAATTATTTAGCAAAAAAAATATTACTAATGTGTTGAATATACAAGAGGATTTAGATAGGCATTTGGAAGAAAGAATTAATGCTCTTTATTCTATTCAAATTATTAGAAGGAGGTTCAGAATTTAAGAGTTAAGAGTAAGGAGCCATCTTGAGTCATGCCAAACACCATTGGATTCATGTTAGTTCTAAAATTTACAGTAGTAGTCATTATAATTAGGAAAAAGTTTAAAGACACTTGCAGTGTATTTGTCATAATTCTAACACCTCTCTGGATGTTTTAACTATACATAGTAAGCTTATGAATTTCAAGAATATTGCTTTGCTGAGTGATGATGAGGTAGATACTGCTGATAAAATTACCCATGGCCTGAGGTCAGTATTTCTATTTTGGTCAAGCTTCAAGAATGGCATACATAGCTTGATGATGCTAGCCCTTTTTGTCCTAGAAATACTTTTATTCCTGCCCATCATGTTAAAGCTTGTCTTTAACAATATCAACATGTTGGCAGCCAAAGTACATGGCTTCAACCTAAAAATGGACCCCCACACAGAGTAATTAGATTAACAGGTTGGCAAGCCAAGGACAGGTAAGATTTTGCACACACCCTTACCAACCTAAGACATAAGTGCCTTGCTTTTGATAATGCATATTCCAAGATGGGTAAGGAAGGTATTCTTGTCAGAATGACCTAAAAACAGGTTCAGTCTTGTTAATGAAATAAAAAAAGGGAGAGAGGCAGAGAGCTTTTGGGACTGCTTGGCAAGAATCTGACATGGGCCAAGGACAAAGAAATGGGCTGCTTGGCAGGAATATGACATTGGCCAAAGACAAGGAAGTAGGCTTCAGGCAGAAATCTGACATTAGGCTAAAACAAAGAAGTAATTTCAGGTAGAAATCTAAATCTTAGGCTAGAACAAGGAAGAAGGCTTCAGACATGAAAATAACTTTGGGCTAGGACAGGGAAGTTGGCTCAGATATTTTGGTCATCCTCATAAAGTCCTTAGAAACAGTGATCATGGGAATGTTCACAAAATTTTGTTTATGCCTTGCTTATTCTTTGACTATTTGTGTTTATTGTCTTGCTTGTTCCTTGACTATTTGCATCTATTGTATTGCTAGTCCCTCAACCTAGAACTGACCTTAATACTTGCATGTAATTAAAATGGTATAAAAGCAAAAAGGAGGAGGGAAGATATGATAGGGATTTCTAGGGAGGAGAAAAGGGGAAAGGGGGAAAAGGGATGACATCTGAAGTGTAAATAAATAAAATATCCAATAAAAAAGGGAAATACATAATACTACAAAAAAAGAAAAAAAGAAAGACTCTGTTTTCTCTTACCATCACTCGGATCCCAGAGAACAGAACCCAAGTCACTAAGCTTGGCGGCAGCAATTTGCCTTACCCCATAAGCCTTCTTCCTGGCTCAGCAAATCATCTTATATAAAAATAAAAAAATAAACAGCTTGTAATGGAAAAAAATAAATATGAAAATATAATTACTTACTATGCAGCTTTCTAAAGCTTTCCTGCTTCGAATGGGATACATCTAACTTTGCATCTAACTTTGCTGATGCATTGAAGCAAAATACATTCATGCAATTACAGAGTCTGTGGCCAATGTGAGCAAGCACAGGACTGTAGAGCTGGCACATTCGTCTCCGTTATCCCCATTGCTTCTCAGCCTTTAGGCAAAGGTCAGGAACAAAGAAAGAACCTCAGAGGTTCACAGGGGAGCATCCAGACACAGTAAAAGTAGCCAGGCAAGGCAATTCCTTTTGCAAAAAAGAATGCACCAGACACAAACCCAACTAGCAAGCGTACTTGGCCAAGATGGCTTCTGTCTCTTTCTATTGGTAGGAGCTTCACAATCTGAAAAGATTGGCTAATCAGTGTAAGTGAAAGGGAAGGGTCAGGAAATATGAGCCTTTACCTGACTAACTAGCCTCTGTAGGGGAAAAAAAAATCACTTCTCAAACTAAGATCCAGTGTGGAAGCATCATTCCAATAGTCTGTCTTTGTTTTCAATGTTCAGCAGTATTCTCTTTGGAAAATATGAATCCGTTATAAAAATGTAAGAGGTTATTTTTAAAGGTTATATCTACCTCTGTGCTAAACAACTTTTGTTTTGATAAATGAATAAATAATTAAAATCCAAACTCAGCTTCATAAAGTTTGACAGAAAAAAAAATTGATGCCATCTGAAAAGGAGATTTCTGGCTGACGTAAGAATGTGATCTCTTAGGAAGCAGAAGGAGCCAAAAGCGTTCAATGTATTCATTTTAACTAAAGCAAAACAGCAGAGGTAAGGGACGTGAATGAACACAATAGCTGACATTTAAGCACTGCAGATATTTTTCTCCTCAGCTTCTCCCTCTGTTTCTCTCAGGTTCAAGTTAACTTTCCCCTAGAATGCTCTCCAGCTCTATGTGTCGCCTGCTCTGAGATAGGATGCTGTGCCTCCCAAAATATAAAGTCTCATCTCTCGAGTGGCCAGACCTCAGCTCAGGGCAAACAGTTCTCAGAAGCATCTCCCCATCCCATGACCTGGACCTGACTAAACAACCTACAGTGGCGAGCCTAGAAGTATTCCTCCAACCAGTTAGGCAGAAACCTGGGGAGGTAGGCAAGAGACAAGCTGGGAAGGAAAGCCAAGATGCTCAGATAAGGTTGTCAGGAACAAGGGAAGGAAACAGACACTCTCAAGGGGTTTTATAAACCCGGGAAGCAAGGGCAAACAACAGCGTCATGAAACAAATGAGACATGGGAAGACAAGCAGTTGCTGACCCCACAGTACGTGATGTGTTAACTAAGTCACATGCTCCAACTGCAACATCCCAGACTCCAACAAGAGAATGAGAAAGTGGTCCTTAAATGTCAGTCACATAAGCACTGTCATCCGTGCAGTCTTGGTCAGCCTGGGTTTTGTTTTTATAACTCTTGTTTCTGGGTCTCTAGGTAGAACTGGCCAGCATCCATTCCATTTTCAAGTTCATCGCGCCAAGGTCAATCTCACCAGCTCCACAATTTGTAAGCATACATTTTCTCTGGCAATAGACAGACTCTTTCCCCTTTATTAAAGGTTCATCATTTAAACCTCAACAGCGCACACTTGAAATTGAAGTCTGTTTGCTTAGATGTAAGTTTAGCGCTGTCTTTAATACGTTAAGCAATTTAAAAAAAGATTATTTCTCCAAAAAGGATTTAAGCTTTGCCCCTGTCTATATTCTAAACAGACATCGATGAGTGTCCCAAAAAGAAAGCAAATAATACCTATTTGGCTTAATAGCTATTATTCTGTTCATCTATCTGTGACTTCATATTGACAATTATATCTGTGGAGAATTTCAAGGTCTAATACAATAGTATCCTTTTTTCTTCCCCTTATACTGGAAATTGAAGCAAGGGCCTTGTACCTAGGAGAAAGTGTTTTACTGACCTATATATCTCCAGCCCATGAAATACCATATCTTAGATATGTAAATAAATTAACAAAAAATGTATCATTCTTATTGGCGATATCGTAATTCAGCCAAGCTATGGTCGATTTTTCCATTCAATAACCATTTATTGGGTGTCGCCATATATCAATTCCCACTTAGGACCTGGAAATCAGCACAGAGGGACAAGAAACACTCTGAGTTTTTAGTGACATGAAGCCTTTGCTTTTCCTCACATCACTCACTGTTTGGTGAGGACGGGTTCTTCCTTATTTCCCCAGGAGGAAGAGGTTCAGGCTCTTGAGAAATAAAACAAGGCAGGACTATGCACTTAAGCTAAAGTTTGTGTGTGGAGCAAGGGGTGCCCACAGTTACATCCTTCCTTCTGTCTAGGGAGTCCAACAACGTGAGTAAGAGCTGAGACACTGGTACAGCTGTGGAACTGAAACGGAAGAGGTCGCAATTCTATTTATTGATGTGTGCACATGTATGCCTATGAATATGGGCATGCGTGCATGCGAGTGTGCATGTAGAGGTCAGACAACAGCTTCTGGTATCTGTTCTCACCTTCAGCCTTGCTTGGGATAAGGTCTCTACTCACTAATGCCTATGCCAGGCTAGTGGGTCCCCACGTTTTCAGTGACTTTCTTCTCTGCCCCCACCATCTCCTTGTAGAAGATTGATTACAGATGTGTGTGGCTGGAATAACGTGGGTTCTAGGAACTCAAACTCTGGCCTTTATTGCATGTGTAGCAACTTCTTTACCCACTGAGCCACGTCCTTGGCGTGCCAAATGTACTTTCTGCTCATCTGAAATTACGTTAAAATAATAAACAATAAAAAACCATTTTGGCCCTGATTGGCACATACGGTCATAATCCTTCCGGGATGTTTGATTGTTCTTTGAGAAACTCTTGTCTTTATAGCTTGTACCTCCTAATGATAATCGATGCTAATAGAGTAATGATATATTTTTTTACATAGTAATATGATTTGTAAGCACCTTTTATTGGGCAACAATAATAACAAGAATCTTACGTTCGTGAAACGTTTTATAGTTTACAAAACACTTTCACTTACATTATCTCATTTGATTGATGGTCCTGGAAGGTGGCCAGGGCAGCGTGTTTATCCCTGCTTCCTAGATACCAAGACTAAAATAGGTTGGTTGTATAGATACCCAGACCTGAGGTATCACAGTCAGCAGCAAGAAGAGCGAGGGTTTCTATCTAAATAATGTAACCAAAAGATAGGTCTCAGGACCTAAGTTAAATTTAATTTCCCTATGCTCTGTCTCCGATATTACTATGACCCCATGGGACCATGACATTAGCTATCAGTGCTATAAAGGCAGATTAGACAAATCATTTTATCCCAAATTAAACAGCATCATTATGAGCATGGGTGATAAATAAAAAATCACTAACTATTCCATGTGCATGAAGAAACCTAAAAAGGACGAAGCTATCATGAAAGGTTATTTACGAGTGGGTCAGGGGGTGAGATGACTCTGCAGATAAAGTGCTTGCTGTGCAGACTAGGGAGATGGCTCAGAGGTTAAGAGCACTGTCTGCTCTTCCAGATGTCCTGAGTTCAATTCCCAGCAACCACAGCAACCAGCAACCACATAGTGGCTCACAACCATCTGTAATGGGATCCGATGCCCTCTTCTGGTGTGTGTGAAGACAGCTACAGTGTACTCATGTGCTCATAAATAAATATTTAAAAAAAAAAAAAAAAAAAAAAAAGGAAATTATCAAAAAAAAAAAAAAAAGTGCTTGCTGTACAAGCCAGACAGCCTGAGTTCAGTCAACAGAAGCAGTGGTAGAAAGAGAGAACTGACTCCTGAAATGTGCTCTCTGACTTTCACTCCAAAGTGTGCATGTGCACACATGCACACACACGCACACACACACACATGCTCTCACACACACGCTAATAATAAACGTTTTCTTTTTTAATTTGAATATCATGAGCCAGGTGTGGTAGTTCAGACCTCTAGTCCCAGCACTGGGGAGGCAGAGAGGTGAATCTCTCTTAGTCTGAAGCCACCCTGGTCTGGTCTACAAAGATGGTTCTAGGACAGCCAAAGCTACACAGACAAGCCTGTTTCAAAAATAAAAAAATAATAAAAAAAACAACAATAACAACAAAAATATTACGAATGGCCAAAGGAAAAATAATAAAGTCAGCCGGGTGGTGGTGGCACACGCCTTTAATTCCAGCACTTGGGAGGCAGAGGCAGACGGATTTCTGAGTTGTGGCCAGCCTGGTCTACAGACTGAGTTCCAGGACAGCCAAGGCTATACAGAGAAACCCTGTCTCAAAAAAAAAAAGAAAAGAAAAGAAAAGAAAAGAAAAAAAAAGAAAAGAAAAATAATAAAGTCAACATGAAGACCTTTCTGAGATGCCTCATTAATTATTTGGGGCAATGATACAACTCATAGTTTCATGCATGCTGTGAGCATTCTACCACTAAGCTATATCTCCAGATTCTAGCAGGTTTGTTTGCTTGTTGTAATTGTGTGTGTGTGTGTGTCACTTCACAATGCACACGTGGTGGTCAGAGGACAACGTGTGGGGTTTGTTCTCTCCTTCAACCACGTGGGGTGGGTTCTGGGAATTGAACTCAGGTTGTCAGCCTTGGTAGCAGGCATCAGTACCCACTAGGACATCTTGCCAACTACTGTCTGTGGTAATTTTTGTTTGAAACCTTAAAATACATATAATATTTTGTGTGATTCTTTGAGAATTGCATACACGCATATAGTATGTTTTGATATTTGCTCCCATTCCTCCACCCAACTCCTCCCAGAACCACTTCCCCTTTAGAGCCTTTTGAAAAGGTATCTACTAAGAATATGCCAAGGAGAAAATACTTAAGGTGTTGTTAAGGCGCCCAGTGTTTCAGTGACTCCTTACCTACAATAAATAGGTCACGATGCTTCCCCAAGAGACCATTCATTGTTTTGCCCCCTAAGAGTTACATGGTAAGCAACTCAGACCACTGCTTCTACAGAGTAGTCTAGACCAGTTGCCAGGATACACAGAGCCCCAAATGCTCAGTACCCCCAAGATATACAAACCTAGAAAGCTTTCTATGAGTTCAGGAAATGCACAAGAGTGATCTCTGTGTATCTAGCCATGTTTGTTGGAACACACATTTATTTACTGTAGTGTATAAGATTTCAGGTCAACTTCTTAGCATGTTCCTCCGTTCTAACAGTTTATATCTATTCCCTAATGTAGCGAAGGACTCTGGACTGCCTGACTTAAGTTCCAGCAATGTGGATTTGAACAAAGCTGGACAGGAGCCCACGCTGGACTGATTAGCTTCTCCTTCCTGACTTTGAATGAAGAAAGACTCTTGTAAATGAGCTTTGGGTTATAGGTCAGGAAACTCAGGAAATGAAGGGCCCTGAATTACTTAGGCATTATCTTAGGACAGCCAGAATAAACACAGGCACCATGCACTTTTACCTGCCAGATCTGGCAGCTCAACATAATACGTGGTATTAAAGTGGAGTTCCAAAGGCAACTCTGCAGCTGGGTGTGGTAGTGCATGCCTGTAGTCTCAGCATTTGGGAGGAAGAGGAAGGAGGTTCAGGAGGTCAGTTTCCACTCTACAGTGAGTTGGAGGCCAGCTTGGACTACTTGAGCCAAGTAGTCAAAGAAAAAAAAAAATGGCAGAGAAATGCTCAGTTGATAAAGTGGCCATGGTCGTATCCAGACCTGGATTCAACTTCCAGCAACCACATTGTGGATGGTGATTAACTGAAAAGACAGAAATGGGAGGAGCCTGGAGTTCACTGACCAGCCAGCCCCAGGTCCCAGTGTGACACCCTGTCTCTGAAATAAAGAGCAAGTTCCTAAAAAGTGGCCTTCAGAGTCTACCTCTGGCCTTTGTATACGTGTACACACTTGCACACACACAGGTGCACACAAACACATGTATACACAGATACATACAGACAAAGCAAACAAACAAAAATAATAGAAACACAAATTTAAAAAATATTTAAAAATTACTGCCTAAAGAGATGGCTCAGTGGTTAAGAGCATTGGCTGCTCTTCCAGAGGACAAAGGTTCCATTCTCAGTACCCACAATGTGACTCATAATCTGTAATTTTAGTTCCAGAGGATTCAATTCCTTCTTCTAACTTCTGTGGGCACCAGGTGTATATGTAATAAAGAGATATACATGCATCCAAAACACCCATACACACAAATTAATAACAGTGCTAGGTAGTTTTATGTCAACAACACAACCTAAAGTCATCTGAGGGGAGGAAACCTCAATTAAGAAAATGCCTCCACAAGATCAGACTGTAAGCAAGCCCATAGAGCACTTTCTTAATTAGTGATTGATTTGAGGGAAGACCCAGCTCATCATAGGTGGAACCATCCCTGGGCTGGTGGTGGTCCTGGGTTCTATAACAAAGCAGGCTGAGCAAGCCAGGGGAAGCAAGCCAGTAAACAGACCCTCCACGGCCTCTGCATCAGTTCCTGCCTCAGGTTCCTGGCTGGTTTGAGTTCCTATTCTGACTTTCTTTGGTGATGGACTGGACTGTGATGTGGAAGTGTCCCCAACTTGCCTTTGGTCACGGTGCTTCATTACGGCAGTAGGAATCCTAACAAAGACCATAACAATGATGATAGAAATAGATAGTAGTCGTAATAGTAGTCATAATAATTTTAAAAAGAAAATTAGAAAATTAAATACATCCCCAACTGCCTTCCCTTCAGCCCCAGCCCCTTGGAAACTCTCAGTGGTCTTCTTGCCCTTGAGTTCTGTGAGACGCAATGTTTCTTTATAAGAGACCCCATTTTTCCTTCACAGAGCTACGTTTTTATGTAGAACACATCCCCAGGCATGTATAATGCTGTCACACTCTGAGAAAAGGTTTGATTTCCCAACCTTCAAACAATTCATCTGCTCTGTGGGAAAGCTTGTCTCATGTAACCTAGAGATGGGGACTCTTGGGCTATCAAAGTACCTCAGTGGAGAAAGGCACTTGCCCTGCAAGCCTTGACTGCCTGACTTCCATTCCAGAACCCACGGTGTGGGATGAGAGAACGGATCCCTCTAAGATGCTGTTGACCTAAAAATATAACTCAAATCTCAAAAGGAATAAGAGACAGTTTATAATGAAGCCAAACATGAGTGAGGATGGCCCAGGGATACTGATTTAGATAACCCCAAATTCCATGCCCCGATAGGGAAGCAGTTTCATGATTTGTTTGTTTGTTTTAAGTTTTTTTTAAACGCGTCTGAGTATTTTACACATGAGCATGTATATGTAGCATGTGAGTGCCTGGTGCCTGTGGAGGTCAGAAGAGGGCGGCAGATCTCCAGGAACTGTAGATGACAGCGGTTGTGAGTGCAATGTGGCTTCTGGCAAAAGAATAGGGTTGGGAGAGGGGGAGGGGGGAGGGGAGGTTCTCTGCAGTGCACCTAAGCACAGAGACATCGATCCTCCTCCTTCGTGGAGTTTTTAAAGTAACAGAACAAAGAAAGTAATGACTCAGGATAGTTTTTAAACACATTGGGGGAAATCATTAGAGATACAGATTCCAGCAAAGTGTGGAAGCCTGTATTATAGAGGCCATCAAAAGATAGTCAGTCTTTGCATGGTGGTCTACTATGTTAATCCATGAGAAGGAAGCTGGAACTCTGTACAATCCAAGTGGTTTACCTGGTGGTCACAAAGCTGTCAGGCCAGGCACAGAGGATGGCAGTACACAGCTATTAAGAGAGATAAAGACGGCCCGAGGTGGTTAGGCTCTGGACCTGCAGCATTGCAGCTTCTCAGTTTTAATTTTAATCAGTTAGTTAGCCTCAGAGAAGGCTCTGTTCGGAAGGACAGCTTCTCTTGGGGGAACTTTGGTTCACATTGTCCTCTGAGTTACATGTGTGTGGCCACGTGCTTGAGTGTGTGCATTCACAAATGCATGCTTTTGCACACACATTCAATAGACTTGAAAATGTAACTTAAAAAATTTACAATTTGGAAATCCTGCCTTTATGTAAGAAGTACAGTGAAACACCTGGCTCACTACTCCCATAAGTGTGTATTTGAAATCTGGGGGTTCACAGTTGGTCCCCTTCTGTCTTTTTTTAGAGATGACCTGCAACTTGGTATATTCATTTTAATGTAGATCCCCAATGTAAAAATTATCAGCAGAGAGGGCTGGAATGGTGGCTTAATAGGTTAAGAGTACTTTTTTTCTTGCAGAGGATCTGGGTTTGATTTCCAGAATCCACGTGGTGGCTCATAACCCATCTTTAACTCCAGTTCCAGGGGCTCCAAATGCCTTCTGGCCTCTGGGGGCACCGGACATATGTGACAGGAAAACACTCAGACATACTAAATTTAAAATACATTTTAAATGTAATCAGCAGGATACGGTTAGTCTTTCTGGATCAGCTATTTCCACACTACTTATTTCTCCTCTTTCTGTCACGACTTCTGTCCTTGTCCTGGTCTCTCTCAACCTCCCAGCTTCAGTACCACAGAGAAGGGGAAAAGTCACTATTTTCTCAGTGCGGCTGAAAGTACTAGTCATAGAGTGTTAGCATGTTAGGAGTCCTGGGAGAGAGAAGACAACAAAACATTTCTGAGCTTGCTGTAAAGAGTAACTGCCATACTGTGGAATGTAAATTAAATTAGCATGAGATGATAGATTATAAGGATCACACTACATTGAGGGAAAGCTTGATGGTCTGCTTCTGCTAACTACGGCTAGGACCAAAGTGGCTTTTTCAAGAACAGAGCTGAGAAAAAAGACTTAGGGACCCAGGAACCAGGCTCACCAAGTCAACAGGACACTGGTCCAACTCCCAGAGCAGAGCTGAAAAGAGTGGATTTCTCTCTCTCTCTCTCTCTGTGTGTGTGTGTGTGTGTGTGTGTGTGTGTGTGTGTGTGTGTGTAGGGGTGACCTGAGACATGGCATACACACATTTGGTAGCACATCTCCAGGAGTAATGACAAGGAGGGGCTGAGAGGGACAGTGCCTTGTGAGGTTCTTAAACCTAACACGACACAGATGGCTAGACAGTCTAATTCCACCCACAAGCTGTCAAACTATTCCCTCTATCCTAAAACATCTGCCCTCGGCCTGAAACTTTGCTAATTGAATGTGCTTTTATTAACAATCAATCTCCTTTCAGAGTTTTAAGGATGATCGCAAGCAATTCACACCTTAATATGAACTTACAAAAGAACCAATCAGTTGCTCGTTATGTTTGAAAATGTGGCGCTATCCTTCTGTTAGGGAGAGGGCAGGATTAATTCTGAAAGTCAGGACACACTGAAGGACAGAAAGCCCTCGGCTATAGCGAGAAGGCAGCATTAATGATAGTCAATATCTGAAGAATGTTAGAATTAGAAGCCAAAGGTCTTGAGAGGTACCCTTGCATTTCAGAGCATGTGCTACACATCAGAGGACCAGAGTTCGAGACTCACCACCCACACCAGGTAGTTCAAAACGACTTACAGTTCTACTTCCAGGGACCATGACACCTCTGCCTTCGTCAGGTACTTCCATCAGTCACATCACCCCCTACCCTGGTCACATACATAATTAAATTAATAACATGACCCTGAAAAAAAAATTAGAAGATAAGACCAAAAAGAGACTTTACTATTATTTAATATTATTTAATTTTTTTTTTTTTTTAAAGACAAGTGCCCTCATGTATCTCTGGCTGGCCTAGTAATCACTGTATATATTCGAGTGGCTTCAAATTTGAAGTAATCTTTCTACCTCTACCTCCTATGTTAAGAGATGACACGAATACAAAAAGGATCCTTTTTAAAACTATTTATTTTATATGGTTGGATGTCTTGCCCACAAGGACGTCAGTGCTGCATGTGCATACAGTACATGCAGAATCCAGAAAAAGGCATCAGATCCCCTGGAACTGCAGTTACAGAGAGTTGAAAGCTGCTAGATGGGTGCTGGGAACAGAACCAGGGTCCTACGGAAGAGCATCCAAAGCTCATAACCCTCCTGCCTCTCACCATCAAGTGCTAGTATGACATCAAGCCATGTCACCTGGCTTCCCAAGGCTACTCATTTATTTATTTACTTATGTTGGGGACAAAGTCTCCTGCAGTCAGAATGACCTTGGACTCTCTATAAAACCAAGAATGACCTTGAATTCCTGCTCCTCCCACCTCTACCTCCTGGGATTATAGGTATGTGCTACTTTCTCCAGTTTCTGCCTTGCCTAGGGGTTGACTCTGGGCTCTACTTTCCCTGGTTTCTGCCTTGCCTAGGGGTTGACTCTGGGCTCTACTTTCTCTGGTTTCTGCCTTGCCTAGGGGTTGACTCTGGGCTTCAGTTCACCAGGCAATTTCTCTACCAGTTGAGCTACATTCCCCAACTCCTCAGGGATATCTGTGAATGGTAAATTGAGACTTTCATGGATCACTCAAGTCTAGGCAGATGAGGCTGACTGGAGATACTTGATAGAACTAGCGTCGTGTTCGGTGTAATGTCCATATGAAATCGATAAGAGTTGAAAGGATAAAACAGGAAGTCAACGACAAAGGAATGCCTGTCAGTCAACTGTGAGACTAATGGGCGAACTATACCAAGGAAGTGACTGGTTACCAGTATTTCCCATACTGTCTAGGAAGTTAACACGGGACCAGGGAGCTGCTGAAAGACTTGTAATCTCTTATACTTGAGGATCTATGCTATACACTTGCAATTTTTTAGATGAAAAATATTGATGAGCTTTTAAATTTTTGTTTGGTTATTAGCATGTTACATTTTCTTCCCAGCTTTTTCCCACTTAGTAATTATACTTAGCTCTGAAATTTTCTCTTTGGGTCTTGAAATTTCTCTTCCTCTCCTCTCCTTTTCTCTCCTCCCCTCCTTTCCCCTCCTTTTCACTACCCTCCCCTTCCCTCTTCTCTTCTCCCCTCCTCCTCTCTCTCCTCTTCCTCTGGCTCCCTTTTTCTTGCAGTCCTTAAGACTGAACCTAGAGCCTTGTACAAGCTAGGTAAGGGCTCTACTACCGAGTTACATCACTAACCCAATGGCTTTAGTTAATTTTTAAGTTGAAAAGTGACTTTAATGTTAATAGGTATATATTAAGCTGTAACTTCTAAAACTTCTAGATCTTTATTTTATTTTAAATTCTTGCGTAGTTATGCCTGTGTGGAATATATAGTGAGTGCAGGGTCACATGAGTGCAGTACTTTCTGAGGTCAGAGAGTAAGTTCCCAGGAATAAGACTTATTATAGGCAGGTGTGAGCCACTCAGTATTGTAAGGCCCCCATGAAGGGAGGACCTCACCCAAGCCTCAGGAATTCTTGGCCACCCATTAACTCACAAGACTCCGAACTTGATGCAATCAGCAAGAGGTATATTTCCGATCAACATGTTGAGGTCAAGACCCATGACCCACGCAGGGGCAGTGGAGTCTGACCCCGGGGCTTTGGAGAGAAAGAGAATTTAAGGGCAAAAACCACAACTCAGGAGGGAAACCACAACCCAGGGGGAGTAAAGGAGGGTTATTGGAGAGTACCTATGGAAAGTTCCAGCCTATTATTCAGTTTGTGACAGGGTCTAAGGAACAGTCATGGGGAACATTTTGTATAGACAATTCTTTAAGAGCCTATTTGTAGCCAACCATCTATCTTGTGGTCAGCTAAGTTCCTGAAACACAGAGCTCACGACCAAGCTGACCTGCACTCTTGCTTCTGCCCAGCCTGCTAGGAGATTTTGAAAATTCTTAACCCTTTCAGTATGAGTGCTGGGAACTGAACTCAGGCCCCCTGGGAGCAGTAAGAACTCCTAGCTGCTGAGCCATTTCTCAAGCCCCTACTTAAACCAATCTGAAAAAATACTTTGGGACTGGAGAGATGGTCCAGTAGTTAAAAGTACTGGCTGATCCTCCAGAGGACCCAGGTTCATTCTCTGTTCCCTCCCCAGTACTCAGCAGGTAGTTTCAACTGTCTGAAACTCTAGTTTCAGGGAACCTGACCATATCTTCTGGCATTGTTCAGCACTGGGGCAAACTTAGGATACACAAGAAAATATGCAGGCAAAACATTCAAATACAGTTTTTTAAAAGTAAATAAAATTAAACAACAAAAACAAAACCAGAAAATGTCACATATAATTTTAGAGTCAGGCATAGTAACACATACCTTTAATTCTAGAAAGACAGAGGCAGGTAGAGCTCTGTGAATTCTAAGCCAAACCTGGTTTACATAGTAAAAAAGAAATAGTGTGTGTGTGTGTGTGTGTGTGTGTGTGTGTGTGTGTGTGTGTAAATATATGTATGTTTAGGGATGTTCCAGATGGTTCAGCAGTAAAGATGTTTGCCAAAACTGGACAAGGTGACACACACCTTTAATCCCAGCCCTCAGGAGGCAGAGGGAGTCATATCTCTGTAAGTTCAAAACTAGCCTGGTCTACACAGTGAGTTCCAGGACAGCCATGGCTACACAGCGAGAGCCTATCTCAAAAAAACAAAAGCCAAAACAAACAAGCAGTCAAAAAATGATGTTTACCACCAATCCTGGTGACCTAAATATGAACCACAACGGGACTCACATGATGGAAAGTCCCTAGTTGTCTTCTGACCTCCACAGACACACCTTAGCAGCAGGCAAGAACACACACACATACCTTTAAAAAAAAAAAAAAAATATATATATATATATATATATATATATATATATATATATCTTGTTTCTTTCATTATGAATAATTCCCTGCCCCAAAGTCTGTTTAATAAATTTAAAGAATGAAAAATAAAAATGTATGCCTTTAATCTAATCGTGAGAATTAATAGAATGAATAGAATGTAAAGAGAAAGAAAAGAGAAAGGAGCAGAAAAACCATGTGGTCCTAAGCAGTTAGATCCCCTGGGCAAATAGTTTAACCTGTCTGACCTGTTGGGACCCGCTTCCTGAGTAAGCATGTGGTCAGCAGGGCTCTGAGCTCAGGGGGCTGCTGAGCAAAGACAGCCCTGTCACAATCTTGAAATAGTTAATGTATTTCAAAAAAGTTTCCAACATTTTCATACTGTGCTGGTCCTGCATCTCATCCCTGCCTTTCAAATAGATACAGAGAATAAGGCCAATTTCAGGCTTTACTATTTTAATTGTTTTTCTTTGAAAGTTGCCCAAGAAAGGGTGATTCAGATAAGTGAGTATGTCAGGGAATGTGAGAGGCCTCCTAACTGCTGGGCGAAGAGTCCTCCTGCTCTAAACACCTCTCTCTACCCCTCTCCAGCAAAGGTCCTGCATCCTGTGACTGCTGAATCTGCCAAAGAATTGCCCTAGCTTTCACAGGCTGCTGAAGAGTCACAATATTGACCTTCAAATATGAAAGCAGGACCAGGAAGCAGAGGTGTGGGGAGTCGGAGGCACGGACTCACACAACTTTCCTTCTGATGACAAATGTAAATCTAAAATGAGAGAGGTCTCTAATGCAGTTCCTATGGGAAGGGTTTTGGACAGAAAACCTGAGAGACTTTGAAAAATCAGTTGGGTATTTTAAATTAATCTCTCTCTCTCTCTCTCTCTCTCTCTCTCCCTATCTTTCTTTTCTCCCTTTGTCCATTTCTTCCTCTCTTCTTTCCCCTCTTCCCCTTCTCCTCCTCCCAGCCTCTTCCTCTCCCTTTCTCTCCCTCTCTCTCCCCTTCCCCCTCCTGATCCTCCTTGACCCTCTCTCTCCCTCTCCCTCTTCCTCTCCTTCCCCCCTCTCCCTTCCTTCCCTTGTGTGTGTGTGTGTGTGTGTGTGTACAGAAGGCAGTCTCTGTCTGCTACCATCCTCAGGAATATGGTCCACATTCTAGAGACAGGGGTCTCACAGTGACCTGTTGCTCAGCAACTAAACTAGGCTTACTGGCTAGCATGCTACAGAGGTGCCTCTGTCTCTACCCCTCCCCACTGCTAGAATTATAAGCCTACTGCACCACACCATTTTCTGTAGGTCTTGAGTGGGGGATAAAATTTGGGCCCTTCTGCTTGCAATGCAGAAGTGTTTTACCAACTGAACTGTCCACCTAGCCCCTTGGACCCCTGGATCCTCGGAGCCTTGGCCCTAGCTTTTTCCTTTTCCTCTTTAAACCATTTCAAAAATGCCTCATATCCATCCTCAAATTAAGGATACTTCCACAGAGGACAATTTTTATATACAATATTTCAGAAGGAAACAAATGCCACCCCGGTTTTTTTTTTTTCCCCCAAGTAATCATTATGAAAATAAATGATGGGCAGGAGAGGGGGAAAACACAGCAAGCTGCCCAGAGATGAGACCAGCATGCAAATTACTACTAATCTAAATTACCTTTTCTTCTCTCCTCTAGAAAAAAACGCCTTCTCTATTTTAAAACATTTCAATCTGAGCAGTTCAAGCTATTTCAAGATGTTAGCGCTTAGGTCTCTGAGTCTAATGCTTTGTTGCTGCACCTTCCAGTGCTTAATAAAAGGCATTGTCATGCTATAGCCTGAAACAACTAGGAAGCATTTTTAAAATGTCTTTTACTTTGCCTCTTGGGCTTCCTTAAACTTAGGACAGACCGCATGATATAATTTTTCCTGACAATATCATCTTTCCTCTATTGATAATTGAGTGTGGTGGAAACGTGATTGGGAAGACTGGATAGTCCTGAACGGTTGTTATTCCGTTGCTGATGCTGAGAACTGGGTAGACGGAAGTAAACACATCCTCTGGGCACAGTCTCCGGAAGTGTCTCTTTTGGTTTGAGTTTCTGTCTGCTCTGTTTTCTGTTTATAATAATGCATTAATATATTGACAAAATGCAGTCTGTGAAGATTATGGAGCATCACAGTGACCTGGAAGACCTACTGACCTTTTAAAGTTTTATTTTGTTATTTGTGTGTGCGTGCAGTGGAAATTTCTGGTTTCTTAACAACTCTGTCGTGTCACATGATGTTTTTCTGGAAGCTGTCTCGTGAGAGGGCATGTGATGTTTTGCTGAAAACAGACACTTGAGAGGGCTAGAAAGAATATAAATGTCTAGAAAGAACATAAATGGAGCCTCACAAACAGTGAGAGGACGCTGTTGTATTGCTACATCATGCGACACTTCGCTAGTTTTCATTGGTCTTCGCTAACTCTTTACTTTGCAGAGAGAAACGTGCCAAAGAACTTCTTGCGGTATTTCAGCTGATTCTGGCCACTTCCGATGACTCCTGTGATTTGTTGGAGCCTTCCTCTTGCTGCTTGATCCTGCTGTTTGGTGTTTGCTAATGAACTGGACTGCTGGTATCCTGATTATGAAGAGTGGAAGTCCTCCAAGGAACTAACTACTCCTAAACAGGTCCACAACACCCTTTTCCTATTAGCCTTGGTTTTTCCCCTACCTCTGGTCAGTGGGTTAGAAGGGAGGTTGATGATTATAAGAACCCTAAATAAAGTAGGTTTTGAAAAAAAAAAAAAAAAACTAAGTCTACCTATGTGTGTGTGTACATGCCATTGTACACATTTGGAAGTCAGAAGACATTGCTTAGCAGAGTCTGCCCCCTCGCTCTACCATGTCTTTTTTTTTTTTTTTTTTTTTTGGTTTTTTCGAGACAGGGTTTCTCTGTGTAGTCCTGGCTATCCTGGAACTCACTAGGTAGACCAGGCTGGCCTCGAACTCAGAATTCCGCCTGCCTCTGCCTCCCAAGTGCTGGAATAAAGGCGTGCGCCACAATCGCCCAGCTCTGCCATATCTTAAAGGGATCAGAATTTAAAGGCTTAAACGGTGAGTGCATTTATCTACTGAGCCCTCTTGCCAGCCGAAAAGTTCGGATAGTCCAGGCTGGCCTGAAATGCCAGCCCCATATTTCTTCAGCTTCATCCTATCAGCATGCACCACTACAACCAGCTCAACGAACTATTGATTAGTACTTCATTTCCAATTGAGATACCGGAAAGCAAACTCAAGGACTGAGTGGGGAGGGGCTTCTGTGGCCCCACCCCCATCTAAGAAGCTATTGGCAGCTGATAACTGCTACTGATTGTCACTCTTCTTTAAAGGCACAGCCACTGGTAGGCTGTTCACATCCCAGTGAATGACCCCAAGCCCATGCATATCAGGACAACGCTAACTGGACTCAGAAGATTAAATAAATACGTAAAGATGTAAAAGCTATTAAAGAATGATCTTTATGGAAGAACGAAGGCAAGCACTGAGAACGAACATCTGCTTCATCTAAGAAACTCTTCAGGGGTTACTGTAGCATGTAGTCAGCTTTACCTATGTGTTTTTTAATGCACGTGTAGGGATTAATTCATTCACACAGTAAAAATATTTTGAGCATATTAACAGGTGCTAAGCATTTCACTAAGAACTAGAGAATCTGGAAATATGAGGGTAGACCAGATAAAACCGGGTTCAGCAAGAGTAGCAAATGTCTCCCAGACAGGGTAGCTTCATCAAAGCAGAACTGATTTCTCCATTGTGTGGGATTCTGACGTTGCGATCTGCTGTGTTGGCTTTGATGCTGAACAGCTTTTTTTTGGGTTTGGTTTGGTTTGTTTATTTTGTTGTTTTTGGAGACAGGTTTTCTCCACATAGCCCTGGCTATCCTTGAACTCACACTGTAGAGCAGGCTGGCCTTGAATTCACAGAGATCCACCTGCCTGTGCCTCCCGATTGCTTGGATTAAAGTTGTATGTTACTGCTGGCTGGCAAAGCTGGAAATTCTTGTGGTCTGCCTTATGCAAGTTTCTGTTCTATCATCCTCTGGGTGAGGCTTGTCTTCATTATCCAAGACAGAGCTGGAGTCACACACCCTGTTCTATGCAGGCAGCAGAGAGGAGAAGCAGGAAACCTCCTTTAATCTGCCAGTCCAGGCCTCACATCTAGGTATGAGGAGTCTGAGAAACATGTGTTTAACTTAGCGAGTAAACACATCAATGTGCTCAACTCAGAAGGGATCTAATAGGGAAGCTTGGATGCCGAGGTAAATGCAACTTCTGCTGTGCACGGCCTCAGAGCATCTGTCTTTTAGACAACACGGGGTGGTGAGTTCTACTTGTCTACAACATCCTGAGTGAGCTTGAAGAGAAAGAAGCCAGCTCATCCAGTAATTTACTGACTTTAAGTACTAGGGTAGAAACAATGTTAATTAACAACAGGATTCAGGTGCCACTTTCTCTGTGGAGGGCTCTCTCATCACTGCCTCCCACAGCAGCCAGCAGGAAGCCCTTCTTACAAGCCTCCCCCGCCCACCCAAGTGTAGCATCTTAGCTTTTACTGCAGATACCATAAATGTGTTTCTGCCTTCCCCACGCTTTCTCATCCAAACTTGACTTTAATGCCTTAAGGACTAAAAATCTGAGTTTGTATACTCCCACTTTCTCAGGAATTAGGTTCATGAAAAGGTTTTCTTTTCTTTCTTTCTTTCTTTCTTTCTTTTTTTTTTTTTTTTTTTTTTTGAGGTTTATTTAGGAGATAGTGCGATGGTGGGGAGAAGAAGGTGGAAGGATAAGAGAGAAGTAGAGGCCGGCCATGACCACGTGGAGAGAGAGGAAGGGGGGAGGGGACAGAGAGGCAAGAGGGTAAGAGAGTAAGAGAGTAAGGGGGTAAGAGAGTAAGAGAGCCTGAAAAGGTTTTCTATTTGATTTTTTTTTGAGATAAAGTCTTTTATATAACCCTGGCTAGGCAGGAGCTCGATCAGACTGGCCTCGAACTTGCAAAGCTCTTCCTGCTTTTGCCCCTCAACGACAGGGATTAAAAGTGTGAACAATCACGCCTGGCTGAATTATTTTTATTACGTATTCAAATGCAGGGTCTCTGAGCCAACATAACAAAGGTGCCACAGAATAATAGTATACAGACTACTTTGCCAGCTATCAAAATATTTAACATAATTATTTTTGCTTGTGAAAACAAGTGAATCTTACAGTTTTATCAATATTTAGCAAAAAAATAAAAATAAAAAATAATAAAAAAAAATAAAAAGCTGGGCGGTGGTGGCACACGCCTTTAATCCCAGCACTTGGGAGGCAGAGGCAGGCGGATTTCTGAGTTCGAGGCCAGCCTGGTCTACAGAGTGAGTTCCAGGACAGCCAGGGCTACATAGAGAAACCCTGTCTCGAAAAACAAAAACAAAACAAAATAAACAAATAAAATCAATATTTAGAATCTCATCTGATCTAATCATGTTAATTATAACTGGCAAACTTAGAATAAAGTGTATCTTGTCAATAATAAGTGCAATGGCAGTTATAGCAGTTAAGATCATTCTTTGATCACAATTGCCAAAAAAAAAAAATTAACTCCCTTAAAATGTCTTAGTAAAAAGTACAGTGTGAGTTTTATCCACTCTCTACATTTGTACTGCTGGTCCTGAAAGATTCCAGGCCTTTCACTGCCCCGGGATACATTCCTCAAGCCTCAGGGAAGAAAATCCACCTGTGGGTGGGGTAGGCCCAAAGCAGGAAGACACATTCCTGGCCACAAAGAAAGATGCAAGACATCTGGGTGGTTCCAAGAACTAGCTAACTTTCCACTGATCTTGGTTACCCCTCTCCCCCTTGAGGTCTTTTCCAGTGTTACAGGTTGCTGAGTTCAAAATTTTTAAAACAACCAATCATGTATAACCACGAGAAAATACAACCAATCATGTGTAACTGCACGAAAATTCCTTCCTTTCCCTACCCCTTACTATAAAAAGCTCCTTAGCGCACCACTCGGGGTCAAACTGTACTCCTTTGAGAGTGTGCAGTTTGAACGCTGGCTGCCAGCTCTCTTCCCTAATAAACCTCTGCTGATTGCATCTTGTACGGTGTCTTGGAGTTTGTGGGTGTTCAGGACTTCCCGAGACTTGAGTAAGGGTCTCCCGAATTTGAGAATCTTCAGTCCCAGAGCGGCATGCTTGGAAACAGAGCATGCTGGCTCTTTAGCGCTTGCTCTTCCCTAAATCTCTGCTCACCCGAGATTCTGTTCCCTGTATCACCCGTTCTGGAAGAGTCACCAGCAGGCAAAGCTTTGGCCCAAGGCAGTCCACGTGGCTCAGTCCAGTCCTAGGTCCTCGCCTGTTACCCTACACAGCTCTGCAGAGAGTGAACTGAGAGCGACAGCGATAGGATTCAGGCTCTCAGGCCTTTCCATTCGCATTTCCTTTTGTAATTATTCATAACTTTTTCTCGATTTTCTTAGCTCAAACACAAATGGTTCTCAGATTAGAAATTCAGCTGATAAGACACTTCTGAGTCCACAATTGCTCTGCTCTAAGAGAATCGAATCCAAAACAGAAAAGCCTGGGGCTAGGATGGGGTCTGACTCCGTGGCAAAGCTCTTGTCTGGCATAAGTAAGGAACCAAGTTCAATATCCCTCTACACCCATTCCTGTGCTGCAAAGGAAAAAAAAATCAAATCACAACAAAACAAGAGCGTTGTTAAGAGGCCCCACCCCTCTTCCATCCTCACTCTGCTGTTCCTTTGTGATTCATTCATATGCTAAATGTTGTTGAATAAAACGAGGCACAAAGACAGTGGCCCTGAAAATGCACACACACACAAAATGCACCAGCATTACATTTTTCTTATTTTTTTTTTACTTTATATTACAATTACCTATAGATAAGTCTATTTTAGATTATTGGTTACAGAATTCCACATATAGCTGAATTAAACATTGAGTTTGAAATTGGTTAAAGAGTAAATGCATATATAGAAACATGAACATATATATAACAAGCAGTGATCAGAAGCATTAAATTGCAATAGTCTGTTTAGATAGTGGCCATGTATTGTGCACAGTGCTAATGATGAGAGAGGACAGAACAATCTCATTCATAGTCCTGTGTGCTTAGAGCAGGTGCTATAAGAGTTTGAATGAGTCCTTCAAAGACCTCTGTATTAAAGGCTTTGTTGGGGGTGGGCAGTGCAGACAGGCAATAGATCCAGTGGTAACATATCCGTGTGGGAGGTTCTCAGGTCACTGGAGATGTGACCTTTGCCCATCTAGTTTTTCTCCTTTGTTTCCTGGTTCATGCTGTGGGCAGTTTGTTCTTCCGAGTGCCCTCGGTACATAGTCCCTATTTCTGCCCAGACCCCCAGCAGAGTGTCAGGCAACAAGTCTACATACTGTTGCGCTGGAAAAGTCTTCTAACAAGTTGAATTATGTTTCCTTGCTGCTACGGCCAAACACCTGACCAGAGTCAACTCAAGGGAGGAAGGGTTTGCTTTGGCTCATGGTGTGAGGGGAAACAGTCCAACACAGCCAGGAAGGCAGGACTGTGAAGAGGTGGCTGCTCACATTGCTTTGGCAGCCAGAAAGCAGAGAGCAGATGGGAAGTGGAGCCTGCTTACACAACTGAACTGCCTGGCCATCATGACTCACTTCCTCTAGTGACGCTGTACCTGGTAAAGGCTCCACACTCTTCAGATTGGCATTGCCTGGGAGCTGTAGAAATGGCTCAACAGTTAAGAAAGTTGGTTGCACTTGGGGAGGCAGAGGCAGGCAGAGTTCTGAGTTCGAGGCCAGCCTGGTCTACTGAGTGAGTTCCAGGACAGCCAAGGCTGTCTCAAAAAAACCCTGTCTCAAAAAAAAAAAAAAAAAAGAAAAGAAAAAGAAAAGAAAAGAAAAGAAAAGAAAGTTGGTTGCTCTCACAGCGGATAGGCATTTGGTTCCCAGAATCCAGACTTAGGGGCTCACTACCACTCGTAATTCTAGCTCCAGGGGATCTTCTGATACCCTCTTCTGGTCTCCCTGGGCACACACAACACACACACACACACACACACACAGACAAATACTTTTTTTTTAAAGTAACTTCACCATTTGGAGACCAAGTGTTCAAATACATGAGTCTACGTGGACATAATGTTGCAATCATAACATAGGTCAGTTGTCTGAGGTACTTACACTGTAGCAATGCAAAACTCCTTAACACAGCATGGGATATGATAAATTTTGTCTCTCATGGTTATGTATGTCTTTAGTGGTTTCACATTTACTGACTTTGTTTTTTTTTTTTGTTTTTTTTTTCCAGCTTACTCAACTGTGGTATTTGAATTTTTTTTAAGCTACTATGTATTTTTTTTTTTTTAACAGTATCACTTTCTCTAGGAAGAATTTCTTCTCCAAGAAAGTCTCTATAGATCTCTTTAATGAGCTAACCATGCCAAACGCTCTCTACTCTTCAATGTGTCATACAAAATGGCTACAAATCTTCGGTATTCTTGAAGCCAGGTAGATAGTGTCATTGAAGCTGCTATTTGCAGACACTTCTATGCTGCTCTTTGGTCTCTGCCATTTTTTTTTTCTCTATCGATAGAGGATAGTCTATAAAAAGCTTAGAGTGTTAAATCTAAGAAAGGATAGCTGTATGACTCATGTCAAGTTGCAGTACCAAACAGAAATAAGTATCAAGAGAGAGTACTTTGGAAGGCAAAGCACAATCGAAATGCATCGCAGTATTTATTCAGTTAACATTCCTGAATGACAGTGATAAGAATAAATGTAGTGTTTAATTTAGGAAGTGTCAAGAGGAAAAAAAGGATACAGATTATTGTATCAATTAACTTGGGACCACTACTTAGGACTATGATAGAGGAAGGAGGTAGCGAGGCTGTCTGGAAAGGATCAGTTTCTTTGTTTGCTTTGTCTAAGACAAGGTAATGGTAACCCAGGCTGAACTTGGACTCTGTGTAGCCAAGGATGACCTTGAACTTCAGACCCTCATGTCTCCCCCTCCAGAGTGCTGGGATTGCATGTGCGTAGGGCCATACCTGGATTATGAGATATTGGGATGGGGAGAAGGGGGCTGTTGCATGCTGGACAAGCACTCTACCAGCTGAGCTATATTTCTCAGTGCAGAGGAACTTATAAGCAGGACTTCAAACATCAGTAGGAGATTGACAGGTACATCAGAAAGAGGGCATTTTAAGGACTGAAGAGCACACACAGAGAGTTGAATAAAGTCTGGTTTGTTGGGTAGAACATTCTAGATGGCTAACATGTAGGCTGGGCAGAGCTCAGATTAGGAAAGTCCTCAAAATGATAAGCAACTGTCTTGGGGTTTTATTCTTTAGGCTTTTGGTGCCAAAAGGAAACGAACAAACAAAACAAAAACAATTTGAAGCAAGAAGGAAAAGTACTCAGATGAGCATTTTAAGAAGACCGTATCTATAGAGGTGACAAGTTCTTGGAGATAAGGTTTTGAAGTCCCTGTTGTGGGGACTTAGTTCCATGCTTGGTCGCTAAAAGGAGAAAATTGTACTTCTGGAGGAAAAGTGACTTATTTTTAGCATGTTGAGTTTGAAGCACTTGAAGTATGTCTGAAAGAAATTCTGAGATATGGTTCCTCGCTTAGGCGAGAGGTCTAGGGTAGAAACACAGACTTGGGAATGATGCCCCTCTGGAGTAATGGGCCTCAGTGTCTATAAGAATCACCAAAGTGCTGTTTAAATCCTGAGTCCTTAGTCTACTCTAATAACCCCAATCCTGCTTTAATTGCTCTGGAGAATCCCTCCCCCTGCCCCCCCTCTGTGTGTCTATGTGTTTGTGTATGTGTGCGTCTGTGTGTGTGTGTGTGTGTGTTCCTGTGTGCACATTTGGAGGCAGGAGGTTGATGGTGGTTTCCCTCTCTCATACTCCACACTCCACTTCAGTTTTTAACAGGTTCTCTTATTGAGCCTGGAGCTCCTTTTATTTTGGCTAGGTTGTCTTGACAGGAAGGCCCTTGGATGTGCTGGTTTTGTTCCCAGCTCTGGTATTACAGGTCATCCTCTGCCATGCCTGGGTTTTTACATGAACGTTGAGGATTCAAACTCAGAATCTCGAGCTTGTGCAGACAGCACTTTAACCATCGAGCTATGCCCGAGCCCTCAGGAATCCACCTTGAAACAACTTTAAATAGTTGATGCAGACAGACAACTGAACCAGTTTTGAGAAATAGTGCCAAGAGAACAGGAGAACAGTAAGGAAGCAGTGTTACAAAACCCAGAAGAGGAGGGTTCAAAAACTGCAGTGGTCATGTCAATCTAGCAGAAAATCCTGGAAGCACAGAGCAGAGAAAGTGTACAGCCTGAAGAATAGACTGTAGCCTGGAGGGGTAGTGAAGCGCTGGGGAATTGTGCATGAGGAATGGAATTGAACTCCAGTATCAGGAATTCAGGATCATCCTCAGCTAGACACTGAGCTCTAGGCCAATGAGACTACGTGAGACCCTGTTTGGTCAAAACCAACCAGCAAAATGACAGTGTGTATCTTTTAAAAAAATATCTGCAGGGCTGCAGAGATGGCTCAGTTAAAAAAATATCTGCAGGGCTGCAGAGATGGCTCAGCAGTTAAGAGCACTGGCTGCTCTTCCATAGGACCTAGGTTCAATTCCCAGCAACTACATGGCAGCTCACAACTGTCTGTAACTCTGGTTCCAGGGGATCTGACACAAAACCCTAATCCACAAAAAAGTAAATAAATCATTTAAAAATTAATAATTGCAGCCGGGCGGTGGTGGCGCACGCCTTTAGTCCCAGCACTTGGGAGGCAGAGGCAGGTGGATTTTTGAGTTCTAGGCCAGCCTGGTCTACAGAGTGAGTTCCAGGACAGCCAGGGCTACACAGAGAAACCCTGTCTCAAAAAACAAACAAACAAACAAAAAAAAAAATTAATAATTGCATTGGGGCTGGAGGAGTTGCTCAACAGCTTCTCACTGGCTGCTCGTCCAGAGGACCCAGGTTCTAATCCCAGCATCCACATGGCTGCTCACAAACCATGGGTAAGTAAACAGTTGGAGCTTTGTTGACCAGCAAAAACAAAAAAGTGTATGGGGGGGAGGGGTTGGGAGGGGAGGGGACAGTGGTTTGGTTTTGGTTTTTAAAGAAAGGGCTTTTCTGTGTATCCCTGGCTGTCCCTAGAACTTCCTTCATAGACCAGGATAACCTCTGCCTCCCAAATGCTGGCCTTAAAGATTTGTGCCACAATGCCTGGCAAGAAAAGGAAAAATTTTAATTTATACAATGTGGGAAAAATATGGCTGGGGAACCCAGGGTTCTTCCCATCATGCCATGTAGTCGACTGGGAACGCTCTGGGTTCCTCCAGCTGGAAGTTAGGCCCGGCTGCTCATTAACTAAAAGCCTCTCCACGGTTCCTCACTGCTCGCCCCCAACACACGAGGGTCCTTGGGTTTCCAAAACCGGTTTATTGGCATGGTGGATGGTGGATGGATCTGGATTCACACCCCACAAAACCCAGGCCATGCCTGAGTTAAATAGAGAGGCGAAAAGGGGGGAGGGGCTGGGGAGGAATGGTTAGTTGGCTCCACCCTCTTGCCTTCCAGGTACCTCATTAGTATGCAGATCTCTCTAGGGCCTGGGGGCCTGTTTATCACATCCACCACCTGAAGGGTGAGATTAAGCCTCAGGTCAGGAGCCTAGGTTCTGGGGACATGGTCGAACCCACAACCCAAGAACCAGGATACCCTTCCATGGCCCAACAATACAAGTTCAGGGGCTCAGATGCAGCTCCTTCAAGCTATTCTTTGTTATTGTTGTTTGTTTCCAAAACAGGGTTTTTGGCCCCCAGAAGCTCATAGATTTAAATGCTCAGTCACAAAGGAGTAGCACTATATGAAAAGGATTAGGAGGTGTGGCCTTTGTTGAAGGAGATTCATCACTGGAGGTGGGCTTTGGGGTTTTCAACATCTCAAGCCAGGGCCAGAGGCTCTCTCTTCCTGCTGCCTGCAGGTCCAGATACAGAGCTCAAAGCTCCCTTTCCAGCCTGTGCTGTTGTGCTCCCAGCCATGACAAAGAACCAAACCTCCGAAAAAGAGTTTCCATGGTCATGGTGTCTCGTCACAGCAGTAGAACAGTGACTAAGACAGTAGCCCAGCCTAGCCTGTACTTGCTTGAACTTCTGATCCTTCTGCCTCCAAGATGAAGATGCTACCACTGCAGGTCTGTGTCACCACACACAGTTTTTGAAGGTAATCTCCATCATTCAGGAAGCTAAAGAGAGGGGATCATTTCAAATTCAAAGCCAGTCAAAGTTAGAGTGAGACCTTGACTTAAAACACCCCCCCACAGAGGGGCAGTGGTGGCACACGCCTTTAATCCCAACACTTGGGAGGCAGGGGCGGTCGGATTTCTGAGTTCTGAGGCCAGCCTGGTCTACAGAGTGAGTTCCAGGATAGCCAGGACTACACAGAGAAACCCTGTCTCGAAAAACAAAAACAAAAAAGCCAAACAAACAAACAAACAAACAAAAAACCCCAAAATTAATAATAATAAAATAAAAATAAATACATTTAAAAAAATCTCAACCACTGAACTACAGCTTTGTGTTGTTCTTTTCAGACAGGGACTCACTGTTTTGTCCTGGCTGGCCTCGAACTTGCCATGTAGACAAGGCTGGCCTCAAAATCGGAGACTCTGCTTTCCAAGTGTTTGTTTAAAGGAGTACACCACCATTTCTACCTTTTAAATTGTTTAATGTGAGTGTGTGCATGCGTGCCTGCGTGCCTTTGTTTCATCAGTATGTCAGTGCAGCTTGTGTGTGCCCGGTTCCTGAAGAGCGCAGAAGAGGATACCAGATCCCTTGAAACTGGAGTTGCAGACAGTTGTGAGCTGCTATAGGGGAACTGGGAGTCAAATTCAAGTCCTCCAGAAAAGCAGCAAATACCCTCAACTAATGAGTCATCTCTCCAGCACTGCCCCCTTCCCCTTCCCTTTTAATCCCCATTACCCAGCAAGATTGCTGGCACCTAGTAAGGATCCTACTTATGGTTTTTAGATTAGTGAAATAATTTTATCTGTAACTCTGTTATTGGGTTATTTATTTACTAATTTATTTTATGGAACAAGCTCTGCATCATTCCTGGTTGGCCAGAGATGAACTGAATTCTCTACATAGCCTAGGTAACTTGAACTTCTGAATTCAGAATTGTCTGTCCCCCTCTTCCTCCATCTCTTTTGAACTCCTGATTCTTCTGCCTCTACCAACAGGTGCTAGGATTACAGGCATGCCCCATTGCTATTTGCTTTTTGAGTGCTGGGACCTGAACCTAGAGGGGTTTTTTGTTGTTGTTGTTTTGTTTTCGAGACAGGGTTTCTCTGTGTAGTCGTGGCTGTCCTGGAACTCACTCTGTAGACCAGGCTGGCCTCGAACTCAGAAATCCACCTGCCTCTGCCTCCCAAGTGCTGGGATTAAAGGCGTGGGACACCACCGCCCGGCTGAACCTAGAGTTTTATGCATGCTACAAAACAAGACAAAAACAAAACAAAGCAAAACAACAACAACAACAAAACAGAACCAACTGAACAATAAACTCACCCCTGATCAGTTTGCTTATTAGAAAAAAAAAAACAAAAAACCTCCAACAAATTGGCTTGCAGATCTTCCAGTTCTTTGCTGACTCAGGCTCTACCCTTTTTTAACCTACATTTTCTTTTTCTTTCTTTCTTTTTTTTTTTTTTCTTCGAGACAGGGTTTCTCTGTGCAGCCCTGGCTGTCCTGGAACTCATTCTATAGACCAGGCTGGCCTCAAACTCCGAAATCTGCCTGTCTGTGCCTCCCAAGAGCTGGGATTAAAGGCGTGTGGCACCACTGCCCGGCCCTACCTACATTTTCACTTAGCTAATTTGGTCATCTTTCCTCTTAGACTTCTCCTGGTGTATCCCTCCTTGCTTTGGCTAGCTCAAGGGTTATAATAATATTCTTGAGTCTGTGACAAAATACATCGTATCAAATCTTACTGATAGAGTTTGTTTGTAAGGACCAGTGCCTTCTTGTGGAAGGCAGGCAAAAGCTCTCCCACCAGACTACAGTCCCAGGCCCTTGTTAGCAGAGTTTGATAAAAGATAGTATATATAAATAATAGATGTTTCTTGATAGTAAGAACAAACAACCCCTCCCCCCAAAACACCCTTTGCCCTCACAAGCTCGCTGTTTACTTTCTAGAAATCACTTTTAAAAAATCCCCCTTAAAAAGGGAAGCAGGGGCTAGGGAGATGGCTCGGTGCTTAAGAGCACTGGGGTTCAATTCCCAGCACTCACAAGGCAGCTCACAATATTTGTAACTCCAATTTCAGGGCATCTGATACACTCTTCTGGCCTCAGTGGGTACTGTATGCGCATGGCACATTTACATACATGGCAGGCAAAACACTCATACACGTAAAATAAAAATAATAAGTGATTTTTTAAAAAGTTTTTAAAGGGAAGTGAATGAATTTGCAGGGATTTTATATATTATTTATTTAGTGTGGGGGGTATTTAGTGTGGGGGGGGAGGGGAGGGTGTTTGTCAGAGGATTTGAAGTGAGGCTTCTTGCCATCTACCCTGTGCTCCTGAGGAAGGAACTCAGGCCTAGAGGCTTGGCCACAAGCTCCTTTGCCCATCAGCCATCTCACAGGGATCTGTTGTTTTCTACGTTGTCATCTTATTCTATTTCCTTTCAAATATTTTAGGGAAGCAATCTTGGGTTTGGACTTTTCTCCTCCACTCCTGTGTTGTGTTCTTGTGCTGTGGATTCTTTAGATCAAGGATTGTCCTCTGTGTATGGGGAGGGTAATTATTTTCAATGCAATGCACACACACACACACACACACACACACACACTCACTCACACATTTATATGGGAAGTGGGGCTGTCAGAGCATGTGTGGAAGTTGGAGGACCTTGAGGATTATCCCCTCCCATCACGTGGGTCCTCCTTAATCTAACACAGGCCATCTCACTGGCCCTTCCTCAGGACTCTTGAGCCTCCTCTTCCTTTGAGGAAGTGACAGTCACAGGATGATTCTTCTCAAAAGACAGAATCATGAAAGAAATCAAATCATCTCACAGGCTGGAAATATATAAAACAGACAACAAAAAGCAGACACTGGATATGAGTTTAGGTGTGACTCAGTTCTGCAGAGGTGTAAGGTGATAAAAGGATATGTTATTGGGTAATAACTCCATTGAGGGAGTGAGGCATCAGGAAGAAAATTAAACTCTCCGCCGAGCCCAGGGCTGACTCAAGCTTGAGGAGAGTCTGCAATAGGAAAGGTGTGACCAAACAGACCTGATAAAAAGTGTGGCCCTAAGGAAAGGGCATTTCAGGGAGATTTTAAGAAAATAAAAATTTTACCCATTAACGATGAGACATTATTTAGAGCACTCAACATTGTAGTGTGTGAAGCTGCTTTTACTGGCTCTGAAGGTCATATGGGCTATTATTTACCCCAATCAAAGCCTGTCTTGCTTTGTATACACATCATTAACTTTGTATTTGCTGCTTTCCCTAAACTTCAGGGCACAGAGAATTATTCTTAGGAGTCTAGATTACACAAGGAGTGGTGGTGCACACCTTTAGATCCAGCACTCTGGAGGCAGAGGCAGGCAGATCTCTTTGATTTAGAGGCTAGCCTCGTCAACAGAGCAAGTTCTAGGACAGCCAGGGCTATACAGTGAGATCTTGTCTCAACAAACAAACAAACAAACAAACGATTCTAGATTACAATTTGAGTACTGCAAATGTTTTTCTCCCCTCTCTCTCTCTCTCTCTCTCTCTCTCTCTCACCCTTCCCCTCTCCCCCTCTCCCCACGCATACTCTTGGTTGTGATTTTTAAAGATACATTAGTTAATCTATACTGCTTTTTGAGATGGGATTTTCTGTGAACACATCTTGTAGTATCAAAAGATCCAGAGCTAAATAAAAGCCTAGCACAGCACACAGCCAACTTAGAGACTGCTCGGCGGTGTGCAAACATTCAAATCCCTCAGCAGGACTATCAAGCACTAGATTCATAAGCTACTGTGGCATTTGGGAGATTTTTTACATTTGTAGTGGTAGCAGAATAGAGAGTCAACAGCTCTTCATATTCTTGCTGTGCTGTGACAGTGACCACTGATGCTAATGTGGGAGACTTCCTGCTAGCTATTTATTGATTAAAAAAAAAGTCATTTTTTCCAGAGACTGGGCAGGAGATAAGACGTCAAAAAGTAATAAGGACTAAAATGAGGGAGAATACAAAGGAACCCCAAAGAGAAAACATTACAGCAATGGTATTTTTTTTCCCCTTCTGTATATGCAGATGGACAGGGAAATTATAGCAGTAATTGCAGTCTCCGTTTCACCAGAGACGTATGGCCTTGGGGAATCAGGAGATAGGAGAAAAAGCCAATGAAAATGCACTCTCATCGGGAGCTTTGGCCAAGGGCATTCAGCCTCGTTGTGCCTTGGTTTCCTTAAAGGTTGAAAAGGATCATTTACTTATTTCAGTTACTGGGAAGATGAATGAGATAATGTTTCAGAAGCACCCAAAACTGGTCAGAAAAAAAAAAAAGGTGCTTTGAGAATGCCAAGTTGTACTATTATTATTGAACTATGTCTCTTTTGGGGATGAGTCATTTGCTGCAAAGCCTTGGAGACAATTCCAAGTGTGATGAAGGATCAGGGGCAGTTAGGAGAAAGCATACTGCTCTTTACTGGTGCCAAGGGAGGTCTTACTAGCAGTGAACCCTTCCTTTGTTCAAAGGACAAGGGGAGTGGGGGTGTCAAGGCATTAAAAAAAATACTATACAGCAACATATTCATTTGAACAGACTCTTGAAAATCTATAGGCGATTTGATTTCAGGCTTTGCCATTGTTCCTTTGCATCCCCTCCCGTTCCCCCCACCCCCGTGAAATGGAGACAATCATAGTTCTAATAGGGTCGTCGAGATTTAAATGTCCACCATCCCAAGGACTCCGTAAAGTAAGTTGCCCTTGTAATAAACGAAAGAGACTGACTGGGAGACTAGAAATTCACGTTGATAAGTGCATAATTTTGTAAAAAAAGGAAGAGGAAAAGGCAAATTTTTATTTTCTAAACTATTATATGACTCAGAAGCCTAGGAAGAAAAAAGAAAGAAAGAAAGAAAGAAAGAAAGAAAGAAAGAAAGCAGTAACAAAAAGACCTTAAGTCTGAGTCAGTCCCATTTCAGTGGTCAGAGCTCACTTGTGGACCCTCCTTTATTTGGCACGCCACACACCAGAAAAAAAGCCTTTTCCAAAAGCAGTTTTCCATTCCAACGCCCGGCGTCTCTCTGAAAAGCTCCCGGCTAGGCAGTAGCTGGTACAAAACCTCACGGGTTCGAGCCGAGCCCTCCGGGCGGGCGCCGGCGGGACCCGACCCCGGAACCTTCGCGCCGCGCGGGCGGGGCGCGGGGGAGGGCTTTGGCGGGGGCGCGGCGCCACTTCGCCCAGCCTCCGAGCGAGCGCAGCGCGGGCCGGCGGCCGGCCGCGGAGGATGCCGAGGGGCGGCGACGCGGGCCGGACTCAGCCGGGGCGGCGGGGAGGGCGCCGCCCGAGGGGGTAGGGCGGCCGCGGGGGCGCGCTCGGGCCGGGCCGCGCGCCCTGCGCTCCGTTCGCTCGCTCGCTCGCTCGCGCCCTCCTTCCTCAGCAGCGGCGGCGGCAGCACAAGGCGGCGGCGGCGGCTGGGGAGCAGACATGGCGGCCGACCTGAACCTGGAGTGGATCTGCTCGCTGCCGCGCTCCTGGACCTACGGGATCACTAGGGGCGGCCGCGTCTTCTTCATCAAGTGAGCAGGCGGGGGAGGCGCCGCGGGGCGGCTGGGGGGCGGCGGGAGCGAGCGGGCCGGGGGCCCCGTGGGTCGCCCCTCGCGCCCGCTCAGCGCCTGTCCCTTCTCTTCCTTGCAGTGAGGAGGCCAAGAGCACCACCTGGCTGCACCCGGTCACCGGCGAGGCCGTGGTCACCGGGCACCGGCGGCAGAGCACAGGTAGGGCGGGCCAGGGCTGCGGCTTGGGGCCACCTGGCGGGGTTAGAGGTGCTCCGGGCTCCGCGCGACTGAGTCCCGGGGCGCCTTTCTTCTCCGCCTTTTCATCAGCACTTGGGAGACGGCGCCCTCTTCCTGCGCCCTGGTCCCCATCCCTGCCCCGACGCCCCCCGAGGATGGGCGACGCCCCTCTCTCCCGAATCGCCCCCGTCTCAGCCACCAGCACCCTTCAGGAAGTCCTCACCCGTTTCCCTTTGCTCCCCGTATCCCAGCACCCCCGCGGTGAGACGGTCCCGCATCCTCGCCCTGCTCCCCAGAGAACTGCCTTCTGCCAAGCAGCTTCCTCCTCCTCCACCTCCTACTTCTCCTAAGTGGGACTGTGGGTAGGTGACTGATGGAAGAGTTAGGGGTTCTGCGGTGCCCCCTTCCCCATGTGATCCAACGCCGGTGAGTCCGGTCCTGCTACCCGAGGAGCAGCTGGAGTTAGGACGCTGGAGCGTGCACCGCAGCCAATGATCTCTGCTCAAAAGTCCCCGGTAGCAGCAGCCAAGCTCCACGTACCACCAGCAGGCGGTGGGCGAGCCAGGGCGGTCCCGCGTGGGGGGTATTCGGGGGCCCAAGTTCCGTGAGGAACCGCATCTCGGGTTGCTTTGATAGCTTTCTTGAATGCCTAGCAGGAGTTGAGCTGGAGGAGGGCTTGTGGTGGTTTCAGTGCTGGTCTGGCTTTCTTTTGTCATTCTTTGTTTACATTCACCCAACTTGTTTGCCTGAAACGTAACGTGAGTTCTCTTACTGGCCCGCCTCTATTCCGGGTGACTGCAAAGGCTTGAGAACAGTTGGGTCGAAGGTGAGGCCCGGTTCAGTCGTCCCTCTGGGTACTTTTCTCTCCAACTCCGAGGTTCTGAGAATCTCCTATTAAAGTTGCCAGAAGGGTGAACAAACCTGCCTTTTCTGTTAAACGCTGGAGTTCAGTGAAGTGACTAATAATGTGTCCAAATTTGCAAAAATGTGGAGGAGGAAAGGGAAGGCTGCTGTAGCAAGCGTGATGAGGTTACATTTTTAGGGCATTTCTGACTAATAAGCCGTCATGTTTCCTAACTCCCTGTGCAGTCTTTAGCTTCAGCCTGTTTCATATGCATATTTGCAACTTTAATAGCCTCCTTACTTTTGTAGATATGGACACGTTTATTTCATGGAAGACAATAGATGATTACAAGAATTTAACTCAAATGTTTTATGGCATTATTTCAGGTTTATTTTGGTTATGTATGACACAGATGTCTTTGAATCACCGTCACAGATTAAATAGCAGTCACATGCCAGACATACATTATTCTATGATGTGATTTCACATTTATCTATCTATTCTTCTTTGATTTACTTTGCTTGGGCTCTGGTTTTGTGCACACATGGATACCTTTTCATTTTGGAGATGTAGTGATTCAGTCCAAGCCTCTTGTCATCATAAGTACCATGTGACCATGTGGCACGGAAAGATTTGGTAGCTCACTTGAAACTTCACTTCTCTTAAGGTCAAGTGTACTGATGTGTGTAAGTATTCAGTCAGTTTTCCACTAATTGAGCCCCTGAGTTCTTTTCATGCTAGAAGAAAACCTAGATGGATTTGGATTGAAAAATAGGGTTTGAATAGACAAGATGTACCTAAAAAGGCAAAATGCTGCCCATTTGGGGTTTGTGCCAATCAGTGATGGTTGTTTTACACAGATTTTGAAGACTTTGCCTTTTGGGGTACCAGAGTGTAGTCCTTTCCCACCCTGACTACTTTTAAAGGGAGTAATTATGTTGGGTCATCTCAAATCTTGCTGGAACTTTCCTGGTGGTTTTAAATTTGAATTGTCATTTTCCAAATTCCAAATAATGCTATATTGATTGACTAATGATCTTGCCAACAAAGACTTTGGATTGACACATACATAAATGAATATAGCTAATGGTAAAGACAGATAAGATGGGTTTAAACTTACTTTGCAATCTCACTGGAGTATACTAATTGTAATGTATATTTTTTAGATTTGCCCACTGGCTGGGAAGAAGCATATACGTTTGAAGGTGCAAGATACTATATAAAGTGAGTGAGTTTTGATTGCTTCCCTTGGTAATTCAACTGTTGTAATGAACCTGAAGTTGGATACTTGTGAGTCCAGACACAATCCTATCTTAAAGTTTATTATACAGTGTTAATTGCATTCTTTAGATGGTTATGAGATTTTGAGGGGGAGGGTAGCCCTTTTCATTCATTATCTTGTTATTTGCCTGGGTGTTCATGGATTCACAGATTGCAAATCAGGTCACCTTTCGCCACATTAGTTTGCTTGATATTTCATTGTTTCTGTAGTGGGATATTGTAAAGTCTTTGATTGTCTGTGGTAAGAAAACTCCTGTACACACACAAAAAAAATCCCTGTATTATGTTACTGTTCCTCCTTCAGAGGTGAGTTCAGCTTAGATGATGGATAATAGCCTGAGTTGTTAATAAGTAGCATAACTGATGTAAAGCTGGGGAAGAGGAAAAGTGGAACACAGTGAACTCAGGATGATACATACCTTTGATGGAGCTTGTTTGTAATTCAGGATAGTGTCTTTAAAAATATCCCAGGCATTGTGTCTTACTAATACTGCTTGGGTAAGGCTTTGAAGAGAGCTTGACAGGAAAGATGACTGACTAACCTGTGAAAACCAGTTCTATGGGCTCCAGAGCTGGTTGCCATCTACCTTAAAGTTGGTAGTACTCCTCACAGGCGCACTGCTGGAGGGCAGCATCACATAGGGAAGAGTTCATGCTACCAGCCGAAAATAAGTTGGTTTGTCTTTGTTTCAAATTAAAAACTATTTGTAAAAGAGCTTTGCTTTTCTTATATAAACATTTTTGGCTCATTTTAAGTGACTGAGCCTTAAAAGGGAATATTTAATCACAAGATTTGGTAACAAGTTTAATAGTTTATTAGTGGTCACAAATTCCAAGTTTAAAGGCACATTGAGCCCAGTCGATTTATTTTTTACCAAGTGGTGTTTTTTAAGATCACAGCATATTTTCATTAAATTATAATTACTTGAATGGCTTTTTAAGTTTCTGTAAAAGGATGCTTTATGTAAAATGTCAAGGTATATTTATAGGTGCAGTTCCTTTTGAGCACAGCAGCAGGAGAAGCAGAAGTGAGATAGAAGGCTTGAGCATCTTCACGAGTGTGGTCCTTCTGGATTGGGTCTTGTCTGACAATCAAGCCATACATTTCTAGATGACCTTAAAAAATAAAACGAAGGCTTCAGTAAAAGGAAGCCATCAAGTATTTTCCCAGCCATTGTTTTCACTCTGAGTTTAAATGAGCTTGTGTTACCACGAAGAGAGTGTTCTTTTTAGATATAGACCTGGTGTTATAAATGAAGGCAAGGAGTTTGGTTTGTTTCTGTTGTTTTTGTTTTTGTGAGACAGAGTCTCAGTATGTTCCTCTAGCTGGGCTGGAACTCATGGAGATCTGCTTCCCAAGTGCCAGGATTAAAGGTTATGATGCCATCATGTCTGGCATAAAAACAGGTTCCTGGTTCTTTTCCATTCATTCAACACACTGTGGACCACTGTACATTAAGCTTAGCTGACCTGGGCGTGGACATTAATGTCAGTGATGCTGTAATCCCTGTGAATGAGTGTGCTTTTGCATGATTGGGTTTTTTTCATAGTTCAAAATCAAAAAGTAACATAGGCCCGATGTGTATATTTTCATTTAGAACTAAGCTAGTAGACCTTTGTTTTACTAGCTAGCCATTTTGATGACATTTTCTTTCATTTTGAATTAGAATTTTGAATACTATGCCTAAGTCACCTTAGGAAAATCAGAACAATATTAGAAAGCTATAAATTAAGGCCATCCTAACACTAGTGGGCTTTAATCCTATGATATTAAGAGATAGCCAGTAATTGCTTCAAAAATAACAGTCATCTGTACGGTGAGAGCACTTGATTCAGAATTGGGCACGTCTTAGAAATCTACCATTTACTGAGCTTCAAGGGTGGGATGTTAGCATTCTCATATAGACGCTGTGCTGAGTGTGGCTGTATGGCTCCCTCTCCTAGCTGGGATTAGAGACCCTATTCCTTTATTTTTAGCTACACCACTAAGGTCAGCTGTAATTTCTTAGAGACTTTGACATACTAGCTCATCCCTTACTAGAAATGCTTTCTCATTTTGATGATGAAGACTGAAATTCATGATAATGGTAGAAGTAATCAGAATCATTGTTTCCCTTTGTCCCCACACTGAAGGAAGCAACAGGGTCGCGCCTCTGGCATCTAACCTTCTGCAGGTGACAGCTGAGGAGCTTCCCAAGGAAAGATAGCTTTCAGGAAGAGAGTGATCCATGTTCATGGACATCTGCTCATCTGCTGTTGTTGATCAAATCAAAGGAAAAGAAGAGACAGAAGAATGAGCTGGTACCTATGGCTCACTTGAGAACATAGAGGAGATAGACTAGCCTTCTGACTTTGAAGTGTTGTGGGAGGTGCCCATCTTCTTTGGGGACCTGCAGCACTCTAGTGCCCAGAGGGGATTTGTGAGCTCAGAAAGCCTTGCTCTTGTGGGGACAGTGCTGGCGCCTGCCTATTCCCAGCTGCAGGGTCCTGGGAAGAACTTTCTCTTTGGATAATCTTTAGTATTGACCGTTGGAGTGGGCAAGTTCTAGCAGCTTCAGTGTTAGCTTGACGTTTTAAAAAACTTTGGAGGTCAGTCTTCCAAACTGTGAGTTAGACAAGCTGGGGAAAACAGCTTCTAAATTCCACTCAAAGGATAAGTTTCTTTGAATTTTATTTTGTGCTACTCTGGGAATTTTCAGTATTCTAGAGAATAATGAAAACCGAGCCTGGCAGGAAGAGGTGGTGTGGGATACCTGGGAGAGCTGAGTGGCATTCTTCTGTGGCCTGTCCTTAAGCTTGGATGGATAAGCAGCAGTAAGTGACGTGTGCAGAGCCAGGTGTGCTGACATTCTGTGGTGGATCTGTGCTCACTCTTCTAAAATGTGTGTGTGTGTATCTTCCCTGAAGTTTCAGGGAGACAGCTTCAAGGATAAGTAGCTGTCATGTCAACGAAGGACCCGAGCAGAGTGAGAGTTTTATGCATTTGAATGGGGGGGTCACCAGTTTACTTCATGTACTTTAGAAATTGATTCTTTATCACAAGTTTACAGCTAGGTTTTAAAAAAGAGTTTATAATATAGAGAACATTTTATATTTGTATTCAAAAATGATAATTTATCAAAATTGCTTATCTTAAAGATAAGTATTTAAGTGCATGCTTTGACTTTTTTAAGGAAAAAACTGATTTTCAGTGTACCCTAAACTAGCCTTCAAATTCTGCATGTATCTGTTTATCTGTATATTTAAATGCAGAGTTTGGATATTACTTTTCCATATGGCTTTCTAAAACTTAATTCATGTGATTTATTTTCAAGGGAAAAGGCTAAGAATTGTTTATAAGTGAATTTGTAACTTAAAGTTGATCTTTAAATATTCCATGTTTTACCCGAAGTCAAACACAAGCTTACAAAGTACAGAAGATAATCTTATATACGTGAATGTTTTTAAACTTCTTGCTTTTAAGCCTTGCAAATCGTGCTTAATGACTCTTTAATGACAGGTCACTGTTGCTTAAGATGGGTGTGTCATTGACTATCACTTTGTGCTTCAAAGCAGGTCCTAAAACAGTGCTCTCTGACTGTAGAGACACTACTGGCTACTTACGGGTTCGCAGGCAGGAGTGGGACCGACTGTACTTGTACACTGTGTGGCAGGAATGGGATTGACTGTACTTACTTGTACACTGTGTGGCAGGAATGGGATCGACTGTACTTATACACTGTGTGGCAGGAATGGGATCGACTGTACTTATACACTGTGTGGCAGGAATGGGATCGACTGTACTTACTTGTACACTGTGTGGCAGGAATGGGATCGACTGTACTTATACACTATGCTATATGCAGATTCTGGGAGGTAGCTTTTTATACTGCTTTTTTCCTTAAGTATAAATTTGACGTTTTTGAGATATGTAAATGGAACAATATATAATTTGGGATAATGAAGTTTTATTTCCATATCTTCAGTAGACTCTAAAATGTGCTAACAATTCCCAAATACCTGCAATGATGGAGTTTCTGATAGGAGACAGTCATTTAAATTTAAACTTGCAAGAAATGAAAAAATAGGAAGACAGGGAATGACACATAATCAATCCATCATAAAAACCTAAGAATCACTGACTATATTTGATATTTAAAATTGTTTTGTAGTTAAGTACTGTAGCAGTTATAATTTATAAATATTATAGCAGATTTGAAACAAAACTTTTGAAACTGGGTCTCAGACTGTAGTTCAGGCTATCCTGGAACTCTTACTGTGTAGCCCTGGACGACTTATAACTTAAAGTGATGCTCCTGCCTCAGCCTCCTATTGTACTCGGATTACAAGAGTGGTTATGACCAGCTGTTTGTCACTAGCATAGTGTGGTGTTCCTGAACAGTCAGTGACAGGGCTCTGCTTCCTGTTTGCCAGAAGAGTTTGGACTGTAATGTGTAGGTCCTTCTACACACTGAGCACTTTATGCCAGTTCATTAGGTACAATACAGGATTTATCCCTGAAGGAGCTTGGAACATCCTGAATATACTCCATGCGTTAAAATAGGGAAATGTGTAGGGAAAACACGTCTTCTTACTTTTTTTTACTTTATATTTTATATGTATATATAAATTTTAGATGAAATCTAAATATTAACAATTTTTTAAAAAAATTTTATTAGGTATATGTGTGTGTGACTGTTTTGCCTGCATTTGTGTATATGTTCTATGTGCATGGCTTGGTGTCCAGCAAGGTCAGAAGAGGGCATCAGTGCTCTCCTGGGACTGAGTTACAGATGGTTGTGAGCTGCCTAGGTGTTGGGAACCAAACCTGGGTCCTCTCTAAGAGCAATTGCTCTTGACTGCTGAGCTAATACCCAGCCTCCCTATTACTTTTTTGTTATTTCTGTTTCTTGTGGGTTTTATTTGTTCTTTAAACTGATTCCAAAGAGGCTATAAAGACCTGTCTTGTATAGGCCATGAAGCCTTATTATTAATCACTAGTATTCAAATCAGGTCTATGAGCCAAAATATAAGTCAGGGTGCTGGAGAGATGACTCACTGGTTTAAGAGCCCTGGCTGCTCTTCTAGAGGATATGGCAGCTCACAATTATCTGTAATTCCAGTCCCAATAGATATCATACCCTCTTCTAGCGTCTGTGGGTACTAGGCACACATGTGGTACACAGACACATGTATAGGCAAAATTTTTATACACATAACAATAAATAAATAAGGATAAAAAAGGAACAAGGCAGTGAAAAGCAGGCCCTACGCCATGTGGCGCTCTAACTTGGTTACTTGGAATAAAAGGTATATTTCAGGGCTGGAGAGATGGCTCATAAGTTAAGAGCACTGACTAACTGTTCGTCCAGAGGTCCTGGGTTCAATTCCCAGCAACGACATGGTGGCTCACAACCGTCTGTGATGGGGTCTTCTGTAATAATCTCTTCCAGTGTGTCTGAAGGCAGCTACAGTGCACTCATATAAATCAGAATTACTTTTTAAAAAAAGTGTATTTCTCACTAATATTATGGTTAGGCTAGTGGACTAGCCCACCAGGACCTTGTTTAACCCACAAAACCTCCTAACTACTATGAGTAGGGTCCAGGTCTCTCCTGTACATTCATTTAGGAGTGCCTTGTGGTTTCATTCACTGTTGTAGGAGCGTGAGCACATGGTGGTGGGGATCTCTGAATCTAAGGCCTAAGAGGAGAAATAGACATTAAGAACAAAAAGAACAGATAATAGAATTTTAAAATAACATCTCCATGATGGCAACGTGCAGTGTGTTGTGACAGATCAGAAGAGTTTATAACGTAGTCTTCCAAGGCTCTGTTACCAGTGTTTCCAGCCATAGGTAAGATTCTTTATGGGATTACATTCCCCTTCTTTTTTAGTCTCAGGACCTCTACTCAAGACCAGACCTGCTCATTCTCCTTTGCCTGTAGTTCTCTTGATAAAGCTTAACGCCTGGAATACGGTCAGTCAGCTTCTGAGTAAGTGGCATCCATGAGCTAATGCTCACACCCAGTCTACAAGGATTTTTTGTATTATTGTTACTATTGCTGCTGCTGCTGCTGCTGCTGCTGCTGCTGCTACTACTACTACTACTACTACTATTATTATTATTATTATTATTATTATATGTGCACCAGTGTGGAGGTCAGTACTACTACTACTACTACTACTACTACTACTACTACTACTACTATTATTATTATTATTATATGTGCACCAGTGTGGAGGTCAGTGGACAACTTTGTGAAGTTGGCTCTCACATTCTGCCTTTTCTGTGGGTTACAGGTACTGGATTCAGATTATCAAGCTTACATCATTTGTCCATAAGTGCTTTTACTTGCTGAGCCATCTTTCCCGTAAGCCCATGATATCTAGATTACTTATGTGATCTTCTCTCCTCTAAAGACTTATTCTCAAAGTCAGTGCGTATTTGGGATGGTGGGAGAGTGAAGAGAAAAAATGGGCTAGAAATGGTGGGAAGACTGGAGATACGTAAACAACCGATTATCTTGTGTGACCTTTTCATTGTGTTCCACAGATACATGTAAGTAAGGGTTAGTGGTAAAAAGCTTTGTGTATAAGTGTGTCAGTTGGAGTTTTGTCAGTTGACAGTACGAGTTGTCAGTTGGTGTCATAAGAATTTACCAGAGGAAGCGGCAGTTTGGTGAGCTGCCCTGGGGCTGCTAGGAGGTAAAAGGACTTGAGCAAGGTGTATTTGCAGGTGTGATGGGATGCAGATTAAAGGACTGGAGAGAGAACCGGAGAGGGAGGCTCTGGTCTGCTTTGTCCTGAGAAGCACTGTAGCTGGAAGAGTGCTCTTAGGAAGCGCTGGTAGTGCTGGTGGGAGTTTGAACTACACTTAGATGTCACTTGGGTTGTCTATATTCCTAGGCATGCTATTTCAGTTGTCATCCAGAGATTTTAACTCAAGCAGCCCCTGCATTAGACGAGTAAGCCTGGAATCACAGAGGAAGATGGGTTTGTTACTCTAATCTAGAAGTTGATTGCTTCAACCAAATCTGTAACAAAGGGAGTGGAAAAGAAGGAGGCCATTGATCAAAGATCAAAGGGGAGTTGACAGGCCTTAGGAATCTTGCTGAGCAAGAAGATTGGCAGAGGAAGAGGTCAGAGCAAGTGGCTACAAGAATGATGGTACCCTTAGAACAGGGGAATACATGCGTAGGGAAGCAGCCTGGGTGGGTAGACTAACAAGGGTTTGGTTCTTGAGTTGTGAAGAGAACATAGTAATATTTTAAGTGCCTGAAATCTGACCTTCATGAGGGACTTCAGTTACATCGAGCAAACATATTTCTTCATTCAAATCCCAGACCCATGCTAAGAATTTCATATTCATCTGTCTCTATTTCTTCAACATACACTGGGGCTGAGTGTCATGGTTTATACTTGTAGTTCTAGCCCTGGAAGCAGAGTCAAGCCACTGCAAGTTCAAGGCCAGCCCAATCTACACAAGATCCTGTCTAAAAACAACAACAACAAAAATGTTACCCTAAACAAATACGGGGATGGGGTAGAAGTATAGGAACTGGGGCAAGGTTTTAAACTCACAGCTTGCTCCCTAGTGAATGCTGCCTATTGGGGACTACAGCCTCAGATACATGCCTGATAGGGACATTTTGCATTCAAACCGTCACACGAGTATATTAAATTGTCATTAAATAAGCATTAATAGAGGGCCTGGAGAGATGACCTTAGCAGTTAAGAACATGTACAGCTCTTCTAGAGGGTGTTGGTTCTGTTCCCAGCACCCACATGAGCCAGCTTACAGCAGCCTCAACCCTAGCTCCTGGAGATTCAACCTTTTCTCTCTTCAGAAGGTACTTGAACACACATGTGCTTGTACACATACACAGGTATGCATATACAAGTACGTGTTTACAATGGTTTTAATATCTTTAAAAGTACATGTTAAACTGAAGGAGGGAAGGAAGGAAGGAAGGAAGGAAGGAAGGAAGGACGGACGGACGGACCCGGCTGTGCAACTCTGTTGTTGCTCACTGCAGACCATAATCCTTTCTGTGGAAATGATCTCGTTCACTGCTGCCCTCAGTCCCTTGTCTGTTATTATCCCTTCCTTTCTCATAGGATGCCATTAATATGTGACAGGAATGATTTTGCTCATAGCACTGTACTTAGTTTTATGCTATCCACAGACTTTGTCATTTGGGTTTGTGTGAAATTTAACATTCTTATGTGACATTTATCCACTATGAATTGATAAGTCACCTGTTAACCCAAGTTTGGTTTGTGTGATTGTGCTCAGGCTGTGTGGAGGGGGTTGGGAATCTGTTAAGAGATCTGAAGTATAACCCACTCCACATAAAACCAAAATGATTGGAGGGACCTGTGTGGCCTCTTGGGAGACACCCAACACGCAGAGCTTGCCCTTGACCATCTCGTTTCTATTAAAACTGCTCTCAGTTCAGTTTGCATGGAGCCACTCAGTTCCAGGAAAGCAAGGCAGTGGGGACTATGTGCTGCTATGGGGAGTATGGGCAAAGCAAATGTAGCTCAGGTCTGGAAATAAGGGAAACTGGGCTGAGGAGAAGCCTGAGGGAAACAGGAAGTAGTCCTCATAGCTGTAGATGATAGACATCTCTGAGATACTTAAGAGTTGCCTCTGGCTATTTTTGAGACTTTTGTTCTGAAGTGACCAGTAAATACAGAAGCACCCAATCAAATCCTGTGGTATTAGCACTTTGAAAGCAGCCATGGTCTCAGAATTGTGGGTAACTATTTGCAGTGTTCACATGTGATGGACAGTTGGATGTGTGAAATGGACTAAGCACAGATGATAAGAAAAGCTTTTTATTCTTTAAAGCCATTTGCCTCAACAGCACAGGGCACAATTTATTGCGCCTTCTCTATCATCTAGTCAGGGTACTTGTCTGTCAGTGATCCAAAGACAGTTGCGGTAGCTCTAGGGTCCTCCTAACCTGCCTTTCTTTTAACCAAACCAAAGAGCAGTTGTCAGTTTTTCTGGATTACAGCCTTTTATTTTGAACCCCAAAGGTTAAGGTTTCTTTTTAGTCAGAAGGAAAAAAAAAAAGCTTTTTTTTTTTTTTTAAACCAGGACTTTGGCCACTAGGAGTCACATGCTCATTGCTGAGCTAGATGCTTGGCCACTAGTTTCCATTGCCTCCTCTTAGCTGGAGCTGAGGTGCTGATGTTGGCAAGCCTCCTAGAAGTGCTGTTAGAGAGGTAGTCGTAATTCATGAGAAGCTGTTGTACAGAAGGCTAAAGCCTCAGAGGCTGGCCTTTCTTCCCAGGAGAGGGGATAGGGCAAAGCAAGTGTTGCATTCTGAAGTGGACGTCTCCCCATGCATCTGTGTGGGCCAGGGGTCTCTCCACTGCTTTTGAGCATACTCACCACTTAAAAAAATAATGGTGTGAATAAATGCTTGAGAAATTCTACCAAGTCTTCCTTCCTTTTTATATTGTGGCATCTGTACTTCTTTCTGAATGACTATCTACATTTATTATTCTTTGAATAGTCATGGTCCAGAGAGGGAGGGTGTGTGTGTGTGTGTGTGTGTGTGTGTGTGTGTAAATTAATCTCTTGGATAAAAATAATGGCTTTATATCTTATTCAGTGAATTAATCTTAAGAGCTTTTTGTAAAGTTTGTTTAAAATGTATATAATACCCACTTTACTAATTAAATATTTAGAATAAAGCTGTTCAACCTAAAATTTAAGATGCAGTAAAAACAAGAATAGCACAAAATCTTGAAAAGAAATAATTCTTTGCTGGATTTTTATACAACATAGGTATATCATAATAATGGTTTATAGTTTATAAATTTGAGGTGTATATATCATCTTTTGACTACATAGTAAGATGGTTACTGTAAGTAGGCAAATTAGTGTATCATCTTGCAGATGATTGTGTCTGGAGTAAGGACTATCCCTTCTGCAGTACTCCAACAGATAGTACACTATTAATTGCAGCCTTTAAGCATCTATACTTCTTGCTTACTACCGACCGTATCTCTGTCCTTTAGCCTGTATCTCCCTTCCACTCTGTTACTGTGTATTTGACCTTTCCTATTTCTTCTCTTTTTAAAGCTTCCATGGGTAAGTATGATCTTGTACCATTTTGTCCGTGAATGGCTTATTTCACTTAGCATAATGTTCTTTTGGAGGCTAGAATGGCTCCCATAAGCTTATATATTTGAATACTTGATCCCCAGTTGGTGGAACTGTTTGGAAGAATTAGAAAGTGTGACCTTGTCAGAGGAGGTGTGTCACAACCCTAGCCTATAGCTATGGGGTTTCAAGTGACTCCTCCCATTGTCTGTCTTCTGGTTTTGTCTCAAGGAGGAGCTGTCAGCTACTGCTTCAGCACTACGCCTGCCTGCTTGCTGCCATGCTACCCACCATGATGGTCATGGGCTTTAAATTGTGAACCTCAAATAAACTCTTATAGATTGTCTTGGTTATGTGTAGTAGAGCATTAGAAAGGTAATGCAGACAGGCCTCTAGCTCCATCCATATTGCTGCAAATGTGTTAGCAAATCTCCTCGGTGCCTTGCCCACCCCATACACATCTCCTGTACTCTTCATTGGTTGCTTTTTGGTGGTTTACATTTTATGTGCATTTGCTTTTTTTGTGTGTGTTTAGACTACTTAGTGGAAGCCTTCAAAGTATTTTGGTTTGGGAGTTTCCTATGAGAATTTTTTGTCTTTGCTTTTATTATATGTATATTTGTTCATAATTTTATGTATATTTATGTAAGTGTTAATCTGTGTTTTACCATACTAGTTAAGGTTTATTTTTCTTACTTTGTGGAGATTTGAAAGTGTGCAGTTGTATGCACTAATCATGCATACCCTCTTAGGAACTCTTGGGTTGGGTGTACAGTGTAGTGTAAGTCCTTTCCTGGCCCGTTAGCTAGCTAAGAAGCTGTCTGTTTTGTTACGTGTCCATAGAGGCCAGCAAACATTGGCTGCTGCAGTGAAGTGAGTTAGAAGCTATAGGTTGTACCTTCATTACCTTTGCTTTGATAAAGAGAGTCCTAGTAGTGTCCCTCTGTATAAAGTGGAGAGCATAACTCTTGTGCCTATTTTGTAGTATTGTGTAGAAATTATGTACATTAGGAGTTGATTTATCTGAATACACCATGAAAAGCTGTGTAGTGTGGTATAAATATGAACCACAGAGGTCTTTGTTTTGTAAGTTTATGACATTGGGTATCTAAGAAAATGCTTCATTTTCATTTATTCTGGAAAACAGTCCAGATGCATGGCCTGAGAATAAATGTCATCATGTAGACGCTAAGTTTCATGGCTCTTTTACATCTCTTGAAAGTAAGAACTAGTCCATGTAATATACACAGTTGAGGATAACGTGATGCACATTTAGTGACATATATTTATTTGGTTTTTTAGTGTAGGGATTTAAGAAACACCTGTGATTTAGAAATAAGAAATCAATTTAGTTAGTAAACTCCCAGATCATTAAGCTAAGAACTTCCTTTAAACAGAAAAGTGGCTATTGTTTGTGTGTGAAGATAAAAGCCAGGAGCTCAGGCACTGCAGTGCACTGTGGAGCACAGGGACTGAAGCAGGAGCAGACTGCAGGTGGTGTGGATGTGTGGGGCGATGGGCAAGGCGACGTTGAATGGGGTTGTTGCTGACATTTGAAAAAGATTGACCTTTTCAAACCGGATGATGATGAGTAAAGGAGGTCAGTAGGAAAGACAGAGTCAGAATAGAACCAAATGCAGGATTAAAGTGAACAGTGGACTCATTGCTGGTCATGTCTTCTTTTACATAGAAAATTAAATGTGGCCTTGTATTTTTATTAAAAGTTAATTTCTAAGTCATATAGAGTATAGTATGTTCTTTTGCTGCTGTGTGTAGTTGACTTGGTAGTCTCAGCAGAGCCAGTGGGCCTCAGTCTTCTCAGAGGGCCTAGAAGATGAGTTTCCATGTGTTTCAAGACAGGTTTCTGGAAGATAAACTCAGCTCTGCTCATACCTACAACCTAGCATGGTGACCAGGCACTGGCTGTCATTTTAGCTCAGTCTTAAGTTCCTTATAAACATTATGGTATCTATGTGAAATACATACACACCCCTACCCCTTCCTGTATACTTTAAATCACCTTTAATCTACCTATATAACGAATGGAAATGTGCGTTGATCACTCCCTACCATGTATTGGCTAAATTATGACTAGAAAACTTACATGTGTTCAGTACACACACAGTCAGCATAGACCTACGATGTAGTATATAAATAAGACTTGAGGAGTAATGAACAAGTGCTGTTGAGACCACATACCCATGGCGTGATGGTAGCTACGTAGTGGGGTCTGCTTCATCCCTGCCCTCGATTCTTTCCCTGTGTGGCAATCCCAGAGCCTCTTTTTAGATATTTTGGCTTTTCCCTTGATGCTTTCTGTCCACAATTGATAAATCTGTGGGTATGAAATACATACCTAGAAGACTGACTCTATATTCATTTAAGAGTATTCATATTTTCTCTGTGAGGTTTTTTTTTTTTTTTTTGTAGTAACTTACTTAAAACTAGAAATGGCGTTTTCTAAATGTGAATTATTTAAATATGCCAAACATTAATAACATGTGCAAGTACTGAAGGAGATAGTTTAATTAATTCATATAATTCTAGTTATTAAATAAATCAAATGTAAAACCCAAGGATCTAGATTTCATGTTTATTTTTTCCATTTTTTGTTAGTTTCTTGCATCAGTGTTAACATGGACATCATCACTGTAAATATTTAACCTCTTCCCTTGCTCTCTTTTTGAAAGGTCACAACATGTGTGGAAACAGAGCAGACTTTGGTAGCTTTCCCTCACAGAGTTGGCTGAGGCAGCCATGCAGGAATGACAACAGTGGAAGGCTATAGAATCCGAGAACCTCCTGGGAATTGTTATAAAAATGACATTAAACTCATAGACAGGGACTGTATATGAAGAATAATTAACATCAGTTACTTTCTTCCCTCCATTCTTTGGTCAGACTTGCTTCAATGAAAGTAGTAAGACTGGTTAAAATAATCTGTGTAATTAAATTGCTTGTGCAATTAAAGTTTGGGTTTTTTTTTTTTTTTTTTTTAATTTGTTGCTGGAAAATTGAACCCAGGGCCTTACTTACTGTGTTAGTCAGCTTTCCATCAGTGTGACAAGGTAAGTGAGAAAATTGGCATATAAGAAGGAACTCTAGTTAGCGTTCTGTTGCTGTGAAGGACACTGGTCAAAAGCAACTTCTGGGAGGGAACTTCCAAGTCTTGAGGGATGTCAGGGCAGGAACTCGTAGCAGAAACCCACTGGCTTTTCTCCTGAAAATGGCCTTCCTTCTTATACAGCTCCGCCCACCTGCCTTGGGATGGGGTTGTCCGCCTAGGTTGGGCAACCCAAGAAATGCTCATAGACATATGATCCAAGCAGTTGTTCACTTAGAGCTCCCTCTTCCCAAGTGACTGACCCTAGATCTGTCAGGTCAACAGCTAAAGCAACTATGACAGAGTGAAAAGTGGCTTGTTTCTTGTTTGGGTTTAAATTTTATTTATTTTATGAGTATGGCTGTTGTGCCTTCATGTTTATGTGTTCCACATGCCGACCTGGTGCATACAGAGGTCAGAAGAGGATGTTGACTCCCTGGAACTGGACTTAAAGCATTGTGACTTACAGCACTGTGTGGGTGCCTGCCGGGGCTGAGCCTGGTCCTCTGCGACCAGCACGAGCCACCACTCCCTTTACCGGTTTGTTGTTTTTCCTCTTTAGACTTGTCTTTTCCTGTTGAGTTTCCTCCATCTCCTTCCCTTCCCTTCCCTTCCTTTCTCTCTCTCTCTCTCTCTCTCTCTCTCTCTCTCTCTCTCTCTCTCTCTTTTTAAAGACAAGGTCTCACTATGTAGCCCTGGTGATCCTGGAGGTCACTGTGTAGACCAGGCTAATCTTAACTCCGATCATCCTGCCTTTTCCTTTATAAGCTGGGATTAAAGTGTGTGCTAACATGCCCAGCTCCATTGAATTTCTTTATGCCATTGACTGGCAGCTCTAATACAGTAGAAACAGCTTATTTTCAGACTTAAAAGTTTCATGCTTTTAGTTTTCTTCAGATGTTTTTTGAGGATTAGGAAGATTTTTAGATAAAGGGGATTCTCTAATACCCCTAGTCTGGCTGTCCCGCACTCATAGACCAGGCTATCCTTGGACTTAAAGAAATATGCCTGTCGCTGCCTCCAGAGTGCTGGGATTAAAGATGTGTGCCCCCACACTCAGCCCATGTTGTACCCTTTTAAACATTAATAAGCTTTGGACTGGAGGAAGTGGTTCCTGTAGAGGACCCAAGTTCAATTTACAGTACCTACATCAGATGTCTCGAAATTGCCTGAAACTCCACTTTCAGGGATCTGACTCCTCTCTTTCTTCCTTGTGTACATAAACAAATAATAAAAATTAAAAAAAAAAAACTTACCTTTATATGTTAGGGTTAGGTTTTAGCAAAGTTTGAACAGAAGGTATAAGAAATTCTATACATAGATTCACATAGTGACATTGCCCCCTTCTGGTGATGCCACGCACAGCAGAATTGGTGACCATGTATTATATTTCCTTATGTATGTCACCACTGTTATGGTGTCTTGTTTTCTCTGTCCAGTTCTGTCATGTTTTAGAAAGTCATATTTGGTGCCTTTAAGTACAGAACTGTGCTAAGTGTAGTGTGCTCATCGGAGTGTGCTCCGTGTTGTAGCAGCAGCACAGGGCCTGTACCTCCATTACTGCTGTTGACCTTGCTACTTCATGTGATTTTAGTATTTCAGGTTTGTGTTGTTACTTAACTGTTTTTTCTAGCTCTTTATAAAAATATACAAGTATGTATTTACAGATGTGATGTGCTGTTGTAAGAAGTATTTAATAATCAAATCAGAGTCATTACATACACATGTCCTGGTGTACTTACTGTTTCTCTGTGTTAGGAACACTCAGTGTCCTCTTGTAGCTAATTTGAAATACACAAAAAACTGTCATGAATTACAGTCACTGTATTGTGCTGAAGAACACTGGAACACTTGTACTTAACTGTTGTTATGCCCACTCGCCACCCTTTCCTTCTCCTCTCCTTCCTTTTCCTAGCATGCAGTAAGCACTGTTTTCTGAGATCAATGTTTTTAGCTTTCAAGTATTGAGAAGAGGTTCTTTGGTGCCTGGCTTATTCCACCCAGTCTCACCTGGTTTGACACATCAGGATCTCATTCTTTCTGTTGTTTTGTTCTGTGTTATTTTGTATTGGGAAACGGTTTCACCTAGTCCTGCTGGCCTCGTACTTGTTCCGCAGCGTAGGATAGCCTTAGATCCCTTCCTTCTGTCTTAGTCTCCCAAGAGCTGGGTTTACAGGCATGTGCTGTTATTCTGATCTTCATGCTTGTGCAGCTGGACTTTTCTCTTGGTCCCACTCACAGGCACACTGTCTTTGTGTTTTCTTTATTGGTTTTGTGGTACCTTTTACCTTTAAATAGAGTACTAAGAGATGTCCCATGGGAGGGGATGGAGAGATTGCTCAGGGGTTAAGAGTACTTGTTACTCTTTCAGAGGACCCAAGTTCAGTTCCCAGCACATATTAGGCAGCTCATAACTGTCTTAACTCCAGCCTCAGTGGAGCCAATGCTTCTGGTCTCATGTTCACATAGCCACATGCAGTACATATTATGTATATGCATAGCCACATGTACATAATTACAAATAATGAAAAAATCTTTTAACAAATTTCATAGGAATTCTTCATTTTTATCCAAAATTTGGTGTTAATTTTAGGAAGACCTTCAGAGGAAAGTCTCAGCTCTGTATTAAGTAAATTGGGAGTATTATTAAAATAACTGTTTTACCTGATAAAGAGAAACCACAGAGGAGTGAAACCTTGTTTGCCATGAAATTAAGTAGACCTGATTCTTGATACTCCTGAATCATGAGCTTAATAACTCTTTTCAGTGAGAGTACCTGCTGGGAGCCTCCGAAAGGGACTTGTAAGTGCTGTTAAAGTTCTGGGTCTTGCTTTTCCCCTGAGGGTCTCCTGTTGGGCACACGGTGTGGGGTTGAGACTGTTGAGAATGTCTGTGAAGTAGAGGGAGAAATAGCTAAAACGTTTTATAGAAAGCATGAAAGATTTGCATCTTACTTTAGATGTGGATTTATATGGTCTCTCAGGCAAAAGCAAAACCACGTGATCCTAGTGAAGCTGTTTCTGGGCTGTCCCAGAAAGCATTGGGAAGCCCAGAGCTTTGTTGTCAGGAAAGGCACGATGACAGGAGTGTGGGTGTTTCTGGGATCCAGAGCAACACTGCCCCGGTGCACAAGGCTGCTTATTTCTAAGGTCTAAAACATGGCTTCCCACATGTTTTTACTGTAGCTTTGTTATACATACCCATGATGTGAACTCTTAGGATGAAATGCAGCATTTGCAGGCTTTTGTTTCTCTCTGTATGTAGCATGAAAACCACACATGCATTTATTCACATATGAGCCCCAATTTGTCAGTGTTCACCATGGGATATACAGTAACAAACAGCCTTACATACTAGCTCTCACCCTTTCAGATGTCCCAGAAACACAAAACCTTCTTCCAGTGAATTTTTAGCTTTAAAAAAAAAAAAAAGTTTCTTAAAGTTTAAATAAACTTCCTTTTTACTTGAATTGGAAAAGATGTCCAATAACCTGCCAAGTACAGAGGCTACAGAGATGAAATACACAAGGTCTAGAGAGTCTTGGAACCTCATAATGCATAATGGAATTTGAACTTCCTATTTGCTATATACTATGGGAAATACATATTGCATGATAAGACAGCAGGCTGGCCTGGTACTTGCTGTGTTGCCTAGGCTAGCATTTGTGCCTCAGAATGGGTTAGAGGAATTCATAATCATACTTGACCACTACTTTACACCAGTTTTTGTTTGAGATTTTGAGGGCAAAAAATCAGAAGCAACTTTCCTTCAAGCTTTTGTCCCTTTGGTTTGTGTAACAGCTGCTACTTTGCAGCTCTCACACACTGCCCACCACAGTAGCCGATTAGCACTAGCTGCACATTTAGTTAGCTGTCAATGATAAGCATTTGACTTTACAAATGAGGAGACTAAACCTTAAATACTGTTGAACTGAGATTCATGCTTAGAGAGGGTTAGAATAGTGGGTTTGCATCCCATCTAAAAAGATCTCAATTGAGCTTTGTGAAAAAACATCCATCTGCAAATGGAAGACATTTGCAGACAAATCCCATCTACAATTTCAATAGGGCATCAGTTTCCAGGAGGCCATCCCTGGGAATACATTTCATAATCCTCACTGGGTGCCTGGAAGCATAGATTGCACCCTGCAAATGTACCTTTATTTCCTATATATATGTAACTCGGACACAGTTTAATTTTATACATTACATAAAAGATAAATAAGAATAAAGAAGACGGAAGCTTACACATAGTGTAATGCAGTGGCCAGCATCTGTGTTGTGCTTGGGGCCTGTATTGATTATGACCCTGGTAACTGAGACAGTTGAGCAACCAGTGGGTGGTTTGGATGGAGTTACCTTGTGTCCTAGGATTCAAGCAACCTTAGATGAAAACTATTTGGGGAATAGTATCTGGTCGGCATTCCCTGAACACTGAAGTATTACTATTTATATCAGATTTATATTGTGGTATCTAAGTTAGCCTAGAGACCAAGCATACAGAGGTGGTAAGTAGGTTATATGCAGGCACTGCATTTAACATAAAGATTAGTTTTGTTTGTTTGTTGAGACATGATCTTTACCTACGTAGTCCTGGCTATTCTTGAATTTGCTGTATAGTAGATCAGGCTAGTGTCAAACTCACAGAAATCTCTCTACCTCCGTCTTCTGAGTGCTGAAATTAAAGGTGTACACCACCATACCAGGATGTTAGCATGTGCAGATTTAGATACTCTGTGGGAGTAGAGCTTGTAACCAGTTGGTTGCAGATACTGAGAATGTGGACATCGTGGATTAAAAGGATGATTCATGTTCTGGGCAGATGGGTGAGTGGCATGGGGTTTCATCATGCTACCTGGAACAGAACACACCCTAAAACTTTGGAATTGCAACACTTCCACCCCTTGACCCTTTTTTTTTCTAGATAGCATCTTGCTCAGCCTTGTCCTGAAACTCCCTGTGTAATGGAGGATGGCTCGCACTTCAGCTTCTTGGCTGTTAAAGTTACGTGTGTGCACCATCGTAGCAGGGTTAAATTATTTTTGCATGTGTGTGTGTTTAGATAAGAGATCAGCCTCATGTCATTCCAAAGGCACACTCTCCTAGCCTGCACCTTAGGCTAGGCCGGCTGGTGACCACAGGGTCTGCCTGTTCTTCCTCCCAGGGCTGGAGTTAGAAGCACACACGAGTGTGCTTGGCTGTTCTTACACTTGTGCTGCAGATGTAGTTCAGATCCCCATGCTTCTGCAGCTAACACCTCACCTTCTGAGCTTCTCTCCAGACTCCTATTTTAAATTTTTCATTTAATGTTTTAGTTGTCCATGAGTAACAGAAATATGGAGAGTAAAACTGTATGTAACGTAAACTCCTGAATTTACTAGCTCAAAACAGTGATATAGATCTGAATAGTGCTTAGTTATTTTACATTACCTGTGCCACACTCATTATGAAAAGGTTTTTTAAAAACTCCTACCATGTCTGCTAATACATCCATTATCATAAACCTTGATTTGGAATGATTTTTGAAAAAAAGTTAAGTCCATAAGGTTAGTTTGCTAAGTCATTTGGGTCCTACAATAATCTGGCAAAGGAGGCCATATTATTCTGATGGTCTGGGAAATTGACTAGCTGCGTTTCACAAATTGTGTGAATGTCCCTTCCTTGATTGCTTTCAAGTTCTGGGCTTCTCACTTTATGGCTTCATAGTTTATAAAAGGGAGAAAGGAGTAGCCACAGTTAACTATAGGAAAGTGCTGTTCCCTGGAGGAGGTCTTGCTTCGTCTCCCTCTGACCATATCCTAGCCTTCCTGGTACTTGTGCTGACAGTAGAAATGATGTATAATCTTTGGGAGGCAGAGAACAGGACGGTTTGCCGGAGTAATACAGTGACAGGCTAACCTTCAGATACCCCAGCTTGTTGTTGTCTATTGATGTTTACTGTAGTAAAGTGGGCCAGGTTTTAACTTGTCCATCCTTCATATATTTGCATTTTAGTCACTTGTAATCAGACAGCATTTCTCTCGTTATTGTTGAACTTGTATTTTGAGTTATTAAGCTCCTCTTCTACATGACTCAGCTGATGTCAGTACAGCTTAAAACAGTCCAGAGAAATTACTGAATTTGACATCAAATATAACTAAATATTTTCTAGTGTGCCTTTAAGTAGAAGTTCTCAGCCTCTGCTGTTGAAGAGGCTTGTTCTGGTTCTGTAGGACAAACACAGCTGGGAGTTAAGTAGTCTGTCTCAGTCTCTCTGCCCTCTGCTTATCTTCCTGTTTGTATTCCATTTTATCCTTTATTCCTTTACTTAAAATGTGACTCTAGAAAGAAGTCAGCTGGACTTTCAGACTTAGAAAAGTTTTCTCTACTTGTTACTAACCTTTCCTGTTGAAATGATATATCCATTATATTAAAATACTTCTTGAAAGTAAACCACCATCTTCCACCTGATATGGTAGCCATATGTGTGTTTCTGCTTTTTTCACTGATAGCTGCTCTGATGTCCCTGCATGCCTAGTGTCGTCACCGCTTCTAACCTCTGTGTAGTGCTTCCTTCTTAGAAACTCTTCATCTGAAAATCTGTACCATTCACTTAGACCTACAATAGCATCACCATCAGTAATGAAGATGTGATACTTTAAGTGTATTTCTGGACTGATTAAATGTCAGGTTTCTAAAGCCATTTCTACTGTACAAATCAGCATTGTCTCTTTAGGTTCCAGCTCAAAGCAAGGGCCGTGAGTAAATAAGAACTTTAGTTTGCTCACTTGAATCAACCAAGTATTTGAAACACTTTTCAAAAATACCTTTAAGTTAGGTGTTGCTTTGTATCTATATTTTAAAAACAATATAATATATGAAAATGTTATTTTTCTGACTACAGAAAAATTGAGAAAATCAATGCAAGAAACCACCCACGTTCTATCACTGTCTACAGAGTCCTGGCTGACAACCTTTCAGTTTCTTTGTGTATAAACCAAGAACATTGAAATCATAACACAGAGTTGTATGATAACTTGGTGTACTTAATGTTTCCAGGTACATGCATGATCCTTTACATTTTTATTAGTATTATTAGATACTCCATGATGGTGTCTCCACCTCCCCCCCTTTTTGGCTTCCTTCTTTCCCACACTGTTGACAGTTTCCTATATGCACTGATAATCATTTGGGATCAGTACACATAGATTTTATACCCCCGACTTCTTGCTTGCTTTGGGCAGAGAACTACTGTGTACTCTAGGCCATTCTGGTCTGGAACTCACTGTCCTACTGCCTCAGCCTCCTGAGTGCTGAGAACTCAGTATACGTTGTCTCCCCTGGCTTGGATTTTATACTTTTGATACTTCCGAGTTAGATATTTAAAATGATACTGTAATTTATAGATGCACAAAGCTTATAATCTTTATGTTTGAGTATCTGTTTTTATCTTATATGTGTGCCGGTTTTCCTTATATATCTGTCTGTACCATATGTATTCCTATTCTCCTCAGAGCCAGAGGAGGGCATAGAATCCCCTTGGACTGAAGTTAAGGACAATTTTGAGCCTCTATGGTGTTGCTGGGGTGGAACCTCTGACTTCTACAAGAGCAGTAAACATTCTTGACCACTGAGCCGCCACTCCTGCCCTTGCCCTCTAAGCTTTTGTCACAGTCTAAATACTGCACTTAAGACTGTTAATACTGAAGTATAATGAGCAATACTGATAATACTAATAATATCTCAGAGTATAATGAAACAATAGGGAGGTTTATTTTCATTTAAATCAGATTTACTGTGGAAACATTAACTATTTATTGATATGTCCTGCACTTGCTTTTTTTAGTTTGTTTGCTTTTTTTTAAGTGTGTATAAGCTTTTAGAAGTTGAGGTTCCTTCTTGCTTTGTTTTTAATTATTCTGAGACAGATTGTCACTGTAGCCCAGGCTCCCCTAGATGTGTCGGTGCTTACTGGCTGATCTTCAGTTCCAGGCAGTCTTCCTGCCTCTGCCTCTCGTGGACTGGACTGCAGGTCTGGGCCAGCTCCAGGTCTCTTGCTGAATTGTTCATGTTAAAGGTTACAGGTGATTGATTAGGCCTGAAGAGAACAGTGGCGAACTCTCTGAAGAAAGCAGTAAGAGTTTACATGTCTTCAAGGGAAAGAAAATGAAATTTCCCAAGTGTGTTACCTGTACTCCCAAGTTACACACACTCTGTGCCTGTCTCTTACCTTACATCAGTCAGCCATTGGCTTTTCACTGGGAAAAAACTCTTCAGTGAATATTATTAAACCTTCATTGGAGTTAGCCAACATGTATTCTCTGTTTTCCTAAAGATAGAAATTTTGATTTCTCATTTATAAGAAAACTCTTCATGTATCAAGGGCTGGTGGGCTTCCTAGTTAGCTATTACTAACAGTCATTGTACCATGTCCTCCCTGTTTGCTGTCCTCCTGCATGGCATCATCCCAGAATTCTAACCTCATTTACACCTCCGTTTGATAGCATCGTGTAGCTGCCACGGTTAGGACCACTGTTTTATACTCTGAGTTTGAACAGAAGATCTGGCTCAAAGTAAACATGAAGCTGCAGTTTCTAAAGCCTGCTGGCTGCGCTTCTATGACTAGCAGGTGTAGAGACAGCAGCATAGCTCTAGTGTGACAGTTAAGTCATTCCTAGGGGGTGTGTGCTTTTGGAATTAACTGAGAATGAAACACACACACATACACACACACACACACAAATTCCAAAGAGAACTGAGAATGTTTTTTCCTTGGGAAATAGCGGTGATCCGGATTATTTAAGTCAGATGTCCTTAAAGATTGATCCATTTCTGAGGTAAGCAGGTACATTTGTGTTCAGCAGTACACTGTCACACACCCATTGAAGAGGGCCAGCACAGCAGTGGGGCCCTGGTGGAGGAGTTGTGGGGTGTGCTAGTTGTTACAGTTAGACAGTAGACATGGACTTGTTGCATGTTGACAGATCAGTGAGTTTTCCTTACTGCTGGAGTCTGTGAGATTGAGTCTGAGTTTGCACGTGAGGAGCAGGTACTGTTCCACTGTTGGTTTATTCCCTCTGGAAAGTTTTCCACATTCAGTTCGTTAATTAATAAATATTTATCATGTTCTGTTAGTTATTCCTCATCTGCTATTGTATGAGTGTTGTATGATACAATTTCTAGTATTGTAATTAGGCAAGATAGGTAAAATATATATTTCTTAACAATTTTACATTTCCTTATTTATGTTTGTGTTGATGTGTGACAAGTATCTTCTATGGCATGTATGCAAGTCGGGACAACTTGCAGGAGTTGGTTCTTTCCTCCAAGTCTGCTTTGTAGGATTTGGCAGCAGGTGCCTTTTTCTGATGAGCCCTCTCACTTTGGCCTCCGTTGAATAATTTCGATGTGAGAGTCAGCACAGATGCTGAAGGTGAAGCAGATAAAGAACCACCAACCACTGTATTTTCAGGTGCCTGCAAGAACTGATATGAGATAGATATGATACTGTACCTATGTTCTAGTGGTGACATATCAACGACGGAACCTGCCCACAACTTTGTGAGGAGAGAGAAGCCTCTGACGACTTGTAGAATGTCAACGTTAAAATCAAAGCTTATGCACTGGAATCAAATAGTGTATGACATGTTTGTCTCAGGGAAGCAGAGACTGAGAGGCTTGGGGAAACTGAGGAGGAAGTGTGGCAGTAGGGTTGCTGGGATTACAGGCTCTGTTTATCCTGCCAGAATATGGCAGAGAGAAGTCAGTCGACAGAGGACCAGGATGTTGGAAGGATCATTTGAATCTCCAGATAGAAATCGGTGCCTGGTTTTCCTGTCTTTGCACTTGCTGTTTGGAGTTTGCTTTGTGGGAGCATATCTTCCCATTTCCTTGCCAGACCTACACTTGAGACACCTCCGTGCGTGCACACACACCCATACACCCATCTAGGCCCATGCTCTCAATGATAAGCTATTCTTGGAATGAAAGTGCAAGTGCCATCTACTTTCTGATTTCTCTGGCTTCTAGTTCTTATTCTTCTGTTAGCTATGAGCATTGTGATGTGGTGGTAGCTGTGATGGCAGCCGCCACAGTAGCTATAAAAACCTTGGTAGCACAAATCAATCTTGAAAAAAAAATATTTTCTGAGTACAGATGTTTTGCCTGCATGTGTGTCTGTGCACCATAGGTCAGAAGAGGGCATCAGGTATCCTGCAGCTGGAGTGACAGGCAGTTGTAAACTGCTAGGAATCAAACCCAGGCCCTCTGGAAGAGCAGCCTGTGCTCTGAACCATTGAGACATCTCTCCAGCAGCAGGAAATATATGTTTTTGCAGACACTGCCCTAGCATTCTGCATACACATCCGTCTTTTCCCTCAGATACTAGAAAGAGATGAAGAGGGAGCCGAGGGCCATGAAACTGCAGAGTAGTGTTTACGCTAAACCCTTGGCTCTTGATTATTCCTCTGAGGGTGAAAGTTGCAAATAGTGGGCTAGCGGACTTGGGGAGAGCCCAGAGCCGTAACATACAGTGAGCCACGGAGGCTTGGTTCCAGCCCAGGCTCATTGCCTGAGCTCTTGCTGTGTCCATGCATGTCACATGTGCCAGAAGAGTGTCAGTCACTGAGTGCAGTTTACACAGACAGGTGGTGGCTACCGAAAGGGCTCCACAGTTAAGAGCACATATAGCTCTCTCAGAAGACCCAAGTTGCAGTTCCTAGCACCCATGTGGGAATGGGAGTGGGGGAGCGGAGGCTCATAGCACCTGTAACACTAGCTTCAGGAGATCTAAGTCCTTTGGCCTCAGTAGGCAGCAATGCACACATGCTTTTACAATCTCACATATCAATAAAATCATTCTTTTATGTGTGAGCATATGTATGAGTCCAGGCACCTGCAGAGGCCAGAAGTGTCAGGTCCCCCTGGAGCTGGAGTTAGAGGTAAGCTGCTGGATGTGGGCACTGGAACCAGACCTGAGTCCTCGCTCAACTGCTGAGCCACCTCTTCAGCTCCCATATCATTAAAGAAAAAAAAGACACTTGAAATTACAGCATTTCTTGGTGGGTATGCACTGTAGTTTACTAAACTTGCTTTACTTCTGGCTAGTAACATATTTTATGAGAGAACTTAAAAGCATGTGATTCTTCCCTATTGGAATGGCTACGAAAAGCAAGAGTAGACAGTCATGTGCAAAGATGTGAATGGGTGGCCACAGGTCCAGTGGTGTGATGAGCATGTGTGTGAGCTGGGCACGGGAGCACCGCAGAACCATCAGTTCTCTCAGTGGTGTGATGAGTGTGTGTGTGAGCTGGGCACGGGAGCACCGCAGAACCAGCAGTTCTTCTCTCAGTGGTGTGATGAGCGTGTGTGTGTGTGTGTGTGTGTGTGTGTGTGTGTGTGTGTGTGTGAGTGAGCTGGGCACGGGAGCACCGCAGAACCCATCAGTTCTTCTCTCAAGTAAGTACCCAATAGAGATGTATACATACATGCACCAGGAAACGTGTGCAGACTGTTTATGGTAGCGGTATTAAACAAACAGAAACTAAAGGCTAAAGTATGGTAAAGCAATAGACAATTTATAGCCTGCATGGAATAATATAGTCAAATATTATAAACCTGCTGAGGAATCCATTCCAGCCCTTTAAACATAGATATATCACATATATGTGATATGTATCATATATGTCATATACACATATATGTGTGTGTGTATATATATATATATACATAGAGTATATACATAGAGTATATATATATATATATACACATTGTGTGTGTATACATACATACATATATATACACACATATATATATATACACACACATATATGTGCATATATATGATGTATATATGGTGTGGTAGAGCATGCCTATAATTATAGCTCTCCCAGCACTCTAGAGGTAGATGGATCTCTGAATTGCACGTCAGCCAGGCTACATGGGGAGACTGTCTCAAATTAATCAAGGAGTACAACATTGGTGTCCTATGTGTTAGGATAGACCAAGCTTCTGAATATAAGCCTAAAATACAGTGACACAAATACAGTTTGGCTTATTTGTAGCCCACAGAAAACTTTGTAGGGCATATGTTCCAGGCCATGGTCAGAGTCCTTAGGACACTGGGCCAGTATTGTCTCTGCTGTGCTCAATCAACATGTAGCTCAAGGACACACCCTACTAACTTTGTGTTGTAAGAGGACATAACCACATGCTCACACCAAACTGTGGGGATGCAGGCAGAGTGGGTGGGAATAGAAGACACACACTGGGGACTCTGGTTATTTTCGCTATCTTCTCACTTCTTTTTCTTATATACCAGTACATGGTGGGTATTTTTTTTTTCATGCCAATGGATCTAGTTCTCATTACTGTTTTTAATGTCGGTAAATTATTCCATTGAGCAGATAGGATGAAATAAAATTGAATGACCATGTGAATGATTTCATTTTGATTTCAGCTGATATTGGCAATTCTATAGCAAAAATTCTCAGTAAGAAAATCAGTTTGGTGTGGTCACTTATTAGAAATAGAACTCAGGGCTCAACAAGTTTATTTATTTTAAGGCTGTGATCTGTGTTCCTATGGTCTCCAGATTGTTCTCAGTGTACCACTTTTTTTAGGTTACATTTGTATTTATTTAATGCCTGTCTCTGTCTCTCTCCACCCACCTCCCACCCCCTGTGTGTGTGTGTGTGTGTGTGTGTGTGTGTGTGTGTGTGTGCGCGCGTACATGGCAAGTACTTCTGGCACAGCACTTGGATGGTGGATAGCTGGAGGACAGCCTGTAGAGTCGCTTCTCTTTGTGCCAGGTCGTCTCTGGATGCTTTCATTCAGTGAGATGGCTCAGCAGTATCCATTTTTCGTTATTTTAAGTTCTTGTATGTTGATGTTCTATGGTGCAGATCTTAAGCACGGCTACTAGAGTGAAGCACCTTAATCTGTCAGTGCTCAAAGTGACTTAAAGGACCAGGGCAGCTAAAATCAGTGAGGATCTATGTGTTTAAATAATGTAACTACAGCCCTCATGTGAAGCGATCCTAAGTAAGTTGGTCATATTTTTCATATTTTGACTATAATTTTATTATTGCCACAAAACTTTCGTTTTAATGTCTTTTAATCTTACATTCCACTCTCTTGCCTTTTGATTCTATTCTTGGTGTCATATTTGGCTTTATCCTTAGAAATGTCTCTATTCCTAAATAGATGTTGACACTTCATTCATGTAGTTTTTTGTAAACCTAGTCCTAGGAATGATCTGGCTATAGAATCTAGTTTTATTTATTTTTGTTGTTGTTGTTGAATGCTACTTAACTATGCCAGTAGGAATCGGTTGTTTTTATTTTAAAGGACTGTGTGAATCTCAGATAAAAGCTTCCAGAAATGTTTTAAGATGTCTTTCTAGGTAGTGATTAGGATGGAGTAAGAAAGGAAGTTGTGGTTCTGAGTCTTTTGAAGGAGAAAACCTGTGTTGCCACAAACAGAAATGATGATTGGCTCAGAATCAGGCCCACTCTGACATTTGGCAGATCTCCACATTAGTGAGGCCTGTCACTTCCCTTGCTTTAGGGCCGCATCTGACTGCTACCATTACGTGTTCCTCATGCTGTCTCACACTGAGACTCATGCTGGTTCAACCTAAATTCCAGTTGATTTAGTAAAAATTGGCATCAACATAACTTTAGAAACTTTTCTTTATGCATAATTCATAGTATATTAATTTATTTAATGTGTGTGACTATGAAAAGTTACTATTAAAAATAACCAAAGTCTATTAGCATGACTTTGTTCCTCAGTTTACATAACATGCTCTGAGCACGTCTGTGCGTGTGAGCAGTTATTAGGTGTTTGAAAGAAGAGACCTTCCGTGCTCCTTGTGTTTTAGTCAGCAGTCATGCTGAGGTTTTGTGAGTAACAAAAGGAAAACTTATCTGTTGGATGAATAACCCAAGGGTACCCCTGCTGACCTCAGGCTCATGGTCTGCATGTGTTCAGGTTTCTTTGGTTACAGAGACAAACACAGTCGAGTGGTAGCATATGCCTGTACGGTGAGCACTAGAGCCAGTTTGAGCTCATCATCAGATGCATGGTGAGTTCATGGTCAGCCTTGACTACATAAGCCCCTGTCTCAAAACATAAAGATGTCAGTTTCTTTGCTCATCAGCCCCATAGCTGAGAGATTTTTAAAAACATGAGGATATGATAAACTCCTTCAGTTGATACTGCTTGGTCTTTAGATTGTCTCAGTCCTACACGTCTCCGTTTCTTTCTGTTCCTTTCCATCTGCTGCGCTCCACATCAAACTCCTAATGCTGGGTCAGCTGCCTATCTGGGAACAGTAAGAATTGCTGAAGAAAACGATACCACCCTCCTCTTCCACTTGCTATTGGCTGGCTGGCGAGTTTGTAAGTCCCTCAGCTTTCTGTAGGGCATTTGTGGTGGAGTCCCTAGTCACTGACAAGTATGTTTCTCTACAGGCCGTGCTGCCCTTCTACTCAGAAGGTACAGTCAGTTAGCTGAGGGGCTGGGCTCCAACACTACGCATGGGAAGCTCCTCTTGGTTGTCCTACATTCACCCTGCTATAGCAAGAACGGATTACTTTCAAAACATGTTCTGCAACCCATAATCTGTGGGTTCTGAGTAGAAACAAACCAGCCTGGCTTTGGATGTCAGTTTTCAGATAGAAAGAGCCATCTTCTACCTGCCATTTTGCTTCATTTATTTTGAAACATTTTCCTTCATTGATTTAATGGTTTTTGAGATTCACTTTTCATTGTAATTGTGTATTTGGGCTTGATCGGTAGGGAAAAACACTTCTTTTATGTGTAAATACGCTTTTCTAAAGCTTTGGAGTTTGTATAACCAACTGAGTTATATTTTGCTTGTGCCACAAATGAAACAAATCACTATGGCAAGTACATTTTGGAAACCCCAAGACCTTGTGCTGAAGAGTTTATATGATTTACGAACAAGCAGTTCTCTAGCAGTTTCTTTTGGGTGAAAGAAATGCAGTTCGGCACTAGTATCTTTGTTGTTATAGTTGGGTCTGGAATGTCAACCCATAAGCTTATGTGGTAAAGGCTTCATCCAGGCTGTGGCTCTATTCAGAGAGAGGTGTGGGGAAGATGTTAGAGCATTGGATATGCCCTTTAGAGTTTGGGGAATCTTATACCTTCCTGTATCTATTTCCCAGTCACCATGAGATGAACAAGCTTTCTCCACCACATGCTCACCTCCATTCTGATAACCAGCCTTGCCATAAGCCAATGAACCACGAACTAAAGACAGTGACTTCAAATAAGTCTCGTGTCCTTTCAGGTTGTTTGTCTGAACTGTTTGTCTCAGTTGTGTTAGAACACGACTCGTATCCAGACAGATCACACCAGGCCAGCATAGCTCCTCCAGAAGACGTTTATTGGGGGGAATCAGGGAAGGGAAGAGGAAGAAGGAGGTGAAGAAGAAAGAGGGATGAGGGGTTGGGGGTCTCTGCCTTTTATTCGGGCTGTGCACCACTGGGCACAGGTGAGGTACACATGTGAGGTGCATGCTGGAAGTGTGTGTCAGTTGCCATGGCAATAGACACACAAGGGTCCTTATCACCTAGGGGTGATGTCGTCGCTGGATTTGGAGACTGTTGACAGCTTCTGATGCAAACATCAGTGCTGGGAGCTGACCATCACATTTGTTTCTGTTTATGAAACATTTCAAAATCGAATCTTCTATTCCCCTTCTCATATTGGAAGCACAGTCCATTTTCCAAAATGTTTTATTATAAATTACGGTAAAAAGAAAGAGTTCTTCAAATTTTAAAATAATGATATTTACATAATACTAAATTTTGATATTTCTGTTAAGAACATTTTAACTATTCAGGCCAGCAGGATATCCCAGTGGGTGAAAGAGCTCGCTGCCAAGTCAGCCCTCGGTTCCCACATGGACCGACTCCATTTGGTATTCCTTGAACTTCCACATTCATGTCCATGGACTGTACACAGCAATAAATTTTTTTAAAAGATTTATTCATTTTATGTATGTGAGTCCTCTGTAGCTGTCTTCAGACACCAGAAGATGGCATCAGTTCCCATTACAGATAGTTGTGAGCCACCATATGATTGCTGGGAATTGAACTCAGAACCTCTAGAAGAACAGTCAGTTCTCGTAACCACTGAACCATCTTTCTAGTCCCACAATAAAACACATTTAAAATGTGTTACTGAAAATCAGGAGACAGAAATAGGCAGATCCTTTGTGAGTTCAGGACCAGCTTGGGATACAGAATGAGGCCTTGTCTCAGATCTGGCTACCAGTGGAAGACTTGACTTTCCCAGGGTTTAAAAGGCACTTGGGGGCAACCTCAATGGATCAGTACTGCTTAATAGGAAAAACAAGCTTCCCTTCTGGATGTGTACATTGATGCTCAGATCAGACAATTTCAAAAACACTAAACTGTGAAAGAAGATCCATAAATCCAGGAGATAAGCAGTTCAAAGAACCCATTAGTAAGGTCTGTGATCTCATGTATGTTTATTCAGTTAATTCAGGTGGCTCCCATATCTTTTCCTGAATCCCACAGCATTCAGTGACTCCTCCAAAGGAGCCAAGGTACAAATCAGGTTGTATTCAATTGAACCATGGTTTCTTTCTCTTTCTTTTATTATCTGTTCATTCACTTTTTTCTCTTTTGTCTCTTTGAGGTTCTGTAGCTCAGGGTTACATGGAACTGACTATAGCCAAGGCTGCCATTGAATTTATGGTAGTCCTTTGCCAGCCGCTGAGCCTGTAGATGTGAGCTACCCATACCTAGACAGTTTCATAATCCTTAATCGCGTATCTTTCTGGGCTGCTATTGGTAGCTTGTCGTTCTTGTATGAGGGGTTTTGGTAAGCTAACCAGCTTCTCCTCCTTACCAGTGTTTGAGATAGGAAGTGTTAGGTCCTCTGCACACAAGAGTTTAGCTGGCATTGTTGGGTTATTATATCCATTGTTGACTATTGTTGGGACACATTGCTAAGTGTGAGTCTGAATTGCTCAGTGATGTCTACCGTCTCAGGAAGCAGCCTGCAAGTAAGTCCTGTACTGAGGGATGACAACCAGACCGTTGGTGCCCTCAAGAAAGGTGAATAAACCACTTAGCTCTTTTTCATTCACTAGTAACATTAAGTGTGTGACTTGTATGACCTTCCGTGGCACCCTTATTTGAAATGCTTTTCTCTCCTAATAATGAACCTGGGCATACCTGTTTCTAAGTAGCAAGATGAGAAGAGGGAGTTGGGGGGGGTTGTGAAAATTGTTATGTGGTAGAGTCTTGTGAGCTAACAGCTCAGAAAACTCTTAAAGACAATGTAGCTTTCTCCATGGCTTTGACTGAGTTGTAGGAAACTCAGGTTAGAAACTGACTATTCAGCTTTCTTTGGTAGTTTATTCTTATTCTTCATCTTGCTTATTAGACAGCAGAGGGTATGTTGAAGATGCTCAGTAGAATGGCCTTTTGTATTGTCACTTGTGGATGTTTATAGAGCCAGGAAGCTGTAAGGGAAGTGCTTCTGTGGCTGCTCATTGTGAGGAGTTTTATTGCTGGGCATCCATCCACTCAGGATAACTTCCTGGACAAAATGCTACCTCCCCCCCTCACCCACTGTGACTTTAGAAGTCACTTTTCACCCTTCATATCTGACACCCCTTAATTTTTTTATCTTGTTTTTCCCTGTCCACTTCAGTTCCAGAGAAAGCAGCATGCTTAGCTGACATGTTAGTTGACTTACTTAGAAAGATGATTGTCATAGCCTATATTGTTATAAAACCCCACAGTTGTAGAACTCTTGCCAATGGTGGCTGCCTGTTAACTTGCTGTGTCTTTTGGTGTTTGGCTAATAAGACAATTGCAAGCCTATAAAATGTAATGAAGTGAAGATTTTCTTTTCAGCTGAGCATGTAAAACAGGAATAGTAGTTAGAGTTGTTGTACTCACATTTCCCTCCTCTATAGGAAAGCCCAGATAGATACCTTGGCTTGGCTTCTGTAGGGGTCATGCTGAAGAAAGCAGCCTTATGAGAACGGAACTGCCCCGTTGTGCCCGGACACACAAGGGATGGAAGAAGAGTGTCAAGCAAAGAGCACTCACCTTCTGTGCAGGATGACAGAGGAGTTGGGGGGGGTTATTTGTCTTGAGGGTAATATGTAAATAAAGAGACAATTTATGCTGTAAGTTCTACCATCTATGTAGCTGCTTATCAGTATAAATTTATTGTGCCATGGAGGACTGCAGAGTAGCTCAGTGGTAGAACACTTGCCTGGTGGGCATGAGCCTTGGGTTCATTCTTCAGATGCCACCCACAGTCCATTAAAAGAATGTTGGCCGTAGCTTTCCAAAGTTTGTGTTTATATTTATGTATTTATAGAATCAAAAAACTTGAAGAGAATGAAGTATGAGGACTTAGCACTCACTTCCTGATTTACAGAGCTTACTGTAAACAGTTACAGTAAAGTTAGTCATCTCTGAATACAGTGCACAGATCACTGAATGCAGCAACTAAGTGAAAAGCAATGCACAAAATCAAATGACTGTATATACTCATGACTGTGTATGTTTATATTCATACATATGTATATAGAAAGAAGTGCAAAGCTGTGCACATACTCAAATTAATACACACACTGTAAGTTCGTGTTTACAGAGAGAGCTACAAAATTATTGCAGTGGGGAAAGGTGCTAGTCTTCAGGAGGATGCTGAGCCGATGAGCACGGTAGGAGGGTGGACCTGGGTCTGTGAGAGAACGCTGACGTTCATGCAGCATTTGTGTGGGTTTGGTTTGGTTTGACACAAGGCTTTCTACATATCTTTGGCTGTCCAGAAACCCATTGTCTAGACCAAGCTGCCCTCAAACTCAGAGATAACCTGCCTCTACCTCCTGAGTGCCAGGGTTAAAGGTGTGTGCCACTACTCCAGCCCTCTCTTTTACAATGTAATACATCATTAATTTTAACAATTTCAGCTTATTTTTTTTTTATGTATGAACTATACTTTGGGTATCATTTCTTTTTCCATTGTAAAAGAGATGGCTCAGCAGTTAAGAGCACTGGCTGTTCTTCCAGGGGTCCTGAGTTCAATTCTTAGCACCCACCTGGCAACTCAGAACTGACTATAACTGTAATCCCTTTGGATCTGACCCCTTCTTCTGGTGTGCATGCAGATAAAACACCCATATAAATAAACAAATCTTAAAAAAAAAAAAAGAAGAAGAAGAAGAGAAAAAGGACTAAGAAAAAGAAAATAATCAGGGGGAGCATACTCGCAGATCATAACCCTAACCCCCAACCTTTAACCCTAACATGGCAAGTTACATCCAGATAACACAATGCAGTGTTCAGAAAACAGCCACTAGGCAGAGATTCCAACAGTCACTTCTGGAAGTTTTGTAGATGAAAAATGGGAAGTTGCTCAGGCCTTGGAGCATTTCTTAGTAGCAGAGTACTTCGTAAGTGTATGCTAGGCCTTATTCCTCCTGCAATACCACAAAGGAAAAGATTCTGCAACCATGCAGATCAAACCCATAACTAAGAACCAAATGATAACTACTCAAGACAGAAAAGGCGACCATAACTCACTGTATTACATGCAGGTCTGTGAGGCACAGTTCTCAGTGCTGTAGGTCATGAACCCACGGACCCTCTAAAGCCCTGCACACCAACTGCCATTACCCATTTTCTCAGATGGTGTGCTCGAGGTATAAATTCTTAGACATGTTGAATGGGCCGAGTGCTCTGGGGTTGATGAGCGCTGGCCATTGTTCTTCCCTGCACCTTGCAGGGGCATTTTGTACCTGGGCAGTAGAAGGAGAAAATCATAACCAAAGTTGCTATCGATTCCCCCTCACTCATAAGTTTGCTGTTTACTAAACCTCCTGTTCCCCAAGGATTTTCAACCTTTACCTGTTAGAAGAATACATAGATCTTCACAGAAAAGTATGCTCCTTTCTTGGAGCCAGACAAGAGTGAGGATGAAGTGGAACTAATGCTAGCCCATCCAGTCGTCACTCCTCTTCCAAAGGGATACTTTTCATTAGCAATAAGACCTCAGAAATGCAGAGTTGCTGTTGGAAGCTGCTTTGTTCCCTGACTGACTCCAAGGAACATGAGGCAGAAGAAGAGTAGGCCTGCTGTAGCCTCAAGTGGGATGTGTGACTCACAGTGACTGCTCTGTCATGTGCACAGGCACCACACTGTATGCACAGTGCCACCCAATTCCTGATACTGGGTTTAAAGCCAGGACCTAGACCTTCCTGTGTTCTCAGCCATCAGAAATCAGATGCTTAATTTTTAAGTGTTAGAAAGGTGAATTTTTCACCTTTCAGTTTCCATAAACAGAACCTGCAGTTGCTATAGCAGCGATTTTTTTCCCACCTACATGAAATTTGAGTTTGAGACAATTATTTTCTCACAGATTTTCAAACTGTAAAATGAATACAAATAGCCATTGTAGCTCAGAAATAATTCCTCAGATGAAAGTGATTTGCTTTCTATGAGTGAAAGCCTGAAAACTCACCGACAAAGTTAAGTTTGATGCGGAAGGGAGACTTCATGTAATACAGGGACTGAAAAGCACAAGTTTAGAGGCCTGACCTTCCTCCAGCACCAAGAAGGGAAGCATTGGCTCTCAGGGCCAGTTACTCATTAGCTGGTTGGTTTCTGTTGCGCTACTTACGGGATGATTATCATTCTGTGGCCCTAAGGAAGAAGCTTTGCACTCAACTTTTGTTGATGGTTGGTAGCGTCATCACTTTAAAGCACTCAGCAGTCATGGAGCCTGAGCTGTGCTGTGCCTGTGTTCCCTCCATGGTACGCTTCAGTTTGCAATGTAGAGTAGTCAGACCCAAACAATGCTCATGTGCTTTGTAAATTATAATTTGCAGGTGCATGTTTAACTCAAAAAGTAATAATTAGTGATTTCTGTATTCACAAGGTGTGGACTTTGACTTGCTGTAGTGGGAGTTTGTGCCCATCATTAATGCCTCTGACTGGAGCAGTGACGAATGGCAGGCCCGCCTTGACGGTCCGACCATGGGGATGTAAGCTTTGCAAATGAGCAGACAGTTCCTTCCAGCAACCCAGGTTGTGATGTGCTTTGTGAAATGTGGTGTGTCACGGTTAGGTTTTAGAAATTGTGAACACTCACCCTCAACCCTAAGAGCTGTCTACTGCCCAAGTTACTGTCTCAGTGTGTGCTGGGTGCCCTTCAGGAAAGCATGGGGAGAGTGCTTCCACGGGCTTGGGAAGAATTGGGAAGGATTGGTGTGGCTCCCATCAGTATGTTACGCTTCATTCACAGTTCATTGTTCTCTGGTTACATACAGCAGAAATAGCTGGAATCACAGACGTGTCCTGTCATTAAATACAGGTGTACTCAGGGATTATTGAGCCCTGGGTCAAGAAACTGGGTACCTGACACACAGATGGGGAGTGAGGCTCCATGAAGTAGGCATGGCCGTGGTTTCCAAGTGGAAATCAGCATAGCGAAACAATGAAAATGTGCTGTGTCATACAACACGGTGTAGCAAAATAGTAACAGGCACCTTTGCAATACTTGGTGATTTTCCTGTGATGTCCATCTATCCTGGTCATGAAGTGGAAGGGCTAAGGCTGTGCTGCCTTCCTCCCTCTCTGTCTCTTTAGTCTGTCTCACTAGGTATTGGTTTTCTCACCTCTGTGAAGGAATCCTGGATAAAATAGCAGTGTATTGCTTTCTTTAAAAGAAAAGTAGATGTAGTTACTTATTAATAGGGAATGGCGACTTCCTCTATGTCATGTCTTAGTCAAATTCATTGAACTCTAGAAGTCCGTGAGGTTTATTGGTTCACTCTGCTTGGGAACAAGTCAGTTTCTTGCCTTTATATCAGATTGCTCACAGTCACCTCTACCAGTTCCAAGGGATTTCATGCCCTTAAAAACGCGTCTGAAATGTCACTTATTCTTCTACTTTCCAAGATGATGCTTCACATTGCACTTGATAGTCATTTTTTTTTTTTTTTTTTTTTTTGGTTTTTCGAGACAGGGTTTCTCTGTGTAGCCCTGGCTGTCCTGGAACTCACTCTGTAGACCAGGGTGGCCTCGAATTCAGAAATCCACCTACCTCTGCCTCCCAAGTGCTGGGACTAAAGGCGTGCGCTACCACCGCCCGGCCACTATTTTTTCTTTAGGAAAAAAAAAATCTCAACTTGGCTGGAGAGATGGCTCAGCAGTTAAGAGCACTGACTGCTCTTCCAGAGGTTCGGAGTTCAATTCCCAGCAACTGCATGGTGGCTCACAACCATCTATAATGAGATTTGATGCCCTCTTCTGGTGTGTCTGAAGACAGCCACAGAACTCATATACATTAAATAAATAAATAAATAAATCTCAACTCTATTGAGACCAAGCAAATCAGACACTTACGATGCAGAGCTGGGAAATCTATCTTTAAATTTGTTTATTTTTATTTGATGCACATTGGTGCTTTTCGTGCATGTGTGTCTGTATGAGAGTGTCAGATCCCTGGAACAGGAGTTACAGACAGTTGTAAACTGCCATGTGAGTGCTGGGAATTAAACCCGAGTCCTGTGGAAAAGCAGCTGGTGCTCTTAACTGCTGTGCTCAGGATCTATTTTTAGACAACTACACAGACGACTGGCAAGCCCAGTCAGGTCTCAGAAGCACTGTTCTGAAGTCTGTGTGCTTCACTTAGGTAGGAAGACAGTTGAAAGGACATGTTGGCCCAACATTTCCCACTTCTCTTGTAATTATTAAATGGAGATTAATTTAAATTCTTTCACTATTCTAGAAAGTAGATTCAAAAGAACACTTCCTTCTCTAATAAAATGTCTATATTTATTTGAGCAGACATGAACTAGATATAAAGAAACAGAAGGATCTAGAATACTTGACAGAGCTACATAGTAATGATATAAACCATAATTAAATTTGCCTGACTAATCTAAATATACTAGAGCAAGGCTACTGTGTTGTCTGAAGGCACTTCAGATGTCTTACTGAGTCGTAACAATGTCCTGAAGTAGAGACTGACTGAATACCTAACGCACCACTAACATAATGAAAGTGATACTGAACAATGTTCATGTGAAAGTGTGTGTGTGTGTAAACACACATGTATGCACAGTGTGTATTACAAAAGCACATGTGTGGTAGACAGAGAATAATTTGCAAGAATTAGTTCTCTTTTTCCACTGTCTGGATTCCACAGATAGAATTCAGGATGTTGGCAGCGAGCACCTTTGCTCACTGAGCTGCCTTACCAGGCCGGTTAAGCATTTAATGCTGGATGTGGTGGTGCATCGCTGGAATCCTAGTGTTCAGGAGAAAGAGAAGGAGGCAGAAGAGACTTGCTGCTAATTCTAGGCCCACCTGGTAGGCACAGAGTCCTTCAGCTGGCTTGATGGTAAGACACTGTTTTTATTTTTTTTTAAGGGAGAGGTGGCTGAGTATGAAACATTTTTGCTGCAAAAATGTGAGGACCAAAGTTCTCAACCCCTGCACCCATCCTTGTAAATGTTGCTTGGTATGGTGGCCCGCCTGTAACCCCCACATTCAAGAGATAGAAATTCAAGGTTCCCGGGGAAAGTTAGGCTAGCAGAATCAGTGAGCTTTGAGTTCAAGTGAGAGGCCCTGCCTTAATATAGAAGGGGAGAGCAATTAAAGAAGACACCCAGTGGCCTCCATATATGTGTGCACATAGTTCTGTGCTCTCAACTTACTATGTAGGAAGTAAAATGTAGACCAGTAGCAAGAAGAGCAAAATTTACAAAATTTACAAAAAGCATGTAAAAGTGCATACAAATAACTCACTGGATTTTCACTTATCTCTTCCATTGGTGCAGTAATCGGAAGATGGCTTTGCTGCAAAAGACAGTGAAAAGGCTGACCTGTGTACCAAACTGGTCCTGACAGTGGGTAGCCAGTCAATTATAACTATATTATAGGTAAAGTAGATTTTAAAAGTGTGATCTGGGAGTATGGTAATGGAAAAGAAACTTGATAGAAAAATACTGGTTTCTAGAAGTCTCCTGTGCCATAGTTAGTAGCAGAGGTTTGAACTTGGGGTCCTTCTGCTGGAAGCAAGTGTAGTTTGGCAGAGAGCAGGAAAGGTAATGATTAACAGTCATTTGTGATCTGCCAGCAGATAGACGCACCAAAAGCAAGCTACTTTCTGAGAGACCGGCGGTAAAAACCCAGAAGGAAAGTGTACTCGTGTGTGGGTTGCAGTATAAAGCATATGCACAAGAATGTGCAGAGGCCGAAGGACATGCAAGCAAGACCGTGGCTGAATAAGTTTGGGGCTGTTGAGGAATTTTGGGTGGCTTTTGTAGTGTGTTCAAAGCACAAGTAGAAGATATATATGTAAGACCTGATTTTTTTAGGAAGTCAAATCCTGACGGAAACAACTTTGCTTATATAGTGTGGCACTCTTCACTACTTATTTAAGGACTGAGACTGACGCAGAGTGGGTAAAGTAATGCCTTGTACCCAGGTGGCTGTGCCTGTGTTAGCGTGGTCACAGTGATACAGCACCCTAGAAGGTAGGTGTGAGGCTGTTTGGACTGGAAAAGCGACAAGGGAAAAAGGTTTATGCAGCAGTAACCAGGAAGGTCCTACTGAGACTAGGTGTAGGAGAAAGTATGGAAATATTTTAACACTAAGTCTCTGGTGGGGCTGGAGAGATGGTGCAGTGGTTAACCATACTTGTTGCTCTTAAAAAGGACCCAGGTTCAGTTCCCAGCACCCAAGTCATGTGGCTCACAACCACCTGTAACTCCAATTTCCAAGTGACCCTGTGTCCTTTCCTGGCCTTTTATGGCTACCTGCTCATACGTGGTACACATAGTTACATCTACAGCTACACATGCATAAGATAAAATAAATGAATAAACATTTAAAAACAAACTCATCGGTACCATGTTTACCCAAATTCTGGGACTGTGATTTGAATTCTGGACATGGTTTGATAGATAACTATTGCTCTCACTTGTAATGTCTGGCAAATAGCTAACATGTTGACACTTGCTGATACCTGCACTGCTGAAGACATCATGTGATGATGACCTGAGGCTTGTCACCATGTCATGTTTACCCTCAGCATTCCAGTTGTAACTGCAGCATCACGGATGCTTGAGGTGGTGTCTCACTCAGAGAGCACACTGATAATACAAGGAAGTTAGCAGACCTGGCTGTTGGGGGTGGAGACGGTAAGGTCTGAAAATGGCTCTGAAAGCCCAGGCAGTTTGCTTCACTTATTTCCTGGCATGAAGAACTTCTACCTTCAAGTATCGGACCTGTGGGTTAGGGACACTCAGCTGGTAGACTAAGTAGTCCAGTATCTGGAATGCTTTTGTCCCTAGGAATGGAGACAAGGGATGCTGAGTCTGTGTAGAATTTTAAAGAAATACTTAAAACAGGAAGAAGTGCAAACTGTGACGTCTTATCAGTGAAGATAATTTTTATGGTTGTTTTATATAAGTCACAATCTGTTTTAGGGTATATATTTGTTTTAAATTTAGTTATTGTGTTTGTGTGTGTATGGATATCATAGCACAAGTATGAATGTCAGGCCAACCTCTGGGTATAGGTTCTCGCCCTCCACCATGTGGTTTTGTAGACTGAACTCAGGACATCAGGCTTGGACAGACCCCTCACCCGATGAGCCATGTCACAGGCCCCAGACAGAAATTTCTTTAGCCGTTTTACAATGATTGCAAATAAGAGGACTGGTAACATATTTGATGATATGAAAAGTTGGGATTTTAGTAGCAAGAAGTCAAGCCTTTGAAGCCTTTTAAAAGGCAGCAAACAAATTTGTACTGATAAGTTGTCACCCCACCCCTGACTTCTAAATACGCCAATTAAAGTCCTGAAGTGTATTTAGCTGAGGACTCATGAACATGTAAAATGTTGAGTTCCTTTTTTGGCCAGATGAGGGCGCTGGCTCTTCACAGTTCTGGAGCTTGGGCTGTGGAGCAGATTTGTTTTCTTTATTCAGTTTCTTGTCTTACTACTAGCAAGACAGACAGTTTACAAGTTTTTGATTGTGTTTTGTTCTTATAGATTGATCTTTCTTAAAAGAAAAATCTTCAGCTTTTTGTATGTAAATTTTAAATATGGAAATTTTAAAATAAATGATGCAATTTACAGGAACACGGTAACTTGAAAAAATAAATGTACATTTATTTGTAATTTTGCTTATTAATAATGGATACAGCCGGGCGGTGGTGGCGCACGCCTTTAATCCCAGCACTTGGGAGGCAGAGGCAGGCGAATTTCTGAGTTCGAGGCCAGCCTGGTCTACCGAGTGAGTTCCAGGACAGCCAGAGCTACACAGAGAAACCCTGTCTCGAAAAACAAAAAACAAAACAAAACAAAACAAAACAAAAAAAAATGGATACTGAAATTTACTTTATTTAGAAAAATACCATAGCTAACTTTTATTGTAATAACTATATACAGCAGTGCATATTAGTGCATAATTAGTGCATATTAGTTACACTCATCTTGTTACATGTGAGTTTTAAAATCTGAATTATTTCTTTCATAATTCCTGAAATTGTGGAAATTGGCCATAATTGTGGTCTTGAATTCATTCTTGGAACTTGCCTGTTAAGTCTCAGTCAAGCTAGTCTAGTTCTGGCTGTTTCATAGTTAGCTTTTAACCTTTAATAAGCTCTGTTGCTCTTCAGAACTTGACTTTCAGAAATGTTGTAAACTTGTCTGGTCATCTATGATGGAAAGACAAGAGCTTTGCTATATGGGCCTTTTAAAAACAAATGCCGGGCATGGTGGCACATGCCTGTGTCCCTGAAGTCAGCAGGCTGGTATAGGAGGGTCTGCATTTGCTATTAAAGAGACCTTATCTCAAAGAAACCAAAGCACAGCCAGCTAGCAAGCAGACCATCAGTATTGTGTCTTTTATTTTCTTCTGAAGACTGTTCAACTGACACCACGTAGTTGGAGTCTTCATCCTTATGCTGTAAGCTCTAATCTTCTGTGTTGGGTCTGAAACCTTGAAGATGTTGGTCTAGCTGTCCTTGGGGTAGTTACCAGCCTTGATAAGTAGCTGAGTCTATGGTCTCTGCATTCCTCAATCTGCTCCTGGATGACTTTCTTTTACTTAGGCTCATTTGAATTTGATTAATTGTTATTTGAAGCTATAAGAGTCCCACTTCAGAGGAGAGACAGAGACATAGAGAGAGACATAGAGACACACACACACAGAGAAATTTTAAAGTATTGAGTGATTCGGGAATTTATAATCAGACCACCAAATACGTCAATGACTCTGCTTTGTTTAATATCATGGTGTACAAATGTGCCTGTAGTGTTCTTATTAATTAATTAATCACCATTTTTGCAACAGTTTTCTTATTAGAACATAGTCTTTTACTATAATTAAGGAGTTGGAGTATTATAGCAAAGCCTCTTTCACACTGATATCCCTTTTGAGTCACCAGACTGCATTTTATTTGCTACCTGTTGATATAGACTTGTGCATGTGTGTTGTCAGCCATGAGACCTTAGTAACTAGAATCAGACTGGAAACCATAGCAACATGAGTTGCTGAAAGGCTCCTGAAAATGTATAGTTGTTCTGCCTTCAGTAAGTAACTTCTGTTAATTTTGTCACTTAGAGTAAGTGTCTAATTCAGTATAAAGTGAGTATTTTAAAGTATAATTCAACAGACGATTTACTGGAAGGTAGCATTAAAAGTAATGGAGCAGCTGGGTAGTGGTGGTACACGTCTTTAATACCAGGGCATGCGGGGCAAAGGCAGGCAGATCTCTTGAGTCCAAAGGCAGCCTGATCCACAGAGTGAGTTCCAGGACAGTCAGGGCTACACAGAGAAAACCTGTCTTGAAAAAACAGAAAAGGAGGCGTGGAGGCGGTGGGTCAGGGCAGCAGCGGGTGGGAGTCGGTGGCATGATGAGATGCTGCAGGCCCCTCACCACATCTGCAGTCATGTGGCTTCGGTTGGTCGCTTTGGCTCCTGGGCTCCATGTCTGCTGCTACCAGATACACGATGTTGCTGGTTAAATAGAACAAGAAAGCAGATTATCTATTGCCCATGTGCATAATTGACTCTGGGCCTGAAGTTAGTGTGGTAAATGCATTTTCAGACATTTACTTTAAAAAAAAAAAAAAAAAAACAGTTTATTCCTAATTAGTATGTTTTTAAAAAGGAAAGACAGCTAAAGAGTTGATTAAAGTAAGATCTGGACTATATTTTCTGTGCTCTGAGCATGTTCCTTGAAATTGTTTTAAAGTTCTCAAATTCTGTTCTTTGCTTTATTTCCTGTTTAAAATACTATTTGTGAATTTACATCTCTCCACTGAAATTCTACATGCAAAATCAATTTTTATCTTAGCAGAGGCTTTTAGGAGAGTTGAAGTCAAAATTAATTTCATCTAATAAAGAACACGTTATTTCCCACCTTCACTTTCCATATGTGCAGAGCTTTAAAATATATTGTGTAATAATACAACATGAACTATATTTAGTATTTATTACATTTTTAAAAAAACGTGATGGTTAAAGAATGGTATTCCATTCCTGCCCTCTAGTGGTTGAAATAGATATTGTAAGCATGTAATTAAGACTAACTATTCTTGGTGTCATGTTCTTTTATTCCTAGATGCATTTATTAGTTTACTGATTTGTCAAACATAATATATTTTGTATAGGTCTTTATGAAGACTTTAGATGTGCCATTTATATTATTAGTTGTGTAGATTCTTTTTTTTAGTAGCAGTGAAAGGGTTTGTGTATGTGGAGTCTTACAAATGCAGTTGCAGAGGGCTCAGCAAGTGCTCGCTCACACAGGCCCGGCAGCTCATTAGATTTGTGGATGCCATAAGGAGGCAGGAGAGAACTGGCTCCTGAGAGTCGTCCCCAGACTTCTACACACAGCCAGTGAACAGCATATTTGGTCCACTACTCATCAGAGCAATACAGGTTTTATTGACGTTACAATATAAACTAGAAACAGAAAAAGAAGGCTCAAAGCTTGGTGGGTTTACACATGCTCTGTAAGCAGGAGGACCTGAGAGCCCACTGGCCAGCAGCATAGCTGAGACAGCAAGCGCCTGGTTCAGTGAGAGAACCTGTCTCAAAGGAACACAGTAGGCAGTGAAGAGGAGGCATCTCTGCCCTCCTGGCCTCTGTGTACACAGATCACAGAGCCATACATTCATGCACCCCGCCACCCCCCACACTCACACAGTCTGGAAGGGTAGTAGGAGAGAGCAGGCATGTCGTATATGCACGTTTGAAACACACTACACGACTAAGAAGTTACAGAGCTAATTTAAGAAGTGTTTTACTTTAATAATAAAAATATTAAAACATTGAAGTAAAATTGGAAAGGTAAAAAAGTGCTGTTCCTTTCTGTTATTATTTACCTTTAAATATCCCCTTTCCCGTCTTACATTTACATACTTTTTATAAATCTCTTTTCAGTGTGGTGTACTCATTTTGAAAATATACTCTTGCTACTTTGAGTCTTTTGAAAGTGGGGGAAGAAGATACAAACATTAAATATTAAAATTATATCAATATGCCTTTCACAGAGTAACATTAATGTTGTTTTAGAACCAACAACAGTGATGTTCTTAACTGACATTTTACTAGTACTTCCAGAGGAGGTATGTCTGCACTGACTGCCCACGGGTACCTGGTGGTCAGTGATGCACTGACTGCCCATGGGTACCTGGTGGTTAGTGATGCTTCCTCCAGGTCTGAATTGTCAGGCTCAGTTAGTAGCTGAGATTCTTTCCTTTAGAATGCTTCATTCCTTCTGTGAGTTTAACTTTGTATTTTTATCTTATGTATTTACATTAATGATTTCTATATAGGGATATTATTATGCATATTTGATGGCACATGGGATGAATTTAAAAAAAAAGTTCTTTAACTGAATGATGTGTCATGGACTTTTCTTATGTCAAAGCTTCTGATAGTTTCCAGGGTCATAGTGATAAGCAAAACAGGCATTGTTCCTCAGTTAAACTAGTAATTTCACAGGCAAAAAAAAAATATATGTACACTGGGGCAGATAAATAGCTTGCCAGGAAAGAGCCCTCTAAGGTGAAGAGATTCATGAGGTATAAGAGAACCTAGCATGCCTGGAACGTGACTAGAGAGGAAAAGGAGAATAGCGTGCTAGGAGACTACTGTATTTGTACAAATGAGAGAGGGCAGTGGATGGACTACCTGGTGGACCACATACCACAGCAGTGGGTTAGAGGACGGCAGTAATTCCCAGTGTGGTGGTCTCTGCGGCTGGGAGGACGCTGTGCCCTTGAGTTGGAAGTTTATAGGTTAGCTTCAGGCAGATGATGTGTGTGATGGTTGTGGGAAAGCCAGGTGGAGGAGATAGAAGAAGGCAGTGGGAGCTCCCAGTCCACAGCTCAGGAAGGAATGTGATGACATTAGCCTATTAATGCAGCTTAACCAAATGACCAGCCTGCCCTCCAGCCTCCTTAGACCAGTGGTAGGTCAGGATGACAGTATGCTGCGGTTCCACTGACATGAGTTGCCTCCTCCTGAAAGGTTAGTAACGTTTGGAAAAGCTCCATGAGAAACAATAGTCAGAATCTTCCTGCATGGGTCTGTCTGTGGTCGAGCCTTTCTCTGTGCTTGATCGCATCCTAGAAGGAGTCGATTGACTGCTTTGTCCTTTCCCAAAGACAGTGATTGATTCATTGCCTTATTAATTGTTGAAATCTTGTCAATTACCCACTTTCTCACATCCCCACTCATATATTTTTAAAATTATTATTCAGCTAAATCTTGATCTTAGAATCAAGATTTATTATTCGCATAGGTTTTGTTAACTTTCCCTGCTGCCTTTGATAGAGAAGAAGCTATTTATGCAGTTGACACCATGTCTTTTGTACTTTTGAATCTTGAAGTAATCTTGAGACCCTCTAACATCTTTCTACTTAGCTCTTTACTGTTTACTGATGAAATTATATTTCCAGTTGTAAGAAAACTGTTTGAAGTCAACAAGAGCTTTTCTTGTTCAAACATTGCAAATAATTAAATGAGCTGTATTAAATAAATTTCTTCCCCATCCTCTCCTTCCCTCTTCTTTTTTTTTCTGATTCCCACATAATTTTTTTTTTTATTAGCTACTCATGTATCAGTTTGCTGTAAAGCATTGTACCGGGGTGTTCTGTATGAGGACCTTGTGTTTCTGGAGCTCTCGGCAGAGAGCAGAGACAGCTTTTGGCTGGGACACTGGAGTGTAAATGTCAGTTGTAATCTTTTCAGCTTATTGTGGCTGATTGTCACTGCCATGTTGAAGAAGTGAAGGTGACTGACTCATAGCCAGGATGCTCCATGATGTCGGGATTACAACAAGTTTCCTATATGATCTCCCTCTGTGTGTTTGCCTTTACTCTTGTGAGACAACCACTAACTGTGTTTTAAATGAGATCCACCCCCAACCCACAAAGAAACATTCCTAGACAGGCACAGGGTGAAATTAAAAAAGAAGGGGCTGCAGGCGCCATTTTCCAAGGACAATGAGAAATGAAGAGGAAGCCTTGTATTTTAAGGAGCCAACACGAGAAGCTGGAAAAGCAGTGTGAGGTGTGAGCTCAGTGTGTGCTGATTCATTGTCTTCAGGACACCAGGATGTTTGCAGTAAGAGCTGACATGAGGCTGACAGGAAAGAACCAAAAGATGAGGAAGCCAGCCTATAAAATAGAAAAAAAATCTTCTCAGCTGTTCATCTGACAGCAGATTAATACCCAGAATACATCAGAAATTAAATACCAAAAGGACAGATAATCCAGTCAGCAAGTTGGCAAACAAACTGAATAATTACATTAAAATAATAATATCTTAAGCCATGAGGAAATGCAAATCAAAACCACACATTCTGTCTCACCCTAGTCAGATGGCTATCATGAAGAAAACAAATCCAGGCAGAAAACAAAAACAAAGCTGGGCTGGGCTGTAGAGGGAAAGGAGCTCTTGCATACTGTTACTGGGGATGTAAATTAGCCCAGCCAGTGTGCAAATGAGTGTTGATGTTCCTTCAAAGCTAGAAATAGAAGTAGCATATGATTTGGCTATGTCACCGCTGGGAAGGAGTCCAAGTCAGCATACGACAAAGATACGCTTTGTATCATGCTTACTTCTATTCTATTCGGAATGGCCATGGGATGGGGTAGGTGCCCATCAGCAGGTGAGTGGGTAGAGAAAACAGGCGTGTGCAATCAGTGTGGTAATTCAGCATAAGAAGAATGGAATCAGGTCATTTGCAGGAAAATAGTTGGAGCTGAGATCATCACACATGTTAAACAAAGTCTGACAGTCTGCGCAGGCATTGCATCATGTTTTCTTTCATGTAAAACCTAAAGAGAGAAAAGAAGGGGTGAGTTGTTAGAGAGCAGGAAGGATTGGCCAACAAGAAGTCAAGGTAATAGGTAAACACGGTCAAAATATGTATATGTGTGAGAATGTCACTGTAGGCTCCACCATTTTATCGAGTAAGGCTGTATTCGTTTAAAAAAAAAACAAAGGAGTGTTTTGTGTCTGTGATTTTAAAATTTTTGGCTGATATTCACTGTCCACATATGACTAAACATTTAAAACCATGGGTCCACGTTGCTCACCTAGTACAAAAGTCAGCTTGACCTTGACTTAATAACTGAAACTGGTGCTCTACATGGTGAGATAGGAATCTGCAAAAACGAAACATCAAACACCAACACTGCCAGTCACAAGTAGGCCAGTGAAACGAACAGACAGTTTGTAAGAGGAAACACAAGTGGCCAGTAACTCTGTTTAGAAGTGAGCACCAGGCCATCAGGGAAGTACAAATTAAACCTGCTCTAGGATACTGGGTAAGGTGCTACCCAGTCAGGATGGCTGTGGCATTGGTGCCAGGGATAACGTGAGGGAAAGGAACTCTGTATTCACTGTGGTTGGGAGAGCTTCCTAGTACAGCCATTATAGGAATCAGTGTGAAGGGTTCTCCAAAGTTTAAAAACGACAGTACAACATGACTGTACTACTTGTAGGCATGTGCCCCAGTCTACAGCCCTGCTCTGGAGAGACCTGCACATCCATGTTAACTGCTGCTCTGCTCACAGTAGCAAGTACTGGAATCAGAGTAGATGGGCATCAGCACTGACTGAATAGTGAAGATGTGGCATTTACACAGTGGACCTTTATTCAGCTAGAAAGGAAAATGAAGTCATGAAGTTTCCAGGGAAATGCTTGCTTTTGGTTTGAATCTTATAGAAGCATTTCATTTGTGGAGAAGTGCCATTATTTCTACTTATGACAGGGAAGTCAAAGGTATAAAAATAAATGTTAGAAAACAGTATTTATAGGAAATAAAGTGCTTCTTAAGTTCTGCTTCACTGGTAAATTATGAAGTTAAGAAAAAATTAAGTACTCAGAAAGTCAGTGAAAATTTGAAAATGGAAGATTGTTTGCTGTTAGTGAAGTTAGTAATGCCGATCACCAGTACGGTACCTAGACAGCGTCAGGAGGGAGTGTGCGCTGGCTCCAGGCTGTGGAGCCGCTCCTCCACATAGGGACCACCGCGGCCAGGTTTGTAAATAGAATCGTGTTGGAACGCAGCCCTGCTCATCTGATTGTGTGTTGTCTGTGACTATTTTCTCACTATTGTGGGAGGGTTGATAGTTGTGACAGAAACCATTTGGTTCATGAGACCTAAAATATTCACTATCCCTTGTGGAACCAGCTTCTTGCTTCTGTTTTGGATTTTTAAAATTTTTAGATTTATTTTATGAGTGTTTTGCCTGTATGCATGTATGTGTACCATTGGATTCCCTGCAGCTGGAGTGTGGGCACTGGGACTCAAACACAGGTCCTCTGAGAACATTTTTAACCATGGAGCTGTCTCTCCAGATCCTGTTTTAGACTTCTAAATTAACGCGTTCTGTTTGGGAGCGTGGCTGCAGTATGTGAGTCACAGACTAAACCTTATAAACAAATGTTTAGCACAAAAAAGGCTAACTGTTAATATCGTTGATTGCATGTATTAGAAGAAAATCTCAATTAGAAAGGGCCAGAGTATAGTGATTTGTAAGAACATTGTGTCATTAGTCTGGACTTTGTTTTTAAAGATAATTCATGAAGCCAGCATTTGAAAAGTAAATCTGAGCATTATAAAAAAGCAGTTTAAATTTTATCCTTTATTCTAAATTGAAAGTTAGGTCTGAAATTTCTTTTTATTTACTTGAAATGTTATTGTTTTGTGTACTTTTTGTCTTACTGTAACATGGTAAGTGTAATCCTGAGAATAAAGCCCCCTAGTTCTGTTTCCCCTCCACGGTATTGCAGGTGATGTTTAGAGTCACATTTATTTACCAGTCGCATGATATACTGCAGACAAATTGAACAGGAACTTTGTAGGACCCAAAGCCAAGCAGGCAGACAGCCGCAGTGAGGAGTCTGAGGTGGAGCACCTGCAATGCAGCCAGGTTAATCTGACTGACTGCTGACCTAGAGTTCACTGTCTTCCTGACGCAGTGTCCTGAGTGCTAAGAGTTGTAAATGGGTTCCCCCTTGCCCAGTTCTGCGACACAACAAAACCTACTTTCTTAAACTCAGGAAAATCATTTGTTCTATATATAGTGCACACTTGAGGTTGATGAAAGAAGGCATTGGGGGCACTAGGCGTGATCGTGCATTTCTGTAATCTTCGCACTTGGAAATTGGAAGTTAGAGGATCAAGAGTTTGAGGCCAGGTCCCGCAGAAGCAAAGCTATGGGGCCTCCATGATGCAGGGCAGGGCAACAGCAAGATATCTGAGAGGAGTCTCAGTGAGGATCCAGTACTGACAGTGTAGCAGAAGCCGGAGGCCACAAAGCAGACCCGTGACTCATTGCAGTGAACGTTTGCAGGAAAGCTGTTTGGGCAAGTACTGTGTGACACTGCAGCTTCAGTGGTGGGACTTTTTTTTCCTTTTTCAGGGGAGGTTGCAAGGCTAGAGGGTAGATATGGAAGGATGGGGAGATGAATAGGATTGTTGTGCATGACGTAAAATTCACAAAGAATCAAAAGTTTAAAAAAAAAAAAAAATAGTGGGTTTGAGGCCAGCCTTAAAACACCATGAAAACTGTAAATGGTTTAGAGGACAATTAACTTTATGTTACTATATTGGGCATTTATTTAAACTATACTAGATATTTTTCAAACATTAGTTCATTTGATATTTATAATCCCATAAAATAAGAAATAGTGTTCTCATTCAACACATGAATAGACCAAATCTTAGAGAGTCTTTTGCAAAGCTAGTAGCCAGACTAGAACCTGCGTGTGCGAACTCTCCTTGCACACCTCTGTAAAGCTCATTGCTGACCTGGGTGCCCTTCCTTCTCCACTCCTCTTCCCAAAGCCTTCCTGTTGTTTTCACTGCCGACTAAATAACCAACCTGATGGCTTATCATATGGCACACAGGCACTGTGTAGAAAGTGACCGGTTGCACGCCTGCTCTGCTGCCTACTCCAGGTGGCTTGTGCGTATTCTGGTTTCACGCTAGCAGCTGCACGCCAGATCCACAGCACAGATAAACTTTACTTTCAAGCTGTTCTAGATCATTCTCGTGACTTCTGGCATCTTGTCTTTGTCTCTGTTTACCTAATTTTGCCTGATGAGCATCTGGTGTCTGTCTTGCCTACACTAATTGATGACTAGATGTTGAAATGGATTCATCTAGTTTTAGATTTAAAAGGGCAATGATTTTTGTTCTTCCAATGTCCTAAAGTGATACTTTATTGCATCTGAATTTCTTAAGGTTTGTTTCAGTAAAATGTAGTCATGCAGTCTTTTTGTAAATTGATAATTTCCAAGGCCCTTGGCATGCCACATGCCCACAGTCAGCATCCGTCTGCATCTCCATCCCTTTGCTGATCTCAAGTGCACTGGCATGCAGTGTCTCGTGGGGACAGTGGAAACAGCTATGCAAGCATCCTTAACTCTCTCCTTTACTCAGCAACCCTGAACTTCCTATTGGACACTTCCCCTTCTAAAAGTGTGCCTCTCCTGTGTTCCCTGTACCTCCCCTCTGCCACCATCACCCCTCCAGATACAGTAGACTCTCAGCTTTTCCTGCTCTCGACCTTTTAGGATCCATTCTCCACATTCTTTTCTCAAAGCGTAAGCATCTCAACCACATTGTCAGCATCGACACGAGCAGCTTTCCCATTGCACCGAGAGGATCCCCATATCCTTGCCTGACCTAAGAATCCAGTAATAGCTGACTTCCTGTCTCAGACTTCATTGCCTGCCAGTTATCTCTTACCCCATTGTACTTGGCTACACAAGCCTTCTTTCTTCTCTTTTCGATGCCAAGCTTACTTTCTAAATTTAGCTTGCCCAGTCTAGACCATACCCTTCACTTGTGTGCCATTTAGTCAGTGCTTGAGCTGTATTCCTCGGGGCCTTCTCTGATTCTCCACTCCATCACATAGCATGCCCTAGCTCTACACAACCTTCTGTAGTCTAGTCTCTGATTCCTCCCTGTGAGGTTGGATGTTCCCGAAGCAGACACCTCTTTAGTGTTGTGTCTGCCATGTGGACAAGAGCATTTGCAACAGACTGTACTCAGCGCACATTCAGAGAATGAATGAACAAAGGCAACAAATTACTTTAAAGTGGCAGATTTCGGCAGTACTTAAGGTAATATTCTGGTCAACTCATTGACAGTGTTCTTAGCAGAATAGGAAAAAATACAACTTCTGATTGGAGTGAGAGGTATTAAGTAGTTATTATAATGTCTCTTAGCAGAAGTAATAATAATCCTGTCCCAACCCTGGCTTTTCTTACATAATGCAGTATTTTAAAAATATTTTTCTCTTATACCTTTATTCAGAAGCAAGATTGTCTTATATGTCCTTTATTTTTTTAGTAAAGCATTAGGGTTTTTTTTTTCCTGATATAAGTATTGTCTATTGCAACAGACAACTAAAATGCCAAAATAATATATAATTAGGTCTAGTCACTATCTTGCCACATGCTAAGAGGTTATTGCTACAATAAAAGTCAATGGTATATTTAAGCTTCTTTTATATGAAAATGTATTTTTAAATTTCTAACTTTTGTCAGTAGCAAATTTATTATGTAGAATGTATATCTCTGCCAAAGACTCCTATAAGGTTATGTTCCTGCCCCTCAGATACCTTCTTTTTACTGCTCCTTCCATTTAACAACCTGTGGGGCCCATTTTCTTTTTCTAGTTTGTTCATTTTATTCTGTGAGTGATTTGCCTGCCTGCATGTCTGTGTACCACGTGCATGCTTAATGGTCTCTTTGGAGGTCAGAAGAATTATATCCCCTAGAACTGGAGTTACAGGTGGTTGTGAACCACCATGTGGGTGGTAGGAACTGAACCTAGGTCCTCTGTAGACCAACGAAGTGCTCTTATCCACTGAGCTACCTCTCTATCTCCACTTAATTTATTTGTGTGTGTGTGTGTGTGTGTGTGTGTGTGTGTGTGTTGGAGCTGGAGTTCTGGGCAATTGTATAAGCTACCCAGTGTGAGTGCTGGGACAGACTTGGTTTCTTTGGAAGAGCACATTCTTCACCACTGAGTCATCTCTTTAGCTCTTCAGTGTTGTGATATAGAGTTGAAAAGTTCTAGATTTTGATAGTTATTAAGAATGCATATTTTTTTAAATCAGATCACTTCCTTTTTTTCTACTGCCTTCTGAAGTCCCAAGTGAGAAATCCATAAAGCACAAAGAGGCGTCTTTGCCAGCAGTATGCTGTCAGTTCTTTGAGACTGATTGGCATTGTGTGGCCCTGGGACTCTGATTGGTTGGTTTGTGTACAGAATGGAATCGTAGCAGTGATGACAACAGCCATTTATAAATCATGGTTTGTCTTCTCATTCTCAAGATCCTTTTTCTAACTTGTGGTTTTCCTTCTGGTGTTCAGGATCTTTTGACCACTGTTCCTTCCCTGGCTGATTAGACTTCCTTACACTTCTCATTAATATAGGACAGTGCAGTCTTGAGGGCTTCCAACCAGCTAAGTACTCAATTGTAATTTGATAGATTTATACTCTTAGGCTCTCTAATGTTAAATACTAGTGCAGACATCAGTGAGCCTGGTGGCCACAGGAACCATTGGAAGAAGACTAGATGTTTTGGGAGAAACTGTTTAACTCTTTCTGTATTTTGTAACTAAGGTCTGTTTACATATAGCCTCAAACTCTGTAAACAAGTTGAAATTAAAATCATTTTTATCCTTTTCTCCCATTCTTCCTGGGAATGGAAAACTTAATGGAAATCTCGGGGTCCAAGTAAAGGCCTGGGAGTTTGTCATTTTGTAAAACTAGGGTAGAAAATGGCATGGCTGGGCTGCTGGGGGTGTGAGTGGTCCCGTTATTCCCCTCAGATGCTTGTCTGATTCCACTGTCTCCATCTGAGGTCAGTGCGACAGCTGGAAGAGAAAGACAGCCATCACGCTAACTTCATTAGCCTTTGCTACCCTTTCAACCCAGATCTACTTATAGCTTGTTTTATTTTTCTTATCTTTTGTTACTTATTATTTCTGCTCTCCAAAACCAAAAACCAAGGGAAAATTTTTAATGACGATGCCAAAGGAATTCAGTAAAGGAAGGATAATTTTTCTACCAATAATGCTGTAATAACTACCAAGCCATATGTCAATCAAGACAGCAACCCATAGGTCTGTATAATAACGACATCATGTTCAAAACGTGTTAACAGTCATTAAAGAAAAATGGATGTGGTACTTTACCAGTTTCAGACTTTTGCTTTATGTAATTGGACACTTGAGACAGCACAGAACAAACTGCTGACTGGGAATGTAGTTACCTCTCTACCTACGAGTTGGTTCACAACTGTAAGAATGCTCAGAACTCATAAGACAACTTTTAAGTAGGCCAAGATGTCAGACATAAACATGAAAAATGTTCAGTGTCATCAGACCTCTGGGAATTGCAAAGTGAGAGCCCCCATGCCCACTGACAAGTTGTTCATTGCTGTGGATTACTGGGAACACTTACAATGGAGACAGAAATATGCAGCAGGCTAACCACTTGGAAAGAAATTGGCAGTTTCTGAAAAAAGTTACTCACAAGCTTGATTATGCAATACCACTTCTATCCATCTATTCAGGACTGAGCTACATTTCACAAAGATGTATGCTAAGATGTGGGTAGTGTCATTATTCCTCAGAGCCTCAGAATGGACATGGGTGCCATCTCCTGCCCAGATGCTATGAAGCGACAGCAAATGGGCAGTGTCCATGCAAGAAATTGAAAGGACACTAGCTGATAGTACAGTGTGGATAAACCTCAAGCCCTGGTATACCGAAAGAAGACCATATATAGACTGCATACCATATGATCTGTTCGAGATTTTCCATGAAGGCAAAGTGTCAGGACAGAGCACAGATCAGTGGGTGCCGGGGCTAAGCATGGAAGGAGGGACAGACTGTAGGTGGGGCACTGAGCAATGTTTTGTGTTGATGAAATGGTGTGTAACCCCATACTGTAAGTGGGTTGTATGGAAAGCTGGACCTGTCAAATTTCTCCTGTTCCTCCTCCTTTCTTTCTTTTTTCTTCCTCCTTCTTTTCTTCTTCTTCTTTCTCCTTGTTCATTTTAGAAGTGTTTTGTAAATTCTCCTTCCTGCTTCACTCTGGCCCACCCCTGCTCCATGCCCTAGACAACCAGTGCGTGCTTGCAGGGTGCCCATGCAGACCTGTGTTTTCTCCTGAAATTCTGGCTCCTCTTGTATCAGCTAGCTGTGTTGTATTTCAGCTGTTTACTTATCCCTCTCTGTCTGTGAACTACGAGACAGAGGGATATACCACCAGAGAAAACCAGTACCCCTTAACAGAAGTCTTTTTAATCAGCCAGGTAGGGTTTGTGGGTTGGGATACCCTCTTCCAGGCCTATGTATGTCACTCGGTATCTGAGGCTATTGGGCTCCAAGCTAGAGGCTGTTTATTGTTCCAGGCTTTTAGATTGAGTGGGAAAAGCTGAAGGGTCGGCCAGAGTTCATAAAGCCTTCTGGTAGCTAGAAGCTAGAATCAGCTTCTAGCACAAGCTGATTGAAAAGGCGTAGCTGGGGGAGGAGTTTTTCTTGAGCTGCAGGCAGTCATAGATGGAGTATGGCTTCTTGAAGGTCTTGTGAAGTTTTCATAATGGCATGATGGCAGTACACTTGGTTGTCTGGCTGATAGACATTCACTTAAGATAGCAAACGTACTAGCACAGGGTCTAAAGTCTGGCAGTCCGGGAGTCAAATTATTCTACTCATCAGTGTCTTAGCTTACTTAAAGGGAAAAATTAGCATTGGTGATTTAACAGTACTTCACAGTGTTCAATGCTTAATTCTTAGGAATTTCTTAGAGAGTAGCTTCTCTAATCTCTCTCAGAACCTCAGAATTTAAGAAGTTTCTCCACAGTGTGTACAATGTGTGACCTCACACAGAAAGACCTTTGGAGTGAGTAAGCACGTGTGTAAGCATGTGCGTGTTTTCTGATGTTCCTCACCTACCCCAGATGGCTCTGCTGCATTCCTGTGGTAAACAGAGTAAGAGACTGTAGCATGAGACTCCACTGATCAAGCACACAGCAGCAAGTGTGGGTCCCAGCACACTGTGGAGGCAGTAATGAGAGCCATGCAGTGGAGAGCCACGGGAAGGAAGTGTGTCTGTCTGCTCTCTATGTCTTCTCAGGTTCACTGGGAGCCTAACACTGCTCTCAAGGGACAATAAATTACAGGCAAAACTCGTGGAAGCTGGATATAGGAGTTCATGTTGTCATCTAACCCAGGAGAATGACACAGGAGAATCATGCCTCGGTAACAGAGTAAGGACCTGTTTCAAAACAGCAACGAAAAGTTCATTTGGTGTTCATTTCCATTCTTGGACCCTCCATCCCCACACTTGTAGGTGTGGAATAGAAAAACAAATATATTTAAGTCTTCATAGAACATGTGATTTTCAGAGAATTAAACAATGTCTTTGTTGAATTTTTTTAAAGAACTTATTCTTATTGGGGACATTTGGGGGAATATTTGTCTTAGACTTCACGGGTAGAAAGGGCAAGCCAAAATTAAAGAATGATTACATAACATGGAGATTAACAACACAGTAACACAAGGGTGGTCGTATACACCGTAATTCCACTATGAAAAGATTGAGCAGACAGTCACAACCTCACAGCCTGCTGGGCTACAGAGTGTAATCCTGTCTCAAACAGATTTAAGACAAAACCCTCTAATTACCGTGAACACTTATATTGAATGTATGCAAGAGGGAAATCATGCTGAAGGGACATAGTGTGGAAAATGTAAAGGGTAAAAGGAAAGAGAACAGGACTGTGCCTGAGTTGCCTCTTTCCCTGTCCTCCTTCCAGCGGGTGTATGTCTGTGTCCATGCAAGCATGTGCATGCAAGCCCGTGTCTGGTTTTGCTTCCTGTTTTAGACATGATGTCTTTACTCTGCAGTAGTTTCTTTTTTTTTTTTTTTTTTTTTTTTTTAACAGGTTCAGCTCTTTAATGGACATGTCAACAAACATAGCCCAACTCTTGCTTTCTGATTACAGATTTCCTCTTAGAATAATTAGCTTTTTTCTCCTTAATGCTGACAACATCTTTTTTCCTGCAGCCAGTGTCGCTCTCCAGTCCATGTGTGGGTTTCAGTCCTCCCTCCTGCCTGTCCCTTGTCCCTTCTCCCCTTACCCTCATAAAAGCTCAAGTGAGTTTCCTCCTTAGAATGCTCTCTACGCTCCCACTAGACTTTGAGTCTGTGTGGGACTCTGGGTGCCTGCTTTTAGCCTTTGTTCTTTCTCCTCCTAGGCTTTTTCTTCAAAGATAACTGTTCTGCGGCTACTACAGACCTAAAGCTCCAAAGCTCTTTGACAGGAAGAATGCTGAAGAAAATGTCTTGTTAGTAGTTTTCTTTGAAGTTAACATAGTTTTTGCTGGGCAACTGTTGAAGTTAACTGTGCTTCCGTATGCTTTCTCAGTAGTCCTCTCCCAGCCCTCATCTGGGAGTTGAACAAGGTCTTGCAGAAGCTAACAAGCATTCTATCCAAGCTGCATCTTTAGTCGTTGATTTTTAAAAATTATGTCAAATTATGTATCCATGTTAATGTCTGTGTTGCCTTATGCATTTGAGCGTGGGTGCTCACAGAGACCTGTAAGTGGAGTTAAAGGCAGTCTGGGAGCCTCCCAATATGGGTGCTGAGAGCCAAGGTTGGCTCCTTTGTAAGGACAGGGTGTCCTTTTAAACACAGAACCAGACTCCATTTGATTGATTGATTGATTTTTATTTTGAGGCAATATTTCCTTATGTTCCTCTTCCTGACCTTGAACTTACTGTATAGACTGGCTTGATCTCACGATCTTCCTGCCTCTGGGCTGTGAAGAAGAAGAAGAAAAAAAGCACTGGTTAGCATATGTGACAATTTAGTGATAGAGTTAGTTTTGCTCCATCAGAGAGTTACTGTCTTCGTCCTTGTGTGTTAGGTGTACAGCTTCTTCCTACAAATAAATACTTCTTAGTTTTGCTTGTCTGCCCAGAGGGAGAAGGGGAAGTGGCTATGAAAGACTTCTGTGCTTGAGTTTTACTGTGCTGGGTTGAAATGGAGTAGGGATAAATCATCATCATTGCAAAGTCCATGACTGTTCCTATAGGTTACCTAGCAACCACAGCAAACTATTTATGTTCTAATACAAATATAAATAATGTCAATATGTATGTGTAAACTCCAGGTTTTCTACCACTTTTGTAAAACATATTCTTTTGCCTAAAGTAGTGGCACACATCTTTTATCTCAGCAGTAAAACAGAACTCTCTCTGAGTTCTGGGTCAGCCAAGACATGGGATACACACACACACACACACACACACACACACTCACACACGGTTGGGGGAATTTAAAAGATTCTGTTTTCTACACTTAGCAATATTCGGGTCATACCTGCTGTTACGTAACACCATCTATAATTGATTATATAATCTGTAGGTTAAAAAAATCAACTTTAATTTGAGGATAGCAAACATTGGCACAAATGTACACTAGTGTTTCAAGCTACTACTATTTACACAGGAGAAATTAAACACCTCTGTGAAGAAAACTAAAGAACCAGCCAAGCTGCGTGTGGGTGGAACTGGAAATAAAGAGTGGGCTGCAGTGACAGACAGCAGCACCTACTCCACAGGTCATACTTCCTGGTGGGTAGACAGGGGGACAGACAGAAAGGTGACACGGATTCTAGTTTGATGGCTTTATCAGTGCCTATATTTACATTGGGCAGCCACATCTTAGATGTCTTAAACTGCAGTTCATCCCAGCATCTTGGCATATTGTGTTGGTAGTTGAGCACTGACACCTGGGGCTGGAGGTGGATCAGCCAATAAGAGCATGGCTGGGCTTGCAAAGGACCCAGTTCAGCCCACAGGTGTCTGTCATTTCAGCTCCTGGGAGATCTAAGCCTCTCTTGTCTGCCACCAGGATTCATGTGCACAGACGCCACACAGATATACAATCAGAAACAAAATAAATATTTTAAATTATTGAAACATAATGGTGTGCTTTAATAAAAGTATAGACGTAGTTGTTGCTTGTCACATCAAGTTAAATGAAGCAGCAAGACTTTTAACTCAAGTCCAGCCGTCAGCACGGCAGTGTGCATAGAGTACAGCTGATGGTCTTTGAGTGCAGCTCTCTGAGTTTGTTTGGAAGTAGGTCATGGCATGCTGAGATAGCAAGTCATCTAAGTTAGATACCGAGCATGCTCATAGGCGGGACCTGCTTGGAAGATTGCGGTGTGCTTCAGCTGTTGGGAAGGAGCAGGAGGAAGAGCGTGGTGTATCGTTCTGTCAGAAAGCAGTAGCCTGAGATGAAGAGCAGAACACAGTTGCGTTAGCAAAAGCCTGGTGAGTGACTGCTTTGTCTGTTCTCAGTAGGCTGTGCCTTCACCTCCGTCTGCAGCTTGTCTGTACAGAGCCGATGAGGCTGCGTGTAGCTAGTACACAGCTCTGGAGACATTTGCTCGGCACTCTTACATCTCATCCTTCATAAATATTGCCAGCACATTTTTGAGGTGACAAAACTCACAAACTACTATGATAATAATGCTCCCCCATGCCTTCCACCGATGTCATTGCTCCTGTGCTGGGTAGTGCTGGCAGAATTGTGTGCCGAGAGAGAGACCAGGATTTGTTCATTCAGGCAGTTTAATGTTCTTATATTTCACTGCTTTTGCTTAGAGTGAAATCGCAATGTCTGCCTTTATAGTTCTACACTGTATTTCCTAAAGCAGTAGGAAATACAGTTGTTCAGCTAGGATCCGTTATTTAATGAAAGTAAAAGGGTGTTTACAGTAATGCTCATGCTAACTAGGTGGTTCAGATGTAAAGGTTTGCTCTGCAGTAAAGTAACATGAACACAGTAGCACCTTATAAAATGTGCTGCAGGTCCAGGCCCAGGCTTGGAATCGGTGTGGTTAAGTTAATGCAATAGGTAAACTATTGCATTAAAACCAGCAAAGCACTCTTCCAGACACTTCCATAGCTCTGGAGAAATTTGCTATGGAAGTGTCTGGAAGAGTGCTTTGCTGGTTTTAGTTCTTTAAACTCACTATGGTGCTTGCTAGGGATATAATCTTAAGTAATCTCTAATTGTTTAATTCACAATGTGTATGTTTTAGTATGAACTTAAAAGAGAAATGTTTTATATGTTTTTACATATTTTACTCTTAAGATACCAGATAGTGTTTGTAATTGTTTATTGTTTTTAATGAACACTATATTTTACTGTTAGGAAGAGATACAATTGACAGTCTTCTGGGTATTCTAGAGAGTCAAATTCTACCTCTGAGCTTGGGATAAGTGCTATAGCTTTTGAAGATTTGAGAGAAAGCATAAAATTGCCATCTATCTTTCTGTGGGGAAATCTGAGTTACACATCTGGATGTCAGGTAGGGAGGTGGAGATTTAGCAGGTACTTAAAGAGCTCTAGAAAGAAGGGGTGTGGGAGAAGACTGAACATTCCTGCCCCGTGCCAGGCAGTCATGTGATGCTTTCCTAAAATAGCTCTGTTTTGTGAACTGCCCCCGCTATGCCATTTTCTAGGATTGGCACGTGGGAAGGAAGTGGGTGTGCGTTTAAGCTTGGAAATTCATAAAGAGAAGGTTAGCAGTTGGGTGGGTGAAGGTCCCATTTCTCAACACTGACTTCCGCTCGTGACCATGGACATCATAAATGTCATTTGTCTGCACTTACTTTTGTGTAAGACTTTGCTATGTAAACAGCAAATTCTTTAAGGTGGCCACTACTGACTGCCTGGGTGCGAAACCATAGTACATGTCCCCAGTGAAACACCAACCAGCTTCACCTTTAGTGTTGTGCTGACATCTTTTCCCTAGACATTTCAGATGAACAAAATGTGTAAACCTCTGTTGGTTTTAAAGTTAATTTGTATATTTAGTCCTATTTGTCTCTCCTTATAGAGCATTATGGCTCTTCAATAGAAGACAAATAACAAAAGACACTTAAAAAAAAAAAAAAAGCACACAGAAACAGTGGGAAAGATGCAAAGAGAGAAATGTGGGAAAACAGTTGCTGATTGCAAAGGCTGCCTGGTTCTAAAATGGAAGCACAGATGTGTTGTTCATAGTTAAGCCGGTGTGTTCCTCTCCCAACTGCAGGCCAAGTGCTCCCTAACCTCTGTGAGACCCAGCAGTACTGGAACCTCCTCAGTGGACTTGTGTGGTGATGGGCTATGTGATCAAGTCAATTTGAAAACCAGCAACCTATGAAGGTTTTTTATACAGATTGTGGCCTTTTCCATCCTGCTCAGGGACTTAAATTCTCCTGGAATATACTTTGCTTTGTAAAGAAAAAACTCTACACGCCTTTAAACATGTGGCGGTGTTCTGACCATCCATGCAGGAACTGTGCCCAGTGTGGAGGTGAGTGAGGCCACCTTCCTGGGGACCAGTTCCAAGATGAGACATGCGTGGTGCATGATGAGCCTTGGCTAACAGGGCCTGTAACATGCTAAAACTGCCGCCTTAAAAGACCTGCACTGCCCTGACCAAGGTTTGTACAAAATCACAAATTTTTTTGGAAGCCAGTTATTCCTGCTATGTACATCAAGATTGTGCGATGAAATGGTGACCAAATAGAAATTTTTATAATTCTTACAAGTTTCTGTACTTCTCAGCTCTTAGTCAGGTGTGGGGAGCACACACCTGGTTATGCCAGGCCAACCTAAGGAATATATAACCACATTCTGGCTTTTAAGGAAAAAAGACAAGGTTTTCATAGATTATAACTGTCTATGAAAAACAGACTTTCAGAAGCTATAGGTTGTGGTAAGAAAAGAAGTAGCCTTTGTGCTCTGTCCGACCTAACCCTGATCCTTTTCCTGCCCTTTAACTTCATGCAGGTATGTTCACCTTACTGCTCTCTCGTTCCCACTCCACCCCCACTGTGTACAGAAATGGCAATGATTTTTTTGATATGATAGAATCAATTGTTTTAAAATTTTAGACTGGTATTTACTAGTAGCAAAAGAGGTGATTAAATAAATGTTACCTCAGTTTCATAATTAAAAAAAAATACCTCTTATTTTAAAAGGTAGTCTCACAAAAGCATATGAATTTATTTATGTATATATTTTGTATGTATGAGTGCTCTGTCTACATACATGCCTACATGCCAGTAGAGGGCATCAAATCCCATTACAGATGGTTGTGAACCACCATGTGGTTGCTGGGAATTGAACTCAGGACTTCTGGAAGAGCAGTCAGTGCTTTTAACTGCTGAGCCATCTCTCCTGCTCCCAAGCATACTAGTTTATAAGGAGCAATATATTTAGAGTGTTTTATTTTATTAGATTTATTTATGTGTATGAGTGTTTTGCTCAAATGTGTGTTGGTGTAGCACATACATGTCTGGTGCTTGAGGAGCAGAAAGTTGAATCTCCTGGAACAGGAGTTATGAATAGTTGTGAGCTGACATCAGGTGCTGGGAGTCAAACCCATGTCCTCTTCAAGAGTCATCTCTCAGTGTCCTACTGAAGGTACTTTAATAACAATATGGAGAGAGGGGGAGGGGAAGAGAACAGTGTGAATCGGATAATGTTGAAAAGAGTCTCCATTTTTAAAGCCAGCTCTATTTTGAACTCAGGCACGTGCATGAGTGCAGATACCCACCGATGACAGGGGTGTCACATGCCCCTGGAGTTGCAGGTGGTTGTGAGCCATGTCATGTGGGTGCTGAGAACTGAAGCTGGACCCTTGAAAGAGCAGAGTGTAAGCTTGACATTGAGCCATCTCTCCAGCTTCAACTTGTTTTTTTAAACTTACATGTTTTTGCGTTACTATAAAAGCCATGTTAATTAAAATTACATTTAGGTGAGTATGAATTCCTCAACTAATGGACCTGAACATGCCAGCATGTGGTTGGCATTCACCAAATGTAAATTTATCTGGTTTCCTTCTGTGGGGGAAGGTAGAAAGCCAGGACTCTGCACATGCTGAGGAAGTGCTCTACCACTGATACATAGCGAATTACATTTTTGCTTTATGTTCTTAATCCATATCAACAAATATAGACTAAAAGCTTATTTTAAAGCATATATTTTCTTGAGGGAGGGTTTTTTTTTTTGTTTTTTTTTTTATCTTTTTGTGATGATTTCTGTCCTAACAAAACTATTAAAAAGCAAACTGAGATTATTAGGTACTATTACATAGTTAATTCTTTGTCATCATTTATACTCAGTAAACTCTGGGATCAATGAATGAGGCTACCCAATATAACTCCTAAGTAGCAAGATTGTTCAGCTATTACCCTGGCAAAGAATACATCACATAGTGCCTTCCCATAGTCCTGTACTCTGTGACTTTTTGACAAATTTAAAGTGGTTCAGCTGACTTGATATAAAAGTAGCATTTAATAAGCTCTCGGGTATGAATGACTTAAGATAGATGTTTTAGTGTTCTATTGCTTCCAAGAGATCTAGTGGCAACTCTCGTAAAAAGACATCATTTGATTGGGACTGGCTTACAGTTTCAGAGGTTTGGTCCATTATCGACAAGGTGGGAATCATGGTGATGTGTAGGCAGAAAAGGTACTGGAGAAGTTGAGAGATCTGTGGGCAACAGGAGGAGAGAGACATTGGGCTTGGCTTGAACTTTTGAAACCTTAAAACCTACACCATGACACACTTCCTCCAACAAGGCCTCACCTTGTTGTTGTAAAAGCAGCACTGGTGACAGGAACCTTCTTTGGGTTTGTTGGGTTTTGAGGCTATATCAAATTACCCAGGCTTTGTAGCCGAAGGTGATGTCAAGTTTCAGATCTTTTCTGCCTACAGGAACTCTGGACTCACAGGCATTTAGAACCTTTTCTTCTTTCCAGATGGAATCTCGTTCTCCTGCCCCCACCCCTCTGTTACTGGGGGTAGAGGGAAAGCCATCTTGAATCCTGTCTTACCTAGGATGAAGATGTCTTTTGATAAGCTGTTGGCATGCTTCCTTACACATTGGAGTGTAGCCTTTAAAGTGGTTTGAACTGGAGGCTGGAGAAATAGCTCAGTGGTTAAGAACACTAGCTGCTCTTACAGAGGACCTAGGTTTGATTCCCAGTAGCCCCATGGTGGTTCCCAACCACCTGTAACTCAGAATCTCCGAAGTCACTAGGTATGCATGTTACGAACAAATATTTATGCAGGGAAATGCCATACATAAATAAGTAATCTTTATGAAATTATTTGAATTTCAGTATACACCATAATCCATAATAGTTCTTCAATTAAATATGTACACTCTTCCCTTCACTCCCACTTTGAGTGCTTGGTCTTTTTTTCTTTCTCATGGTTTATGATTTCTTCCCTGGTATCCTGAGTGCTGCTAGGGAGGCTGACAAATCACCTTAGTTTCCATGTTTACTAACTAGACTCCGTGCCTTCGGCCTTGTCAGAAAAATACCTCTTGGCTGCTCTGCTGTTCCACTCACTCACTTCAGGGAATTTTGGGTTGGTTTTCTTTGAGAAATTGATAATTAGATTTAGTTGCAGCTGGCTTCTGTTCTAGCATCCCTATTAAATTTGAAATCTAACTTAAATAGCAGTTGCCCTTGCTTTTAGCCTTCTGACTATGTGTATTCTCCAGTCCCAGTTTACTCTGAGAAGAGGAGGGTATAAGTATACAAATAATGGGTCTGTGGTCCAGGCGTCCTGTCCCACTGCTTCGGGACTGCACGTGGGTTGGTTGCCATACCTCAGTCAGTGTGTGAGCACTGAAGGTTGCTCTTCCTTGATCAGAATTACCTTCCCTGAGACTGGAGATCAGGTTTCTTAGTAAGTATACTTAACCAAAGGTAACCAAAGGTAAATTGACTGTGTAATTTTTTGCAAACCTAAAATAAAAAGAAAATCTTTTTAAGAACATTCTGAGATTGCTAATAATTTTCAAATATAGTTGAGAATACTCTGGATGCTGGGTGAGAGTGCTTGCTGTGCAGGCATGAGGCCTGAGTTCAGATACCCACCCTGCATCTAGAAAGCTAGATGTGGCTATCATTCCAGCCTAGCTGAAAGGTTAATAATTCAGGGGGGATCCTGTCTTCAGATACCAAGGTGGCAAACTTGAGCTTTGTGTAGCGTCCGCACAGGCACTGCCATGGCACACATGCACCACGTATGCACACAGACGAAAGAAGCAAAGAGATGTATCCTGCTTTTCAGAGACAGGAAGTCACAGATCTCAAACACCAGGTTCCCCTGTGGCACCATTTGACTTAGAAACGTTTCCATAGAAGTTTAGTATTAGGTTAGTTGAAGAAACTTAGTGGTCACTATCTTCTTAGAGTGCAGTCATCTTGGTGGCTGTCTGATAAATAGCTGTGTTCTGTCTGCCACAAATCACTGGGCTTTTTTCCTTGCTTACGAAAACTGTGATATTTTTCTTTTGTTTATTAAACAGTAGATACATCTTAGACAAAGCTATTAATTTTCTTTGGCACTATACCTTTTTCTTGAGAAGAATTTCTGAAATAAGAAAGTATAATTTGTCTGTTGCAAGTTGTGTGTGTCTAAAGAAAGAGAGAGAATTATAGCATTTAACATCTAGCTAGCTGTGCATCTAAGGAGTGAATAACTGAATCTTAGGCAAAAAGCCTTCCCATGAAAACAAACATAAGTTGTAAGGCAGAAAACAGGAATGCCAGCACAGCCCACGCCCACCACGGCTCACATCCGTTGCTTTATCTCTACTTCCTTAAGAGCTAAGAATTAAACATTTGGGGTCAGTTAAGAGTATCTTTTGAGCCTGTGGTGGTACACACCTTTTAATCCTAGCACTTGGGAAGTGGAGGCACGTGGATCTCTGTGAGTTTAAGGCCAGCCTGGTCTACAAAGCAAGTTCCAGGATAGACAAGGCTACAGAGAAACCCTGTCTCAAAAAACCAAAACCAAAAACAAAAACAAAAAACAAAAAACAAAGTGGGAGACGGGAACATCAGAAGAAGCTGAAATGTGGTTAGCAAGCAATTGTAAAATCCAGCACTTGGGAAACTGAGGCTGGAGGATGGTGGATTTGAGACCAGCTGGCACTTCAGAATGACCCCCTGTCTGAAAACAGGTATGCGTACTAGAGCATTTTGGTTTTGACTGGGAAAACAAGATGCTTATTGATGAGTGTTCAAGGTTGGGGTCCATAATGCGGTGAGCTCCCATCTGGACACTTGACGGAAGGCGGAAGGCGTGTTCACACACCTGCAGCCAAGATTGGAGTTCTTGAGCAAACACAGTGGAGTTGAGGGCAGTGATGGAGCAGGCTTGAGGAGAGCAACAGCTTTAGACAACTGCTGACCAGAGTCGGTGGACTGAAGGGCGGCTGCCAGCTGGAGTTTGGAGCCCACCAGAGCAGAGCCTCACTCACTGCCTTTCATTTGAAGCAGTCGTGTTTCTTCACTGTTTTTGTTTTTCCTTCAAAATGTATTTACTTACCAAGGTCTGTTTCCTTTGCAGTGTCTGGCCTTTCCCTGTCATTTTAAGCTTGTTAAAAATTTTTTTACTATGAAATATATAAAGTGTTACGAGGTAAAATAGTAGTAAGAAGCTATAATGGTACATAGAGACCTAGTCACTGTTTGGGTCTTCAGTGTTCTCTAGCTCGAGCAGTAGCCAGGAAGATGTGGCCTTGGATCTGGCAGCCGAGGTTTTGCTCACTCGTGAATGGGTGAGTTCTACAGAAGCTCTTGGGCACTTGTGATCTCACGCCCACCAGAAACTTCAAGGTGCAGTTTTTAAAACTTTTCATATTTGAAACAGTGTCTTTATGGCCTCATAAGAGCATATCATTAAGCCAAACCAAGGGCCATTCTCATTTCTTGAGTTTCTTCTAAAATTTAGCAGTTGTTGGCTCTTAAGACAGCTTAGCAGGTAAGGGTACTTGCCCCCAAAGCCTGGTGACCTGAGCTCAATTTCTCAAATGCACATAAAGGTAGAAAAAGGAGAAAACCAATTCCAGAATTGTCCTCTGACCTCCACTTATATGTCATTGTGCGCGCGCGCACACACACACACACACCCCTTTAAAAAATAAATAAAATAAAATTAGAACCATTATAAAGAAATCTCAAGGCTAGACAAGGCTACATGGTGAGCTCTGACACAAATGCTGCTGCTGCTGTAACTACTACTACTGCTACTGCTACTAATAATAATAATCATAAGGAAATCTCATTTTTCAACAAGTTTAAAATATCTGTTCTAATTGTTAGAACTAGCAAGTACTCAGTAACTGCTGACACATATAAGTTACTGAGCTTCGGCTTCCTGGCAGAATTGAGTCAAATAATAATTTAACTATTTCTTCAACTTACACATAAAGTATATCAGAAGAATTAGTATACTGCTGATTTGGGTACAGATTGTACCTGTATTTATGGAGTGTTTTGTTCTTGTGTGGCCACAGATGACCTCAAACATACCAGGTAGATGAGGCTGGTTTTGAACTCTTGATTCTGTAGCTTGTATGTCATAGGAACTAAGATTTTGGTTGTGAACCATCATGTATAGCTTACATTCGTTTATATTTTTTTCCTAGAAAATATACACCAAATTAAGCATAGTGACTTACATCTATAATCCCAGGACCCAGGACTGAGGCAGGAGGTTCACTATGAGTTTGAGGCCTGCCTGGGTTATATAGGGAGACCCTATCTTAAATCAGAAACAAGAAAAGCAATATGGTCATTGAAGCACAGCTAAGGACTAAAGATGAGCTTAGGTATTCCCTGTTTCACAGTAGAAGGAAAGAGCAGTGCTGTCCCGAGGGACCACACTCCTGTGGGTTTATGAGGGTTGTCAGTGGGGCAATAGACAATGGTTGTACAGTGTTTGCAGCAAATAGGCAGGCCTCCTAAGGGGTTTCATTGCAGCCACGACTGGAGAAAGCTGCAAGGACAGCATTTTCATGCTTCAGTGCAGAAGGTGCTCTGACCTTTAGGGAGTACAGCCCTTCTGGTAGCTGTCTCTTATGATTGTGGTTTTTCTAGATAGGATTTCACTTTGTAGTCCAAGCTGCCTTGATCCCAATCGTTTTCTTCCTGCCGTGGTCTCCTGAGTGTAGGGTTACAGTGTGTGCCCACAACTGGTCAGGTGGTTAAATTGGGTTGAGGTAAATCCTAATTATTGAACTTAGCAAGGCAGAGGCAGGCACATCTCTGTGAATTCAAAGCCAGCCTGGTCTATATAGTAAGTTTCAGGACAGCCAGTGCTATGTAGAGAGACCACATCTAAAAGAAAGAGAGAGAGAGAGAAAGAGAGGGAGAGGGAGAAGGAGAGGGAGAGAGGGAGAGGGAGAGGGAGAGAGAGAGAGAGGGAGAGAGAGAGAGAGAGAGAAAGAGAGAGAGAGAGAGAGAGGAGAGAAGAAAAGCAATGGAGTGGATTCCAGAGACAGCTTCTCAAAAATAGGGGAGACAAAGGTGGGACACGGCATTTTCCCACCTGATTTCATTCGTATCTGACCTGTGTTCTGCGCCTGCACGACTGTCCGCCTGCGAGGGCTCCTTTAGTACAACCTTTTAATCATGAGCTGAGATGCTCCTCGAGTGCCTTTACTTTATCTCACTTCTCAGTGCTGCCAGGTTTCTGTTTTGAAGGCATTTTACAATCGTATCTCCAAAACAGACACGCAGTAGTGTTGTCTGAACGAAGTAAATTCTGCAGTTGGTGTTGGTCTTCAGTAATGGTGATGCTGAGCAGTTCAACTGTGTGTTGTGATTGTGACTTTTAAACTTACTGTACTCAATAAAATGACAGGAGAGACTCGTGAGACCTTCTTGACCCTGGTGTTCTGTGCTCAAACTCCTACATGTATGCCTGGGAGACAATGACAAATGAGAGAATGTAGCACTCAATAGAGCAAGCTCGACAGAAGCAGTAGATAAGCTGGCTCTGTAAAATATGTGTTGGCTTGCAGGATTACTGGGTAGACACAGGGTTTTGTGTATGCTGTGTGGAGAGCCTGGTATAAGGCCCAGCACATAGTGCTAATAAACTTTACTTATGCTTAATAATACTGTTGCTGTCATCCAGCCTATTGTGGGAAAGGTGGGAATTTAAATCAGAGCATCTATGCTTATGGGGTATAGTTAAACCTATATCCATGGAAGCTGGAGATGGCTCAGCAGTTAAGAGCACTGTCTGCTCTTCCAGGAGTCCTGAGTTCAATTCCCAGCAACCACATGGTGATTCACAACTGCCTGTAACTATAATCCTTTAGGATCTGATGCCCTCTCCTGCTGTGTACATGCAGACAAAATACCCATATATATATAATACATTAATAAGTCATTTTAAAAAACATAACCGTGCATGAAGAAATTTAGAAAGTCAGACCAGAGATCCTTGGTCAGAGCTAAAGAGCATTTAGCAGGGTCCAAGAATATAAAGATTTCCAGTTGTCAAAAGCTGTGTAGATACTATCAGAAGGAGAATCAGGCTGTTGGTGTGATGGGCATGAGACCATTGATTGACCTTTAAGAATGCAGTTCCAGTAGAGTGTTTGACTTGAGTTCTAGAAGAGTTTGGCTGGAGAAAGATGGAAGATTAATATTACTCTAACAAACTGTTCCAAAACAAATGTTTCTTGTATTCCTCAAGAGCTTGGTAAAAGACCAGCAATATCAGCCTGGGCTCAGGCTTTACACACACACACACACACACACACACACACACACACACACACACACAGAGAGAGAGAGAGAGAGAGGTGGGGGGGGAGAGAGAGAGAGAATGAATGAATATTTTTTACAAAGAAAGCCATGGCGTGCTCCAGTTTGGCTAGGTGGTACCCATTCTGATGGAGGTCCTGAATTCAATTCCCAGCAACCACATGGTGACTCACAACCACCTATAGTGAAATCTGGTGCCCTCTTCTGGCCTGCAGGCATACATGCAGGCAGGACATTGTATACATAATAAATAAAAAAATAAATCTAAAAAAAAAAATCTAAAAACCGACGATTGGTCTTTCTTTGACCTAGCATGTGAGCCGAGAGGGACAGGGTTTGGGCTGGTAGTTCTGTGCTACAGCAGACACTGTGCCTCACAGAAAGTAACAGGCTGCCAGGAGATGTTACTTGAAATGCATATTTCAGTGTCATATGATCAAAGCAAATTACATTCACCTAACCCCAGCTCTTCCAACCTGTGGGATTCAAAAAGGACGAGGTACCAGTAGTTTTTGTTTAATATCTATTTTTCTTACTTTTACTTATGTTTGTGGCTATCTTTGTAAATAATGCCACTTGTGTGGGGGCCAGAGGAGAGTGTGAGATCCTTTGGCACTGGAGGTCCAGGCAGTTGAGAGGTGTAGGTGGTGTAGGTGAAAGGAGCTAAAGTCAGGTTTTCTAGAACAGCAAGTACCTTTAGCCACTGATTCATCCTTTTATCCACAGTACGGAGTGATAAGAGCAGTAATGGGGAGTGCTAAGCACCCATAGAGATGTGTCTTATTCTCATTTAGGAAGTGATCTTTGCTTCTCTCAGACCCAGTGGGAGCAATAAATGACATATTCTTCACTACTTAAAAGTCCATGTTCTCAGCAATCATATCCAAAAGTGTTCTGCAGTAGAAACAGCTCCATGAAGTGTACTATTTTTATTTTCTCTGGAAATGTGCTTCCAGATTGTCTGGTAGATTTTGCCCTAGTCAGAAGGAGGAAATTTCAATAACTTGTCTACTGTCCCTAAGCAGACCGAACCCGATACTTTTGCATGCTAAGCAAGTACTCTGTCTCTGAGTTAGCTCCCCAGATCTCAATACTTTATATATAGGGAGCACCAGTGCTACATTTACAATTAAGTAAAGTGCCCTGGAGAGCCCACAAGTTACCCAGTCATGTATGTCAGTTCCACTTGCTTGCTTTTGTGGATCAGTAAATCGTCCTGAACAACGGAATCAATTGACTGCTCTATTCTCTTTTGCTCTACATGTCTAATATTTTTTAAATCATCACTAAATATTATTAAAAGGAACTACAGGAAGATATAAAATATTTAAAATATAATTATATTTCCAAAATTGATATTGAATTAAGCATTCTTATAACAGATCTTTTTTTATAAAGATGTTTCTTTTTTATTTTATTTTATTTATTTATTTATTTATTTATTTATTTATTTATTTATTTTGTACATTGGTGTTCTGCCTGCTTGTAGTATGTGTGAGGGTATCATATCTGCTGAAACTAGAGTTATAGACAGATGTGACCTGCCATGTGGGTGCTGAGAATTGAACTCGGGTCTTTTGGAAGAACTGCCAGTGGTCTTGACTGCTGAGCCATCTTTCCAGCCCCCTTATAACAGATCTTAATTTTAGCCTGGGAAAGCAATATTTATTTTGGCCTTTCCTTGTATGGGAAAAATATGTTTTTATTTTTAATTTTTTGAGATTTATTTTTATTTTAAATATATGGATGTTTTGCTTGCATATATATCTATGCATGTCTGCATGCATGCTCCATGGAGGTCAGAAGATGTTAGATACCCTGGAACTGGAATTACAGATGGTTGTGTGCCACCATGTGGGTCCTGTGATTTGAACCTGGATCCTTTGGAATAGCAGTCACTGCTCTGAACTGCTGAGCCATTTCTCCAGTTTCTTGTTTTGTTTTTGAGACACAGTCTCCTGTATCTCAGGCTGCCTGCCCTTGTATATGGGATAATCTTGAAATCCTGATGCATGTAGTTTAGCCTTCCTGTATTACCACACCTCATCCTATACCACACCTCGTGCTTAGGACCAAACCCAAGGCTTCATGCTTAACTCTACCCACTAAGGTACATACCCAGCTCCCCGCTTTTTCTAGTTCTGACCTTGAACTAGCAGTGACCTAAGTAGTTATTTTACTATGTTAAATACCTATAGATTACTTATTACTTAAAAGCAGTTTGAGAGCTGAAGAGATAAAGAGCTTGACACACAGCTTGAGGACCAGAGTTCAAATACCTAGAACCCATGTAGAAGCTGTGTGATAGCACATACCTGTCTGCTGTCCTGAATGAAGCAGGAGGATTCCTGGACCGTCTGTGGCCAGTAAGCCTTGGATTCACATAGAAGACAAAAAAGAGAACTCTATCTCAAAAGAAGGTGGAAGCATGGGCTGACACGAAGCTGTCCACCGACTGCACATTGTAAGTCTACGTGAGCTCACACACAATTGTTTTTCTTAAAAATAAAACAGCTTGGGACCGGGAGAGATTTCTCAGTGGTTAAGAACACTTGTTGCTCTTGTGGAAGATTCAGGTTTAGTTCTAAGCACCACAGGGTAGTTCTCAACCTTCTGTAAATCTAGTTCCGTGGCATCCGACATCCTCTTCTGCCTCTGAAGATACTAAACATTTTCTCTCTCTCTCTCTCTCTCTCTCTCTCTCTCTCTCTCTCTCTCTCTCTCAAAACTTCTAAGAAACAATATTGGAATATTTGAGTTTACTGGAAGAATTGTTTGAGACACTTTACCTCTCTCTCCTGTTGTGTAAAGCACACTTACCCTGTAGAACTGTGGCTAATACTTTGCCAAAGATGCTTTAAAAAAATTTGCACAAAAAGAAATTTAAAATTTTAATTGCCATGTTATTATATTCTTCATTAATGCATCTATCAATCACAGTGGCTCTTTGAATGCAGTTGAAATTTCTAAGGAAAAAGGGAGATTTTCGTCCCTTGAATGCTATTGGCCACATGCCCAGGTGGTCTACTGCCCCTCTTGAGGTAACTAATTTATAGTCTGCACCACTGGCCTTGCCTGCTGAGCTCCGCAGTGACACGCTGTGTGCGCCATCCCGGCCTCCCCTCTCCTCCGCTCTTCCTCTGTTTGCATTTACTAGCTTATCTTTAGTGACTATTCAGTCTAATTCTTATGTAAAGGTACATGTGACCAGGACTGATAATTAACGTGTTAAAAATTCTTAACAGTTTCTGTGACAGCACCTTTATTTTTTTTCAGAGCATTCCTTTGTAAGGAATTATATCCAACATTAACTCCAATTTTTTTCTACTTTAAAAAGAATGAAGCTGGAGGACTGACTTAGTTTGTTATTAGAGAAAATGCTGACAAATTAATTCAATTGATTTATGATCTGTTTTTAGCAATAAATTACACTTCTGAACAGAGTATAATTCCTTCATTGAAAAGTATCAGTATTCAGCAATGAGAGGACAAACAACCCAATTAAAACATATTAGCAAAGGATTTGGTGAGGTGATACACAGTGGCATGCAAGCACATGAAAAATGTTCAACTTGTCATTGGGATACTTGAATTATGCCACACCAACGAGTCCTCCATAGTGTGCCTGTTCACGTGGCTCCCAACACTCGGGCTGTGCTGAGGCGAGCTGCTCAACTCCAGGTGGCCGGGAAAGCAGGAAAGGGTAGGTGGGTGACCTTGCAGAGATTTATTTCCTTCCAGTAGGCCCCAACTCCTAGTTTCCACTAACTTGCAATGATGCATCATGGGATGAGGCCTCCCGCCCTCCTGAGCCTTCCAAATGCACTGCCCCAACCAGGTCTGCGGCAGGTTTGAACCTCTATTTTTTTTTTTTTAATTTTGACTTCTGGGCACCCACATGTGGGGGAGTGCGTGCGTACGTGATTTGGGAATTTTACACATGACTAATGTATTTGATTGCACCCATCCCTCAGACCTGCCCGTCCAGCCCCCCCTGTCTCCTCTGTCTGCCTCTTTTCCTTCTCAGCTTTCATATGTTCTTTTAAACTCACTGCATCCACTTAGTTCTGTGTGGCTTTTGTCAGGAACCACATCCAAAGGAAGTGGACTTCTCCCACAGCAGCCACAGTTCCCACTGCAGGGCTGAGGTGGACTCCCAGCCACTTCCCATCAGTACTCCATCTTGTGCACGTAGCCCTGCAGCTCAGGGTCTGTTCTTGCTGCTCATCCTTATAAAGTTCAAGATCAAAATGGATACTTATGTTTTAATTAAATAATTTATCCCACTTACTCATAGCCAATTTACCTGTCTTCTTTCTTTTTTCTTTTTTAAATGTTCCCACACGTCCTAAAAACATGCTCTTTTACAGAAAAAAAGGAAACCATTATCTTCTGTAAATATTAAACAAATGACAAATCTATTATTAGCCAAGGAAATTAAATCTCAACCCAGGCTCTGCTTGACTTGGACTTTCTTAACTCTAGACAGCAAAATACGTGCAGCGTTTCTAACGGAGACTTTTCTCCTGTCTTTAGTAAAAGAACTATCTTATTGGCCAAGTAATGTGTACAGGTGAGGAGGAGCATGAATAGATGAGTGTGTACACATGGGAAGTTTGTGCAAATGAGTGTGAACAGGTGAGAGTGCATACAGAAGAAGAATGTGAAAAGATGAGGCGTGTGCACAAATGAGATGTGAAAAGTAGCAGACAGTTTTCCTTCCGTTCCAGAAACGAGTCCAGAAGTAACTAAGCGAAGGCAGAGTCCTTGTGTTCTAAGTAAGTGGATAACAAAGAAGTGTGCAGTTTCCTTCTTCTTAGTTTTAGAGGAGATGGGAGGCTGAAGAGATGACAATGCAGTTAAGACATGCGCTCTTCCAGAGGACCCACCTTCGGTTTCCAGTACCCATGTGTAGCAGCTCATAGTCCTGTAACTCCTGCTCCGGGACATCTAATGCCCTCTTGTGGTCTCTTTGGGTACTGTACGCATGTAGCATTGCACATGCATGCATACACATAAATAAAAATAAATCTTAAAAAAAACTAAGCTGAGCAGGCAGACTTGTTGTTTAGACCTTTCATTGAGTCCGCAGTACAGCTACGAGTGGCTCTTCCATCCCAAGGCTGCATCTCCTTAATGTATTCTGCCCTGTATATAGAGTTTTCATTCTACATTTTCCACATACAGCCATTGCAATTTTTCTAAATTTCTAACAGTGAAAATATGGTTAAAGATTAACCACTCTGCCTACTTTTTTCCTATTATGTAAAAAAGGAGTATAAAATATAAGGGCTAATACAGATGTAACCACACATTTCTCCTCTAGCTCAGAAGTTGAGATGACTCCTGGCAGCACGGACTCAGGACACTGATGGTGACCAGTGCATCTTTGCCGCCTTTTGTTTGCTTTGAGATGGGGTCTCAGTGCTCACTGTGCCTAAAACTCACTGTGCAGACCACACTGGCCTCCAGCTTGCCTCCAGAATGCAGGGATTAAAGGCATGACCACCAGGGCCAACTGTTTTGTTCTGTTTTGTTTTGTTTTGTTTTGTTTTGTTTGCTGCCTGTAATGTCTTACCTCACACTTTGATTTATATGTGGTTGGGTAAATGAATTAGAATTCATCCATGAATGTCCATGAGTGCACTTTCTTTTATTATGCAGAAAAGTTTATTCCACCCCATAGGGTGGGTGCTTTGAAATAGAAATATGTAGTTACTCACACTGACTGATTATAACACGCAGTGCGACCTCAGCTAGCAGCTCAGGTGAAATCTCTCTATTTGAGAGATTTGAACACGACTTGAAAATTTTAAGTTGGTGAGGCACACAGCTTATAAACTAATTGAATTAGTTGTAAATTATCTCATGTAAATAGCAGAATTTAGAAAAGACTGGAAGAAGAAATAGAGAATTTTTAAAGTCTTAAGTCAGTCTTACTGACTGGCCTTAGAAAAAAAGGTCAGCTTGCTCATGAATGACCTGAGAACTGGATATTCTCAAATTCAGAGCTTCTGAATTCTCCTAGTAAGCAAGTATGTTTTAGTAGCTTCCACTCCCTACAGAGGAAGGGTATGAGGCCTTTCTCATTATAATTAGTTTCCTCCTAAGCAGGTGTTTATGGACTAATTGGATTCTTAAGTCATTCATCTCTTCCAATTACTTATTCCAGACGTTTGTTGTTTTGTGAGATTATTATCTCTAAAAGAACAGCAGCTTGAAATACAAAATGTCTTTGAGTATTTCCTGGATAGTCAATGGAAACTCCCCTACCCCATTCTTGACTTTTTTTTTTTTTTTTTTAAACACAGTTTCCACTTCCTGGGAGTTGAGCTCACAGGCATGGCCACAAGGTCAAGCACATTCTAGTATTTTCTCATCAGAAAGATTTGTATTAAATGCCCGAGAAGATGAAGTTCTTAGCTAACCAGAGAGACACCTTAGCTTACTGTCTGACATATTGTTATGTACTAGAAGGAAATACTAGAAGTTGTGCCTCTTTCTCGTTACAAGAGCCTCTGTTTTGAATATTAATTATGAATAAATTGGCCTCAGATTGTGGATGGAATTGGGTTTCAGATTGAGGTATTTGAAAATAAGTCTCTTGCAGAGTGAATGTTAGGACCCAGCTAGGTCAAGTAAGTCAAGGGCAGGGGTGACATTTTCAAGATTACATGCCACTGAGAAGTGAAATAATAAATATGTAATAACTGAAAAATGACAATATGGCAGGCTTAGGGCGTCTCACAGACATGCCTTCGGTGTGTTGAGTAAAACGTGTGTGCTGGTATAAATTCTAATGAGAACCTCGCTGAACTCTGTTTTTTGGTTTTGTAGTCTGTCTGTCTGTCTGTCTGTCTGTCTGTCTGTCTGTCTGTCTGTCTGATACATATTGTGTTTTGGCAGGATGTATGTATTATCCTTTTACAGTGTACCTTTTACAGTGTATGTGCCTGGTACCCACAGTGACCAGAAGCAGTTCAATCCTCTGGATCTGTGGCTACAGATGGCTATGCCATGTGGATGGTGGGAATCAAACCCTGGTCCTCTGCTAGGGCAGTATGTGATCTTAACCACTGAGCCAAATCTAACTCTTCTTTTTGGTTTCTAGGAATGCTTTGGTTTTTGTCTATGTATACCCACTTTGGAGAGTTGGTTCTCTCCTTTTTCCATGGGCTTCAGGGATTATATTCATGTTGTGAGGCCAGAATGGCAATGACCTTTACCAGCTGAGCCCTCACTGGCCTTCTTTTCTTTCTTAATGAGGCATGCCTTGTTAGGATTCCCCACGGATTTGAGGTTTATTGGCTCCAGCAGTGTGGTGGGTTGTGTGTTGTGTCTCCACAGCTTTTCTTGACTTTCTCCTGACCATATGATTAGTGCTGGCATTGAGACCCACTGGACAGAACTGTACAAGGTACATGAGAATTCCCTCGTTGTTAGTCATAGTTTTCTGTACATAAATAATGGGTCTGCTGTTGGGAAGTGGGTGTGAAGTGTAGATTTTTCACTGACACGTGTGCTCTCAGCACAGCTACCCCTAATGGATTTCATCTTGAAATTGTCAGTGGCCGGCTTTCCCTTTAAGTGGTTCCCACATATCCCAGGCCATTAGCCATTTCCTCCTCTGGGCTCACAAATCAGGTTATGTTTTAATGATTTGTTTACAGCCTGCTTTCTCCTGTTAGGCTGTCAGTTGGGCCTGTGATGACCTTGCAAGGAGGGACTTTATCTTCCTCCCTGTATTCCCATGGCCCACCACACTGGAAACACTGAGTAAGCTTGTGAAGGGCCCGAGAGAGACTTCACAAACTCTGGTAACATCATAAACCAAATCTTGGCTGACTTGTCACTTGTTGATATCTCTGGTAATTCACAGGCTCTTTGAACAGATCTCTTGCTTCATTTTACTGTTTTCTTGAGGGAGTGCTGTGTGGAGCCCCTGAACCACTGTGTGATACTGCAGATACTGTGCTAGGTGTTTGTTCTATTTTAAAAGTCCTGCTTTGATCACGTGTAAACCAGATATGCTAGAATAATGGAAAGGTTGCTCTTTAGTACATTATTTTGTTCATCTGGGTGGTGGATGTTTTTGTTGTTGTTTGTTTCCAGGTTTATAGTTGTTTGATTGTTTCCTTAAAACAGGATAGAATGTCATGGTTTTAATGTTCATATATTTGAGCCCAGGTCATTTAAGTGTTGGCACTATTTTGGAAAGCCCTGGAAGCTTTAGAAGGTGGACCCTCAAAGGCTATCCTTGGCCCCTGGTCCCTGTGTGTTTTTTTCTCTGCTTCCTGGTCTGCTGTGGTGTGGTCAGCCTGTAACACACGATCCTCTCTGTGGTGTGGT
>JANHMN010000008.1:70982193-71012881 GCA_030674055.1 Rhabdomys pumilio | reverse complement strand
CTGTAACACACGATCCTCTCTGTGGTGTGGTCAGCCTGTAACACACGATCCTTCCTTGAGGAAGTGAGCTGCTTGGGTATGACATCCCTGACATGATGGAATGCAGATAACTGAAAATAAAGCTTTCCTCCCTTAAGTTGCTCCTGTCAGATATTAGGCCTAAGCCATGCAAAAATAACATATAGAAAAAATCAGTATCAGGGGAGTAAGCACTGTAACTAAACCTGACAACATTATTATTCAGTTTTGAGAACTGGTGTATAGAAGAATATGAAAGAGTTTGAAGGCAAACTAGAGCACCCCTAGAATGCGTTAAGCAGAGCTAAGTGGACCATTCTGATAGGAGTTTGGAAAACTAGAACCTTATAGAGATGCACAGTAAAGACTGTTCTGTGAGGTTTAAGGGGAAACAATGACTATTAGAATTGGGCTGGAAACCATTCATGTTTTATTCTAGCAATGACTCTGTCTAGTTTGTGCATGTCTGAAGCCTTGAGAGAGTATACATTGAAAAATGATGCAGTGTTCAGGCTATACCATGCTAGTGCTAGCTTCTTTTAACCAAGTTTGCAGTGAGAATTAGCAAGCTTTTAAAAAGCAGAGCAAATACATGGGGAAACATATAGTTTAGCCAGAAAAGTAGCTTCTTTAAAGTTGCGGGCAAAGAAACCATTAAAGAGAAGCCAAACAATTTATACAAGAGTGTTTAAAGTTCAGGAATTGAGAAGTCCCCATTCCTGATACCAAAATGTATATATTCTAGGTTTTCTAGAAGATCAGAACTAAAATAAAAAGTGTGTGGAGGGGGAGAGAGTGTGTGATATAAGGAGATTTATTAGCATGGCTTACATAATAGATGACGGGGTAGCTGTGTGATGGCTACCTGCACACTGGAGACTCAGTCCCTGGTGCTGAATCCATATTGAAAGGCTGGCACTGCTGGGACCTGATGTCCATAGATGATGGTAACAGTGACCTTGAGCTCAGAAAGAAGAGAGCTTGCACATGTGCCCTGACTTCCTCTTCTTAATTATATACATAGAATTTCCATCTGCATTCATGGTGAATCTGTCTCCCATCTCCCACAAGGTAACCACATGCCAATCCTCTTTAGAAATGCCCTCCAAACAGACCGAGGGTTGTGCTCCTCCATTCCTAGACATCTCTCGGTGGAGTCATTTTGCTGTTTAAGTCCAGCAGTCACAAGAGCCTCACTGTATAGCTACAGCTAGCCTTTCCTCATAGTCTCTGGTCTCGACACTCCTAGATGTTGAAGTAGAAACATGCGTCATCCCATTCGTCTTAGTGAATTTTTAGGCTCTTTGTTACAAAGCTGTCCTGATGAGGAAATCTTCATTAGATAATAGGAAATATAATTGCTTTGAGAGATAATAAGCCTAATAGCTAGGCAGCAGTGGTGCATGCCTTTAATCCCAACCCTCAGGAGGCTGAGGCAGTTGGATCTCTAGTTTGAGAACAGCCTGATCTAAAGAGGAAGGACAGCATGGGCTACACAGAGAAATCATGTCTCAAAAACCAAAAACAAATTTAAAAAAAGCCTTCTATATTTTAGCGATCTCATTCTAAGTTAATATGACTTCTGGTATTTAAAAGGGATTCTCCTTTGCCTTTGGATTGTGAGGGAAGTTTTATTGATCTCTTTTTGGTGTTCTAGAGAGTGGGGTTGTTTTCTTTATAGTGTAAAAAGTTTAAGTTGAATATAATTGAAATTAGCAAAATCTTAACCTAAAAAAGGAAAGAAGGATTCTGAGCCATATGTACGACCTTCTGGTTTTAGCAAACTGTTGGCCTGCTTTCCTTATAGTTAAGACTACATAATGAAGCAATTTTGTCCTCTGGTTTTAATTTTTGTTAAGACAGTTTCATAGAGAAGGAATGTTTTAGCACCCATTAGGTTGTGTGTTAGATTTGGTGTAAGACAGCTCCAATTAACATACTTGAAAAGTATTATACCATTAGCATTCTAACAAGTTATTTACGGCATGTTTGGTAAAGTGGTTTGCCCATTCTTGTATAAATTACTGTAAAAGAGGCATGAATTATAGAAGAAATACAGTCAGCCATTAAATGAGTCAGCTTTTGATTATGTGGCTTTACGTGACTTTCATGGTTCTCACAATAAGCCCATAGAATTATATTATTAGACTTATTTTCCATAAGAGAAGGCTGAGGCAAGGTGACCTGTCTGTGGTCAGAGAGCTGTTGAGAAGGCACTGAACTTGAAAAATGCAGCATTCCACTCGGGCTGGTGTGCCATGACCACTGGTTAAGGTGGACTCCTTCCTGCAGGTCTACACACTCAAAGACAGGCAGTGTGGCAGCACAACACATCACCCTGTTATGTTTGCAAGGGAGAAAAATGACTGTCAGTGTCCAGCCTAAGCCAGGATAGAGGGAAAGAAGAAATGGGGTGGAGGACAATATAAATCTAAGGCTCAGTCTTTCCCTCAACTCTTCAAGACTTCCCGAGCTCCATCTAGTGTTAGCTATGTGTCACTGTATCTGTTTCAGTCAGCTGCTGGGTGGAGCCTCTCAGAGGAGAGCTGTGCTAGGCTCTTGTCTGCAGGCATAACAGTAGTATTAATAGTGTCAAGGTTTGTTTCTTGCCCATGGGATGGGTCTTAAGTTGCACCAATCATTGGTTGGCTATTCCCTTAGTCTCTACTCCATCTTTTATCCTGCACTTCTTGTAAGAAGGACACATTTGAAAGATTTTGTGAATGGGTTGGTGTCCTTATCCCTCCACTGGGAGTCCTGCCTGGCTGCACGAGGTGGCTGCTGCAGGCTCTATTTTCCCCACTGCTAGATGTCTCAGCTACAGTCATCCCCATAGACTTTCTGGAGCCTTCCCCATCCCAGGTCTTTGGCATGTCCTAGAGATGCCCCACCCTCTGCCAATTCTATTCTCTCTCTTAGCCCTCCCTACACCTGACTTCCCCTACCCCATTCTCCTTTCCCACCCAGTTCCCTCCCTCCATCTACCTCTGATGACAATTTTATTTCCCCTTCTGAGTGGTAGTCAAGCATCCTCCTTGAACCCTTGTTATTTAGCTTGTTGAGTATATGAATTATAGCGTGGGTCCTATACTTTATGACTAATATTCACTTATAAGTGAGTACTTACTACGCATATCATTTTTCAGTCTGGGTTACCTCACTCAGGTTGATATTATCTAATTCCTGAGGAACCCAGAAGGGATAGGTACTCTACAAGACCAACAAAGTCAACTAACCTGGACTATTGGGGGCTCCCAGAGACTGAACCAACCAAAGAGCATACATACATGGGCTAGACTTAGCATCCCCCCTCTCCCACACATATGTAGCAGATGTGCAGATGGGTCTTCTGGTGGGTATCCCAACAACTGGAACTGCAGCTTAACCTAAATCTACTACTGCCTGTGGATCCTGTGCCCCTGACTAGCCTGGCTTCAGTGGGAGAGGATGTCCTTAGTCCTGCAGTGACTTGAGGTGCCAGGGTTGGGGGACCTCCCCATCTCAGAAGAGAAGGGGAGGAGGGAGGGGCTGTGTGAGGGGGAATTGGGAGGAGAAGAGGAGCTGTGATCAGTATCAATGACGAACTCTGGGAGGAGGTGAGAAACACTGCAGCAAGCTCATCTATTCACTACTGCAAGCTCCTTTAATACCCTCCACCCACGCCCCATTGGTCCCAAGAAAGCATCACTTCTAGGCAGCAGTTCCTGATTGGCTGTCATTGTCTGTGCCAGCAATCCTTGGTCTCTCAGACAGTCTTCAATTAGGTCCTCCTGCAGGAGATGCATGGCTGCACAGCCCCGGTGTTTGCATAGAGATGGCCCCACCGTTCCTGCTTCAGATCAGGAAGTGAATAAATAAATTAATTACCAGAAAAAAATTAGGATAGCAAAAAAAGAATAAAGAAGTTTATGGTTCCTTCATTTAAAAACAAAACAAAAATAACTACAGCTATACACACTCTTTGAGATTCATTCTGTATCTAGGTGTTACCACATGTAGCTAAATACAGAAAAAAGCAATAAAACAGTCAATGCCATGGTTTGATTTGGGTTTTTTGTTTGTTTGTTTGCTTGTTTGTTTGTAGTGAGAAATTTAAAAAAAAAAAAAAAAGCATCTATTAAGGTTACCTAACTGATAGGATGTCGTCAAAGAATGAAAGAAAGTTAGGAAAGTTAGTCACTGTGGTGGCCTCCTGTGAATTCCTGCCTCTGCACACAAACTTTGGCCAGGATGTATTTCAACAGAATGTCTTTTGGTCATTAACATAACAGTGTGGGGCAGTGCTGCCTCCCAGGCTTGCTTTAGCAGCTGGTGGAGACCTCCCCTAGGGAGATGCACTTTGGGGTCATAAGGTACTTGACACAGACATAGTCTCTCAGAGCAACTACTATTGTTTCTGGGTGGTGAAAGTCCAGGAATTTGTTGAATTTTGAAACAATAAGTAGTGACTTTGGAAACAGCAGAGTGGGTGGGGACATTTCAAATGGAGTCTTTTTAGTTGGTATGCTTACAGAAATGGAAAATGCCCAACTATTTAGAGCACTTATTTTAAATTTTTCACTAAGCATTTTCTTCAAAGCTATCAGTAATCATATACCTTGATATATATTTACCCTATGCCAAAGTTAAGGAAATTAACGTCAGATTTTGTATTGGTTTGGTTTTGTTTTATTTTGTTGGCTAGAAAGCAAGCTTAATCATAATCACATTCTTCCTTGAGAAACTGCTTTAATTTGCGGCTGCAATGACAGGCTAGAGTGACGTCAGTGTAGTGTCAGACTTCAGAGTGGCAGGCCAGCCTGAAAGCCACAGTACATTTCCTTAGTGTTTGGTCCTCACAGGACTTACCCGGAGCTGCTCAGAGACAAAGGAGTTGAGCCTTTCACCCCAGGTCCTCTGTGCCTGTAGCTGAGTCTTGAAGGATGTGCTTGTGACTGAGGAGGTGAGTGAGTCTCCTTCCTCCTGCCTTTGCTGTTGCCCCAGTGCCACGCAGAGTGCCTCGTGCAGACGCTTTGCTTATCATAAATAGTTCTAAGCTGTTATAGCCACGTAAATATGTTTGATTTTTGGATGACTTGAACATTTTAAGATATCAGTGTTAGAAATATCTTCCTCTTAGCATGTCCTTAACATCCAGCTACGTAAATACATTGTAGACATGAATTACTTTAAAGCCAAGAATTTTTATTTAAAAAAAAAAACCTCATTTTTATCTTACTTAATTTTTTAACTTACTCAAGTGAAAAGTTGAATAATCCCCACCTCAGAATTAAATGAACAATTCCTAGATATTCTTATAGAAAATGTAGGCAATATTATTGCATAATATCTTAAATGTTTAATGTAGTATAAGTTGATGAACAATTAGTTAAAATTGCCTCTGTTTCTCTCATCCAGGGGCTGTTTCTGTGGGGTGATTCAAAGCAGCAACCCTTACTAACCTAAACTTTCAGAACAAAATACTAGCAGAAAATTTTGTATTAGAGGCAGTATTTTTCCCATTAAAAGAAATTTTAGAGACATGTGGCACTGCCAATTCATGTTTCTTTGAATTATAACATAAATGGATTTAGTTTGAAAGCATTGATAAAGAAAATGGTGTGTTGTGTGAGCCTGCTGCTGTCTTTCCGAAGCTCTTTACTTACAGGTTCTTGCCTGTCTTATAGATGTGTCCTGCTTATGTTGTCCATAGTGGAGCTCCTGGAGCCCTGGCCTGTTGACATGTATCACAACATGCTTTTCATGAAGGTTCAGAAGCAGTTTCGATTTCAACTTGTTAAGAATATATGTTTTATATGAGGAGGTGGCAATAATTCTTAACAAATAATATGTCTTGCTTCAATTTTATATAGCATAAAAATGAATTACTATATATATTTTATATGAATAATGTATTATATGTTATAAGATACCAAATTTAGGGTCTAGATTGCTGCTTTAGCAATACAGTATATTTTACTATATATTTGGAAGTATAGAAGTAGGGTTTCAAGTTCATTTTACTTGACTGCTTTTAAGAGTCAGTTTTTTTTTTTTTTTTTTTCCCTGAACTTACTGAATTTTTCAGCTTCCACCTAAGATTCTGCCCAAATCTAGAAAATTCAAGAAGTGCTGTATATGGAAAAGTCACGAGTATTTCTGTTCCCTTTAAAAATTTATCATGAATTCACTTAAAATATTTTAAGATGTTTTAAAAGCCTGCATTTTAAACCTAAGCAGTGCATTGGTTACTGTGGTCTGATTCCTTGGAACAACAGATGAGGCACACAGCTAAGACAAAGATGTGTTTGAGGCATTATGACATCAGAGGTCATGGCTGCTACCAAAGTTCAAAGGAGAGGAATCTGTTGTAACTTCTTTTGGAATGAACAGGCAGTTAACTGACAAAAAGATGGTAAGCATAGCTGTAGGCAGATGATGTAAAATGGACCTAAAAGTTTCTGTGACTCTAAAGTAGTAGAAGATGTATTTAGTGAGTTTAGTGTGGTAAACTCAGATGAGTTTACTATCTCAGCCCTTTTCAGGCTCAAACTATATATTTTGTTCTCTTGTGATGAGCAAAACAAAACATTGGGCACATTAGCTGCTTAGTAACATTGTCAGCATACATAACTAAAGTTACTAAGCAAGTTGAAAGAAGAGAAATGCCTTCCCCTTTGTATTAGAGAGATTCCATCTTACTGTGAAGTTAGAAGCCTGCACACCCTAGAGAGCCAGCTGAGGGTCATTGTTCTCCAGACAGGCCCTGCCGTAAGTCCCTGACCTGGGCCTACACATCTGCCCACGAGGCTGGTTGTTGCCACTCTGTTTATCTGCTAAAGGAAGTGGCTCTTCTGGGTTGGATTTTTATCCCACTCTTGCCCTGGGTGCTACACAGCAGCATTGTTTGTTGACTAATCTGAACAGTAAGAGCTTGGGTAAATCTCCGCCACCCATATTTTGTCTATAGGTAGGTTACTCCTTGTTACTGTTTACTTGTATTTGGGGCTGTGTTGCTAGTGCTCACTGAATGAATTAAAAAGAAATAAAGCATTTTCTGTGCAAAGAATGATGCATCCTTTTTAAAGAAAATTGATCTTGTTTCCCATGGCTATTATTTGACTTAATTTTCATGAAATAGTTGTTTCAATACAGCATGTGTAGTTTCTAAAAATAAGTAAATACAGTGGAGTGAAGAAAGGGTAAATTAAGAAGATAGGGAGTTGGCTCAGTGGTTAGGAGCTCTTCGGGAGAACCCAAGACTCTCATCAGCATCTGCATGGTGTCTCAACCATGTATAACTCCAGTTCCAAGGAATACACCTCTCTCTGCTGGCCTCCTCAGGCACTGCATGTACCTGGTACACTTAAATACTTGTGACAAAACACACATGCACATAAAATTTTAAATTATTATAAAAGAATAGGTAAATTAAGTCATTAGCATTTTCTGTTTGAATTGAATTACTTACTTAGTTAATTTGACTCCTAATGCTTCGTGGGGCTGGAGAGATGGCTCAGCGGTTAAGAACTCTTGCCGGGCGGTGGTGGCGCACGCCTTTAGTCCCAGCACTTGGGAGGCAGAGGCAGGTGGATTTCTGAGTTCAAGGCCAGCCTGGTCTACAGAGTGAGTTCCAGGACAGCCAGGGCTACACAGAGAAACCCTGCCTCAAAAAACAAACAAACAAACAAACAAACACAAGACTTGACTGCTCTTCCAGAGGTCCTGAGTTTAATTCCCAGCAGCCACATGGTGGCTCACAACCATCTGTAATGGGATCCGATGCCCTCTTCTGGTGTGTCTAAAGGGAGCAACAATGTACTCACATAAAATAAATAAATTTTTTTAAAAAAAGAATGCCTCGTGTGCAGTAGAGCCGTCAGGCTAATTCAGATTGTCGTTGCTTGCATGTGGTCAGAAGCAGTCGCATGTCTAAAGTGATAGGTGTGACAGCTAGTGCTCAAACTTGGCCTTCTCCAGCTTGCTGTTTGCTTCCTTCCTTCCCGTTGGTACAGTAAATGTCTCTTTAAGCTATGTTACTACAGAATATTATTAATTAGCGTTCCTTAGGGAGTGGTAGAGTTGTCTGAATTCAAGAAATTACAGGTTATATATTTTTAATACCACATTATTGCTTCTAAATGACAAATAGAATATTTTGCATGTTTCTAGATGAAGTTTTGAATTTTGTTTTATACATTCCCATTTACTCTGGGACTTTTGTGACATTTTTTTGTACAGGTTTTGTTGCCATTTTTCAAATTATCTTTTACAGCACTGTAATACACCCTGTAATCATTTTTATTTTGCTCTGTGGCTTTGTATATGCTTTTTCCATTCTAGATCACTTAACAATAAATTTTACACATAGGCCATATTATTAGTGTTCCTTGTTCATTAAATTATAGTTGTCTGTGGCATTTTATTTCATATTAAAGATGGTGACAGTAGCCAGAAATCTTTTAAAGCAAAGAAGTACCCAATTGTATTTGCTTTTAGTAACTAATTCTTCTGGCACATCCTACTTGAGTCACTATTTGGTAAGGACTATATTACAATCATTAATATGCCTTTATACCACCAAACACTTTATCCTTCTAGAAGGGTAGAAGTTGTTTGTTTTGTTGTTTTTCTTTGGTGTACGTTTTACAGTTGTGTGGTATGAAGAATGGATAGGGGACAGTGAGGTAGATTAAAGTGATGTTTAAAATGCCTAGGGATCAGATAAATGTGTGGTATATACCAGATACACAAATATATTTGGTAATTTACAAATTAATATTTAAGAAGTGGATAGCTCCCCTGACTGTAGCACTCTAGTGGGTGTAGTTCTGTGGTCGACTGTTCCATGTAAGTCCAGACCCTGACCATCTCCCTCCCCGCCCCGTAAGGGAGCCTCAGAGGATAGCGGCCTCACTTTGTGCAGCTGAGATCTTACAAGCTGTCTGTTCTCATAGCATGATCTCTAGCCACTGCTGAAATAACATGGCTTAGTACTTTTACACTTGGCCCAGAATTACCTTATGTCTATCTTAAATTCACATTTCTGTTTTAACCATACAGTGCTAGGTATTCTTTTCATTAAGATAAACATCCTAAGTCAGATTCAGCCAGGTTGCCTGCAGGCAAAAAGACATGTTAAAATTATTTTAGTCTTTTCTGCCTTTAATTTACCAAGTGGTCTGAAATGTAACCCTGTCGTGACACCTGGGAGGATGTGACAGGAACATTTTGTCTTTAACTAGCTTGGTGCTAATTGATTTATTCTTGAGTTACTTCAGAATTATTTAGAATCTATTATAAGAATTTATTTTTATAGGTATATGTAATGTGCATACTATTTTTATTTTTTAAAGGGTTTTCAAAGGTTAATTTATGCAATCTCTGTCTGGTGTATGTGCTCTCTGGCTCTGCAGTGTTGCAGTTCTGGTCTGAAAGGAGCTTTCAGCTTCTCCTTGGCTTGTTGCAGTGTGCTCAGGCTTGCCCACCCAGCTTTAGGCCCCTCTCCTGTGCTTAGTTTTCAGTCCCTGTTGCTGTGATTCATGCCTTGGATTTGGTGGCATTTGTACTTTGTGGTACCTGTGATAAGGGAGTGTGACATAACGTTTCTAAATCTGCTGTGGTGTTCATTTTTATTGGAACAGCTGACTAAGGGGGGGAAATGATTACAGAGCTTCAGAGCATAGCAAGATAGAAAGAAAGGCATTGGGTTTAGATGAAATTGGAATTGGTAGTTTCATGACAGCTTCGTGTAGAAGTGGTATTGGTTCGGCAGAGAGCAGAGGAACCCCCAGCCAGGCATCATGTGCCCTGCCCAGCACTTCCTGCAATTCTTAAGACAAGGTCTTCTGAGCACATTGTGCTGCCTGCTCTGGGTGCCATTGCACCAGATGGTGAGGACAGAACCAGAAATGTCACTGACTGGTAAGTCAGGGAAAGAGACTATGGAAAGAATGTACCTGTCTGCTAGAAGGCAGCCTGGCCTGGGGAGGACCTCTTCTCCCTGTTCTGGTGATGCAGTGTAATTATCCCACTTGAGAGGACTGTCAGGCCCAGGTCCCTAGTGCAGCAAGACAACTGGGTTCATGGCCCCTGCTGTCGCTGTGAGAGCTGGCACTAGTGACGTCTGTGCATCTTCACATTTGTGGCCTCCCTCTTTTCTCCCAAGACACCCCAGATGATCTGTTTTCTAAATGGGGAGAGAAGGGTGCAAAGGGGTTAAGTCCTGTGGAGAATCTGTGTGGCGGGTAAATGGATTCCTCAGGTTAAGCAGAGTGTCTGGAAGCATTTAGGGCTGAGTCGTAAGTGGCATTTAGAGCTGAATGTGGGGACAGGAAATGGATACTTCTCATGTTCTTAAACAATTACATCTTGGAATTGCCAACACTGTGGTTGTTTTCCCACATAACCAAGGCCTAAGAACTGGGTTTCTCTCAAGAAAATCTGGGTACTTCTGGTTTTCTTCTTTTTTGGTCCTAAAATATTGAGTTTAATTGTAGGCCCAATTTCCTATGCCAGCGTATTTTTAGTTTGTAAATAAGTTGTTGAAACAGTCATTGTGGCAGACAAATTTCAAAATAATATTTTCCTCCTGTTTATTAAAATAAAAACAAATAGCTTACTATATAAAGCATTAGTGAATTTTCCATTTAATAATATTAGAAACATTTTGAGTCAGTATAGAAGCCATCAATTTAATAACTAACAGGCATATTTTTGAAAGCTAATTAGATTTGATTGTCAGTGATGGTGGTTACTGAATGACTTCTATGGACAAAAATATCTCCAACATCACACGAAGCCAGAAAATGTAGCTGCCTTGTAGTGTCTTGTGTTACAACCTTGAGCTGTAAACTAAAGTGGAGAAACACAGGAGCTCTGGTACTCTTTCAGTTGAGTGCATGTGTGCACAATGAATTGCAAGCACACCTTTGAGCTGTTGGCTGCAGGTTTCTTACTACCTGAGAAGCACAGCAGCTTCTGTGGTTCCCACATGCCCTCTGCCTCCTGCTCACAGGTATGTGGTGACTTGTGGATCGGGCCCTTGTAAAAGTTCAAGGCACATACTGACTTTGTTACTGAGGCTTCAGCTGCCAAGCCTCACTGTGCCATCTATTTTGCTTACTCTAAATCAGATCATTTTCTCTTTGCCTTGAGGGGGACTCATGGGTCATGTGGTCTCACATCTGAACTTAATAACAGAAACAAAATCTTTCGGACAATTTTCTAAAAACACATAATTTTTTTGAACTTTTTGGGTGTTGTTGCTGTTGCTGTTGTTGTTGTTTTTCGAGACAGGGTTTCTTTGGGTAGCTCTGGCTGTCCTGAAACTCACTCTGTAGACCAGGCTGGCCTCGAACTCAGAAATCTGCCTGCCTCTGCCTCCCAAGTGCTGTGGACTTTTTTTTTCAAATGGATGTATTTCCAGCTTTGTTACCAGTTACATAAAGCCCTGCCTAATAAGCTCGCTTTGCTTGGGGGTAGTCCTGTCACTCCAAAAGACTACATTAGCTGTTATAGCAACATATTAGTAGTGGTTTCACTATTTACTTCTTAAGTGAAAAGATGATTCACTTTACATTAGTCACTGAAGTTAACTACATGCTATAGTTTGTATGCTGAATGTCCCTCAGAGGCCTGTGTGTTGTAGACTTGGTCCCTAGAATGAGACGCAATGGAACTTTTGAGAGGTAGGGCTCGCTTTCTTTCTTCCTTTCTTCCTTCCTTCCTTTCTTTCTTTCTTTCTTTCTTTCTTTCCTTCCTTTTTTCTTTCTTTCCTTTTTTCTTTCTTTCCTTTTTTCTTTTTAGATTTACTTTATGTATGTGAGTACACTGTCACTGTCTTCAGACACATCAGATCTCATTACAGATGGTTGTGAGCCACCATGTGGTTGCTGGGAATTGAACTCAGGACCTCTAGAAGAGCAGACAGTGCTCTTAACCACTGAGCCATCTCTCCAACCCTAGGTAGGGCCTCTCAAAGGGTGATTCTGTCCGGGAGCCCATGCTCACATAAAGGGACCCTGTGGGACCCTGGCAGCCCAGGGAGTGGACCTTGCTCCACACCACTGATCTCACCACCATGTCCTGTCCAGAAGGAGGGCTCTGAGTACTGGAGCCAACTGTTAACTGAATCCTCAAAATTACAAGCAAGAGCAAACTTTTTCTCTTATTAATCTATAATCTCAGAAAGTTTGTTACAGCCATAGAAATCAGATGAATGCATCATGAATTTTTTTTCTAAATACAGCAAAAACAAGTGTTCCTATATAACACAGTTACAATGCTAAGAATAGCCAGAATTGTAGTTATTGGCAAAAATATTACAACATTTTTTTAAACTATGCAGAAAACCTCAAGAAATTTTATGTTCAGATTAAATCATCTTCTTGGCCTTCCCAAAACTTTCCAAAGGAAGAAACTAGTGATGCCTCCTCCCGTTCCTCTCCTTCTTCCCCCTCCCCTTCTTCCTCTCCCTTCTCCCCCTTCTCCCCGTCCTCCCTCTGTTCTTCCTCCTTCTGTATGAAACATGCAATGTTTATAATCCGATAGCATGGGGGTTTTCTTTATACCATATGGAAAGCTGCAGTGTCTGAGAAAAGCAGGGTGCTTCTTAGCCTTTTCCTTCTAGATGTTACAGTATAGTCTCATCTGTTTATTTTCCTCCCTATGGTTATAGACAGGGTCATAAGTCTTGACTGTGTAGTCTGTGTAGGCTTAGGATACTACTGTCATTTTTGCCATTGTGAGGTAGGCATGGACTTTGGTCTGTTTGACTGACAGGACTGTGGAGAAGAAGAGCTGTGGAGCATTGGCTAGCCTGAAAAGTAAATGCCAAGGAAAAGTGCACCCTGAACTTACAGTCTGTGTGAATGATGCCAGGACACTGTGGCCAGTTGGGCCTGATAGGGTACCCAAGTAAAAAGGACAAGATAAACAATAAAGATGGAGTCATGGGGGTCGAACGTTGGACTTCATGCAGGCTAGACAAGGATTCTGCCTGTCACTCAGATACCCATCCCATAAAATTGTTTTTCAATATGGGAAATAGCCATTCCCCTTGGTTGATTTTTACATTCTAAAGATCGGTACAATGTGGGCCTCACAGGATAGCAGGATTTATAACAATGTTTTTCATTTATTAGTGGTCTGAAGCATGAAGTTACTCCTTCAGTTATTCTGGCTTGTATCGTTTTAGAAACCAGAAATTTAGGGCCTGGGAACTGGCTCAATGGGCTAAGGCACCTGCTACCAACCCTAAAAACTTGAATTCAGTACCAGGAGCCACATGGTGGAAGGAAAGAATCAGTTCCCACAAGTTGCCTTCTGACCTCCACATGCACAAACACATATGCAATAAACGTTTTTTTTTTTTTTAAGCAAAACAAAAAAAACAAAACTAGAAATTCAACTTATACTCATTAACAGAAAACAATTTCTTTATCTCATCCTATAATTTTATTAAAGTTTATATTTGAAGTGATTATTTTTGTATGCTCTGTTTATCATGTAGGTATATGGTATTTTCATAGGTGTGTTTGTATCTTTTGTGTCTAGAGAAATGCAGAATAATGAAGAAATGATGCTTCCCACTCAGTGGAGCTCTCTGGGCTGTGGTGTTATAAGGCAGGCTTCCCTCCCTGAGCACTAGGACCTATTAGGAGGTACCTTGATGTGGACCACTCTCCTGCACATTATAAAATGTTGAACATACTATAGGCTCCTCCGAATACATTCTAATAACAACTTCACAGCTTCTAGTTATAACATTCAAGTGTCTTCTGGTATGTTCATACACACACACACACACACACACACACACACACACACACGCACACACACGCATACCCTGGTCTTGTTTTCCAAATAGAGGCATTCTAGAAGGAAGCATGGACATGTAGGAAGTACCTGCCATCATCTTTAGAAAAAAATGGTCTTCCTCCATTGCTGCTGGGAATTGAAGACAATGGGGGACTTATTATTCCCTGACTATAGGTAGGTTTTGTTTCAAGACCTGAATTTTATTCTCTTTTGTATAATTCTCTTAGAATCACAAATTTACATCTAAACAACATACAAAAATGGAACTTTATACTTTCTGTTTTTATATATGAAGACCAACAGGTCTCTTGACAAGTTTTGTTTTCTTTTGTTTTTTTGACTAGTGCCTTAGGATCAAGCCCAGAGCCTCAGACATGTTAAGCATGTGCTCCTCCACTAAGCTGCAGCAGCAGCCCAGAATTTAAATGTACTGAGGCTGAGGAAATGGCTGGGAGCTAAGAGCACTTGTTCTGTATGCGTGAGGACCTGAGTTCCAAAAGCATGCATACAGATGCTGGGTATGGCTGAGCATGCCGATAACCCCAGCTCTAGGAAGCAGAGAAAGACAGATTCAAAGAGTTTGCTGACCAGCCAGCTCCACCGAAACATCAAGCTTCTGGTTCATAGAGGCCATCTCAGGAATAATAAAGTAGAGTGCAATTGAGCAAGAAGTCACTAGAAGTCCCACATGCATACACATGGCATGCACAGCGTCACACTTACTTGCAGAACACAGAGGGGGAAATCAGGCAATGACAAGCACAGAGTGTATGGAGAAGATGAATTAGAAACAAATAAAACGCTGGGCGGTGGTGGCGCACGCCTTTAATCCCAGCACTTGGGAGGCAGAGGCAGGCGGATTTCTGAGTTCGAGGCCAGCCTGGTCTACCTAGTGAGTTCCAGGACAGCCAGAACTACACAGAGAAACCCTGTCTCGAAAAACCAAAAAAAGAAGGAAGGAAGGAAGGAAGGAAGGAAGGAAGGAAGGAAGGAAGGAAGGAAGGAAGGAAGGAAAACTTAGTGGCACAGGAATAAAGATGAAGTCCCATGGAGCTGGTGGTACAGGTGTGCACATTAGTAAATGCAGAGGATACTATGATATGATTCTTGCCTTGAAAGGGAACTACAGTTTGAGGAAGTGGACATTTTGAGAAGGACTTCAGGATCCGAATTATTGGCAAGTGTGGGTGTGTTTCATAAATAGCTAATGAACTAAAAGCAACTGGTATGTAGTATTAGAGATGTGTGAGGGTATATGATTCGTCAGTTTTGGTGGCTGAGTCTGCTAGATGCAGTTTTCTACATTTGTATGGTTTTTCCACAGATCAAAAAAAGTTGTGTGAGCAAAAATAGATTTGTGCTATGCTCAGTTCATTCTCTAATGTATGAGCATCTGTAGAAGACATTGCCAAGCACACATTGTAGCAAAACTGAGGATATTTTTGGTCTGGAAATAAAATCCAGACCAGATCCAACCTGATGAACTATGAGAAAGAATGGCAAATATGTGTGAGCATGAGGTTTGCAGATAAGCAGGAGGCTCATTTTGGCAAACTGAGCAAAGGGGCTGGGAAACATTGTCTGCTCTGCCCATCTTTGATCAGGATCAGTTACCCTCCTTTGTGCCAAAGGACCCACTTAGCAGCAGACCTGCTACCTCTCAAGCAATGACAAGTGTGTATCTGTTAAAGAGTTCTGTGTATTAGCACAGAAGGGAGTTAAGAGAGGCTGGGGCTCGTGAGTATGATCAGAGTGTGATATATACAAGTGTGAAACTGCAAACGGATAATTTAATTTAAATATGCCACTTATTTACCTTTATGGGAATTTAGTGTGCTGGTGTCTCTGTGCTGTTTAGCATGTCTCCCGTATATGACTTAGCGTTTGCTCTCTGAAATGTGCCAGAGTTGGGGCCCAGTTAAAGGAGGCTGGTAGATATGGTTTGTGTCTCACCTGCGAAATAGAAAATAGAGTAGAAGTGTGTCTGGTAGACTGGACTTTGTTTATGAAATATTGAGGAGACAGAGCTTACGTTTCAGACTGAGTGACGGGCCAGGCTTCGTGGTTATAACTGTGAGCTGCACTCACACATGTATTTGTTCAGTGACTCTGATGTCAGAATTTTAAAGCAGGTGCTTTGCTACTCGAATATTAAAAACCATTTAGGATTGTAGAAGTATCTGCACATAAGTTATTTTTTTCTTTTATTCTTTCAGCCACAATGAAAGGAAAGTGACCTGCAAGCATCCAGTCACAGGACAGCCATCCCAGGACAATTGTATCTTTGTTGTGAATGATCAGTAAGTAAAGAGTTTCATGGAGTGCCTGCACTCGGATGGGGTTCCATAGGATTACCGTAACCATGTCTAACGGTGCAGGTAAACAGTTCTGTCTGGACATGTGCGGTCAAGTGTAAGTGTCAGCTCTCTACCACTGCAGGGAAACGAGAGCTGAGTCTTTCCTAAGGAGTGTAGTTGTGGAACCTCTTTCCTGAGAACTTAAATTCTGGCTCTCAGCCCTAGAGCTGAGGATGTCAGGCTAAAGAAACATAAAGACTTTGTCTGTTCAACTGAACCGAGCTGTTACCCCACCCTTCAGTTTGGGGCTGTGATGATTAACGGTCTTCTGACCATGTTTGTTTGTTTGTTGCCACTCTATTTCCTACTGTACCATGTCATAAACTGTTCTTAGCTAATAGTTATTTCTAACAGTATAATAATTAACTCTGTGTGTGTGTGTGTGTGTGTGTGTGTGTGTGTGTGTGTGTAAGAGAGAGAGAGGGTGGGGGAACGGACGGATGGAGACAGAGAATGTTTGAACACATGCAAGTGAACAAGATTGAACTCAGGGCTTTGTGACTGGCATCACATTGGTCAAACCTTTGTAACTGATTTTTTGTTGGATGTATTTAAAGTAGCAATAGCATTGAAGCATTACTTTATGGTACGTAGTATCAAACTATTTAAAAGAAGGCCACCTTTGTGCCTTGGGAGACATTGCTCTGAAGCAGTTCACATGAACTGTAGCATTGGTCTGTTTTCAGGACTGTTGCAACCATGACATCCGAAGAAAAGAAGGAGCGACCCATAAGTATGATAAATGAAGCTTCTAATTATAACATGGCTTCAGACTATATGGTCCATCCCATGAGCCCTGTGGGCAGAGTAAGTTATTCTGCTTATTCTTAATTAGTTATAAGTAGTAATTTATATCTATTGCTAATACTCATTATAGGCTGAAAATTGGAATTAAAGAATAATAATTACATTTTTAATATTGCATGGTACTAATTATATTGGCAATAATTGACATAAATAATAGCTTCAAATATAAATTAATAAAAATTGAATGACCTATATTTCTTAGATTTTGAGATGAGATATTCAGTAATTTTGTAAATATTATGGATGTTTGTATGAGGGAATGGCTTTTCTGTTGAATCAACTAAACTTTTAGATGGAAAATTAATATAGTAGCCTAGAAATCATATTTCTTTGTGAAGAATTCTTATACTTCAAATAAGCCAGCAAAACTGGAATTGTAATTTTTCCTGCAAGTAACAGAGAAATCAGAGAAAAGATGAAAAATGTAAAAATAGAGACATTGTTAAAGCTTCAGCCCTTAATAGTTCATGTCTGTCCTCCTTTTTTTTTGTTTAGACATCACGGACCTCCAAAAAGGTTCATAATTTTGGAAAAAGATCCAATTCAATTAAAAGGAACCCTAATGCCCCTGTGGTCAGGCGTGGCTGGCTGTACAAGCAGGTAGGTCTCTGTTCTCAGACACCCTAAGAAGCCAGGGTAAGTCATCCTGGGAAGCTCATGACTGAGGATTTTTAGGAACTAGGGTTGTTTAGAAAGCTGTACCTGGCCAGGCGGTGGTGGTGCACGCCTTTAATCCCAGCACTTGGGAGGCAGAGGCAGGCGGATTTCTGAGTTCGAGGCCAGCCTGGTCTACCTAGTGAGTTCCAGGACAGCCAGAACTACACAGAGAAACCCTGTCTCGAAAAACCAAAAAAAAAGAAAAAAGAAAAAAAGAAAGCTGTACCTGAGAGGACACCCAGCATCACTCTGTTGTCCACCTCTTCCTCTCTTTTCCCAGACAGTCACGCCACTTACCCAGCCTGCTCATTGGTATGCCTCATAGATGCTGATGTGTCTAAGTAGAGTCTGCAAAATCTGCTTATCCCTTGTTCAGTAGCCAGATTCAGTAGCCCATGCTTGGAGGCAGGGGCGAAAGAACAACAAGTTCAAGGCCACCCTTCAGTTCAACTCCAAACACAAGAAAATACTGTCTAATTATTATTACATCAGTGGCTTAGTGACCTTCTAGATTCATTGCTTTATAGTCAGTTAGTCAGTAATCTTTTTTTTTTTTTAGATAACATTCATTCATTAAAACATCTAGTTATTCAGGTGTGGTGGCACACAAGCCTTTAATCCCAGCACTCAGGAGGCAGAGGCAGGTGGATCTCTGTGAGTTTGAGGCCAGCCTGGTCTACAGAGCAAGTTCTAGGACAGCCAGGGCTACACAGAGAGAAACCCTGTCTCAAACAAAACAAAACACCAACCAACCAACAACAAAACGGTTCATAGTAAATTTGCTGTGAAGTATTTCAGGGATGCTGTTTCCCTCCTGAGAGCTGTAGACAGCTAAGATTGTGTGTCAGACATTATGGCACTAGTGTTACACATGTGGGCATTTAGTGATGGATATGAGACCTTAAAAATATTTGTAGCTTTCCTATCTATTCCAAAGAAAGAATGTAATTAAGACAGAAAGTTCATAGACCATGCGTGCATGCTTCCCTTTGGTCTTTGGTCTCTCCCTTGGGGTGACTGTTCATTGTAAAGACAAACATCTTCTGTTCAGGACTTTTTCTACCAGTATTTCAGCTCTATCATTTTAAGGTCACTGTCAGGTTAACTAGAACGACATTACAAAGTGTTAGTGTGGACATGTAAACAAGTCTGGCAGTTTGAGGGCATCCAGTTTTCTCTAGTGTTCTTGCTTATGAGTGTGGGAAAGTAACTTTATTATGCGTGATCTTGTCTGAAGCTGGTAGTTTCCTCAAGTTGATCACATGGCATTAGCCTTAAGGAGACAATCTTGCACCCTGACTGCAGATGGAGGAGGACTCTGTTCACTGTTTGTGTGTGAAGGTTTCTCACTCACGTGCATTGTATCGTCTTCCGTTTCAAATCCTGTCAGTGTACACATTGTGCTTCTTGTTGCAGTTAACGGAATGAGTATAGTGAGCAGAGTGAGTGCACTAATGTGTGCTTCCACTGTTCTCTTCCTCCAGCTCACAACACAGAGGGCAGAATGTGAGACTGCCTTACCCTGTCCCTTTTTCATGTGACTCTTCATGGAACAGTCTGCTTGGGCCACCTTAATTAACATGAGTCTCTAGAATTTTTATTTTAAACTTTGTTAGTCAGCATATAACAATTTTATTTATTTATGAAGAACTGTGTGACATTTTCATATGTATAAGCATTATAATCAAATCAGGAGCTGCGTGTCCACATCTTTAAAAGTCCATCATCTCTCTGTGGTAGGAACAGTCTGCCTTTCTGGCCTCTTGAAACAATGCTGCAGTCTCCCAGCTGTACAAGTTGAACAGAGCATGGATAGGTTAAGTTAGACTCTGTTACATGCATATCATAACTGCAAATCCAGTGTGTCTTCAATGGTCTTTAGTTAGCCTGTGTTACATGCATATCATACGTGCATATCAATGTGTCTTCAATCTGTTACTTGAACAGGACAGTACCGGCATGAAGCTGTGGAAGAAACGCTGGTTTGTGCTTTCTGACCTTTGCCTTTTTTATTACAGAGGTGAGTCATCAACTGCCTGAGTGCCTACGTAATAACTGCTAAGCACTGTGCATGTCCTACTGTTTACAATGAACAAATACTATCAGGAAAACCTCTCTTTGTTGATCCAAGGCTCAGAGTTCCTAGAGTATGGCAGAAGACAAGAGAAGGCTCCAAGCAGACTGGAGACAGTGTGGCTCTGGCATGGAACTCACAGTGTAGATCAGGCTGGTCTGAATTCACAGAGGTCCACCTGCTTTTACCTTTCAAGTACTAGTATTAAAGGTGTGGACTAGCGCACCTGGATGAAGACTATCTGATTCTAGTCTACTTCTGTATTCTGATTTGTTTTGTGTGAATAGCTTAGGAATCATCACTCGGTTGTGCTGTCTTTGAATACAGTGCTTAACAGAGTCCTTGGCTAGCTACATCTTTTTAGAGATGGCATATCACTGTGTCCCTGAGCTTGCCTGCTACTAGAGAACCTGCCTCAGCTTTAGATTGTCTAGGATTATAGACATGATCATCACTGCCATCTAAGGTTTTTATATGTTAGTTTTGTCAGGTCTAGCTGTGGGACAAAGAAGGTTGTGCTGATATACTGCTCTCTCAAGGACAGTCTCTCCTTTAAAACCTGATTGGAAAGTATCGCTTAAGAATGAGAGTTTTGGGGGCTGGAGAGATGGCTCAGTAGTTAAGAGCAGTAGAGGACCCGGGTTCAATTCCCAGCACCCACGCGGTGGCTTAAACAACAATGGAGGAGAGATTAGATTGCCAACTTGTTACTAAGAATTTATGGCTTTTCTTTGCACATATGAATTACACAATATGAGCTGGGTATATTGATTGGAGCATGACAGTGATCACCCATTGTCACTGTGCTGGGACCTGGGACCTTTTATGCTTCTCAGTATTGCAGCCCCAACATTTGATATGGTTGTATTTTTTTAAGATACACATACTTTTATGTATATGAAGGCTTACCTACATGGATACCAGATGTGGGCCTGGTGCCCAAGGAAGATAGAAGACAGCATCAGCTCCCCTGAAACTGAAGTTACAGACAATTGTCAGCTGCCACATGTGGGTGCTGGGAACCAAACCTGGCTCCTCTCCAAGCATAGCAAGTGCTCTTAAGTATTGAGCCATCTCTCTCTAGCCCTGTTATGTCTTCTTGGTTCTATGGAATTGGCTTTCTTTTTCCCTTTTGATTTTTATTTGAACTCCTACTTTATCAAGTATCAGAGGAGCCATACTATCTTATTTTCAACTTGCATTGTCTTGATAGATTGACTTTAATTCTTTGACTCTCCATCTGCAGATAACAGAGGATCTTATTCAGTCCAGTTGTTTGTTCTTTTCTTTCTCCAGTATTGTACTAGGAGATTGGTGGTTGACTGTTACATATTATGGATTTCTTCCTAGCTTTTATTTGTTCATTTATTCCTCTCAAGAAATGTATCCTTTCCTTTGTTCTTGGGTTAAGACTTCCTTCTTCGTTTACATATAGGATTCCTTCTTCATCTGTATATAGTATTCCTTCACATCTCTTTAGTGTGGCTTACTGGGCATAAATGATATATCTTAGCTTATGCTTGTTTTGATATATCCTTCCCCCATCCGTTTTAATGTTGTTATTTTACATGTAGTTATTTTATGCATATGAACATTTGCTTGCTCGTGCGTGTATCATGTGCACGCCTATTGACCACAGAGGTAAGACTTGTCAGATCCTGATGGAGCCAGAGTTAGGCTGACTGAACCCATCATATTCTGCATCATTTTGAAAGATACATTTGTAGCACGCAACAGTCTATCTTTCACGGCTTGAATGTATGTTTTGTGCTTTCCTGGCATGTAGGACTGCTGTTAGAAAGTGATGTTATTCTCATAAGCTTACATGTGTAGGAGAACTGTTAGAACTGCTTCCCCTTTACTTTGTGTTTTTAGCATCTTAGCCATTAATAAGCCATAGTGAAGTTTTCCTCTAAATTCTGCTTTTGTGGGAAATCCCTTTTTTTCTCTAGATTTCGAGAGTTTTCTGCTATAGTTAGTTTTTCTCTGTTTTGGGTGGGGTTTTTTGTTTGTTTTTGTTTTCTGGTTTGCTTTTTGTTTTTTGTTTTTTTCACAACTCCTACCTCATGGATTTTTTTTATTTTTAGCAAACTCATTTTTTTTTTATTTAAATTTACACCAGAAAGGTATAGTAATCAAAATAGCAGTGTACTGGCATAATAACAGAACATTGGAACAAAATTGATAGCCAAGAAATGAAACTGAACAAATAGAGTCAATTCAATTTTGGCAAAAGCCGGGGCGGTAGTGGCGCACGCCTTTAATCCCAGCACTTGGGAGGCAAAGGCAGGCAGATTTCTGAGTTCGAGGCCACCCTGTTCTACAGAGTGAGTTCCAGGACAGCCAGGGCTACACAGAGAAACTCTGTCTGGGGGGGGGGGGGGGGGTTTTTTTTTGGCAAGGACATTCAGGACACTGAAGAAATCAATCATCTCTTTAGTACATGAAACTGAGAAAACTGGATACTCACATGCAAAGGAACGAACCTGGACCATTAAGCCACTTGTGAAACAAATGATCTGTACATAAGACTTGGGTCCTAAAGCCACAGTACAGGTACAAGACATCACAGGGGGAGCTCTTTTAATACTGGCCTGCAAAACAGGAGACAGTCATCCCAATGAAATAGTTTGAAACCATATGTTTGATAAGGAGGCTCCGCCTCCTGATTGTGTCTTTGGTGCTTGGGCATGTGCTCATGGTCATTCGTTTAGTTTTCAGTATTGATGATTGATGCCCTCCGTTCCTGATGATTCTCTCTCCTGCTTGACCAAGGTGGGTGGCGCTTCCCACTTGTTTTCCTTCTTGGTTTTCTTGCAGGTCCCTCATTTTTCTCTCTGTGTCACTGACTGTCCTCCCTGAGGCCTCGAATGAGTTTATCCACTTCCTGTACCATCTTTGAAGTCATAGATGAATTGTACTAACTTTGAAATCACTCAGCGCTTACAAGTGTCACTGTCTTGGTTTTGGCTGTGCCATTGTGATCTCTTGGAAGAGTCCTGCTTCTCTAACTGGCTTGTATGTCTGAGTCGTGATGTGGAGATCCTGGAGTTGAGTTATTTCTTTTGATTTTACTTGGGAATCTGATATTCCACAGCCTCTTGAAACTTAAGTTGCCAGGACCACTCAGGAGCTATCACTACTTCTGTGTGAGGCTTCTACTTCATGCCCAAGCTGCTGCTGGGCAGTTTTCTTCTTCCTGTGGACTGTCAAAGCTTTTCCTCTTTCTTTCTCTATGGTATCTATTCTATCTTAGATGACTTTTCTTAATGGGATCAAATGCAGGCAGCTTCTAGTCCTGCATTCTACCCAAAGGTCCCCTCTCTGTAAATTTTAAATTTTAAATTTGTTTGGATTATACAAAATATGTGTGGCAAGGTTCTGTGGTCACTTAGCAAAGTGATAAAATGAGTGTATTAACCTTCTAAATACAGGTACTAGAGTTGTTTTCATCAGTTCACTGCCCAGGAGACTGTGGTTAAGGACACTGCTAAATCAGAATTTACTAAACCTGTAAATTTTCATCTTGTCTCTAGACATTGGCCAGCGTGAGTGGTGGGGCTCCATGGCTTAGTTCGTGCCAGGCTCACTGTGTAATTTTCCTCATTGAATTTCCCACTCTGGGGGAATAGTTGTCTGTATTCCTCCTTTTCTAGTACATTTATTGACAGTGTGTGGGGTATAAAATAAAACAAGAAAATGTTTACTATTCCTAGTTTACTTCTAAAATAAAAATTTTATAATAATTATAACAAAGGGAATGCCAATTCTTTGTAATGGTTTTGCTTCTGAAAGGTGCATGTTTTTATTTATTAATGACCTGTGTGTGTGTGATGTGGGGATATGCATGCCAATGTCACAGCAGATGTGTTGAGTGTGACATCACAGCAGATGTGTGAACGTTGATGAGATTCACTTCCCTCCTTCCTCCTCCTGGGTCCTGGAGCTTGAACTCAGCTCATGCAGCAAATGCTTCCATCCACGGAAATGTTTAAAACATACCATAAAACCAGACCGTGGTGGGTTTAATCCAGTGCTCAAGAGGCAGAGGCAGGCAGGACTCTGTGAGTTTGAGGCAGCCTGGTCTACGGGGTGAGTTCCAGGACAGCCAAGGCTACAGAAAGATGACTGTTGGGTCATCGTCCTCAGTGTAGTAGTTCATGTGCTTGCTCTGGAGGTCGTCACTCAAGCCTTTGGTTTCTGGATCTCGGCATCTCTAAGAGCAGGCGTAGAGCTGCACAGCTCTGAAGTTGTACAGTTCTCACGGCATAGTTGGATACATGTTCATGTGAGCAGATATGGACGTCCTTGGACACCTGCTCCCACCTCTAAATCTCCTCATGGAACTTGCCAGTCCAGGAGGACGGGGAGCAGTGTGAACAACTAGAGCGTGGAGTGTGTTGCACCATGGGGCAAGTGGCAGAACTGCCCAAAGAACAGAGCGTGACCAACACCAACTTCTCTTTTAGATGAGAAAGAGGAGGGTATCTTGGGAAGCATCCTGCTGCCTAGTTTTCAGATAGCCATGCTCACTGCTGAGGACCACATCAATCGCAAATATGCGTTTAAGGTAAGGAAATGCACGTGCAATGTTGGAAGCTTTAAAAAACAGACATTGGTCCATAAACTAATTTAATAATGAACTTGTAGCAGCGATGTGCACATTTAAAGTGTTGGCGGCTCTGGGGGAGACGGTTGGTGATGAAGAGCACCAGCGCACCTGGGTTTAATTTCCAGTGCCACAGGTAGCTCACAACTGTCTGTAACTCCTGTTCCAAAGAATCCAACGCCCTCTTCTGTCACAGACAGACATGCAGGCAGAACACTCATACACATAAAATAAAATTTAAAAAAAAGCATACGGGTTAGTGACGGTGCTGACGTGCCAGAGAATACTGTCCTTTTAGGAAGCGCGTGCTAACATGTTCTCTGCGAAACATAGCACAGTGAGCTTCATGGACGGCTATGGCGCGATGTCTTGGTGATCTCTGCTCTCAGTTATTATTTGAATTTCGTCAGATGAACTGTATCTGGGAAGAGTGTTGGAAGAGACAGCTCTTCAGTATGACATTCACAGACTTTAGGGTAGCCTCAAAGAGATCTCAAGTACATAATGCTCAGATCCCATCTAGTGTGTAACTTGCTAAGACATATGTTGCATTATTATTAACCTTGGAGCTAAAAGAGAAGTCAGTTAAAGAAAAATTATTAAAAATCTGCAGTGTTAAAATAGCAATAAAAGTGGACACTGCACTTGGTACAGTTTTTTTGTGATCTTACTTTGATTTGTCGTGTCTTTTGCCTGTGACAATAGTAATCACTGTTTCAACTTTTCTTTTGTGGTATTTCCCCTAAATTCTGAGCTACTGTATGACTATGACTGCATTTCTTGATGTTGAGTCTACTCTTATCGGCATGGTAAGTAGGAACTTCACGCTTTCTGAAGTCACGAGTGGGGGTGGCCATGTGAGTGGCTTTGTTGAGTTGTCTCAGGGCAGGCACAGAATCTTCTTGCCATCAGCCCAGTTTCTTCCACCAATGACAGATATGGGCAGTGTTCTTCATCTATTTTTTCAAAAAGTCCAGGGACTGCTAATCGTTATAACAGCAGAGGACTTGAACTTTGTCTAGGCTGTTTGCACAGTTATCTCTGACATCACTGTGGAGATTTGTTAGCTGTGATGGTACAGAGATGGGTGAGGTGCCTAAGGCCTGTGTGTGTATTCTAAAGATGTGAAGCTAATCTGACTTGGGGATGAAGCAGACACCAGGATCTTGGTGTGGAGGGTACGGTGCCAGATGGGGAGCTCTAGTTCAGAGCTTGGCCAAGCCCTGCCTCACACTCTCCTCACCTCTCTGAGCTGCAGCAGCCTTTGCTTATTCAGCCAAGTCTGAACGTCTAATGGGAAACTACCACAGAGTTTTTAAATGGAAATGGAGACTGCTCATTCCTGGTGTCAGCCCTCTCCGTCCGCAGCCTATTTTCATTATCTGCCATGGGGTTGTTGTGCTCCCCCACAGTAGCAGACTTGCCAGTGCCTTTACTTGTTTTCCTTCTCTTTTTCTGATAAAAAGAAGATCGTACTGGTCCTTTCCATCCTCGCAAACTGCAGGTGTTTGCATGTTAACTTGGAAACCTAAAAGGAAAAGCTCGAGGGAAATGCTGTTGGACTCATTTACTCCTGAGTGTCCATACAGCATCCATGAAAAGCATGTATAGCATCTGCTTTTAAAACTAAAGACATTGCCGGGGGGGGGGGGGGGTGCTTACCATGGCTTTTCAGTTTTGTCGTTGTATCGTTCTAAAGCATACTCTGCTGTTGTGTTGTGTTGTGTTGTGTTGCATTGCGTTGTTTTGCTTTGTGAGGCTGGGTCTTTACTCTGGATCACATTGAACTGGAATTTGCCAAGTAGTCCAGGCTGGCCTCAGACAAATGCCTCAGCCTCCCAAGTACCGTGCTGGCTAGAATCACTGGCCTTGGCTGAGAAGTATTGGTCTCACCAAATCAGAGTGCTGAGAGCTCAGTGTGCAGGCCGGCCTGCAGAGGTGTTCTGACCATGTGGTCTGTACCCGCAGAGGTACACGCCATTGAAGAACCATTAAGAGGATAATACTGTGCCGTGCTGGGGTCAGTGTGGACACTCTAAATCATGCCTGTATGTTATGTAAAGGACAAATGTGCTTCCTTTGGAATTTCACAGTAATGATGAGACGAGGATGGACTTTTCCCCTTTCTTTTTCAGAAGCACAGACCATGGAAAGTGACGCTGTTGTTTTCACTCAGGCAGCCCACCCAAACATGCGGACCTATTATTTCTGCACCGATACAGGAAAAGAAATGGAGCTGTGGATGAAGGCCATGTTAGATGCTGCTCTGGTGCAGACAGAACCTGTGAAAAGGTACAGCCCTGTGGGGAGCAGCAGTGCCTCCCACCTTGGTTTCACTCCTGCCTTCAGTGCCTTTCATCGTGCATGTTCTCTCAGCTGCCCCAGGCCAGCCTGGGGTGCTGTGTCAACTGACGACCCCACCTGCACTTCTGTCCCCTCCTCCTTGTCCCTCTCATCTGTCACTGCTCTAAGGTGACTCTAGAATCCTCACATTCAAACTGAATGTTCTTTCTTCTTACAGAATTACCTTTAATTTCCGGTGAGTACATTTGTTTATTACCTTAAAGCTGTATAGATTTATGTGCTTCATGGAAGAGCTTGATTTTATTTGTTCTGTGATTTTTTTTTTTTTAAAGATCCCAAATTAGAGAATTTAATTTCATTGTATTTTTATATTATATTGGTATATGGGAAGTAAATAAATAAACAATAAGAAATTCTGATGAATTTTATTTTTGTTAATATTTCCTGGTTAATTCCAATTATTTTATTAATAATTCCAGAAAATTTAAATAATTTCTAAATGTAGCTACTTCTTGATGAGTTACACCTTTCCTTTAATACTACAGTACTAGCCAAAACTGATCCTAGAGTTGTTTATTTTCTTCCCTGCTTGAAGATAACGGTCATGTTAATATTTCTCATTATAATGAGAATCAGTCTGCTAGACCTGCTGGCACACCATTTTGCATGCATGCTGTGTGTGTGTGTGTGTGTGTGTACACACATATGTACATATGCTACAGTGTCTATGTGCAGGCAAGAGGGCCACTTTCAGGAGTCAGCTCTTCTTTCTCTACGTGAGTGCCAGTGATCTTACTCAGCATCTTTACCCACTGAGCTGTCTCTGGCCCAAGGTACACACTTACAGTCTAAGCATTCCTGCACAGAAGAGTCTCCAGCTCAAAGCCAACCTGTGCTGCGTCACAAAGCCTGTCTCAGAAGGCAACAGACCTAATCAGAGAAAATACATCTCACAAACTACAACAATAGAGGTTGAGTGAATATGCCTTTGAGTCGGGGCAGAGGGTTCTCTATGTAGTCCTTGCTGTCCTGGAACTCAGTATGTACACCAGATTGGCCTTGAACATACAGATACACCTGCCTGTGCCTTCCAAGTGTGGGAATACACTTCTTTAAAAGTTCCTGTAATTTGAAGGTTTATAATGTAATTAAATTTTGTTTCTAGTCAGCGATAATTAAGTTCACATTTTATATAACTGCTAACTTGCACATCTAAAGATTTTTTCCATCTGTGTGTGTGCGCGCGCGCGCGCGCGCACACCCCCCACTTAGAAATCAAGCCCCATGGCATTGAGTATACTACTTCAGTGCATATTTTAATAGTCTTTTGACATGTTGCCTGAAGGACTGAATTGAGCCTTTAAAAGACACTTGTACCCCACACTACCTCCACCCCTTCCCCAAGACAGAGTTTCTCTGTACATCTCTGGCTGTCTTGGAACTCACTCTATAAACCAGGCTGGCCTTGAAACAGATCTGCCTGCCTCTTTCTTCTGAGTACTAGAATTAAAGGCATGTGTCATCACTGTTGGTTCTATTTATACTATTCTTTTTAAACCCCAGATTCTCATCCAGGTCCCCAAGCATGGAAATAAAACAGGTTCTAGGGTTTTTTTGGTGGTGGTGGCTGTGCTGGATGGAAATCATATTCAGGACCTTGTGTACGCTAGACAAGCACCAAACCATAGCCCTAGTCCTTAGGTATCTATCTGATCCCAGCACTCAAATGGTAGAGGTGAGATAGTTAAGTGTTCAAAGCCAGGATGAGTGATGTTCAAAGTGAGTAAAAGTATTTGTCTCAGAAAACTGATGGCCTGAATTGAGACTAAAGGACCAGTGGGAAAAGAAATGACTACAGCATTGTCCTCTGACTTCCACGTGCACAGAGCGACATGTATGTTCCCACACAGGACACGTATCATGCAAATACTTACACTGATAATAAGTAACACAGAGTCCCGTGTAGTGACACATACTTTTAATGCTAGCACTTGGGAGACAAGAAAGGCAGATCTCCAAGTTTCAGGATAGCCTGATCTACAGAGTGAGTTTCAGGGCCGTCAGGGCTAGGCAAAGAAACCCTATCTCAAAAAAATAAAAAACAATAATAACAATAAATAATAGGTAGTAATTAGGATGAGAGAGTCGCTTGAGCTCACATGTATCATGCACACCCACATACAGTACTAAGTTGAGAGGAAAACAGAGAATGGATTATAATCTGGTTTCTCTTTCACCTGTACTTAAAATAAAATAATTGATATCTAAGTAAATTTATCTTTAAGTAAAGCTTCTAGGCATTTTCTTTTTAATAGAGTATTTTATTTTCAAGTAGTTTCTATAGTATGTTATATTTTTCTTATTTTTAACTTATTTCCATTTTCTTTTGTTTAATTTACAGTTCTTAAAACTGGAGCCAGGTGTGGTAGAGCGCCCCTGTAATTTTAGCACCTGAGGCGTGGAATCATGGAAATCATGAGTTCAGGCCAGTCCTGAGCTGTTCAGTGAAATCTGTGACCAAAAAGTAATATAAGTTAATTTAAACCACACAAAGATGTACGGTTAGAGATGGCTCCGCGATTAAGAGCACTGTCTGCTTTTCAGAAAACTTGGGTTTGATTTCCAGTACCCACAGGGATGCTTATAACCATCTGTGACTCCAGTTTCAGGGGATCTGACGCCCTCTTCTGGCCTCCAAAGGCACTATATACATGCAGGCAAAAATGGCCATATACATTAAAAAAAAAAAAAAAGATACATGTATCATCTCATAATATGAGATTATAAGAATGAGTTACTAGTTTCTGTCCCATAACAATGTAGGGCTGATTGTGTTGCAGTTTCTCCTGCTAGCTAGCAGTACTGAGTAGTGCTACCAAGCCCAGCCTGGAGTTAGCAGTCGCTATTAGAGGATGAGTCGGCTTACTTTCTTCCACTCTTAGCTGTTGGAATTGATATCCTACCCCGTTATGTTTAAGCACTCAATATTGAAAGTATTTTATTTTTATATTTTATTTCATAAATGCAGTGAGATGTTTTGTTTATTCTATAAGAGTAGTGGTGGGACCCTTTTGCTTTGTGGCCCAAATACTTAAGACAGTAACCAAGGCATATCACCTTGAAGATAAGACAACCATGTTTAGAGAAGGCAGATTTTCTTGGTGCTGGATACCAAACCTAAGTCCTTGTATGTTAGGTAAGTATTCAGCCACTAAGCTACATCTTTGGCCTGACACACCCATGACCAAGTCCTGCAAGGCTTGGGTCTAGAAACCCCACCAGGGTAGCTAGGAAAGAAGAAAATACACATACAAAAAAGCTGCGATCCAGTATGTCCACTCATGGAGTGGCACCAACTTCTGAAAGTCTAGAACCTTGGCATGTTTATTATGTGAAGGACAGAGGGGAAGAGTTAGTCTCAGGAAGGGGTCTCAGTCTGTAAACATTTGCAAGGAAGGAGTTGCACTTGGTAGTTTTTGCACCTACTGGTCAGTCATTCCTAAATACTCCTACTTGCACACACTCTCAAGAGTCTCACTTAACCAGAGGAAGGCTTTTGTCAGTGACATGGACAGTCAGACAGTCTACACTGACTCAAGCCTTCACCCACTCACTCCCCACAGCCCAGTGTTTAAAGCTCAGCTTTCTAAATCCATAAAGGGTTTCACCCAGAAACTGCAATGGTTTAGTGCCCTGGTACATAGATAGTTGCTAACATTCTTAAAATCCAGTTCTAATATACTTTCTCTGAATAATTTCCATCTCTGTGCACATAGTTTCATCTTGTATGGCCTCGCTGTATTTTCTGACCTTTAAAGAGATTATGGGTGTTTACCTGCATGTGGGTCTATGTACTATGTATGTCCCTAGTACTCATGGATTCCAGAGAAAGCATTAGATCCTCCTGGAACTAGAATTACACAAACAGTTAAGAGCTTCCATGTGGGTGCTGCGTATTGAACCTGGGTTCTCTGCAAGATCCACAAGTCCTCTGAACCACTGAACTTTCTCCCTAGCCGCCCCTTCAGAGTGTCTCTCTCTCTCTCTCTCTCTCTCTCTCTC
>JANHMN010000008.1:70963307-70982093 GCA_030674055.1 Rhabdomys pumilio | reverse complement strand
GTGTGTGTGTGTGTGTGTGTGTGTGTGTGTGTGTGTGTGTGTGTGTGTGCGCGCGTGCGCATGCACTAGGCATCTAGACCATGATCTCTGATGCTAGGCATGTACCCATCTCTGTGACCAAACTAAACCTCCAATCTGATGTTTCTATTGTCACTTGACATACAGTGATTTCACATTTTCCTGTACATAAAGTGGGACAATTCACATGTATACAGTGTGCGGTGATACGATTGGAGTAATTAGCAGAGCTGGGAGTATTAAAAATCTATACTAGTTATTTGAAAAATCATTGTCAACCATAGTTGCCTTACAATACTGTTACAATGAAGAAATGTCTTCTATTCAACTATACTAACCATCTATTCTCTGTCTGTACACTCCTCCCCTACCCCTCCCCTGCCTCTGGTAACTACTCTTTTCTGGTTTTGGAGGTCAGTATTCTAGATTTTACATGTAAATGAGAGGATATGATATTTCTGGATTAGACTTATTTCACTAACATAATGATCTCTGAAATATTCATTTGACCGTTCTATATGTGTGTGCACGTACGCACGCATTATGAATTCTTTATCCATCCATTGCTGTATCTTGGCTTTTCTGGAGACTGTCTGCTGTGCTACAGTCAGCGTATCGGTATAGGACTCTCCTCAGCATACTAGTCAGATGGACTCCCAGTGGTGGGATTGCTAGAACATAATTCTTTTTTTCTTCTTTTTTGTTTTAGTATATGTTTTTGTTGGTTGGTTGTTTTGCTTTGGTTTGGTTTTTGTCAGACTCTCATGTAGCCCATACCAGCCTCAAACTCAGTGTAGACTGAAGGATGGCCTTGAACTCTTGGCCCTACTTGCTACACTGGGGCAGCAAGTGTGTGTGTGTCCATACCTGTCTTCAGGTAGCAGTTCTGTGATTTCACTCCGAGAGAAGGCACTTATCTTTGACTCTTGCTAGAGCCCCATTCCAGGGCAACTGTAGAATCTACATTTCTTCACTTAGCTCTGAGTGTGGCTACATATGTGTGATATGTATGTTCTCCATGTCACAGAACTTAACAGTACCGCCCTTGGGATCTCAGTAGTACCATGGTGTGCTGAAATGCAGGAGGCAGGCCACATCTGTGAGTTCATGATGAGTGGAGTGATCTTGACAAGTTCATGTAGGTTCAGACACTCAGCTGGATTTTATTAATGCCTAGATATGATTGGCTCAGAAATACAGCATGTCATCAGAAAGAGTTCTAGCAACTGAGTAGTGAACCCAAGCAGCTCAGAAACACAGTTAACCAACAGTAGAGGCAGTATAGGCCATGCAATTATCATTTGGTTCTCATGACAATCTTCTGACATTGCTGAAGGTACTCTACCACAAAGCTCACCACTGTAAGCTTCTAAACCTTGCCTAAAGATGCCCATTGGAACTGGGCTTGGTGGTCCATGCCTTTAATCCTAGGCAGAAGCAGACAGATGTCTGTGAGTTCCAGCCTAGCCAGGCCTACATAGTGAGACCATTTTTTTAAAGGGAAGAAAAATAGCTGCCCACTGAGCATGAGCAGCTTGGCCCTGGAATTCCTAATCTGTGCTATCTGGGTCTGATATCTCCTACCTGTAATGTCAGCAACCGTAGCTGAGGCCAACCTGGGCTACATGGTGACATCACTCCACACATGGTTCCTCTTGTAAGTAAGCAAGAATCAGTCATTCAGGTCAGCTCTTTGGTGGCAGCAGACTGTAATTTCCTGTTGCAGCAGCTTCCTCAGACTCATGATTGTCTCATGATGGGCTGACCTTCATGACTGAGAGCCACATTGTTATTTCAGTTGCTGGCTGCTTTAAGTGGTTTAACCATTAATGGTAAGAAACAGCATTTACTGTGTTTGGAGATTTCAGCAGCCAGAGGTACATTTGTTTGTCTCAGTGACTTTTGCCTAGCAGTATTATCCTGTATTCTAGTACCAGCCTGCATGATAATGCCACAACTCTGAGGTTTGTCACAGCTTGTGCTCTGACTGTTACTTTGTTGCTTGTTCTCATGAAAGTTAGTGTCCTAGGTTGAGCCTAAGGTATGATAGACACCTGTTCATCTACCTACTGTGTTTTTCTCCTCTGCTTTCAGAGTGGACAAGATTACAACTGAAAGTACATCAACTAAAGAAACCAATAACATTCCCAACCACAGAGTTCTCATTAGACCTGAAGTTCAAAACAATCAGAAGAATAAGGAAATGAGCAAAATTGAAGAAAAAAGGGCCTTAGAAGCTGAAAGATATGGATTTCAGAAGGATGGGCAAGATAGACCATTAACAAAAATTAACAGTGTAAAGTTGAACTCCTTACCATCAGAATATGAAAGTGGGCCAGCCTGCCCACCGCAGAATGTGCACTACAGACCCATCAATGTAAATAGTTCTGACGGCAAAGCAGTAAATGTCAGCTTGGCAGATGTCCGGAGTGGGAGTCACCCAAACTCAGGGCCCATAGCCACAGAGGCTGATCGCGTCATTCAGAGAACGAATTCAATGCAACAGCTGGAGCAGTGGATTAAAGTCCAGAAAGGACGGGGTCTTGAAGAAGAGCCCAGAGGGTAAGTTCCTAGCATCACCAGCCTGCTTTCTCTGATATGTGGTGGTCCAGGTTGGCTTCAGTTGCAGTACTGGTTTGAAGTATGCTTAGATTTCACACTTATCTTGTTCATGGTAATCAGAGGTAAGTGTTTTCTGTCTCTTGTTTCTGTGGATAGCCTAGCTTTGGTAAAGAGCCATCCTTCCTGGCCCAGAATGATAGGCAGAAGCTGGAGGAGGGCTGAGTTTTAGGAAGAGAAGTAGCCTCCACCCTTCTGCCTTTACCCCTTTCCTCTCCTCCTAGAATTCAGAACTGTGATGAACCGATGGGAATTTATCTCTAGCCCTAATTTCTTTTCCGTTGACAGCTTCTGCATCTTCATGGACTGAAGAAACCTGGGAACCAGGTGTGGTAGCACACCTCTGTAACTCCAGGATTTGGGAATAGAGGCAGGAGGATCAGGTTAGCCAGAGCTACACAGTGAAACCTTGTTTCAAAACAGAACCAAGAGAGCACTGTGGGGCCACAGGGTGCCTTGAGTACGTACCTCAGGTTTGATTCCTAGACCACAAAAAGGGAGAGGAAGAAAGACATTAGACTGTAACCCAAAGGCTTAGAGAATGTACATGTTTGAAGTGTGGAGAGGAGACGGTCTGGCCCTGCCTGTGTATCTACATCTTCAGAGGGCAGTCTACCCTTGAGCATAGTGTATCTGAAGTGGTTAAAATTGTGAAAGTGAATACATTCACCTCATGGGAAACTAGGGGAAAATAGAGGGTTCTAAGGAAATCCTACAAGTGCCAGGTGTGATGGTCTGTGCCTCTCTCCAGTCCTAACACTGTTGAGGAAGGCAGTCATATAGTGAGAACTTGTCTCCTTCGTAAAAGGAGGGGGATCTAAGAGAACAAACACTTGAGAAATAACAAATGGCAGAGTTTGCAAAGATTATCAGGAATATATGCTGAGAAGTAGGTACATTTCAAAAAAACTTGTTTTGTTCTGTTTTTGAGACAGTTTCACTATATATCCCTGGCTGGCCTAGAACATGATACGTAGACCAGGTTAGCCTCAAACTCACATCTGTCTCTGCCTTACAAGTGCTGGAACAGAGTTGTGCCCCACCACATTCAGCACATGAGTACACACGTGCACACAAGCATTCACTGATACATCGATATGTTTATTTTATTTTATGTGTGTGAACATTTATGTTTATACATGGTGAACATCCTGCTGTCTGTAGAGGCCAGAAAAGGGTATCTATGATTCCCTCTATGGTCGTGTGGGTGTTAAGAACTGAACCCCAGCCTGGCGGTGGTGGTACACGCCTTTAATCCCAGCACTTGGGAGGCAGAAGCAGGCGGATTTCTGAGTTCGAGGACAGCCTGGTCTACAGAGTGAGTTCCAGGACAGCCAGGGCTATACAGAGAAACCCTGTCTCAAATAAAAACAGAAAAAAAAAAAAGTATGACTAAATGCACAAATACACAGTTATCAGGGAATTACACATTAAAGAAACAATGAGATACTACATGTCACTTTCATATTGACCATAGTCATAGGTAAGCAAATCACTTAATGACTGGATAAGAAAATAGAATTTAACTATTGGACAGTCTGCTGATATATTATCAGTAGGAAAATAAATCAGTGCTTTTTGATGAGACAAAAAAAACAGGAAGTAATTCTGAGGGTGAAAAGATTTGGGGGACTAAAGGTCGAATTCAGGATATAATTCAGCCTGGAAGGTTGCCAAGTTGCTTCCTCTCAACTTAAATCTCACTTCAAAGAAAAATCATTCCCTCAAATAAAACATTTCTGTCTTGAGTTTAAAAGTGGAGAGAGAGGGTAGCAGGCGTCTGGAATTTATGTTTTCCTGTGTGAAGTGTCATTGAGTGTGAGCCCCTGGAAAGGCTTTCTATCCTTCTCCTGCATGCAGCCTCCTGAAGGCTGCTTGTCTGATTGCTTGGACAAGGGCTCTGTCTGTGTTCTTCTCCTCAGGTTCACAGTGTTGTCAGTCCCCAGAGTACTTAAAAAGTATCACATTCTTTGCAAATGGCTCAAGGCCACTGTGAATCTTTGTAAAGTATCATGTACGGATCTAAATAAACCTCCCCAAAAAACATTTGCAAACTTTTACTAGTGAAAAGAAGCATCGTAATTCATGAAATAACTGATTTTTTTCCTTTCTGAAAAGCTTTCTTTAATTACTGAGACCCCAGAAGGAAGCCAGGGTGCTTTAATGTCGCCCCTGCACTTCTGAATAAGCTGCAGTGTCTTTGTGAGTGAGGAGCCTCAGGCGGATCCCAGGCAGCCGCTGCTAAATGGGCTCACTAAGCTTGCTCTCACGCTTTGATTCACAGTAAATCACACTTGGCTTAATTTAAATTTCTTTGGGACAGAAATCACTGGTGTAAATTGTACTTCTGAAAAGCAGGTCTCCTAAAGCTAGAATGTGTATGAGACAAAAAATGAATTTACTTGTTAATAACTTATTTTTCTATTAAAAGTCCCCCAAAGTTTCAAAGAGGGCAGAAGAACCTTTCAAACGTGTGTCCTTTAGCCACGCTGATGGGAACACTGCTGTTAATAACATACAAGGACGTGGCAGTTAGAGTAGATACAGCAGCTCACATGCTAGTAAAGCTTCAGAGACTGACAGCTCTGTCACTCCAGAATTAAGGTCTGCTCTGTTAGTGCTTAGGTCGTCTGGGGTGTTTTAGTCTGGCAATGCATGTCCCTCCTCATGCAGATACATTTCCATGGTGGCACTCTGTACTTCTGTAGTGTTTGTTTCTTACATTTCTAAAGCAAAGTATGGTAGTTAAGTTGTTTTAGAGTTAGTCTGTCAGGCGGAAACAACCTGAGGTAGAGTGCTGAGTGCCAGCCTGGAGTCTTGGATAGAATCAGCTCCCCTGGCAGCCATACCTCCTGAATACATGAGTGTGGGCCTGCCAGCTCTTCATCTTTTACCCTGATTTCTGTCTTTGGTCTTATCAAAGAGAAATCTAGCAGGAGGTGGGGGGCTGGGTGTGCAGCAGAAGAGAAAGCCACTGCTAATTGAACTCCGCTCTAGTCACAGGACTGTTCCTCTCACTTGGGGAACTAGCGCTGACAACATTGCAAGAGCCTGAAAGAGAAACCAGAATGATGGAGGAGATCTTTACTGTTCTGGAGAGATGACAGAAGAGATCAGACATTGTTTGAATGTAATGAGTAATGTGACCTTAGACAGCTTTGTGATCAGCTCTCTCGTAGTCAGGAAAGCACAGTGGCTGAAGGGCTCATGGCTACTAGAACACACAAGGGCCCCCAGCCTTCTGGGGTCACTGCTTCCTAGGCTTTCTGTCTTCCTTATTGTTAGTTTTCATTTTAACTTTCATCTGTGGCTATGAGGATGATGGGTGTTAGAGTTTGGGGGTGCCCAAGAGGCCAAAAGTTGAGGTGGATATGAGGCACCTGATGTGGACACTGGAAGAGCAGCATGCACTCAACTGCTGAGTCATCTCTCCAGCCCGATAGCTTTAGTTTCACGTAATTCCTTATGAGAGATGAATAGTTTCATGTACAACATACATGTCTTTAGCAGATTTTTTTAAGGGGATAATTTTTTTTCATTTATATATAAATATCTGAAAATTGCCAGAAGTAGGCATTTTCATTCACAAACTCTTCCTATAATGCCAGACATTAGCAGAATATGGATATGACAACCTGGGTAGCCTAGAACTTGCTATGCAGACCACACTGGCCTTGAACTCACAGAGCTCCAATTGCCTGGTTCCCCCAAGTGCTTGATTGCAGGTCTGCATGCCTTCCCAGTTGTTCCTAATCTGCCTTTCCCTCTATGTTGTAGTATTTTCCATAGTCACAAAGAGAAGGTATATTCCTCCTAAAGAGAACTTCTCATTGAATAACAATAATAACATTTTTCATACCAGTAGGAACTGAGTATGTAATGTACCTTATAGCCAAATATGCACCCAGTCCTTACACTAGGTCACAGTAAGATCTGTTCAAAGACTTTGTGGGGTTTGTTGTTGTTGTTGTTGTTGTTGCTGTTGTTGGAAGGTCCTGTACAATCTAAGCTCCCTTAGACCTGCTGCTTCTCCAGAGTGCACTGGTAAGCTGTCACATCTGCTGGAGAGGTATTGATGCATTACTGCCAGTAACAAGACTGTGTCAGAGATCTCTGGGAGAGCCAGAGATGGCTCAGTGGTTATATGTACTTGCTGCTTTTCCAGAAGATCCAGGTTCAATTCCCAAAACCCACATTGGGTGGCTCACAACTGCGTGTAACTCCAGGTGCTGTGGATTTGACTCTTCTGGCCTCCTTGTATGTGCTCTGCACACACGTGACATTCACTCACACAGATGGACACACACATAGAAAATAAAAAAAATTTTTGGCTTCCAGTTTACCAGCGAAAGATTTAGATTATTAAGAGTAGTAAAGTGGGGGCTGGAGACACTGTAGGTGCCTCAGCAATTAAGAACACTGGCTACTCTTCCATAGGACCTGCGTTCTGTTCCCAGTGCCCACTTGGTGGCTCACAGCCATCTGTAACTCTACTTCCAGAGGATCCGATGCCCTCTTCTCTCCTCTACCTGCGCTAGGCACAAAACTGGTGCACAAAAAATGCAGGCTAGCCCCGTATGCATAAAGTAAGTATAAACATAAAGTGTCTTTAGGGGTTTAGTAAAGTAGCCTGCAGGTCAAGTTCCAGCCACTTCCTGTAGTGACCAGCATCTGCAGACAGCTAACACAGGAGGCAGGAGAGAAAGCAGGTACAGTGTGCAGTGTGCCAATCTTAACTGTGGTGAGACTTCAGCCATTAGAGCCCTGGAGGCATGCGGGAGGCCACTGTTGCAGCCTACGTTTCCCACAGCCCTGGGTTTGGGTTACAGTGACTTTGTCTTAGAATACAGATATATGCACCACAGAATATTAGGCTGTGATAAACACTTGAAATTCAATCTTAACGTTTTCTATTTGGGCAGGGTTTTTTTGTTTGTTTGTTTTGGTTTGGTTTAGTTTGGTTTTGGTTTTTGGTTTTTGGTTTGGTTGGTTTTTGTTTTTTTCAGGCAGGGCCTTACTATCTAACTAGTTACAGAGTTAAAGATGAATGCTTACCATTAGTTCTTGAATAGTCTCTTTTTAAATTTTATTTATTAATATCTTGGGAGTTGGATTTCTTTGTTTGTCTGGGGACGTTTGAGGGAGATGGCAGGGAGTTGATTGCTGGGACCGGGGGTTGTTTGTTTTCTAAGACAGAAAGGGTCTCACTGCAGACCAGGTTGACGTCAAACTTAGAGATCCACTTCCTGTGCTTATGAAGCCCTGGGGTTAAAGGCCTAACTATTCTTACTATCACTTGAAATGGGCAGATGCTTCTACATACATTTTGTAGCACTGATAGTCACATATAATTACTGTAGATTCTATTTATATAGTATATTACCAGATGTAATTTCATTTAAAAAGCTTTAGCTTTTTAATGATTTATACCTCATATAACATTTTGGCTGACTAGTCCTTCCTTCCTTTTCCTCTTTCAGTTTGTTACGTATTGAGATTCAGACCTAGGGCTTTGCACGTGCTGAGCAGCTTCACGTGCCACTAAACTGTGTCCTTTTAAAAGATAAAGCCTGATATGTGTTTACTTGGCAGGAAAACCAGAAATACAGTGTCACTTAAAATTGCAAAAGCAAGTCTCTCTCCATTTTACAACAACTTTGATTTTTACAACTTTTGAATTTTAGAATAATTTCTTATCAAACATTGCCAAGAAATATGCCAAGCCACCGAGCACAGATTCCGGCCCGCTACCCTGAAGGTTACCGAACACTCCCAAGAAACAGCAAGACCAGACCTGAGAGTATCTGCAGTGTCACCCCTTCTGGTCATGAGAAGACTGGGCCTGGAGCAGAAGAGAAGCGGCGGTCCATGAGAGATGACACCATGTGGCAGCTGTACGAGTGGCAGCAGCGCCAGTTTTACCACAAGCAGAGCACCCTCCCTCGGCACAGCTGCCTGAGCAGCCCAAAAGCCATGGTGAAGGTGTCCGACCAGACAATGCACTCCATCCCCACGTCACCTTCCCATGGCTCAGCAGCTGCTTACCAGGGCTTCTCCCCTCAGCGGACATACAGGTCAGAAGTGGCCTCGCCGATCCAAAGAGGAGATGTGACGCTAGACCGCAGGCACAGGCCTCATCACCCTACGGTGAGGTGCTCTCTGTGTTAACACACTGCTCAGTGATGTTGTGTTTTCTTTTTATATACTTTTTAAATTAAATTAGAGGCAAGAGAACAAGGTTGTTCTCTTAAAACAGGTAGCTTCATCTTAAAAATTAAAACAATGTTAGAATCCCATAATAGAATCTAAGCTTTCAATTCTTCTGGATCACAGGAGCAATTCATCGTTTTGTTTGTTTGTTTGTACCCTAAGCCTCATATATGCAGGCAAGTGTTTACATTTGAACTATGTTTCTCATGCTTTTGAGGCAGGATTTCTGGAAGACTGAATATCAAAACAGGCATGAGAAAACAGCCAGATAGTAAAAATCTGTGCAACTCTCAACCTATGCCACTCCCATCACTAAGTTTTCTCTAAGACTCTGAAGCCAGGCCAGTGAGATGGTTCAGTAGGTAAAGATGTTGCTGTGTCAGCCTAGTGACCTGAGATCAATCTCCAGAGCTCACGTAACGGAGGGAGGACAGAACTGGAGTCACCCTCTGACCTCCGTATATGTGCTGTGCACGCACACCTTATACATAAGTGGTAATAATAAATATCAGATGTGTTTTATGGGCCCACACATAAAGGTTCATGCCTGTGATTCTAACACTTGGGTAGTAGAAACCAGTAGATTAGGAGATAAATGTGAGGCCAGCCTGAGCTGCAAATGAGATGTTCTTTCAGAAACACAAAACCATAATGCCCACACAAACACATGTGTCCTGAGAACGAGTTTTGCATGCTGCTGATCAGTCTTCATAGAATTACTTTGTCCAGTAGCACCTATGTTTTAGTCAAGTAAGGAGTGATAGTATTTCTCTCATAAAAACTAATGACAATTTTAATTAGTATTCAATAATGTAAATTTACATTATAAGATTATTCATCAATAATATTGATACCACCCTCCCCCAAAAAGCTCACCACCAAATTCTGTTGTCTCCCTCTTCTAGCATGTGTATGTACCTGACAGAAGGTCAATGCCAGCTGGCTTAACTTTACAGGCTGTGAGTCCTCAGAGCCTCCAAGGCAGAACGGTGAGTGTGATAAGTTTACTTATCATTTGCTTGCTTTATTTGATGCCCCAAAAGACATGAAACTGACATAGTTTTTTAAGTGTGACATCACCTACAGAAGAAAACAAAAGTGCTTTTTAAGAAAGATTCAACATGAGAAGAACGTAGACTTATATAGTCTTGTCGATGTCTCTGTGGCTGCCTTCCCCTAAATGTCCAAATAAAGGAGCACATTTAAAGTTTACTATTTAACTCTGGGTTTTTGATTTGTTATCCCCCCTTTCTTCAAAATAAAAGTCAGGCACAGTGGAACACAGGGATGGTTATGAGTTTGTCCAGCCTTGACTACATAGTGTATATGACCACATGGCATACATGGATCACATAATTTTGTTTTTGTCTATCTTAAAAACCCAAGTAGCTCAGTAGGGAATGCTTACATAAGATACACGGGACTGCATTCAAGCTCAGCAGGCCTGTCCAGCATTTCTCAACCTGTGGGTTGTATATCACATGTCTACATTATAATTCATAACAACAAAGTTACATTTATGAAATAGCAATGTAAATAAGTTTATAGTTGGGGTCACCACAACACTAGGAACTGTGTATGTTAAAGGATTGAAGCATTAGGAAGACTGAGAACCACTGTCCTACACAAACACCTACTACAGACATAGGAGTGAAGTCCACAAGCAGCTATGGCTGCAGCAGACCTTCTGAAACATTTTGCCTGTGGCTTTTGTTTTATTCTAAAACTAAGTCTTGATATGTAGCACAGGCCAGCCTGAAGCTCTGTCTTCCTTCTTACTCGGCCTCCTCATGTTGAGATTACATGAACATAGTGCCATACTTGGCTTTTCTGTCAAATTTAATATATATTAGCTGCTTTAGAGTCAGAAAATACATTGATTTATGTATTTACCCAAAGAAAGACTATAAGAGTAGTCAGGCAGCAATGGAGGCTTATGCCTTTAGTCCCATCGGTCCAAAGGCTGAGGCTAGAAGACTGAGAGTTAGAGCCCAGCTTGAGCCACAGGGTGGAAGGAAAAAACACCGCAAGTATATCTACTATTTCCATTTTGTTGTCAATATTATCTGTATTTAGAGATATTTTTGATATCAGTTCTTCAAATCAAAGAAAATAGATGACTTTGCTTTGGCTTAGTTTTTTAGGCTTTTGGGGTTTTTTTGTTGGTTTGTTTTTTGTTGTTACTGTTGTTTTGTTTGTTTTTGCTTTTGGCTTTGCTTTAGGCAAGGTCTCCATCTAACAGTCTTCCTGCCCAGCCTCTGGAGAACTGAGATTATAGGGGCATGGACACTGCTGGCATCTTTTCTCTGGGACCTGACTCCACTGTCAGTAGATTGTCCTATGTGTTTGAGAATGAGATTTAACACCCGTAGGATTGTTCATTATTATTTAAAATTCTCTTCTACAGCAATCAAAACAAACTCATCTGTATTTCTTATAAACATATTTCTTCTTACACATTTAGATATAAGGAAATTGTTCCTGATTTAAAGGGATCTCAGTTTCGCAAAGATTGTGAATATATTTTATTTAAAACCAAGAACCGTTAAATGCTAGATTGTTAAAAACCAAGAACTGTTAAGCAGCAGCAGATTGTCAATGTGACAGAAGCAGGCAGCAGAGTAGCTGCTAGCTGTGTGCTGGTTTCTCTCCCGTTTGCTCCCTCTCGTGGCTATTCAGAATCAAATCTATTTACCATCACCAACCTTCCCCAGCCAATCACGCCTCTATTTGACCTCCACATGTGAGTGAATGTACAGCTACCTTACAGCCTTCTGTACTTTTGAAAATTCCCTCATCATTTTGGTCCATACACAAACTTCTTTGGATTTTCTGTCAGAAATCTGCCTGAGGTTTAGAATATCCTAGTCTACCAAAAAGAAGGAAGAGAGTATGGCAGTCCTTATGTACCCACATCACTGGGAAGACCTCAAGAGCTGGACAAGGTGACCAGGAGATAAAGCCTGTCCCAAAGTCCTGTAGTCAAAGGTGGCTTCAGAGCAAAAGCTGGCCTTTTGGATTTTGTTTGGTTTGGGGGGCTGGAGGGGTGGGGCAGGGAGGGTTCACTCACTGTAGCTTGACGTCACATGTACTAACCACTGTTGACTACTGATTATAAAAACCTGCTGCCTTCTGTTTGTGCCCACCTTCATCTGAGGAGCCAGTAGGGGGTGTAGCTTCCTTCTATGATGCTCTGCCTGTCTGAAGGCAACAGTGGAAATGTCATGGGTCTCTAAAAGAACTGTATGGTATAGACAGTGGGGAGCCACAGCAAATGAGCAGAAGAGCCAGCATAACACTGCTTGTAGACAAAGCTCAGCAGTTCCCAGGCCCGGGACATTTGGGAGCAGAGTCCGTTTCCCTACCCCTTACACTTTTTAAACAAAGCCCTGAAAAACAGCTGTCCATCTGCTGCTGTAGGACCCCATACAGACGTTGAGAAGTTCACCCACTGTTGAAAGCTTTCCTCCCCAGGATTTGTAGTACCACTGGGGAATCAGAGTCTCCAGTGTTTTAGGGAATGTGTGCGAGGGTGGGGGGGACACTAATAGCCATATCTGTTTTCCTTTCTTTCTCCTTTAAAAAATGACATCTTAATAATTTTTAAAAATGCTATGGAAACTCTATTGGTAGGTAGCATTACAAAATGCAAGTGACCTTACATGCTGAATCTTGGAATTCAGAAATAATACCCAAGTTTTTCATTTCTGAAATGTAATTCTTTTGATTTACTTGTTCTTTGAAATGATGTTGGGTGGGCCAACACCGTTCTGTTGCCAGAAGAGTCTTAGGTATAATTTTAACACTCTGGTGACATCTTTAATGAGCAATTTAACAGTTCTCTATGCTAAACTCTGTGGTGATTTCGTGCTTTTTATTCTTGACAATGAAATACGCTCATGAGTTCTGAATGTCCTGCTGTTTTGCTGTAAAGTAACACTATTCCTTCTGTCTCTCTAGATGTCTATGCATTTATGTAGGACCTATCATCATAGTGCCTAGGCTCTATGATGCCAACCGTAAGAGGAAACTTGCCAAGAAATCTTGGTTTAATGTCTGTCACTTAAAGACAACAATTAATCTGTTTTCCACTGTTTGGATTCTTAAATTGTACTCCTTCAGCCAGAGGAGCTTACGCTGCTGCTAATAAAGCTGAGACGGCAGCAGGCAGAACTGAGTAGTATCCGGGAGCATACCTTAGCACAGCTCATGCAGCTGAAACTTGAGGCCCACAGCCCAAAGGTCAGCTATGGAGATGTATGTGTCTGGCGTCATCAGTCATCAGTGCATTCTGTCCTCGGTGTTGCGCATGAGCCTATACCATCACCTCGGGAACAGTACAGTCTCCTATTGACCCTTTGAGAATTCAGCTTACTTACATGGATGTGTAGTTGAGAAAATTCAATGAGTGTACACTTGTTAGCCTTTAACTCCACTGTTTGGGAGGGAGAGGAGGGGGCTACACTGAGTCTCAAGATGGTTCTGCTGGACTTCTCCATCTGATAAAACAGGTACTGAAAGCTTAGGTTTCCAAATAAAGGAGTAAGTTGAAAATTCATTATAAGCCTTTTTTCTTACGAGAAAAAATGAAGACATAAAAATATTTCTCAGCTGCACACCTGTGATCCCAGCACTCAGGATTGAGTAACAGGATCAGGGAGTTGGAGGCCAGTCTGAAAGCTCTCAAAGGGTTAATAGCCTCTGTTTAGATGAGAAGGGAGGACTGTAGCACAGAAAAGGACTGGCATGGAAATCTTCTAAATCTGCTAAAGCCATTGCAAGTGTTTTCCTACTGTGTAGCTCAGTGTCTGTGATTTTACGTGCTGAGTATGCCGTCTGCACCCTGACAGAGCATGTATGTGGGGGCTGTGTGCTGTGGGATTGCTCTGTAATAACTGCCTGTTTTTCTTACTGCCAACTGACCTTCTGACAATTTGCTCTCTGTCCCTCCTTCCTTGATTGATGGCTACTAGAATGAAATTCTTTCACATCATCTCCAAAGGAACACCATATATTTGGATCATCAGGTGGGGTTTGTAGAATTTTCTTATTATGACACCAGTTAGAGCTTAGCATTTATAGTACAATTTTCCTGGCTTCTTAGATACTTCAGTCACCTTAATTAATTATATGATTTCTTTAAGAGACAGTAAAGAGCCCTGACCAAAAAAGGCCTTTGTGAGGGTGAATGGGGTATGAGCACTGGGTCAGCTATATCCTGTTTCTTCCCTTGTATCTCATGAAAACTCGTACATACTGAGGTTTGTCTGAGCTTGGGCTGAGCAGTGAAGGAATGAACACTGTGGAGGTCCTGTTGGCAGTGGGAGGAGAGCCTGTGTAGTATGCTGGGTTCCTAAGGAGAGGAGCTTCAGGTGGCTGGAATGGGCTTCCAATTGCCTGAGTGCTGTCTCCTCCCAGGGTTGGTCCTTGCCAAGTACACAGGGCCTGTCTCAGTGCCCTGTGATTCTCCCCATTACCTCGTGGTGGGTGATGTCTAGTGCGGAGTTACCGTGGGGATAACTGAGACCCTGTGTCAGAAAGGCAAACACGCCTCAAGAAGTGAAAAGCACCAACAAACAAGGACTGTGCAGATTTTAGGATGTTAGACACTGTTAATATTTAGTGGGCCTTGGTATCTTATCAGACATAATTTCTGCTAACAAATTAATTCTTTAATAAAGATCAAGCTAAGCTTATTTTGACTTGCCTTGAAATGCATACATTTGAATGTTTTATCAAATATAGTTCCTACAGGAAATGTTATAAGACAGATGCTTACATCTTTGAAAGAAAATGGTAAATTCGGCTTTATAAATTATTTCTATTTAAAGAGAGATTTTATGCCAGGAAAGCCCTTTGCAGACATGTTCAGTCACCCTAATTTTAAAGAAGTACACTTTTCTTATTAGGTAATTTATATACTTCCCATTCGTTTGTGCCATGATTTTGCCTATGGAATGCTTCAGAAATCAGCATTTTGTTATCCAAGTTCAGATCTTCACTGCAGAGACTGGACTGATGAAACTCAGGCATGTTTCTCAAATGAACTTTGAAAGCAGTATAATAAAGATACCTCATTCTAAAAACCTCCTGGGGTCTATAAGGAATAAACAATCTTTAAGTTTCCTTTATACTGTAAACTAGAGTACCTGGCACAGCTGCACACGCCCATGCTCCTGGCAGTTTAGAAGCAGGAAGATCAAAATTTTAAGTCTAACCTGAGTTACAGAACAAGACCCTGTCTCAAAAAAACCTTACCTGACTGACTAGTAAATAAGCAAGCAAACGTTCTGAGAACTTGTGGGAAAATACAAACATTGGCTTTCAAAAGCAAAAGTGTAAGCATGAATGAATCTGAAGTTACCTAGAATCTTTGGAATAAGCCTAAAGGTTTGCTGTGATTCCTAGTAATATCAGTCAAGACTGTGGTGCAGTTACAGGGACGAACTTAGGGAGCTCCCAGTCAGATAAATGTGTTGTTGAAGCCACCAACAAGATGCTTTTTCAGTCCTTTATCGGTTTTCCAGAATGGCACAGATTCCATCTCAGGCATGTGTGCCCTCATGGGTCTCTAGACAGGCTGCTATGCCATACTGGTACCACACCCACTGGATGGCTTCTGAAATGCTTAGCATTCTAATACAATGAAATGAATGCTGGTCATTATGAGCTGTCAGCAGAGTTTTCAAGTAATTTGCCTTGTTCTCAAATTCCAATAATCACATTGTTTCCATTTTAAAATTTTATAATAACGGGAATAATTATAAAAATGGATGTTGTGAGTGATACTTTGCGTTTAAATATACTACTTCTGAGCCTGGCGGTGGTGGCGCACACCTTTAATCCCAGCACTTGGGAGGCAGAGGCAGGCAGATTTCTGAGTTCGTGGCCAGCCTGGTCTACAGAGTGAGTTCTAGGACAGCCAGGACTACACAGAGAAACCCTGTCTCGAAAAACCAAAAACCAAAAAAAAAAAAAAAAAAAAAAAATAGGCATATATATATATATATATATATATATATATATATATATATATATTACTTCCGATAGTGAGAATTTGACCATGTTACAGAACAATTGGAATGTAAAACTCTGACAGACAGAGGCTTCTCTATATCCATGTGCATATCACCTTTGAGTTACCTTGGAACTGGGCAGATGGCTCACCAGTACAGTGCTTGCTGTGAAAGGGTGCAAGCCATCCCAGGGCCTGCACAGGAGCCCAGCAGAGTGCTGCACACCTGCAACCCCAGCACTGGTGTGGCAGAGACAGCGATCCCTGGAGCAGTCTGGTCAGCCAGCCTTGCAAAACCAGCAGGCCTCAGGTCCCACTGGGTCTCCAAAAGGAAAAAGCAAAAGCTCCTGAGAAACAACACACTGGCCCCTGACTTAGATATGCAGACACCCACAAAGGTTATCTAAAAAAAATCTCTTCTTACATACACTTAAAAATTGTTTGTAGCAATGTATTGAAATTAAATTTTTTTGAACTGTACTATGCATTGTATCTAAGTATAGCTATACTGTATAGTAATATACAAGTAATTATAATTTTAGTTTAATGGGACTTGTCACTCAGCTCAAACCTTTCCAGCTGTCTTTCTTGTTCCTGCTAGTAACCTCTGCTAGTAACAGAGCTGACCAGGTCTGTTGTTTTTGCAGGCATTATTAGGAGTCCAGGATTTATAGATTGACTCATCAGCTTTATAGAACCACAAATTAGACAACAGATCAGAGGATGATGCTCTAGGTAAATTTCAAAGTCAAAGGCATGCGTGTGCTGTCTGACTCTCCCTCTCCGCCCCTCCTCGGTCTCTCACTCACAACATTAAGTGAAAGCAGTTGATGCAACCTTCCTCTGGCTCTCTGTAGGTGCCACAGTCACCCACAGGAAAACCTCCATTCATTTAAATTCTATTCATTTCTAACATTGTTTATGGAGTCTAGAACCAGGAGATACCCTGAGAGCTCTTTCTCTTCTGCTACCACTGACATGCTGCCGCAGATGAAGCAAGCAGGAGACTGGCGCGTCTCACACTCAGGCGGAAGATCCACTTCTGGTCCTCATAGCTTGAGCACGAGAGCATGGTTTCCCATTGCCACCTCTCAGGACAAGTGATCACTGAAGTGGCTTAAAAACCCTTAGCACGGGGTGTGGTGGTGCACGCCTTTAATCCCAGCACTTGGAAGGCTCCAAGTGACAGGGCCGTGGGAGGCACAGATAATGAGTTGTAGGCCTGCTGCTGTACAGATTTAGACCCTGTCTCACAAAAGCAAAACATAAGTAATAGTAGCTATACACTTCTGTGGTAGGACTTCTGCTTTATTCTGTAGTTCACTGTCACAGATGTTTAAATAGCTAATCAACTACTTCAAGTCTGTAGTTTGATGATATTTTGTTTATTTGAGAATTCCATACGTGTTTGTGTTGTATTTTAATCATGTTCACCCCTAGGTTCCCCACAACACTCCTCCCCCACAGTTTCATGCCCTCTTTTCCCATAATGCATTGAGCCCATCAGTGCTGCCCCTTTCACTGAGCTCGGCTCCTTTGCTTCTTTCCCCCTTTCCTTGGTGACTTCCCTGTTAGTTATGAAGAGCAGTGAAGAGACGGGAATTTGGATGCTTCTCGTTCCCTTAAATCTTCCTACCCACTTCTAGGTAGACAGCAATAACAGGATAGCATTGAAGGAGAAGACAGAGCAGCCCAGGAGAGGGCCAGGCAGCAGGGGATGAAGTCAGAGACTAAATGGATCCTACCCTGTTTTAGCAGCCCATGTTCTAAAGAGGTGCTTAAATAGTCTAGGAAGAGGTAAGAAAGTCACTTTTCATACTGTGATTTTCTGTTTGTATTCTATGTGTGTTTCACCTGCATGTATGTAGGCACAACACATTTGAGTCTGGTGCCCAAGGAGGTCCCAAAGAAATCATCATCATATCCCTTAGAACTAGATTTATAGATAGTTATGGGCTACCTTGGGGATGCTGGGGATCAAACCTGAGTCCGCTGCAAGAGCTGTAAATGCTCTTAACCACTGAGCTATTTCTCCAGCCCCCTAACTTCTAAGAGTAAGCTTTGTGTTTTGTAAATGTTGTATAGTAGCACTTAGATTTTATAATACAGCAACTGTTCATGAGCTATGGGCAAGTGACTTTGAATGAAGTGTGTAGTCCCATGATTGGATGCTGTAAACTGTCCTCCTCAGTGGACTCCCCTTGTCCTCCCAAGAAATGACGACAGAAAAACCCATGCAGATGATAAGAACTCTAGCAGCTTTGGACAAAGTAAGCCAAGGAGATTGGAAAAAGGAAAGAAAGCTCTGCCTGGTTGTGTGTGCTCAGTACTGCTCAGTGTAGGTTCAGGCTGAAATCCCAAGAGGAGGCTGCTATGGTCATCCTCCCCTGAGGAGATGGTAAAAGGGTTCCTGGTAGCTTTCCTGTGCTGAGCTCCCAAGCAAGCTCCATTCTAACAGCCAAGGGTCTGCAGCTTGCATTTTTGGTATGAGCAGAAGCTGCAAGGCAATACTTCAGATTGTGCTGCAGAAGGGAGGCATTTGATGGAGTAAATGTGTTTAATCTGATTTAACCCATACATAATACATCAAAATATCAGTATCTCATAAGCATTTTCTCTTTGACTTTTATTATTCTCTCATACATTATATCCTGATAGCAGTTTTGCCTGCCTCCCTCCTTCCCTCCCTCCCTCCCTCCCTCTACCTTCTCCCTCAGATCAGATCAACTCTGAAGGATGGTTTTGGTTTTTTGGGGTTTCTTTTTTTTCTTTTTTCGAGGGGAGTGTTTTTTTTAAGACAGGGTTTCTCTGTGTAGCCTTGGCTGTCCTGGAACTCACTCTGTAGACCAGGCTGGCCTTGAACTCAGAAATCCACCTGCCTCTGCCTCCCAAGTGCTGGGATTAAAAGCATGTGCCACCACTGC
>JANHMN010000008.1:70898735-70963207 GCA_030674055.1 Rhabdomys pumilio | reverse complement strand
CCTTTTTTTTTTTTTTTTTTTGTTTGTTTGTTTTGAGTTTTGTTTTGTTTTTGTTTCTTAAGACAAGATTACTCTGTGTAGCCCTTGTTATCCTGGAACTTGCTCTGTAGACCAGGGTGGCCTCAAATTCAGCGATCCTCCTGCCTCTGCCTGCTGAGTTGTGGGATTTAGAGTTGTGCCCCACCACTGCTCAGATGGGACTTAATGGCTCAGAAGGTGATGCTTTCTTACACATTGCTGCTAAGAATAAATAATCTTGTATCAATCTCTTACTCCTTTAAAATCTTATTACATTTATTGTGAGCAAACATATGTGTGCATGCACAAGAGAGAGTTTGTGAGGAGGTCTGAGTCAGTTCTCTCATCTCCCCCTTGGGTCCTGGACGTCACACTCAGGTTGTCCAACTTGCCGACAAGTGCCTTTAACTTGCTGAACTGTCTCTCCATCCCTTCATGGCTACTCTTGATCTCTCTTCTCTCCATCTCTTTCCTCTTTTTCTTCTTCTTTCGGTTGGCACGCAGTCTCATATGGTCAAGCAGACTTTGATTCTCCCACAATCTGTTTTTTGTTGTTTGTTTTATTGGGGGAGGGGGAGTTCTGTGTGTGTGTCTGACTGTCTGTCTTTACTACTTCATCCCTCTCTTCCCCCTCGTCTGCTACCCCTCTCCCTCCTTTTTCTTCTCCTCCTTTCTCCCTTGGTCCCTTTGGAGCCCGTGACAGACCAAAGTATAGAAAGTATGGGTAATATGTGGGGTAAAATGTCTAAGCTCATTTCTGGGTTATGAAAATCCACCAGTCCCCCCATCCTTCCCTCCCTTCTCCCCCACCATCAACCCTGTGTAAAGCCTGCCTCCTGCTCAGTCCCGCCATCCCTCTCTCCCTTCTCCCCCGCCATCAACCCTATGTAAAGCCTGCCCCCTGCTCGTTCTCAGAGGCATCGTTCTGCATCGTTCCCAATAAATGTCTTGCGTGAGGTTTGTGCAATATGGCCTTGCAGGATTTCTTGGCTCCCTATTGCCAGGATACCATTCCTTTCAGAGCTGCAATACTTCTGTTGGGGAAACCTTTCCCTTCAGAGCTGCAACACTAAAAGATACCACCAAAGTTCAACTTGATGAGTCAATAATGTGTATTGTTACTTAGAGGAATGTGGGTAAAGGGTTACTTCCCAGAACAGAAATGACTCAAATACAGCTGCATCACCTCAGCTTGGGTGACATCTCACCAAATCCTGGAACCTGGAGCTCACTGCACAACCTTCAGGCAGCTCAGCAGGTTGGAAAGCTTCCTTTCCAGATGCCTCCGCTGGTCTAAACCCCTTCAAGGCAGCTCAGCTTGTTTCTGTTTCGTCCACACAGTTTAGAGAGACTTTTGCAACTTGGCTCCTCTGAGAGACTCTCCCTTTATTGTTACACTGGCAGGGAAGGGTCCGGTAAATCTGGTCAGTTTAGGAGACTTCCTCAAGCTGCTCTGAGTTGTTCACCTCTGTTTAAAGAGCTTTCCCATAGGATGGAAGGTTTTAGTCTCCCCTCCTTCTACCATGTTTGCTCCCTCTCTCCTTTCTCCCCACCCCGTCTTTCTCTTTCACTTTCTCCCTTCCCCTGGCTGGCTCTCCTCCGTCCCCAGCGTGTGAGCTTGGAAGGTGAAGCCCATACAGTTCTTGACTAGAATAGGACATCAGAGTGGCAAAGTTCTAAGACAACTAACTAGACAGCAGGTTCATTAGAATTCTGAGTATAGACTTAATACCCATTTGTCAGTCCTCTGATGTCTTAACCAGGCCTGTCCGGTGCCTACATGATTGTAGTAATTGTGACTGATTGATCTGGTCCTTGTTGAAACCTGTTTTGCCTGTCTTAACCTTAACCACGAAGCTCCTTTCCCTCACATTCAGCTATGAGTTCATCTCAGTTCTCTGCTAGTTACTATGTCCTTTCATATGTCTGTCAGAAAGTAGAGCTTGTAGTGTGACCTTCCTTGATGTGGGCTTATTTGCAAGACATTTACCTTGGGGAATGGTACCAAGGTGAGAGCAAAGAGTGACAGAGAATGACAATGACAGGTTCCCTAGGCCTCACCACAATTAAATATTGACAAATGAACAGAAACTCAGAAAATTGTTCACAGTTCATAGGAGAATTACCCAGGAGAACCTAGGGCTACCCTAAGACTGGCTACCACTACCCTGAGGCTGTGTTTGCATACATAAACGCTGTGTGGGTTCTCACGGGCAGGGTAGTGGAGCTCTTTTTTTTTTTCCCCCCCTTTGGTTTTTTGAGACAGGGTTTCTCTGTATAGCCCTGGCTGTCCTGGAACTCACTCTGTAGACCAGGCTGGCCTCGAACTCAGAAATCCGCCTGCCTCTGCCTCCCAAGTGCTGGGATTAAAGGGGTGCACCACCACTGCCCAGCAGGGTGCATTCTCATAAGGCATATAAGTGCATAAGCGCTGGGTGTGTGCTCATACAGGATACATAAGGTACATGAGTGCTGGTGCGTTCTCATGTACAGAGTACGTAAGTGCCGGGTGGGTTCTCACATTAGAACAGGGCTTCAGCTGAGACTATGTGGAGAGGTGGAGAGCTGCTTTCTGGAGTTCTAATAATATGTTTTAGTTCTCCAGCATAGGCCTGACATTTCAAAAAGGGAACTTTTCATCTGAAGCTCTCGTGTCTGACAGAAACAGTTTTAAGCAAAAAGTAAATAGTATCCTCAGGACAGTGAGAGTCATTCTGGCCAAGGGCTTTTTAGAGCAGACTGCCCCGTGACTGGATCATTCTGTCCACACAGAGATCCTCGGGTTGCACAAGAGTTGCCTGGGAATTGTGTCCAGTGTGTACATGGGTGAGGGACCACTACTCTAAATAGATTTTTTGATTGAGAAATTAGATTTTCCTGTGCATTGAAAGGCTTTTATCATCTATCCTGTTGTAAGATGAATAATGATTAATTGGCTACAGAGATGGAAGTGAAATCTGGTTGCAGGGCTGTGGTCAGGTTTTGTGACCTCTAGTACAAACAAGACAGTCATGTGCTTTGCCAGTGCAGTGAACCAAGCACACCTTAAATCCTGGGGGAACAGAAGTCAGTGTTTTCTAACGTGTAGACGATGAAAACCACCAAGTGCAACGATAAACAGCAGGCCTGTGAGCCGTCTCCTCTGGTCTAAGAATGCTTGTCCTCTGAATGCTTAGCTAACTGCAAAGCCTGCGGCACGAAACTCTGCTTTCCTAAAAGCAGTAATGAAGTTGCGTCTTCAGCCTATCGTGGGAGGAGCTAAGGAGACTTACTGAGAACTTGCTCAATAAGTTTTATTTTAAATGTCCTTGAATGATTCTACATATGCCATTATACTGTGAGAAAATACAAGGGTTATGAAAATGTCTATCAAGACTAATTTTAATAAAATGTTACCAATGATAAAGAGATTGGGTATTATATAATTTTAATATCCATACAGAGCTTCAACTGTTTTCTGACTAGCCTTATAAAGAACTGCGATTTATGTCCATCTTATTACTGAATAAGATTAAACAATTACCATTTTTCTCTTTCTGAATTCATAGACTGTCCACCTCTAGAAAGTTTAGATTCTTTTGTATATTAATGCTTTATCATCTAACATGTAAAAGTAGCTATTAATTGGATATATTGATTAAGGTAAAAATGTGGTTGTAGCACAGTACGGTCAGTAAGGTTTATTTTATCACCTTTGGTGTATTTTATAGCACTAGATCCTTGCTTGAAATTGTTGGTATTCATTAAGTCTGTGCAACCATGGGGTGAAATGTAAGCAACTGCACTGTTAGGAAGATACTAAAGTAGAGGATATATTTACAGTGTCGTCTTTCAAATCTACCTGTGCTGTAAACTGATGTTTGCTGTATGCTCCTCCTGATTTGAACTAGATGAAAGAAAATGAACCTATTATCACCATGGTTCACACAATGATTGAGAACTCGGCGCTAAGACCACAACTGTACCAACAAGTAAGGTCTTGGACTCTGAATGACACCGCATTGTCATCTGCAAACCCTCAGTGACAGCCTTGTCTCTCCTCAGATCTCCTCATGACATCAGTGTTTTTACCTTTTGTTTGTTTGTTTGGGAGCCACACTTCATCCATGCTCCAAGATGCTGTGGTGCCCTTAGCATGGCTTCGCTGAGCACTTGCCCTTGAATATTAAGTGTGCCATCCTCCTAAAGCTTTTGTGTACATCATGTGGTTAATAGATACTTGGAGGTCTGCAGTACACTTAGCAGGAGTTACTAGGTTTCCCTGCATTAACTCTGAAGGCATTATAAGTGGATTGCAGGAAGAAGGATTCGTAAAACTGTTTCCTTTTAAGCCAGCCCTCCAAATCTCCAGTGTTAGTACATTTCGTTTATGTGGGAGGTGATTGCAAGGTTTTGTATTGATGGAATAGAACCTAGCCAAGTTGTAACACAGCAGGGCTGTTGGTTCTCCTGTATTATCGTGCCTATGTACCCACCAGGGTAATCTGCATACCCTATTTTCTTTAACTCACAAGGTGTCTGGGAGTTAGTAGGCTTTGATTTAGGAATCTTGGTAACCTGCAGATCTGCAAAAGAAGTCACCCGTTTCTCTCCATTGTTTCCAATTATTATTTATCCATGGTCTAAGTGTTCCTGGCTCTGTGTTCAACAGCATCAGCTTCTTCCACTTCCACACCCTCCAGCCCTCTGGGCAATGGCCTGTTAGAATATTTTTAAAACATAATGAAGAGGAAAGAATTAACTCACATGAAAAATGAATGTAGATCCTAATTCAAACGTGAGAAGCATCGAATAAAAGGAAGCCTGTGAGCTTGCACTAGCCAGAAAGGTCCAGGTGCCTCCGTCTCTGGAGTCTGCTTGTAATCAGGTAGCATGACTATGTGATGCTGAGAGATGAGGCCTCTGGAGCCCAGTTTTCAAAACGTTTGAAGTGTGTTTAATGACTGGACCATCTTTAATTTACAAGAAATAATCAAAATACTAAATATTTAAAGTTAAACAGCTTTACTTTAAGAAAATGCAAGTGGCATCTTATTTTTTGTGTACGTGTACATGTGTGCATAACCCTTGGTGGCACATGTGTGGCAGTCTGAGGACAGCTTGTTAGAACCATTCCCTACTTCTCTACTCTGGCATCCGGGATCCAGCTGAGGTCCACAGTCTCAGGCAAGCACTTCACCCACTGGGCCATCTCATGCCACAGTGGCTTTGTTTTGAGACTGGGTCCTGCTTCCCTCTAAGTGCTGGGACTGTCCTGTACTCATGAGCCACCAAGCCTGGCTGCAACCACCTTAATTTGTATATTCTCTTAGGTAGCTTCCTGAAAACCCACCTAGACAATGGATTTTCTCTGAATTGACTGAATGAAAAGATTTAAAGTTTAATAGTAAACAAGTGTGAAGTTTTTATTTTATTATTTTATTATTTTATGTGCTTGCACTACACATGTAACCAGTGCCTGAGGAAGCCAAAAGAGAATATCAAATCCCCTGGAGTAGACAGAATGGAATCCCAGTCCTCTGAAAGAATAGCTAGTGCTCTTGCTGAACTGGCTTTCTAGCCCCTACAATCAAGGGTTCTTAAAACCTCCTGAACTCATCTGTTATTCTACTGACTGACAATACGAATATACCACACTCCTTCTATAGGTTTATAATATGGTGACTGTTGGTGACATTTCTCACCTAATGAATAGTGCTGAAAGATACATACCAGCTAATGCCTGTACACCTGTAAGCCGAGTTTGCTTGGTGGGCTTTTGTTTGTTGTTTTTTTGTTTTAGTTTTTTGTGTTTGTTTGTTTGTTTCTTTCAGTTTTTCGAGACAGGGTTTCTCTGTGTAACCCTGGCTGTCCTGGAACTCAATCTGTAGACCAGGTTGGCCTCGAGCTCAGAAATCCGCCTGCCTCTGACTCCTGAGTGCTGGGATTAAAGGCATGCTGCACCACTGCCCAGCTGTTGGTGGGCTTTTGGTTGGTGGTTTTATGAGTGTTTTTCTTTTCCTGTTTTGTTTTATTTGTTGTTTTGTTTACTGTGCAGCCCATACTGGCCTGGAGTTCACTATATAACCATGCTACCCTGGACTCAGATATCTCCATCTCCCTGCCTTCTCAATGCTGAGATTAAAGATTTGGCCCATACATGGCTGTCTGTTGTACATCAGGTCATCCAGGATCTGAATCAAGGTGATCCTGAACTAGTAGTGATCCTCCTGCCTCTTCCCCCAGCAGTGCTGGGATTGCAGGCATCTATTACTCTGCCCATTTTCGTTTGGTACAGGGTTTGAGCTAAGACCTTCATGAATGCTAGGTACACACTCTACCAATCCCAGCTCACTTTACTTTTAGCTCATTCGATAATACATTATCAAAAAGTAATTCCAAAGCCAGACATGTTTCACACCTATAATCCCAGGTCTGGTTTGAATTCAAGGCCAGCTTGGGCTGCAAAGTAAGATTCAATCACCAGAGGGGATGGGGGGGGGGGGCGTTGTGGGGGTGAGAAAAGAAAGCTGAAGTTGGAACCAGAGAGAGATGTCTCTCAGTGTTAACAAGTGCATACTGCTCTTGAAGAGGACTGAGTTTGGTTGCCAGACCCCAAATGTGGGGATTGAATGTCCTTTCCTGGCACCTGCACTCATATGTGCACATGTATATAAAACACAATTTAAATTTTTTTCCTGTTAATACAAAATTGTTTTGGGATATATGTATAGTATATGTATGTGTATATATATGTATGTATGTGTGTATATATATATATATATATATATATATATATATATATACACAGAGAGAGACACACATTCATGAGAGAGACATCACAAACAAGGGATTTTAAAGGTTGAGTTTTCTTACGTGTTTTTGTATGGTTGGTTTTGTTGTTATTGTCGTTAGCTCATTTTAGTTTTAGATTTTATTTGTTGGGAAGGGTTGTTTTGCTTTCTTCTTCTCCTTTTTAAACAGGATCTCACCATTCACCATGTAGCTCTGGCTTGCCTGGAATTCACTATATAGACCAAGCTGGCTCAAAGATCCACCTCCCTATGCCTCTTGAGTACTGGCATTAAGAAATTCCTACTGTGCCCAGCACTAAAAATTGAATGTTAACATAATTTTATTTTTCATTAATGCCAAGCCAGTTTTAGTGAAAGAGAGAAAAAGAAGCCAACATTAGAAGACTAAAGCACTTACCAGTTCTACTGGATTCTGGGTTCCATCCCCAGCACAGCTGAAGGGAGGGAGAGGAGACGATGAAACCATAAGATGACGACAAGAGAGCCTTGGCTGCAGCCCTAAAGACGGGCCAGCCAGATAGATGATGATAAAGCCTCTTGCCACCAGGCCTACCTGAGCTGGACCCCTGAGTCCGACGTGGCAAGAGGAGAAAGGCTGTCTTTGGAAGTGTACTCTCACGAACACAAAAGAAGTGCTTGGGGCATGATTTTGATTCGGGGGTCTTTAGTGTTTTAGGGAAGCATAATAACATTACTGTTGAGTACTGTACTATCATAATTCCAGCATTTGGGAGGTAGAGACAGGAATATCAGGAGTTCAGAGTCACCGTTGGCTACATAGACACAAGTTTGACTCCATTCAAGTCTTTATGAGACAGTGTCTCAAAAAAGGTGTGGGGGTGCTAGAGAGATGGCTCAGTGGTTTAGAGCACTTGTGACTCTTTCAGAGGACCAAATTTCAGTTGCCAGCATCCTCATGGGGTGGCTTTCAGCACTTGTATGTAACACCAACCCCTGGGAACCCCATACTCTTCTGGACTCCTTGGGCAACTGTGTGTACATGGCACATTCACATACATTAAAATAAGTTTTTAAATATCCAGTGATATAGTAACTACAAGTATCCCTTAAATTTGCCCAAACATAAAGATATCACTCAAAAGCTGGACCAGCTGGGCATGCTGACACATGCCTGTAATCTCAGCACTGGGGAGGATAAGTGTAAGTTCTGGGCCAGCCAGGGCTACATCACAAGGTCCTGTCAAAAGGCTAGTAACTGTTCAGTGGACACTTTTGATACTATGGCAGCTGGTATGAAAATGAGTTTTAAATGACTCTAAATAAAAACAGCACAACAGGGTTCCAGATCATCACCATAAAGCCCTTTAGTAGACCAGTGTTCTCTTCTTCGATCCCTGGGCACACGGTGCAGCTCCTGTTTTTAACCCAGACCGTACTCTGCTAGCAGCGTGCACATGCCATGGTCTAGTAAAGCTGCTTTGCATTTAACTTTAAATATGAAGCAAAATGTATTAGAGCATCTCAATAGCACAGGCCTTGCGCCTTTCAGTCCTTGTAAGTGTAAAACCGAATTTGGGCCTTTTCCAGTTTGTGTCAGCGGAAGAGGCGTTTTAAAACTCACTCTTTGTCCCTTTTTTAGGGAAGAGTGGAAATGCTTCTTTGCATCCAGGTGCTTTAGTGTAGAGTAACACTTGACATTCGTGGGGATGCCATTGGCTAAAATAGTAGGTGACTTTTTTACCATTAAATTCATTTTTCATGTACTGTTCATTTCTGTAAAACCTCAAGGTCTAATGGTCACTCTGCATACTTAAATAGTCATGGTTCATTTGCATGAGGTATGGGAAGTAAAGTCATAAGATGAAGTGTGTAATTACAGGATTTACTTGTATGTTTGGAATGCTTGAGTTTTTAACCTTCTGCTCTGCACGTTTCTAGATCCATTTAGTGTTCTCAGCTGTTTTAAAGCTGTAACAGTCACACTCTGTATCTTTACAGAGAGGACACATAACAAATATATTCTTGTAGATTTGTATGTGTGTCTATAAAATTCAGCTCCCCAAACTAGATCATATTGGGGGCGTAAATAATCTGAACCAACGGTGAGGGAAAATGTTCCATTTAGTAAACAAACAATAAGCTCCAGCTCAATTTTGCCTAATATGTCTTTGTTGCTGTCTAGCAGTCAATATAAAACCAAAAGACAAGGGAGAGAGTGAAGTGAGGCCCGCAGAGGCTGTGGTGTGCTCTGGGTGTCTGACTGAGATGGCTGTGGAGCTCTTGGTAAGCACAGTCAGAGTGAGGACCCGTGTGACTGAAGGGCAGTTAGGAGAGCATTAAAAGAGGTTTCGATGCATTCAAGAGTGATTGATCCCGCAAGGCTGGGGTGTCACGTGCTCCTCTGAGAGAGCTTGATGCTATTGCATGAGGTTTTGGGTTCAGTCCCCAGCACTACAGAAATGATCAGTATTGACAGTGTCATACAGCACAGGCTGTCAGCCGACAATACAAGCCTCTTCTGCAGTTTGTTTATTCATAACTTAGACATAGGCTTTTGGTTTTATGAGGTTTCAAATGATTTCCTCATTGCAATTAAACCTGCCCTTTTCATTATCTTTTAGTTCTTAAGACAGAAGAACAAGATAAGTCTCTATTGTGTATGTGTGTTTATATTACATATATGTACATGGTGTGTTCTAGGTCTCGTTAATGCGGTTGTGCTTTATAGATACGTTTGGCTTGAGCACACACTGTGTGAGAGTGTGCACTGTAACAGACGCTTTCCCTAGATAAGCTGATGCAAACATTTATTCAGTGCAGCTGCTATGGTTGTGTTTGTCCGTTTTCCATCAAAATAATGTTTGTCTTTACAGTGGAAAATGGAAGGTGCTATATGAATTTTGTTTGGCCAGTTTATGATTTGAGAAGCTTGCCTTGGCACTGCTCTCATGTATCTTGTGTACTGTATTACTGCTAAATGTTTCTTTACTTTTGTGACGGTTTGTGCTTGAATTAAATTTCTACAAGTATAAAAATTATTAAAATCACTCTTGGCATACCGTCATTTTGACCGAAATTTAAAGTATTTACTATACACTGAATATATTACTTAAATAAGATTTTTAAAATTGCTTTATGGCATTTTTTTCTTATAGCTGTCACAAGATGAATGTAGAGGCACATTATACAAATACAGATCTGAAGAACTAGATATTGATGTAAGTATTTCTGGCTCTCAAATACTAGAATTAAAGGCATGTGCCATTATGCACAACTATTAAAAGAATTTAAAAAAATAAAGCCAGGAATCCTGTTGATACATTCCTGCAATCCCAGCAAAGCTAAGGCAATAAGATTTGAGGAAATTCCAGGACAGCCTGAACTGCAGAAGACAACATTGTCTCCAGTAAATGAGCAAACAAACAAACGGTTTACCCAGCTAGGACTATCGTCTGGAGGAAGAGCGTGTGCTTAGCATTCCTGAGACTCTGGCTTTTATCCCCAGATCCAAAGAAAAGGAAAATCATCAAAGTATTTGATTGCTCTTACTCCATTTTTACTTGTTTGTTCTTTTTGAATCAGCATTTCACTATACAGAGGGGGCTGTAACTTGAAATCTACCTGCCTCCACCTCCAGAGATCAAAGACTCATGCCACACTCCCTGCCTAAAAGCTCTTACTACTATCGGCAGTTCTGATTGAAATAAAAATGTTCTAAAAGGGAAAAATGTGATCAGAATATGGTATATAAAAATTTTTTTTCTTTTTTTTTTTTTTTTTTTTGCTTTTTGAGACAGAGTTTCTCTGTGTAGTCCTGGTTGTCCTGGAACTCACTCTGTAGACCAGGCTGGCCTCGAACTCAGAAATCTGCCTGCCTCTGCCTCCCAAGTGCTGGGATTAAAGGTGTGCACCACCACCGCCCGGCATTTTTTTTAAAGATTTATTTATATGAATTTATTTATATTTATTTGTTTATTTTACGTATGTGAGCACACTGTAGCTATCATCAGACACACCAGAAGAGGGCATCAGACCCCATTACAGATGGTTGTGAGCCACCATGTGGTTGCTGGGAATTGAACTCAGGACCTCTGGAAGAGCAGTCAATGCTCTTAACCGCTGAGCCATCTCTCCAGCCAAAATATTTTCTTTCTTTTTTTTCTTTTTTCTTTTCTTTTTTCTTTTTTTTTTTTTTTTTTTTTAAGATTTTATTTATTTCATGTATGTGAGTTAACTGTTGCTCTCTTCAGACACACTAGAAGAGGGCATCAGATCCTGTTACAGATGGTTTTGAACCATCATGTGGTTGCTGGGAATTGAACTCAGGACCTCTGGAAGAGCAGTCAGTGCTCTTAACTGCTGAGCCATCTCTCAAGCCCCCAAAATATTTTTTCAATTAAAAGAATTAAATAAATTGTTAAAGTTCAACCAGATAGTCTATGGGTATTTTAAGTAGCTCCCTTCCCCTCGTTACAATAAAGATTTTAAATTGCTAACAAAATACATCTTCTCTTCTAGGCCAAATTAAGCAGATTGTGTGAACAGGATAAAGTGGTCCGTGCACTGGAGGAGAAGCTGCAGCAGCTGCACAAGGAGAAAGTAGGGCGATTACCTTTACTCTCTACAGTTGCTGTTGCTGCCTGTGCTGCTTATGAGGACATGGGTAGCAGTTGAACTAACTCACTGGTGCAGAGCATTAAGTGTAGTCCTCTTTATTCCCACAGTACACGCTTGAGCAAGCCTTGCTGTCAGCCAGCCAAGAGATAGAGATGAATGCCGATAACCCAGCTGCCATTCAGACTGTGGTGCTGCAGAGGGATGACCTGCAGAACGGACTGCTGAGCACGTGTCGCGAGCTCTCCCGAGCCACTGCTGTGAGTGCACGGACTTCCCTGCCTGAGAGTGGAATGAGTTCAGGGTCAGCATGGCAACATAGTAAAAACCTGTCTTAAAGAAAAAGAGGCTTGGCCACTTGGTCAATGGTACAGCCAGGCATGGTACTATACCCTGATGGTCCCAACACTTAGTCAAGATTAGGCCACACCCTGTCTCCAAAAAACACAAACCTCATTAAACTGGGCATGGTGGCACATGCCCTTAGTCCTAGCACTCTGGAGAGAGGGGCAGGCAAATGTCTGTGAATTAATTTGAGGTCAATTGGAGCTACAAAGTGAGACTGTATCTCAAACAAACAAACTATATGTAAAGATATAGAGGGGAGGTTGTCTTTATGCCTTTGGCTGGGCTGTCTTTAGTCTTGATATCACAAGGGATCTTCAGCCAAACATGGTGTCACATCTCCTGTAAGACTAACTAACCCTCAGGAGTCAAAGGCAGAAGGATTACTAGAGGTTTAAGTCCAGCCTATGCTACACTAAAATTAAAAATTTTATTCTTAGTTCTTGTTGGTATACTTGTGTTTAAGACATACAAACCAAGGTTGGCCTTTTTCTATGGTTAGAATCCTGCTCTGAATTCTTGGTTTGTTTGGGTTTTTTGGTTTTGTTTTGTTTTGTTTTGTTTTGTTTTTTTGTTTGTTTGTTTGGTTGGTTGGTTTTTTTGTTTTTTGTTTTTTTTTTTTTGGTTTTTTGTTTTTTTTTTTTTTTTTGGTTTTTTGGTTTTTCGAGACAGGGTTTCTCTGTGTAGCCCTGGCTGTCCTGGAACTCACTCTGTAAACCAGGCTGCCCTCGAACTCAGAAATCCACCTGCCTCTGCTTCCCGAGTACTGGGATTAAAGGTGTGCACCATCACTGCCTGGCCTGCATTTGTTCTTTTTTAAGATCTACTTTTATTTACATGTGTGGGTAGGTGCCTGAGGAGGCCATAAGAAGGAGTTGGATGTCCTGGAGGTGAAGTTACAAACAGTTGAGAGCCACCCGAATGGGAACTGGGAACCCAGCTCAGGTCCTCTGCAGAAGTGACAAGCACTGTTAACCACTGAGTTTTGTCTGGTGTTCCTCTCCCCTTTTAGACAAGGCCTCTGCCTCCAAAGTGCTGGGAGTAAAGGTTTAGGCCATTATACCCTGTGACTTTAAATACTTACTTGCACAAGGGAATTAGGCACTGCCTATGCCCGGCTTCTGCTGCCCGTTGAGGTTCCAAGCCTCATTTCCCCTCTCAGAGCCTTCAGGGGTCCTATGCTTACGTTTTCTGTTCCTTTGATGTGTATAGATTACAAGAAGAACAGGTCAAGCAAAAAACCAAGCAAGATGATCTTGGTTTGAACATCAAAACCTCTGTGATGGAAGGAGAGCAATGACTCCCAAAATTGTCCTCTGACCTCCACATTGCACACACACAAATAAATAAGTATATAAATAAAAGTGAATATATACATATATCGTTTTAATTTGTTCTGAGACTCGGTTTCTCTGTGTAACCCTGGCTGTTCTAGAACTGTAGACCAGGCTGGTCTTGAACTCACAGAAAGTTCCACCTGCCTCTGCTTTCTGAATAAAAAATTGTTAGAGAAAATTTTATTACAGGAAACTAAAATTTTTTTTTTTTTTTTTTTTTTTTTTTTTTGATTTTTCAAGACAGGGTTTCTCTGTGTAGCCCTGGCTGTCCTGGAACTCACTCTGTAGACCAGGCTGGCCTCGAACTCAGAAATCCGCCTGCCTCTGCCTCCCAAGTGCTGGGACTAAAGGCGTGCGCCACCACCACCCGGCAAGGAAAGTAATCTATATTCACATAAAAGTCGGCTAAAGCCAGTAATGAGGCTAATCTTCACACAGTCAGACAACCTTCATCGTTTTTTCTCTGCCCTTCTCTCCCGGGATTGACCAGGTCCCTGCATATTCCTAGCAAGCACCCTATAGCTCCATATTTCTAGAACTGCTTTTTTAAACAGGATCTCAAGGAGTTACCAGGTCGTCCTTGCTTCTGACTCAGCCTTCCGAGTATCAGGGATCACACTTATGTGTTGCCATGCCCCGGTTCTGTTATTTTTCTTCAATATAAACTAGATATGGTGTGTGAGAGACACATAATCACAGCTCTCTGGAAGCTGAGACAGGAAACTGCAAGATCAAGTCCAGCTAGGGTTACATAGCAAGACCCTGTCTTAGAAAAAGGGAGGTGGGGGAGGGGGGAGAGAGAAAGAGAGAAGGGAGGGAGAATTCAAATGCCAGAGCTATGTCTCAGTGGTTAGGAGCATTTACTGCAGCTTTTCCTGAGGACCTCAGTTTGATTCAGCGCCCACATCAGGTAGCTCAGAACTGCCTGGAAATCTAGATCCAAGGGATGGGACCCCCTTTTGTGGTCTCTGTAGGCATCTACACATACGGACAGGGGAATTTAAAAAAAAAACTTTAAAAAAATTTTTTTGTTTTGTAAGATTTATCTATTTATTTTATGTCTATGAGTGCTCTGTCTGCATGAATACCTGCAGGCCAGTAGAGGGCATCGGATCCCATTACAGATGCTTGTGAGCCACCATGTGGTTGCTGGGAATTAAACTCAGGACCTCTGGAAGAACAACAGCCAGTGCTCTTAATGGCTGAGCCATCCCTCCAGCCCCTACAAAAATGGGGGGGAAATTAAAAAATAAATATGAATTAATTATAAAACTTGCTTAAAGAAATACTTTTGTCGTTATTTTCATTTTCTAGCAGGGTCTCACCTTAGGCGGCCTCCAACTCCCTGTATAGCAAAAGATGACTTTATCCTCCTGCCTCCACTTACCAAATGTAAGGATTACAAATGTGTGCCACCATGCTCTAAAATTCAACTAGAGTTTACACTCAGAATTTGCAATAGATGTTTTTCTATTTGATTTAGAGGGACAGTCAATTAGAAAAAGACCAAATAGCAAGATGACAAAGTCAAACAGTGGGCTAAAGAACCGAACAGAAGAAATACAAACGGCCAATAAAGACATTTTCAGCAGGCTCAACCAACACAAATTATAACTGCTTTGAGATTCTCTCTCTCTTTAGTGAGAATGGATATGGTCAAGTTAATAGAGGAGCTAGAGAGATGGCTCAGCTGCTAAGAGCATTTACTGCCAGTCATAGTGGCTCATACCTCTAATCCCAGCAGGTGGATCTTGGTGCGTTCGAGGCCAACCTGATCCACTTAGAGAGTTCAGGACAGCCAGAGTTACACAGAGACCCCGTCTTTAAAAAACAAAAAGTAGCCCGGGCAGTGGTGGTGCACGCCTTTAATCCCAGCACTTGGGAGGAAGAGGCAGGTGGATTTCTGAGTTTGAGGCCAGCCTGGTCTACAAACTGAGTTCTAGGACAGCCAGGGCTACACAGAGAAACCCTGTCTCGAAAAAACAAAAAGTACTTGCTTCTCTTGCAGAGGACCTAGATTTGGTTTGGTTCTCAGCAGCCACATGGAGGTTCATCTCGGGCAGTGCACACATATACCTGCCAGTAAGCAAATACTCATAAAATAAATAAATCTAAAAACAATTGTTTTAAAGAAAACATGGGCTGGAAAGATGGCTGAGCTGGTAGAGGCGAGGCTCACAACCAAAACTACAAGAAAACAAAGGACAGCCAGTGCTGGGGAGGATGTGAGGGCCCTCTCTCCATCACTGCTGAGGATGTACACTATAGCCTGGATGTCAGGTTCCCATAGAGACTCAAGACAGGGCTGTGTGACCGACAGCCACAAGAGCTAAGAAATGGAACCAGCCTACAAGTGTGCAATCCCATAAATGGCGTATACACCATGGATTTTTTTCAGACATAAAGAAAAATTAAATCCTGACATTTGCACAATAAAAAAATGGGTGGGACTGGAGGATGTCATTACATTAAATAAAATAAGACTGACTCTGAAAAGGCACCACGTGCTTTCTCTGAGGGAACACAATCTTGAGAAAGAGGAAACAGTATAGGAGAGTGGATTACAACAGTTCCTGGTTTGGGTGCTGAAGATGTAACTTAGTAAAACACTTGCTTGCCATAGTTTTAGCTTAAGTTGCCAGCACTGCCAAAGATATTTTATTTTGCCCAAAATACACCATGTAGTTTTCTGAAATCTTGGGAGGTTTTAAGCATACTGACAATACTGTTAAAGCTTGGGTCTCCTTTAAAATGATGAACATTTTGATTTTAGGAGCTGGAACGAGCCTGGAGAGAATATGACAAGTTAGAATACGATGTGACTGTTACCAGGAACCAGATGCAGGATCAGCTTGACCGCCTTGGAGAAGTGCAGGTAGGAGAGGCAGTCAGCTTGTAGTCCTCCCTCTGTAGCCGCACAGGCTCATGAACGTCTTCAGTGCCTGGCTTCTCACTCTCCCACAGCGTTCCTTTCTCCTCTATCAAACCTGTGCATCTTACTGGACCCTAGTGAGCCCTGAAGCGCTTGTACTTCTTTGTGTTTACTCAGTACTCACCTCAGCTCTCAGTACTGTGCTCTTAGTATTTAGTTCAGCCCTCAGCACTGTGTTCTCAGTACTTAGCTCAGCCCTTAGCACTGTGTTCTCAGTAATCATCTCAACTCTCAACACTTCCTATAATTTTAGTTCAGACTCTTCACACGTCATTCTGTAACTGCTGGTATACAGTTGTTCACTATATGCACTGTTTTTTCTTCTGGTAAGTATCTCACTTGTATCTCTTGCATACTAAGATTATAAATATGCCCCACCAGACCTATTTATTAAATAATATTTATTTTTAAATAATATTTTTCTTGGGACTGGAGCACTAAGAGCACTTCCTGCCCTTCCAGAGAGCCCACATTGAATAGCTCACAACCACCTATAACACTAAGTCCAGGGGATCCATAACAGTCCTCAAGCCTCTGAGGCACCCACACAGGTGGCACACACTGTCTCTCTGTTCTGTTGCTGCTGCAAGGAGACACCATGACCAAGGCAAACTCTTATAAAAAGAAAGTATTTAACTGGGGGCTTGCTTACGGTTCTGGTGATTATTCCCTGATCATCACGACTGGGTGGTTGGGAACAGACAGGCAGAGTGCTGAAGTAGTACCTGACAGCTTTATGCCCTGATCCACAGGCAGAGAGAGACAATGGCCTGCTGTGGGCTTTTAAAACCCTCAAGCCCACTCATAATAACATACCTCCTCCCACAAGGTCACACCCCCTAATCCTTCCCAAGCAGTTTGATTCTCTGGTGACCAAGTATTTGAATACACAAGCCTATGGGGGGCCATTCTCATTCAAACCACCATCACACACACCCACACAAAATAAAACTAAACCTTAAAACATGAAATTTGCATTGTACAAATTTTAGGTTGCCAAAACGATATATTTGTATTTTAATTACTACAAAACTTACACTATACAGGTATGCAAGTGTCTGACTTTCATAGTTAATCTTCTCTCCTGTCTGTCATTTTTCTCCTGAGCTTTAACTCCTGAGTCCTTACTCTGTGTTTTATACTTGAGGCAGTGACAAGTCTTCAGGCAAATAGACTCCGAAAACAGACCTGTAGCCAAGAAGAGTGGGAAACAGCTGCAGTCCCAGAACTCAGCAGGAAGAGCCAGAGGTTGAACACAGCTTAGATTACAAACAGTTCCAGGCCTCCAGGGCTGCTTAGTGAGACACTCTGCCTTAGTTAGGGCTTTACTGCTGGGAACAGATGCCATGACCAAGGCAACTCTTACAAAGGACCACATTTAATTGGGGTGGCTTACATTTCAGAGGTTCAGTCCATTGTCATCAAGGCAGGAAAGAAGGTAGCGTGCAGACAGACTTGATGCTAGAGGAGTGTTGAGAGTTGTACGTCTTGATCTGAAGGCAGCCAGGAGAGGCCTCTCCTCCTCGCTGGGCAGACTTGAGCACTAGCCATGGAGCCCAGAGCCCACCTAGAGCAGTGACACTTGTTCTTAACAAAGACACACTTAGTCTTCCTGTGGGAGGAGGGATGTTATTGTGGGTGGGCTTTGGGATTTCAAAAGCCCACAGCAGGCTCAGTGACTCTTCTCTGCCTGTGGCTGCCAGCTACTACTTCAGCACCATGCCTGTCTGCTTCCAACCATGATGATCAGGAACTAACCATCTGAAACTGGAAGCCAGCCCCCAGTCAAATACTTTCTTTTTATAAGATTTTGCCTTCCAACAGAAAGCTGGGCAGTGGCAGCAGAGGCAGGTGGATCTCTGTGAGTTTTAAGTTTGGGGTCAGCCAGTGTTACACAGAAAAACCCTGTCTCAGAAAAAAAAAAAAAAAAATAGGAAGAGTTTAGCTTTGGCCATGGTGTTTCCTTGCAGTAACTAGGATGTTCTGTATGGATGGTGTGTGCCACATGTGTGGGTGCCTCAGAGGCTTGAGGACAGTAATGGGTCCTCTGGACTTAGTGTTATTGGTGGTTGTGAGCCATTCAATATGTGGTCTCTGGAAGGGCAGTGAGTGCTCTTCTGTGCCAAGCTATCGTTCCAGCTCCAAGAAAAATGGATTTTCCTGCAAGGGTCATATAAGGATAACAGAGTCTTAAAACTCTATGATTTTAACTTAAAGACATGGTACGAAATATTTAAAGTAAGAAAGTGAATGTACCAGAATAGAGTAAAAGTAGTTGTGGTTAAATGTTTGTACTGGAAACACATTTATTTACTTCTGTCGTCAAGTGGTTTTTTGTTTGTTTGTTTGTTTGTTTGTTTGTTTTTGGGTTTTGTTTGTTTGTTTTGTTTTTATGTTTTGGAATTTAGGAAGCAGTGCAGGAGTCCTTACCTTCAGGACATATCCCATGTCTTTTCAGTGAATCATGAAACCACAAATAATCTAGTGCCCTGTACAGTGGGAGGAGGTGATCCTGGGCATTTAGAAATGAGTGTCATCAGCCCTACTCCTGGGCTGCCGCATCCACACCTGCACCAGCAGCTGTAGCTGATCAACAGCACACAGTAGTTACTCCTCCTTAAATCCGGTGCTGGCGTTGTGCTGAGAGCCTTGGGCATGCTGGACAGATGCACTGCCTGCCACTGACCTGCAGCCACTGTTGGCTGTGTGTGTGAAACCGGAGAAAACAGATCTGTAGATGAGGTAGCCATCGAGAACCTTCTGTGGCTTTCCTGCTCTTCTCGGGGCTTGTTTTTACTTAGGAGTATTAGGGGTTTTTCCTCTCTTCATTTTCCATTTATAGTCCCTTCAGAGAGTGTGCGTCCCTAGAGTGGGGAAGCGCACAGCAAGCGTGTACACTAGCGCATTCACATCAGTGGTTTCTCTCTGTGCTGTGCCTTTCTTACCGTTGCAACATCGTGACCTCACATGGGTTATGCTAAATATCTTGGGAACTTAATCCTATGGGGCTCTAATTTTTTTATTATATATCTATAGTAGAACTTACAAGCAAGCGACCGGTGGTGCACGGCTTAGTCATTCGCCACCAGAGGGCGGGCGTGCCGCTCCTCTGCGAGTTCGAATCCCGCTGTCTCTCCCATGTGACTCTCTCGCTGAGTTTCATGGGGGAAAAAAAAGAGCCGGGTGGTGGTGGCACACGCCTTTAGTCCCAGCACTTGGGAGGCAGAGGCAGGCGGATTTCTGAGTTCGAGGCCAGCCTGGTCTACAGAGTGAGTTCCAGGACACCAGGGCTACATAGAGAAACCCTGTCTCAAAAAAAAAAAAAAAAAAAAAAGAACTTATAAGGTTGATTTTTTTTCATAAGTTATTATAGAATTAGTTATTTTCCTGTTGCTGTCATAGAAAACCCTAACAAAAAGCAACTTGGTGGAAAAAGGGTTTCTTCTGGTTCTCAGTTCCAGCATGGCAGGAATGGCTTGAGGCTGGCCTGCACTCAGGAAAGAGAGGGTGAGAACAGGTCCAGCTGTAAACCATCTAAGCTCCCACCCAGTGTGTCCCAGTGTGTATGACCTTTATCCAACAAGGCCCCACCACCTGAAACCCAGGGTTCAAATGCGTAAGTCCTTTGAAGACATTTCCCACTCAAGCACCACAGTGATCTGTCCATCTTTACTGATAGAGTGAGTCGGCAGGAATTCAGCGGGCACAGATTCAGAAAGAACTCTGGAGAATTCAAGATGTCATGGAGGGGTTGAGCAAACACAAACAGCAAAGAGGCTCTTCAGAAACAGGTGGGTCAGCTTTGCATGGCTGTGTCTAAATGAAAAGATATTGTTAAATTTGTCATCTTAATAGTTTATCATCAGAAAACACCCACTCTGTGCTATTGAATGGGTACCTAAGTTAATAAACTAAAAGCGGGAATTCTGGTAGCCATAGCCACACAAAACCTGAACTGTGTATGTGATTACTGAAGGTACTTTAGCTTTAATGACTCTTCTTCTGAATCATCCTTACACCTCTCTTACTCAGTTTGTTCCCCCCACTTTTTAAAATTTTATTTATTTAATGTATGAGTGCTCTGATGCATATACATCTGCAGTCCAGAATAGAGCATCAGATTCCCTTATAGATGGTTGTGGGCCACATTGTAGTTGCTGGGAATTGAACTCAGGGCCTCGAGAAGAGCAGCCAGTGCTCTTAATCTCTAAGACATCTCATCAGCCCTGCTTCCCCCCACTCTTTAATAATATCTTTTATTTATATTTTGAAAGTTTCCTACATGTACACAATGTATCAACATGATGTCAACATCACCATCTTGTATTTAACTAATGAGTGCATCTTGTCTTTAAATAATGAGTGCGGTTCCTTCTACCCTTAGCATGGTAACTGACCTTGTTGGCTTTTCCAATCCCAAATGTAACAGTAGGTGCCTAAAAGTGTTACATAGATTAATTGTGCCTCATCTTTTTCCATATTGGAGAACATGTGCTGTGTCTAGAGTTCTATTTGTTACTGTCTGTAAATCGCTCTGACAGGCATCATTCCACCAGGTCCCACAGTGTAAACAATTAGTATGTACTGCATTCTAAAGACTACAGCCAGATTGGTCTCATAAAAGATGACTGTGTATACCAATAATGCTTGAGGAAACCTCTTCCCACATATTTTTCTTTTCTTATTCTTAAGATTTTTTTTTTAAACTTACTTTATGTGTACTAGTGTTGTGCCTCCATGTTCCTCTGTGTAACTTGTGCCTGTGGAGGCCAGAAGAGGGCAACAGATGTTAAAGGTGGTTGTGAGGCTCCAGCTGAGAGCCCAGCTGGTGCCCTTGACCGGTGAGCCATCTTCCAGCCCTGAATACTATTCTTAATTTAATATTTAGAGCCAGATGGTGCTGGTAGTACATACCTTTAATCCTAGCACTCTGGAGGCAGAGGCAGGCAGATTCCTGAATTCGAGGCCAGCCTAGTGTACAGAGCAAGTTCTAGGCAGCCAGGCTACACAGAGAAACCTTGTCTCAAAAAAACAAAAAAGAAAAGAAAGAAACTGAAGGCTTCAACACAAGTGATAGCTAACACCATAACCCTAACAATGGGGAGATTGAACCAGGGATTGCCTTGTGTCTGAGGCCAGCCTCAGTTAGTGGCAGGCAAGAATAACTCCATAGCAAAGTCCTGAATGCAGTAGCTGGGTAGACAGAGCAGAGAAGACTTCATTTAAAATAAGTAGAACCAGCCTGGCCTGGTGAGACAGCTCAATGGATAAGGACACTGGCTGCAAGACTGGACACCTGGGTTTGATCCCTGAGCCACACAAGGTAGAAGGACAGAACCCTTCGAAAAGTCATCCTCTGCCTTCTACATGTGCACCTTGTGCACGCATGCACGTGTGCATACACATGCCCACAAAATACATACATGGAACTTAAACTTTAAAATAACCTAAGCTAACTGAAATTATTGTTTCTGTGGGTTTCTGTGAAATTATCCTTTGTGTGGCTGGTCAGTGGGAGCCCACGCCTGAGTTCCAGGCCATCCTAGTCTAAGAAGAAAACAACAGAGAGAGAGAGAGAGAGAGAGAGAGAGAGAGAGAGAGAGAGAGAGAAGGCAAGCCCACAAGAAGAAAGGAAAGTGTTCTTAACATAATTAGTTATGTTTTCTAATTTTCCCAGTAGGTCTGGCAGGATCAAAGCCTTTCTCATCAGTTAAGTACAAAAGCGAGGTAAGTTTGGCTTGTTTTTCTAGCTAACTTGAAATATTAACAAGTGAAATAAAAGTAGTTACATCTTCTCTATTCCTGAAAGAAAGTTTCAGCCTGCCTGGGATGGGGTTGCATACCTGTAACCCCAGTGCTTAGGAGGTTGAGGCAGGAGGAGTCAAGTTTGCCTGGGCTGCCTAGCGAGACTCTCAGGAGAGAAAAAAATGTTTTTTAAATATATAAATATATTTAGGTCATTTTAATCTTAAAACATTACTGACTTAATAATTTGGTATCTTATAATGACTTTTCTAACATGATTTTTCTTTCTTAAATGCAAAACTCAAATTAGTGACTGTATTATTTGTTAAAACTTTTAACATTATTGTTCTTTTTTCCTTGTCATTTAAATAGTTATGGCTTCTTATGTATGATAAAATTTCTAGGATGGTTGGTTGCTAAAGTTGGCTTGGTCGTGCATGCCATAGAGAAAGTATAACAACAAAGAGATACTGTCAACCTAACTGAAGAAAATCTGTGCCCTTGAGTTTTGCTTAAAAACCAAAAAGGAAATTTTTTTTTTTTGTCTCAAAGACATCAAAAATACATAATAAGATTTTTTTTTATTTATTTATTTTAGCCAGCTCTTTTTTCTTCTGGTTTTGCAGTGAAGTACAGTATATTCACATAACTTGTCTGGGTAGGTAAAGCTACCCCATACATGTAGGAGAAAGCAGACACGGCATTTAAAACCCCATTATTGACTCTCATGCTAAATTGTGTTGGTTTTTCTGGCTTGGCAGTGTCCCTTTAATCATGTTAAAGTAACTTTAAGTTATATAGCAATGAAAACAGTTTAGAAATGCTTAATCCAATCTGCTTATCTAAATAAGGTGACTATTCTACAATCTTTAGGAAGAGGAAGTAGTCCCACCTCGGCCTCCACTTCCTCGGTCTTATGACTTTACAGAGCAGCCTCCCATAATCCCCCCTCTGCCCAGTGATAGCAGCTCCTTGCTCTGTTATAGCAGGGGCCCCGTGCATCTGCCTGAAGAAAAGAAGATTCATCAAGTTCAAGGATATCCAAGAAATGGATCTCACTGTGTAAGTGGCTAGAGTGGCCACAGAATGATCATGTATACCTGCTCGTTTTTAAAATTAATTTATTTCATACTCCAGCTTATTTTTTGCTATAACTCCATTTTTAGCTAGTGCTTTTTTGTTTGCATATAACATTACCCTTTGTTTTTCCAATTTACATTTTATCATTCTCATTTTTTAATGTTCTCATAATTTTAATATTCCATTTTTCATAAAGTCGTTACTTTGCACATTTTGATCAAGCTGTATTTTAAATTTGCCATTTCATAGCGTTAGACACAGGGTATTGAGATCAGAAAATAGGGAAATAGCAAAACAGATGGGAGCTGGGCTGTTTAGGAAACCATGTAGGGGTGCAGGCTGCAGGTACTGGCAAGGAGCAGTGCTTCCTGCGACTGGAAACAAGGCTTTGATAAGAAGTGAAGACAGGCCAGGGCGGTGGTATTGCACGCCTTTAATCCCAGCACTTGGGAGGCAGAGGCAGGCGGATTTCTAAGTTCAAGGCCAGCCTGGTCTACAGAATGAGTTCCAGGCCAGCCAGGGCTACACAGAGAAATTCTGTCTCAAAGCAGAGGAAAAAAAAAAAAAGTTATTGGATTCTATGACTGTTTTTAGACCTTAGTTTGACCATTATAAAAATGTGACTTTGGACCAGGTATGAGGCACGTATCTGTCATCCTAGCACTCAGAGAGGCAGATGCAGCAGAGCCATGACTCAAACCGAGGCTGAGTAGCCTCAAGGGGGTGAGGAGAGTATCCCTGGGAGGTCAAAGGATAGCTTTGGATGATTATGTGCTTACAGAAAGCTAGAGAAGTGGCTCAGGACCCCAGAATCGGCTCATTGTTCTTTGCATAACCATCTTTTATGGCAGTTTCGGGGGATCCAACACCCTTTTATAGCCTCTGTGGGCCCCAGGCACACCTGGGATTCATGTATAAACAGGCAAGCCAAACACTCATACATAAAATAAATAAATCTTTAGAGTATGTACAAGGCCTTTGAATACCTACAGGAAGAAAAATGTACTTTGTTTCTAGAAGTATTCTTAATTTTAAAATAGTAAGTTTTACTAATGAAAAATCTTCTTAAAGGAAAAAAAACCTTTGAATTATTCTTTCCACTCAGTTATCACATGACATGTACTGCTTTATGTCAGAAGTAGCCAGCTGGGGCTTTCAATTTGTATCTTTGAAAGCAAACTTATTTTTCAGTTGAGCCCAGGACCTTTTAGATGCTAGACAAGGCTTCTAGCAGTGAGCCTCCTACCTAGTTGAGGGACGGGTGCTGTGAATGTGCAGCTTGCGTTGTTGCAATCACATGTCTTCCATTCAAGGGTCCAGATTATAGACTCTACAAGAGTGAGCCAGAGTTGACCACAGTGGCAGAAGTTGATGAATCTAATGGTGAAGAAAAATCAGAGCCAGTTTCTGAGACGGAAGCTCCAGTTGTTAAAGGTCAGCATTACAGTATTTTACCTCTTTTATGTCTTTGTTTTCAGATACTTTAGTATATATTTTCAACCAGTATGGACATAAATCTGTGATCTCATATTTGAAATCTTTGAGATCCCTTTGAGTTTCCCAGTTAAAAAGGTTTTGATCTGTATGTGGTGATGCATACCTTTAATCCCAGCACTTAGGAGGCAGAAGTAGTGAATCTCTGTGACTTCCAGGCCAGCCTGGTCTACATTCTACGTAGTGAACTTCAGAACTCCAGGACAGCCAAAGCTATATAATGAGACCTTGTCTCACAAAAAAATAAAAAAACCCAGAAAGAAAGGAAGAAAGACTTTGAAACATGTTGACACAAACCTACAAGAGGATTGCTATGAGCTTGTGACCAACTATGGCTGTGTAGCAAGACTTTGTCTCAAAACTAAAATTATTATTGTGTTATGTCAGAAATTAAAATTAAAAGACCCAGAAAAGTTTGGGCAAAAGAGTCACCATAAGGAATAGTGTAGCCAGGCAGTGGTAGTGCACGCCTTTGATCCCAGCACTTGGGAGGCAGAGGCAGGTGTATCTCTGAGTTCAGGGCCAGCCTGGTCTACAGAGTGAGTTCCAAGACAGCCAGGGCTACACAGAGAAACCCTATCTCAAAAATAAACAACAACAAAAAAAAGGAATGGTGTAATGGCCCAGTGATTAGGAGTGCTTGCTTTTCTTCCAGAGGACCCAGGTTCAGTACCCAGAACCCACATACACACACATAGTTAAAAATATAATGAACTCATCTTTTTGAGATTTTTTTATGTGTTTTTTTTAATCTGTGCCTCATGTGTGGGTACCCTCAGAGGTCAGGAGAAAGAGTGGGACCCCTTAAAGCTGGAGGTGAGCTGGTTGTGAACTGCCTAACATGGGTCCTGACAATGGAATCCCAAGCCTCGGTAACAACGGGAGATGCTCTTAACTGCCGAGCCTTCTCTCCTGTCCTACCAGATCCGCGTGCCTGGGAGCCTGTGTGTCAGTGGCGGGAGATCACTGTTCATGGCTTAGGTCCAGTCCCACGTCACTAGAATCCACAATCAGCAAAGCCCTTCAGTGTGATGCTCAGTGGGGCCCCACACCAGGGCACAGGTGCTTTGTGGGACTTACACTGCTTTAACTTTCAGGTTCCCACTTTCCAGTCGGAGTTCCTCTGAGAACGAAGTCACCCACCCCCGAGTCCTCGACGATAGCTTCCTATGTGACCTTGAGGAAGACTAAGAAGATGGTGGAGCTAAGAACGGTATAGGCCTCCTCACTGCTGCTGAGAACTTGCTGTTGGTAGAGTTGGATTAGGAACTTCGTCTTCTTTGTGTTTTTATCTCACAGGACAGCCAGTCACAGTATCTTTTGGTCACCCCAGCCTAAGCCTTAGTTCACAGTCAGGACTGCTGCACAGTGACACCGTGTCTTGTTAAAGACAATCAGATAGTCCAAGGCATGGTGGCACATGCTTGTGATCCTGACTTGTCAGGAGACGGCAGTGTACCCTGGGTTTGAGGACAGCCTGGACTACAAAAGACCCTGTCTCAAAATTTACCCCCAAATAAAAACAGTTGTAAGATAAAACTAGCAGCTATGTGTATCACAGTTAATGTAGTAGTCATAGTTTTAAAGTAGTGGTATTAAGAGAGGCTTTTTTCTCTCCTTAAGACAGATCTATTTATGTAGATTCTACCTCTGCCTCCCACGTGTTATAAGTACGCACCACCATACCCTCCGACTGCCAGCTCAGACCAAGGAAACCAAGAAATCTATGAATTCTGTCCCGCAGATTGTAAAATGTGCTTAACTTTAAAATCTTTGTTATATAAAGTGTGTTACAATTTTTCTTTCCTAGTGTGACTAATATTTCTAAGCCCTTCGGTTTATATAAAATGAAACAGACACACGGAAAAGCCATAAATATTAGCTATTTATAATAGTTTAGAACTATGAAAACTAACTTTATAGAAAATAATATTTCTGTACTTTTATTGTTAATCAAAAAACATTGTAGGGTATTTTCTTGACTTGTCACTTTATAGTGATGTGTGACGAAAAATATTACATTCCTCTAAAATGGAAGAATGTTCATTATGTAAGTATTCTGCCTATTTCTTCCCTCCCCCGCTTCTCTTAATCTGAGGTTTATGCCATTTTCTGTTTTAGAGACATGGACTAACTTTATTCAGAGAAGCCATACCACTTACTTATTTATGTTTCGTAAGACAGGCATCAATATGTAACCCAGGCTAGCCTCAAACTTACAGCATTCCTGCCTGCCTCTGCTCCCCAAGGTATCACTACAACAGATAGGTGCACGCATTCGTGTATGTGTATGGAGTGGGGGGAGACCCCACAGGGTATCTCAGTGACCTCCTGCCTGTCCCCCTCTACCTTCCCTCACCCAGGCAGTGGGAGTTTAGATAGGAGCTGCTGTACCTAGCTTTCTCAGGTGCTGGGGATCCAGACTCAGGTCCTCATGAAGACAGCAGGCACTTTACTGACTAAGCCAGCTCTCCAGCTCCAGCACTGTCTTTTAAAAGCAGCATTGGAGTTTAATAGGATAGTTTTATTTTGGTTTGGTTTGGGGGGTTTGGTTTGGTTTGGTTTGGTTTTTGAGACAGTTTCTCTGTGTAGCCTTGACTATCTTGGAAGTCTGTAGACCAGACTGGACTTGAACTCAAAAAAGATCTGCCTGGCTATGCTCCCAAGTGGTGGAACTAAAGGGGTATGCTGACACCACCCAGTTTCAGCAGGGTTTACTAGTATTATTTAAGGTAGATTTGGAGCCTGTGGGTCAAGAGAAAGAGAAGCACTCAGAAAGATAGCACGAGCATAGGCTGCTCTAAGACAGCTGCCCTTTGGATGTTTCAGCTCTCAGTCACCCTTATTATTGGCTGAGTTGATTTTTGTAATGTTGCGGCTGGAGACCAGGAGGCCAGCACTCTGCCACAGGCTGATGCCTTTGATGTTCCCTTATTGATATTGAAGACAAAAATCTGTAAATTTACCTTACAACATTTTTTATTCATGATATTTTAGACGTATTTGTTTGTTTGTTTTTGAGACAATATATCGTGCACTCCAGTTTTGCTTTGAACTCTGAATAGCCGAAGATGTTCTTGATCCTCCTACTTCTGGTTGATTTGGTGTCTAGAATCCAACTCAGGGCCTAGTGCATGCTATGCAAGTACTTTACCAACTGAGGGGCTGTGCGTGCCTGTGCCTTCACAGACTTACTTTAATTTTAAGGAAAGACCAAGAAGTGCCGTGGAACAGCTGTGTTTGGCCGAGAGCACGAGGCCGAGGATGACTGTGGAGGAGCAGCTGGAGAGGATCAGGAGGCACCAGCAGGCCTGCCTGAGGGAGAAGAAGAAGGGGCTGAATGTCCTCGGTGCTTGCGACCCATCTCCTTCACAGAGTCCTTCAGATGTGAGGGACAGCCCTTTCAGGGTCACTCAGGTATGCTGACTTAATTGTGATGTAATTGCTTTTGACTGTTGTAGATACATCTTTTCTCCTTGGTTGGTAAGAAAACTGGCTTATGTAATATGCTGTAAAGAGGCAGCCAGCTGGTGGTAACAGAAGGACCATTAGCCATGGGCATCGTCACAGGCTAAGTAATACTCTGTCTCAAAAATCATATCCCAGCCCTTAATACAACTTCACCAAGGTGTTAGGGACCTCCTTGAACTCTTGCTGAATCGTAGGCAGGCCTTGGGTAGCATTTTCCTGCCGTGGTCCCCTTGCAACTGAGGTTACAGACATTCATCACAGAGCAGGCTAAGGTTGTAGGTAGGACTGATGTTCTGTTTCTTTGTTTTGTGCATGTGTGGATGTGTACTCCACAACACCCATATGGAGAGTACAACCTGTAGGAACTGGTTCTCTCCCTCCGGCTGGCCAGGGATTGAAGTCAGGTTGTCAGGCTTGGCAGTAAGCAGTACTCTTACCCTTCATTTATACTTTTTTTTTTTTTTTTTTATAGAAATCTTCCCTGTAGGTAAAACTCTGGGTTTGTTTTTCTGCATTAATGCCTGTTAATGTACACACACATGCACAGTGCCAGGGTAAGGATGCTTTATGAAGCAAACAGAATGAAAGCTGGGTGTGGTCATTCAAGCATGTTATCCCAGCGTTTAGGAGCCTGGGCTGCCAAATGAGACACTATCTAAAACAAAAAAACAAACAAACAAAAAAACAGGAGTACTGTAGAAATGGCTCAGAGGTTAAGAGTGCAGGCTGCTCTTCTAGAGGACCCAGGTTCAATTCCCAGCACCCATAGGAAGCAGTTTACAACCACCTATACCTCCAGCTCTAGGAGATCTGACTCTTCTTCCACGAGTACCCATATACACAGAAATCTGTACTTAGACATAGAGTACTTAGACAAACCCAAGTGCTTTAAGGCTGGGCAGCAGTAGTACATACCTAGAACCTCTCTGTCCAAGAGCTGTAGGCACAGAAAGGATCACAATTTCCATACCAGCCTGGGCTACGTAACAAGACCCGTCTGTAATCCTACCTCATAAAGCCCAGGGAAAAGACTCACTACAAACTCATGGCCAGCCTGAGCTATCGAGTGAGTTCTGGGCCAATCTGGAGTGAGACCCTGACTCAAAACAATAATAGCGAGTGTAAGTACATAAAGAAAGATGCTCTCTGTGTTTTGAGCAGTCTCCAAGGAGGGATGATGACGTGAAGGAGCTAGATGCCATCCATGGAGAAAATGATATAAAGCCAGACGATGAAACTCCAGCAGTGGAAAGTGCTCGCCTACAAGAAGCTGGACCCCAAAACGCAGATGTCAGCAGGAAGGTAAAAATGCAGATATGGAAGAGTGGTGGGGAGATGAGGTTGAAGGGACTAAGGTGTGGCTTCAGTCAGCGAGCTCTGAGTCTAAATGACAGAAAGATATCACCCGATAACTATGTCTGTAATGTGCGTTATCTCTTGTATAAATGACCTTATGCATTTTAGAAGTAAATAATGTTAATTTTTAATATACTTAAATCTAGATTTATCTACAACTATTTGGGGGCATAATCTTTAATTAATGTAATTGTTTCTAGTTTACTAATATTAAGTATACTAAGAATACATCGAGAATCACTTTTTCTTATTTGTAGCTAAAAAGAACTGAAAGTATTTTTTATGAAATGCTTTACACACCTGAACCAAATGGAGTGACTTCTGAGGAAGTGATGGAGAAGGAAAGGCATGAAGAGCAGGTGCCTGCAGACGGGTCCTGCAGGTGAGAGCTGAGGAAGAAAAGGACCGACCGACGCTTCAGGAAGCTGAGGCTCCTTGTAGGATTGATGTATTTTATATGTGTATTTTGCCTTCATGTATATGTGTACACTATGTATGTGCAGTGCCTGCCGAAGCCAAAACTAGATTTAACACACAATTGTGAGCTGCCATGTGGACAGGAGCCATGTTCTCTCCAAGAGCAGCCATGCTCTAAACTGCTAAGCATCCCTGCAGCCCAGCCATGTGATTCTTAAACTTAGTGAGCTAAACTTGGTCTGGTAGGGCTTAGGAGGCAGAGGCAGAAGCAGGCAGATCTCTGAGTTTGAAACCAGATTGGACTGTAGAGCAAATTCCAGGATAGCCTGGGCTACATAGAGAGGCCTTGTCTCAGAAAAGCAAACAAACAAAGCAAGTGTTTGAATCAAAAATAGACTTTTTTTTTTTTTCCTTCGAGACAGGGTTTCTCTGTGTAGCCCTGGCTGTCCTGGAACTCAACCCTGTAGACCAGGCTGGCCTGGAACTCAGAAATCCTCCTGCCTCTGCTCTTATGGAGGACTTGGGTTGGATTCCCAAAATGCACATGGTAGTTCACTGCTATCTCTAACTCCATGTCCAGAGAGTCTGACGATGTCTTCTGGCCTCTGAGGATACCATGCATGCATATGGTATGCAGGCATACAAGCAGACAGAACACCCATATACGTAATGGAAAATAACTTTGAAAAGACGTTGGTTTAGGGAGTCGGGTTCATGTGAGGGTTAGCTGAGACACAAGTGGCAGAGGAGGCGTGGCTGGCGCTGAGGAGGCGGCTCTCATACGTCATTTGCTGCAGTCTTTCTGTTCTGCATTTTATAAGAAAGACGATAACATTATGAAAAAACATTAACTGTTATTAAGTAGAGATGGCAGCATCTTTTCTGTATGAGAGGGTGTGTGTGTGTGTGTGTGTGTGTGTGTGTGTGTGTGTGTTGAAGGTCCCATGTAGGCCAGGCTGGCTGAGGCCTCCCAGCGTCAGGATGACCTGAACTTGTGATCACCCTGCCTCTGGCTTCTGTACAGAGATGCAGGAGTAGACACACACCAGCTTCTGTGTAGTATGAGTTTCCATTAGAAGGTTAGAAGGTGTGGTCGTCCACAGCCGTGGTGTCAACTGGAGAGTTGAAACAAAATCAGCCAAGGCCGTGTAGCTGGACCCATATCAGAATGATAAAGAAGCTGGGTGGTGTCCCGCACATTTTAACATGCCAGTCTGTTCCCATCAGCTCTCAGGAAGAGGCGGCGGCCATGACAAACCATCAAGCGGAAGGCCCCCCTGACGGAGCAGAGAGTCTTCATGAAGAGGAGGAAACTCTTGCTTCTTATGAGCCAGCTCCTGAGGTTCCTAGGGAGACTCAAACCACAGGTACGTGCATGCTGCAAGCTTACTACTTCCCTTAGAGGGGGCTTTTACTTATACAGGGAAGTCTACCAAGGGACTCACTTCTCTGTGTAATCTCTTTGCCTTTGTACCTGAGCCTCACGTGTGTCCCTGGACTATGGAGGAAGCAGCTGTACCTGCTCTAACACCGTGCGTGGCCTGGGGCTCAGAGAATTAGTTTTCGTTTCATTTTTCAACCATGACACAGTGAACTATTTCTCTAGAAGAGCCAAGCATGGTGACTCTGTTGCAGTTCCTCATGACCTTGTCTCAGAAGTCATCAGGGCTAGAGAGATGGCTCGGTGCTTAAGTTACATACTGCTTACTGCTCTTACACTTTGTCTCCTCATGCATGCGGTGCCCTGAGCGCCTGAGATGCACCTTCCTCCACAGAGACAAATATTTTTTGTCATTACTGAGAGAAGCTTTCTCTGTGTAACAGCTCCAGCTGTCCTGGAAACCACGGGTACACACCTCTACACACAAACACATGTGCGTTTGTTGTTGTTTTTGAGATAGGGTTTCTCTGGATAACAGCACTAGCTGTCCTGGAACTTGCTTTGTAGACCAGGCTGGCCTCAAGCTCACCAAGTTCCTCCTGCCTCTGCCTTGTGAGTACTGGGATTAAAGATGTGTGCCACCATGCCCTCCCTGCTACATAATTTAAAACGAAATCTTTTTTAAAAGATTTCTTCCTACATGGAAACCTTATAGGCCAGGATCCTTAGAAACCACAGCTGAATCTTTGGGAGCTGTGGAATTGTGTTTGCTCTGGCTGGTACCCCGGTGCACACTGAGATGTCATGGGAATCCCATGATGTGCACGGCACATTAGAGAGAAGGTTGTTGTGCTGGTCTGTCTCTGTCTCTCTTGGGTGGTGCTGTGTGAGTGTGGGCTGGACCCTGGGCCTTCTGATCCTGTTCTTCATTCCTGCTGCTGCCTCCTGTACTCTGTAAGCAAAACCCATGTCAGTCCTCTAAACTTTCAAACTCACTGTCACGCTGCCTGATACCAAAGAGAGTAGCGACAATGAACTAGCTGACTGAGGCCACCCTAAGGAAAGTGTCTGTGTCAGCTATGTTCCCTGTGAGACATTCTCAGCTGCAGACTAGGCAGTGAGCACAGGAATTCCCACTCTGTAACCATTAGAGCTGCTCTGGGTCAGAGTGGTGTTAAGCGTGCAACACTGACACTTCCTTGGTATGAACTAGAAAAAATAAAACAGCACTTTCTGACATAGCTGGGAACTGACTTCAAAGCAAGAAAAGGACTAACAGGCCAGATGGTGCATATGGGTGCTCAGAAGACCCGATTAAATCTTCTTTCTTTTCTTTTTTCCTTTCTTTCCTTTTTGGTTTTTCGAGACAAGGTTTCTCTGTGTGGCCCTGGTGGTCCTGGAACTCACTTTGTAGACCAGGCTGGCCTCAAACTCAAGAGGCCTGCTCTGCCTCCCAAGTGCTAGGATTAGGCTTGTGCCACCATGCCCAGCATTAGTTGGATTTGTAAGATGTCTTCTGACCGCTGCAAACATGCACACACTCGTGTACACACAAACACACAATAAATATCAACTATCTTTGTTCTAAACAACACTCATGTGTGTATATGTATGTGTGTTTGTTTGTGTGTGTATATATACTTATCTTCTGTTTTCTTGGTGTGTTTTAGTGAAAAGTCTGCCCCCGTCTCCTGACTCCTCCATGGCAGCAGATCCGCCCACTCCACCCCAGCTCACAGAAGGATCGCATTTCATGTGTGTGTAGTCTCAGAAGTATGTCTTTTCTTCTCTTTTTGGTGCCTTGTATTAGGAGGATGTTACTTGGATTGTATCCATTTGTTGGGACAGCAAGTGAATCAACTGTGTGCCACCAGAGCACTAGGCCATGTATACGAAGTCCAGGCCATACTTCAGGTTTCTCACATTGGCCTTGCAGGGAGTTGGTCTCTGGCGGTGTTTTCTCTCAGTCTCTCGTACCATCATCCATAAATACAGCAAAGTCTGCAGTGAGCGGCCTATGCCAGCCCTCCTTGCAGCACTGCAGCTATGCCTCGGGACATCCTGCCCACACTCAGGGCTGAGGAAGCAGGTGCTGCCCTTTAGATGAAGCAATCGTTATGATACAGTCTCGGGCAGAGCTTTGACACCCCAAAACTGTGGCTAAACCCAAAACCAGGATAGAGCTGAGGGTGACTTTCTGAGTCACTCCTTCTTTTGGACTTTTTTTATTACTCTTACACAATAGTAGTATGTGTCTTATGTATGTAGTGTGCGTGTGCGATGGATATGCCACCTGAGTGTGCCACAACAAGTGTGTGAAGGACAAAGGACAGCTTTGTGGAGCCAGTTCTGTCCAGTTCTGTCCTGCCACCGTGAACATTCTGGGGTTTGAACTTGAGTTATCAGTATGTTCGTAGGCACTGCTCAACTATACCACTGACATCCCACGCACCAGACTCCTACTTTTAAACAGTACAGACTGTGTGCACAGAACCTACTTCACTCACAGATTAGTGCTTACAAGTAAATAGTTTCCCTAAAAAATCGGAAGTGAGAATTTGTACGCCTCTTCTATATGTTTTCCCAGCATCTACCACCTCTTATAATGCTGAGAACTTTTGAGTTACCATAAGTTCCGGAATGGTCATAAGCAGTAACACAAGCTGTCATTAAGTCTTCAGATGTACCTGGCCATCCGTGCACCCTCTTGTCTGGGGTCTGTCTTCATTCTGGCTTTTGACGTAGCTCTGCCCTTTGACTTGAAGCCCCTGTGGGTTGTGGTGTATCGTCCATACTGGGTTGAGGAGCTTCGCTAGAGTTAGGAATGACCTCTTGTTCTAGCTGTGGCTGTGGCTTGCCTTTTTCACTCACAGAACTTTTTGGTTGTGTAAAGGTGACTCCGGTGACACAATGACACTAGACAGGAAACATAAATGTGCTTGTGGCCTAACAGGTGTCCTCTATCTCTGTTAGTGAACAAATGGACAGTGAGAACATTCACAGGGCCAGGTGCCAATCCCTGAGAGGCAGACACCAGTGGATTTCTCTGAGCTTGAGGGCAGCCTAGTGTTTACATAGCGAGCTCCAGGGACCAAAGCTGCGTGGTGAGACCCTGTCTCTAAACACAGAACTACCTACAGGAGTGGAGCATGTAGCTTAGTTGGTATAGCACATATACATGAAGTTCTGGATTCAGTTCTCGGCATCACAAAGAATCAGACATGATGGTGTACACCAGTAATCCCAGCACTTGGGAGGAAGAGGCGGGAGAATTAAGAATTCCAGGCCAGCCTGAGCTTCATGTCAAAACAAAAGGGTGTCCTTGTGAATTTTTGGTCAGGCTATGATTTATGGTACAGTAACTGCTCCTGTAACAAAAGACAGTAGGACCTTAGATGCGCCAGTTTGGTCATTTGTTACTGGATTGTGTCTTACCTTTTATGGCAGCTGCAGTGGCAGTGGGTGTTACAGCTAGGCACAGACAGCACTGATATTTCTCATCTCTTATTGACCACCACACACAGCTAACCTGTAGCACAGATACGTTTATCTTGCCGATGCGTGTGTCATGATTCTCCGAACCTGCGGTTTTGGCAGGATGCAGGGATCCTCACAAGTGCTGCGATAGATGCAGCTCAGTGGGTAGAGAAGTTGGGCAGAGCTAGCCTTCCTCACGGATCTGCAGCCATTGAGACGGTTCTGAACTGCTGTCTGTGATTGATTGCATCACACTTTGCAACCTCAGTTGTTCCTTCATTGAGGAAATGAAGAAAGTCCACCCATCCTGTGTTCTGGTTTAGAGATTTCCAGGCCACGTTTGTCACCTGTTGTTCTGCCTTAGTTACTTTGGGACATAGCAGTCATTAGCTTTGCAGATGTCAAAAGTAACCTCTGCTCTCATGTTTTTCAGCTGCACTGACGTCTGTTGAGAGCACACAGAGCTGAAGCTGTGGACCTCAGTGGTGTAAGAAGATGTACAGTATACCTTAAATCTATGAAATTCATAGTTCGGATGCTTCTGACCACAGAGCATCGTTTTATCACCTTTGGAAAATGTTTATTCCAAAATAGCTTTAATGGCCCGTATGTGCACTCCGTAGTGTCAAGGTCACCGTCCTCCGCCGGCTTGCTGCTATGAGTTCAGAGCGTTATCAGTCAGGTGCTTTCTCCCTCGCGCGCGCGCGCTCCATCAGAGCTTGCTTGGTTGCAGTTCCCAGATCTGGATGCTTAGGTCTCAGTGAACTTGGGTTTCTTTGGCTTTTCAGTGAGGCTACACTTTCCTGGGACACTCGCTTGCCCCCTTCTTTTCTCTTTCCATTTTGGCTTATGCAGTGCTTCATTTGACACTTGATTTGTAAAAATTTTATATAAATATATTTAAAATGTGCCATTTCTCACTGCTGAGTGAAGTCTGTCCTGTTTTCGGCTCTGACCCCTCCTCAGTCAACTGCATCGTCAGCAGTCCCTGCCACGCTCCGTCTGCTTCCACAAATGCTGTTGCTTAGCTTTTTTTAAAAAAGCCAAACAATTACAAGCGTAGGTATTTTGAAGTACTGGACATTTATGTCATTGGAATAGATGTGTACAGCAATAAGCAGGCTTTTAGATCCAGTACTTGGTTTGTGTACAGATGTAATTATGTTCATTGTGTAGAAGTTACACAATGAGCACATGTAATAAGGCTGCTTACTATAGTTTAATGCAGATGTTCATAGCTCATTTCTTTTTTATCATGTTAAATAAATGTTGATGTTCTTAAATCACTTGTGTTAGAATATTTTTTTTCTTTCCCCCCCCTCTATCTATCTATCTATCTATCTATCTATCTATCTATCTATCTATCTATCTATTGCTCTCCATGGTTTCAAGATTTCACCATGTAGCTCTGGCCTGGAACTTGCAATGTAAACCAGCTTTGAGAGACTGCCAGGCTCTGCTCCCCAAGTATTGGAGGTAGAGGCATGCACCACCATGTTTGGCTAGTCTTTTCATGGAAAAATGGAGACTCTGAGACCAGGAGTGTAGCCAGAGGTAGAACATTTCCCCAGCATGTGTGAGCCCTATGTTTAACTTCAACACCAGAAAAAGAAATGGAGAAAAAAAATCAGAGACCCACATGACTGACCTCTAAAAGAAAAAGTGTGTTAATCCTGCGTCCCAGGGCAACATCATTAAAAGGCCTTGTGCATCCAGCCCTCCAAAACAGAATAGAGGAACCTGAGGGCACAGAGAAAAATAGTGCTGACCACAGTTCATACCCACTTTGTGGCTCAGTGTAGACCACCATATCACTGTTCCGACTTCTCATCAATTGCAGCTTAATGCCAAGGAGCAGTTGATTTTGAGAAGTCTCCTACCCTATTTTCATGTCCCCAAGCTGCAGTCCCAGTATGCTTGGAGAGAACGTGGGGGAGGGGCAGTTGGGGCTGTCTCTGCCATGGGGAACTAGACAGTTTTTCATGAGCGGCCCTCAGAGATGGTTTCTTTAGGATACATTCTTTGCAGATGTTCACGCTCTTCAGAATCAATTAAGTTTCCTTCCCCTCTAACCTTTTGTTCGTGCTATACATTGTTTCCAGAGCTCAAGGAAATGTGATGCTTTTTGGATTCCCATGTAGAATAGCCCCAACCAAGTTGGCACTGGTCAAGTCCGTCCCCACCCCATGACACACTAAAAAGGATTTAGGCTTAATTCGAAATGCAGGTGTATAAATGCATGCACTGCAAAAGGAAACCAAGGAAAGTGTGCTCAACTAGAGTCTGTGTGGATCACTGCAAACAGGCCAGCATAGCAGTGCAGACTCCACCTCTGTGAACACGGTACCGTAATCCAGTCATGTAAAAGAAAAACCTCAGACGATGCCTCTCAGCCGTAACTTGATACGAGGTGACTTTATCATGATGAAAGATGGCTTTTGTCTTTTCCAAGAGTTTTTGGGCTTCTCTGAGGGTCTGGGTTTAGGGGAGGGTCTCTTTTTCCTGTTTTAGAGATTTGCTTCTTATCTTTTAAGTGTATATTTGTGCACATGAGTTCAGGATCTCACTGAGGATAGAGACATCAGGCAGTTGTGAGCTACTCTTAATCCCACCAGGCAAGAATAAGACCACTAGTACAATATGGAGCCAAATTTGAAGCAACCTTTAATTAAATACTGGCCAAGATAATAATGGACTCTGACCAGGTCTATTCTGGAGTTCCCAGAAAAGAATGGTCATGAGCTACGTTGACCAGCTGCTTATAAAGGCTAACTTACAAAATGATATACTTCCTGTCTTAGTCTAATGCTGGGTGGGGTGTAGGGCAAGCAGACATCCTGACCCACTTTCTGCCTAGGTAACTCTGACCTATATGTATGTGATCAAGCACTTGTGGTGCAGTTGAGTCAACCAAACTTGTTTAGGGAAGTGAAAGCCTGTGGCTTGTTATCTTATGAGAACATCAGCTTCCAGCATCTCAGGAAATTATCTGACCCAGGGCAAGGGCTTACAGCTTAGAGGCATTGTTTGTTTGTTTGTTTGTTTGTTTGTTTGATAGATCTGTTAGGCACAGTGATTAAAACATAACTTATATTACCTGATGTGGGTGCTGGTAACCAAACGGGTCCTCCAGAAGAGCAGTATACACCCTTAATTCCTGACATCTCTCCAGACCTTATTTAGTTTATCTTATGAGTATATGTTGTATACTTTCTTCTTTTGTCAATTTTGAAGTCTTAACTGTAAAGAAGTTTACATTGAGAAGTCAACCTGAAACTTGAAAAGGCTGAAAGTAATACAGCTGGCAGAACTAATCCAGTGCCGTGGGATTCAGCCTGTCGCAGCTCTCTTAAGCGTAAAATAGGACAGGACCAGTGCCCCTGCGTGCACCACTCAAGCATTCCCCTGTCTCTGTGAGTATAATCCCTGTCTCAGCTCTTTCCTTAAGGAGCTCTGTCTAACAGGCTTTTTAACGTATCCCTCAAGTAGCAAGGCCACACCCACCCCAGCAAGGCCACGCCTGCGCCAAGGCCACACCTCCTAATTGTGCCACACTCCCTATGGGGGGGGGGGCATTTTCACTTAAACCACGTATAGGAGGTATCAGAAACAGGTGGAGCTATGGTTGGGTGAGCTATTGGGAGAGCTTGTGTGAAGCATTTTGTTGGATATAGGGTGAAGTTCGGTAAGTAAAACATTAAAAAGGCAGGGTAAAAGCAGGACAAGGAGGAGAGGGGCCAACGGGAGGAGCCAGAGTGGAAGGGAACTTAGAAGGAATTGTCTGGTTCCTGTGTTTTTAGACCACTTTCCAAACCAGTTAGGACTTGTTCGTGTGGAAGTTACCATAGGAGGGCTCAACTCCCATCCTTAGCATCAACCAGATGCTAAATCCTCTAATCTTGGAGCACTGCAGTCCAGGCTGGTCCTGAAGGACATTAAGTTAATCTGAGCTGGTGAGACAGAGGTTAACAGATGCATAAGGAAGCCTCAGCCCAGCCACATTCATTCTGAGTACCAAAAACAAATCTACAGAGTGGCAAGCAGAAGGATGCGATGGATGGCCCATGGCCCATCAGTCCTCTTTCAGAGGTCACCCGAACCATCTTTAGGGATCAGGGGGTGTAAGTCTCTTGGGAACTGCTGCAAGGCTGACATACAGTCGATGAGGGGCGCAATCTCATTAGCCTCAGAAGCGGGTTCATCCAAAGGGTCATGGTTACACTTAACCATTGGCAGAGATCCAGGACGTAAGTCAGGAGGTAGCAACCGTACAACACTGTGGGGAACATTAGGAGTCGGTTACATGAGGAAAACTTGTGTATCGAGATTACTGAGTTAAATGAGTTTTGCAACTGGCTGGACCATGTTCCAGAGTTCTATAGTGGGGTAAGGCCACTGTAGGTAGCCATTTGTTTACACCAGACTCCTGCATAAAAAACACCTGGAAGCCATGTAAAAGAAGTCACTTAAAGGCAGCATTCAGTGTCTGAATCTGAACATCTGGTATTTCTTACTTTCATATATAATGAACTTTATATATTTGTTTAAATATTAACAATGTCAGCTATGGGCTGGAGAGATGGCTCCGTGGTTAAGAGCACTTACTGCTCTTCTTAGAAGTCCTGAGTTCAATTCCCAGCAACCACATGTTGGTTCGCAAACATCTGTAATGGGATCTGATGCCCTCTTCTGGTGTGTCTGAAGACAGTGACAGTGTACTCATATACATAAAATAAATAAATCTTAAAAAAAAAAAAGAATTTCTCTTCTCATAAACAAAACTTGAATGCAAGTTGCATACAAGCATCCTGTAACAAATAATATCCCCTATGTATAGATTTCTTTTTTTTGTTTGGTTTTTCGAGACAAGGTTTCTCTGTGTAGCCCTGGCTGTCCTGGAACTCACTCTGTAGACCAGTCTGGTCTGGAACTCAGAAATCCGCCTGCCTCTGCCTCCCAAGTGCTGGGATTAAAGGCATGTGCCACCACTGCCCGGCTGATTTATTTATTTTATGTATATAAGTACACGTCTCTGTCTTCAGACAGACCAAAAAAGGGCATCAGATCATCAGATCCCATCACAAGTGGTTGTGAGCCACCATGTAGTGCATAGGAATTGAACTCAGATCCTCTGGAAGAGCAATCAGGGCTCTTCTGAGCCATCTCTGTGGCCCCCTCTGTTAGAAGTTTTTGTTTTTTGTTTTTTGTTTTTTTTCTGTTAGAAGTTTTAAGGTAAATAAATTTTTGTCACAGATTTTACAGATCTTTTAAACCACACCCAATGAATTTATAAACCCTAAGATTCAGAAAATCGCCGGGCAGTGGTGGCTCACGCCTTTAATTCCAGCACTTGGGAGGCAGAGGCAGGTGGATTTCTGAGTTCGAGGCCAGCCTGGTCTACCAAGTGAGTTCCAGGACAGCCAGGGCTACACAGAGAAACCCTGTCTGAAAAAATCAAAAAAAAAAAAAAAAAAAAGATTCAGAAAATCTTACAAATCCTTAGAAGAAGTTTATACTTCAGCAAAAGTTTTAGATATAATTGGGGGGGGGGGCCAATATTTAGACTTAAAACCAAGAGGGGGAGTATTAGATAATACTAATTCCCATTGGGAATCATTTACTTTTTAACTGATTATAAGCACGTAGTGTCTTCTCCTGGGCTGTTGTGTTTTTCTCACCCTTTTTCCTAGCACAGATCAGGTGAGCACTGTGGGAAACAAGGAAGTCCTGTGCTCACAGATAAGCTCAGGGATCCTGGAATGTGAAACAGGGTAATTCTGTCAAAGGTAGAGTTGCATAACCTATTACCTACCCTGAAGGCTGGGAGCTGACTTAGTAGCCTGGTGACCTTTGTGCTGTCTGTATGACCACACACAGACACCAGATCCAGACATCCACACCAGATCCTTCCCCCATGAGTTTACCAATCTATAGAACCTGTCTTTATAAAAGGCGTTACATGCAGTCAATCTATAGACTGCATCTCTATGGAGGTGTCACATGTACAGAGTCTCAACAGGATCCCTTCTGATCTTTGCTTAGTTTACTTTGTGATGTATTGTGCACAGGAGAGTGACTTAATTATCAACAGGAATGTTTTCTCCAAATTGTGCTGTGCTTAAATATGTCTAAACTAAATGACTCAAGTACTCCGGCGTCAGACTCCCAAAGTTTGAACCGGCACTTGCTACCTAGTAGTACTGAACCAAACTGCCTTCTTGCTTCCCTCGAGCGGAGCACGTGCTCATTACTCAGCTGGCTGGTGATGGTCTCGGAGATCTCGCTCAGCCTGCCTCACCCAGGTCACAGACTTTGGAGGAAATTTTTAAGCAAACATGATTGGATCTGGGGCAAGCAGACCAAATTCTAACTCCAGAGCCAGCTTCTTCAATAGAGTAAACAGCGTGAGACAGGTTTTCAGTGTTTTTCACCTGGCCTCCTTGCCCCCCCCCAACCCAAGACAAAACTCAATGATCTACATATCCATTACCAGTGTGGGGGTCGGGCGGGGGGTGGTGGGGGAGAGAAATGGGAAAGACAATCTGAAATACTTTTCCCTCTTAACTGCTAAAGATACGTGGAGGATTTTTCCAGGTTTGGAGAGGTAGAAACACAAGCCAAAAGCATAAGGCAGAAGAATTCTACAGTAGACGAAAGCATAAGGCTCTGTGCTCTTAGTTAGGAATAGGTACAAGCTTAGGTACCCAGCAGAAATGGCAGTGGATAGTCCAGCTCTGAGGAGGGAAACAAGGCAGAGCCATGAAGAAATTTTAAATGAACTGTGTTCTGTGGGGGAGGGGATCAGACTATGCTAGCATTCCATCTCCTAGTGTTACCTAAATCTTTTTAGATAGCAGAAATTGACCTAGACAATGGTGGTTGATGTCTTTAATCCCAGCACTATAGAGGCAGAGGCAGGAGGATCTCTGTGAGTTCTGTGGATGAGCCAGCCTCATCCACAGAGATAGTTTCAGAGCAGCCAAGGTTACACACACAAACTCTTGTTTCCTGTCTCAAAGGAGCAAGAAGGAGGAAGGAAGAGGCAGAACAAGATAAAAACAGGGGCTAATATCCAGCCATTTACATTGTCCTCTAAGTCTCAAAATAACCGAATGTGCCTGGAAGGTAAGGGGCACCCCAATCTCTACTGGAAAGTAAGGGTGCACCCCAAACACTACAGTTCCAGGGTTAGGAAACCACAGGGCGAGAGGAAGTTTCTCAGAGTTTTCCATTGATTGAGTGGTAGGCAAGTGGAGAATTCCAGGGAAATCCTGCTCATATCTTCAATAAACAGCTAAGAGGGAAAGGCATTTCAGATTGTCTTTCCCTTTTTCACACACACACACACACACACACACACACACACACACACACACACACGAATGCACGCATGCACACACACACACACTGGATATGAATATGTAGATCACTGGGTTCAGTCTTACAGATGTCTTTGAAAAAGCTTTCATGTTTTTCTACCCTCCTTCATTCCCGAGTATCTAGGAATTGAACTCACGTCATCGGGCTTGATGGCATGTGCCTTTACAGACTGAGCTATCTTGATGGCATTTGGGGGGTGGGGAAGAGTGGTACTGAATGGGGAGGTCAAAGGGCAATCTGTAGGTTCCCAGGCTCTGTGACAAGTGCCTACACCCACTGGGCCATTTAATGGGCCAATGTGTTTCTTTTTTAATGTTAATCTTTCATTCCCATTTTTTTAGCATCTGTGCTGCCTAAGCAGGCACCCAAGAGCTGCTTAATAAAAGGGAGATTAGATCCTGAGGAAAGAATGCTAGCCTTTACAAACCCTTGGCTTTAAGTTGTTTGTTAATATGTCTCAGGTAGAGGAGAGAGGATAATGGGCTGGCTGCTTTTCTACAGAGAGCTGGGCCAAAGCCACTTTCTCTAACAAAGTCTGTACCCCTCAGGGGCTCCACCCTGCTTCACATACTCCACTCATGCTGGCTCTCTCTGCTGCCTGCTGGATCTTGCCTGCAAGGATGACAAATTATCCATTTGTGAAGCCCAGCCTTGCTGACAGGCTGAATGGGAGAGCTTTCAGCAGGAGAAACTGCTCAGGGGTGGTGCATGGGTAGCATGGGGATTGTGGAATCCCCATGCTTCAGAAGGAAAAAGAGGAAGGCCAAGAGTTGGCCTAGTCCAGAGAAGACTAATATGGACACACACACAGAGAAACACACGCAAACACAAATACACACACACATACTTGGAGCTGGGGAAGAGCTTTCTGGAATCAGCTGGCAGGACATTTGGGTTACAAATGTCCTTGGCTCTAAAACGCCAAATACGTCCCTGCAGCCATCTAACACGGACTCAGACTTTAACGGGACATGGGCTCAGAGCCATGGAGAAAACAGATTCCACGCTGACCCCTACACTCTTAGTATTTCATTTAAGATGTGTGTTTAAATGTATATGTGCCATATGTGCCGCAGTGTGCAGGCACCTGCAAGACCCAGAAGAGGACATCAGACCCACTGGAGATTGCTGTTACAGGGGTCATGATGTGCTTAACACGGGCGCTAGGATCCAAAATCCAGCCCTCTGAAAGAGCATCGACCTCTGGGCCACCTCTTCCGCTCCTTATTTAAGCATTTAAATTTAAAACATGGTTCACTCCTGTAATCCTAGAGCCCAGGAAGCTAAGGCAGAAGGTTCATGCCAAGTTCTAGGCCAATCTGGGCTACAGTGTGAGATCCTGTCTCAAACAAGCAAATATAAAAGCAAAAGCAGGCAATGGCAAGTTTCTTTAATCCTAGCACTGAGGAGGGCCGAGTTAGAGTCCTTTAATAGCCGGCGACACAGAACAGGCTCTTCCCTTGGCTCAGGAGTAGAAGGACACTTAAAAGGCGAAAGCCACAATGGGATTCTTGTTAGTTGGGTGGTAGGGAACCTGGTGACATTTATTTAGGCTATACATTCAGTAGATCTTTCAGCTATGCGTTTAGGCCACGGTCAGGGTCCTGGCAAGTCCTGAGTGCATTGCCAAGGCAGACCTGACTGTTCAGGGACTAGAAAGCACCCGAGCAGACAGACACAAAATGCAGTCAGGAAAAGAGCAGGGCAAGATGGTGCTGCTTCACTCACTTCAGGGGGATCTCTAGTGTTAAAAATTAGTGGTCTGAGCCGGGCGGTGGTGGCGCACGCCTTCAATCCCAGCACTTGGGAGGCAGAGGCAGGTGGATTTCTGAGTTTGAGGCCAGCCTGGTTTACAGAGTTCCAGGACAGCCAGGGCTACACAGAGAGACCTTGTCAAAAAAGAAAGAAAGAAAGAAAGAAAGAAAGAAAGAAAGAAAGAAAGAAAGAGGAGAGGAGAGGAGAGGAGAGGAGAGGAGAGGAGAGGAGAGGAGAGGAGAGGAGAGGAGAGGAGAGGAAAAGAAAAAAAAAGAAAAGAAATTAGTGGTCTACAGAGACAGCCCCAGGCCATCTAGGGATACATAGTAAGACCCTGTCTCAAACTCAAAAATTAATAGTAATATAATAATGATAGTGAATTAAAACAAACAAAAACCCTCATAGGTGAAATAACTGCATTTGCTTGTTTGTCTTTTTGTGATGGGGTAGCCTGGACTCACTCTGTGATTCTCTGGGCTATGACCCTCCCCAACCCAGTCCTGGAATTATCCATGTGCACCACCATGCCTGGCTAATTGTCTTTTTTTTTTTTTTTTTTTTTTTTTTTTGGTTTTTCGCTCACTCTGTAGACCAGGCTGGCCTCAAACTCAGAAATCCGCCTGCCTCTGCCTCCCAAGTGCTGGGATTAAAGGCGTGCGCCACCACCGCCCAGTCTGGCTAATTGTCTTATTGTGTCTAATGATATCAGTAAAAAGATCAGGAGTTCAAAGTCATTGTCTGCCAGAGAGTGAATCTGAGGTCAGGAGTTCAAGGTCATTGTCTGCCTTAGAGTGAATCTGAGCTCATTGAGAACTCCATGGACCTGGTCTCAAAACAACCAGAAAGTCAAATCTGTGTTTGTTGCAAACCTCCTATTTGAGTCTGTTGCACTGTCCTGTAAATGACTTCATGGCTGCTCTCTAGGGTCTGCTCCACCATGGTCATAAGAGTCAAACAGGCATATCTTCCATCATTCCCACCCTGGTCCTGTGCTGTCACTCCAAATGATACTGAAAATCCTGCGGGACTTAAGAAGGCTGTGTGGGCCGGGTGGTGGTGGCGCACGCCTTTAATCCCAGCACTTGGGAGGCAGAGGCAGGCGGGTTTCTGAGTTTGAGGCTAGCCTGGTCTACAGTGAGTTCCAGGCCAGCCAGGGCTACACAGAGAAACCCTGTCTCGAAAAAAAAAAAAACAAAAAAACAACAAAAAAGAAGCAGAAGCAGAAGCAGAAGCAGAAGCAGCAGCAGCAGCAGCAGCAGCAGCAGCAGCAGCAGCAGCAGCAGCAGCAGAAGCAGCAGAAGCAGAAGCAGAAGAAGCAGAAGAAGCAGAAGAAGCAGAAGAAGCAGAAGAAGCAGAAGAAGAAGAAGAAGAAGAAGAAGAAGAAGAAGAAGCAGAAGGCGGCTATGTGGACAGAGTCTTTGCAGAACTTCCTGAAAACCGATGGAACGGTAGATGCCACCTTTCTCTTCAAGGCCCTGTCCTACCTTTACAGATGAGCCTGGCAAACTTTCTATGAATGGAGATGGCTAGCTTTCCCCTCAGAAGCTCAGTCTAAATGAAGGGGCCTCAGGTTTGTCAGGGCTTCTGAGCCCCTACTGCCTATTAGGTCACAGGTCTTTTCCTTAGCCAACCTTATCCATAATGCAGTGGCTTCCGCTTTGATGAAAGCTGGATTGACTTCCCCTCTTTGAAAGCACCTGTGAGGACGAAGCAATTACACGTAATAACACAGGAAAGAAAGCCACTCTGTTTGCACCCCAGCCCTACCTCAAGAAGGTCATGTGGCTTTCGCATAATTTTGAGGAATTTTGTGACAACGGTTTCATAGGTCTTTTGTGTCCTAATTGAAGCACCCTGTCCAAACAGCTCACAGCTTCTGAAGCCAAAGTGTTCTTAAGTAATTGAATAGGAGGTTTCACAGAAGTGCACACAGACAATGCTGTAATGGAACTTAACCAAGGGCTCACCTTACAAGCAGGAACTGCAGGGCCGGCACGACAGCTCACCGGAAAAGGAGCTTGTTACCAAGCCTGATGACCTGAGTTTGATTTGATCCTTGGGATTCACATAGAAGGAGGGGAGTCTCTCTCTCTCTCTCTCTCTCTCTCTCTCTCTCTCTCTCTCTCTCTCTCACACACACACACACACACACACACACACACACACACACACACACACAAAAAAAACATAATGTAATATAAAAAATCAAATACGGGCCAGAGATGGCATAGCACTTAAGAACACTTGCTGCCTTTGGAGAGGACTGGGGTTAAGTTCCCAGTCCCCACATGGTGACTCACAACAGCTTGCAGTCCAGCTCCAGGGGAACTGACAGGCTCTTCTGGCCTGCTCAGGCACTTCATGCCCGTGGCACACATAGAAAGAGGCACACACACATCATTTTAAAGTTAGGCCAGGTGGTGTCATAGGCCTTTAGTCCTAGCACTCAAGAGGTAGAGGCAGGCGGATTTCTGAGGCCAGCCTGGTCTACAGAGTGAGTTTCTGAACAGCCAGAGCTACACAGAAAAACCCTGACTTGAAATACATGTAAATCAAATATGCCAAAACTTGATGGTTTCTTGACATTCTTTATTCTTTTCTTTTTTAGTATTGAGGGTTAAACCTAGAGTTAGCATGTTGTCTAGACTCCGCCACACAGTTACCTGGCAACAGCCAGCTGTGTCTGACTCACTGTAAAAGAGGCTGCTAGCCTGTTCCTCACTCTCTTGCCTTCTTGCTCCTGCTCTGTCCTCTTGCCACTTGCCCCTCTCTCCCTATTCTCCTTCCCCCTCTCTCCATGTGCGCATGGCCAGCCTCCAACTCCCCTCCCATGCCCTGAATAAACTCTATACTATACTATACCATCATGTGGCTGGTCCCTCAGGGGGAAGGGATGCCTCAGCATGGGCCCTCAGAGGCACCCCCTTCCCCAGACCTGACTACACATACACCAAATACTCCTTCTCTCCCAATCTTTTTATAAAACATGACACCCAGAGCCTTTCACATGTCATAAAGCCCTCCAACACTGAACTATAGCCCCAGCCCTTTCCTCTATATTTCTGAGACAGGAACTAGCTAAGTTGCCTTAGACTGAGATCCATCTGAGGTCATAATGCCTCAGCCTCCAGCCTAGGATGACTCACCTGAGGCTTCGTTACCATTATTCATGTAACACATGGCCTCTCTATACAGGCATCCAGGTCTCTAGGCAGCCTTGATGTTCTTAGTCTCTAGGAGTTGGATTATGGTAACGTGCCCGAGCTCGGTTATCAGACGCTAAGGACTGAACTCAGATCCTCAAGCATGCTAAATGAGCACTCTGCCAACTGAGCATCCCCGGTTCATGGCATTAACGTTAATCACCATTGGTTGATGTAGTTTCTGACAACTGACCTTAGGGTTTATTGTTGCTTTGTTTTGTTTTTGAGACAGTCTTTCTACATAGTCCTGGTTGTCCTGGAACTCACTATGTAGGCCAGATTGACGTCAGACTCACGAGAGATCCTCCTACCTCTGCCTCTCAGTTGCTGGGATTAAAGGCCTGCACCAACACACCTGGCTGCCCTTGGCTTTCTTGACTAACTTCCTGATTTAGAGTTGCATAACTCCAGAAGATGATGACTCACAGGTATGATTCACTCACCAAGCCTGTGTGTGTGAGCTCACGTAGTATCCCTGTGGTCCCAGGCACAGGCCCATATACATGTTACACACGTGCAGAATGAAATTACATCCGCTTAGCCTTTATTAAGCCCATTTTACATAGGAGGAACATTAAGGAATGCACCTAAAGCCCCAGAGCAGTCCTAAATTACTGGTATGTCAAAGTGTACCACTTGTTTTCCTCTGGTAGCTGGGTTTCCAGTGCAAGCTTTGAACTCACTATGTAGCTCAGGGTGACCTTCAACTCCTGATCTTTCAGTCTCTGCCTTCCCAGTACTGACGATTACAGATGTATGTCACCACTTCCAACTTTACCCTGTGCTAGAGAATGAACAAAGGGCTTCCTGCTTGCTAGGCAAACACAGAACTCACTGAGCTATCTGCCTGGCCTCAAACTAATAGTTTTAAGCCAAACAACCAATCTTTTGTATAAATACAAAAATTTTAACTTAATAAGTATATGTATCTACTTAAAAATTCCATAGACGCCGGGCGATGGTGGTGCATGCCTTTAATCCCAGCACTTGGGAGGCAGAGGCAGGCGGGTTTCTGAGTTCGAGGCCAGCCTGGTCTACAGAGTGCCAGGACAGCCAGGGCTATACAGAGAAACCCTGTCTCGTAAAACCAAAATAGACTGTCTCAGACAGAATTACACTTCCCTAACAAAACCAAAACAAACTAAATGTATTAGTTTTCTTGGGAAGTTAGGAGCAAGGGGGTAGAGGCTGTCTGTTTTCTCTCAATTTAGATTAATGGGAATACATTGCTAAGTGGGGAAAGATAGGAAACTATACAATTTTTGAAATGAAAATTTAAAACAACAAAAGTTGGGGGTTTGTATGCATCTCTCATTCACAATATATATTTAAACCGCTGCAGGCAGCTGTGTGTGTATGTGTCTTTTCTAACTGGGACAGAAGTAAGGGAATATTACCCAAGAAAAGCTGTTACACTGTAACACCGTAAACACTGTTACAGGGAGCTCATCAGAGATGATCACTCAGAAGCAGTTTACGGCCAATTGAAAACCTTTATTCCGGCCAGCTGGGCCTACACCCAAGTATTCAGGGAACTAGGTATCTCTCCAATGTTCAGAGACCAAGGTTTCTGAAGGCAGAAACAAAGCCCTGGCATCTCCATCAACATCTAGGTCGGGAAGGGAACTTCATGTAAGCAGGCAATCTGACAAAAGCAAAGATAAGCAATTAGCTGAAAGAAGTTCCTCACAGTTTAATGGAAGCTAAACTATCAAGGACGGCCTGACCTTGGGTTCCTAGAACAGGTCTGGGTAATTTTCTATGGGATTCTCAATCAAGGAGATAAAATTCTAGTTAAACCTTAAATGGTCAGTTTGAGGCCAGCCTGGTCTGCAGAGTGAGTTCCAGGACAGCCAGGGCTAGACAGAGAAACCCTGTCTCAGGAAACAAAACAAAAGAAACCAAAACAACAACAACAACAACAAAAAAAAATCAAACCCAAAATGGTTTCAATAAGAATACAAGATGGGCCGGGCGGATTGTGGCGCACGCCTTTAATCCCAGCACTTGGGAGGCAGAGGCAGGTGGATTTCTGAGTCCGAGGCCAACCTGGTCTACAGAGTGAATTCCAGGACAGCCAGGGATACACAGAGAAACCCTGTCTCGAAAAACCAAAATAAAAAAAAAAAAAAAAAAAACCAAGATGGAGGAACCTCGGTACTGTCTTGCCCTATCACAACACCCTAACCCCAACCTAAACATCTCTCAACTAGTGATTTCTAAATATTTTTAAATTTTTCAACAGTAAGGCAAAATCAAAATTGTATTGTTATTTAATTGTATTGTTTTATTGTATTATTTTTGTATTTTTATATTATATATGTATTTATATTTTATGTATTTTACATCTGTACTATTATATTTTATTGTATTACTGCATTATTTAATTGTATTGTATAATTTAATTGTATTGTATAATTTAATTGTATTATTTAATCCACCTGCATTGGTATTTCCCTGGCAGGTATCTGAAAAATCATATTAGTTCAATTACTAAGCTTCAGATTATCTCGGGCATAAACCATTTCCCTTGAGTCCCAATTAAATAAGGCTGAATCAACTTTCTGCCAAAAGCATTTGTGCTAAAAGAAAAAAAAAATTACCATTCCATTATTTTATACACTGTTAGAAAATAGAGAAGAGGTTTTTTTGGATTTCTTTTTCAATTTATGTGTATGACTGTTTTGCCTGCGTGCATATTTGTGTACCACTTTTATGCGTGGTTTCTGTAGAGGTCATCAGAGGTCATCGGACTATAACTAGAGTTATAGAAGGCTGTGAATCACAATGTAGATGCTGGGAACTCAACCAGAGTCTTCTACATGAGCAACAAATGCACTTAACCACTGGCTTGTTTCTCAGGTCCCATAAAGATTTTATTTTTATTAATTTTGTGTATGTGTGAGTGAATGTGTGCTGCGTGTGTACGGGTGCCTGTGGAGGCCAGAAGGTGGCTTTGACTTCCCTGGAGCTGGAGTTATAGACCATTATGGGACACTGACATAGAAGCCAGGAGATAAACTAGTTCTGTCCATGCACAGTACACATGGCTGAGCTGGTATCTCTTCAGCCTAAGTAGCTTCTTTCTTAAAGGGTTAAAACCTCAAAAATATCTTTTTTTGATTCCTTCCTTGGAAAATGGCTCCTGAATTCCAAAGGGTGAGGAAGGAAACTATGAAATCATTTTGACTGAATTTGTTCAGCAGGGGAAGAACTGGCTCAATTTTCCATGTGAGCTGCCAAGTTCACCAGCCACGGGTGGGTGGGGGGATACCTCAGTCTTATTTTTTAACTTCATGCGCTATTCTTAAACTACAGTCTTGGGGAAATGAAAAAATCCCATTACGAGATCAAATTCTTCAGGTGGATTTAATTTATATACCATCTGACCAAGTCAGTCAGACCAGACTTAGGGAATGAGCTTTGTTCACTATCCTACCGTGGGGCGCTGCATAAGAAGAGATGTCCTGAGCGATAACTGTCCTAAAGAACAGACTCTCCAAACCTTTGTCCAAAGTAAGCTTCTAAAATCTAGGGTTTGCTCGGATTCGTTGCTGAAAACGCCCAGGGACTTGTTCCTGAAGACTAGCTTTCATGCCCTGTCTTCATAAATGTGCAAGAACGGAGATGAGTAATCCAGGAGTGGGAAAGGCAGAGCTCTCTAGAAATGCCTTCTCTCTTTGCCGACTCTCTCTTTCCTCACCCCACACTACCTCCTGGTTAGCATAAGTGAAAGGACTCACTGTCATACAGAGTGGAAACCTGTCACGTTAGGTGAACCACGGCATGCTGGTATCCAGTGCTCGCTTCACTGTATTCTCTGCTTTGAAAGGAAGTTGGAACAAGCATACCTCAGGCTATTCATCCCTTTAGTAAATCCACAGAGAGCTGGGACTTCCTGACAGCCAAGTGGCACCGATGGAAGAGATCCAACTGTTCAGAGACAGGCCTCACACTGTGTGTCTTCCTTTATAGATGTTTGTTCTGGCGGATGGAGCCCATTTACGTGTTCCCTCTCCCAAAGATTCCCCGTGCCTCCGGAATACTGCTTTCCCATTAGCTCGATAGACCCCTCCCCACTCCCACCCAAAGCTTTCTGGGCTCTGCATCATCTCGGCGCAGAGAAAGTGTTTAGTTGTATTGATTTATTGATGGATTAACTCATCCACTTTTAGTTGTGTTTCACTATGTAGCCCTGGCTAGCCTGGGCCTTGCTAGTAGACTAGGCTTGCTTGGAACTCATAGAGATCCTCCAGTCTCTACCTCGGAAGTGCTGGGACCAAAGGTGTGCGCTCCCATGCCAAGGTAATTTTTTTTTTTTTAAGAATTTATTCTCGCCGGGCGGTGGTGGCCCACGCCTTTAATCCCATCACTTGGGAGGCAGAGGCAGGCGGATTTCTGAGTTTGAGGCCAGCCTGGTCTACCGAGTGAGTTCCAGGCCAGCCAGGGCTACACAGAGAAACCCTGTCTCGAAAAAACTAAAAAAAAAAAAAACCCTTCAAAATTCAAGTCACATAGTGAACAGTAGCAACTTACTAAAATAGCATGTTTTTTGAAAAAAATATTTAATAGTGTGTATATTCGTGAGAGGGTTGCATGTGTGCCACAGTGTGTGTGTGTGTGTGTGTGTGTGTGTGTATGTATGTAGGTGGCCGTGGTTAGAAAACAGCTTTTAAAAGTCGGTTCTTTCCCAGCACTTGGGAGGCAGAGGCAGGCGGATTTCTGAGTTCGAGGCCAGCCTGGTCTACAGAGTGAGTTCCAGGACAGCCAGGGCTATACAGAGAAACCTGTCTCAAAAAAAAAAAAAAAAAAAGTCGGTTCTTTTCTTCCACCAAATGGGTTTCTAAGAGATCCAACTCAGGTCCTTAGATGATGTGGTGGTTGAGGTTTTTATCCACTAACTACATGTTTTAATTAGTGTGTGTGTGTGTGTGTGTGTGTGTGTGTGTGTGTGTATCCTTGCTGTGTTGTAGTCCAGACTGTCTTAGAATTTACTATATTATTCATATTCAGCCCAATCTGGAATTTGTTACCCTCTGTCATCCATATCCCCAACCTCTCAATGAAAATTGGGTGCTTGCCAGGTATGGTGATACATACCTGTGATCTTAGCCTTTAGATACTAAGGTAGGGAACATTCAGCTTTAGGCTAGCCTGAGCTACATAGTGTGACCCTGTCTCAAAATTATTATAGTTATTTTTCTCCCATAATATTATTATTATTGTTAATTATTATCGACAGAGTTTCTACACGACAGTGTAGCCTTGGGTATCCTGAAACTTGCTCTGTAGACCAGGCTAGTCTAGAACTCAGAGATTCATCTGTCTCTGCCTCTGCCTCCCAACGCTGGGATTAAAGTCATGCACCACCAGCCACCTATTTTATTTTCCTTCCATGTTTCTGTGGAGAGGGGTGAGTGTGTGAGTGCAGGAGCTGGAGGTGCAGGGACCTCCAAGCTGCCCTGTGAATGTGGTGGACAGAACTGCAGTCCTCTGCAAGAGCAGTATGTGCTCTTAAGCACTAGGCCATCTCTCTGGCTCCTAAAATATTACAGGTTTTGATTTACAAAGCCATAAGGGTGTATTTCAGGGCTCCGGATATAACTCAGTAGAACTTAATTAGCAGGTTTGAAGGAAGGCCTAAAGCGAATCCCTGGGACTGAGACAGAAGCCAGCAAATAAACAAAAAGCTAGACATTTATTGAATGAAAAACTTTGGGTATTTTTCATTTGGAAATATATATGTATATTTAAACATTTATTCACTTTGTGTGTGGGGACATGAGCTATGGCACTGGTGTGGAGGCCAAAGGCCAACTCTAGCTAGCTTGTTCTCTCCTTCCACCATGTAGGACCAAACTCTGGCTCCTAATCTTGGTGGCAAGCATCTTCACCCTTGAACCACTGTATACACCTTAGTTAGGTGTTATATTTTCTTCTCCTGGAGTCTTGTCATGAGTTTGAGGCCGGTGTGGGTTCCAGGACAGACTGGATTCTAGAACAAGACCTTTTGGATCAAAGAGACTACAAACCCAACCACAAAACACTAAAAAGCAGCGCCTTGGACTGGGGAAAGATACAACTCAGTTCCTAGAGGGCTTGGCTCTTGTGCACAGAAGGCCTGGGTTCAATCATGAGCACCCCGATATGTGGAGGCAATATTGTACAGCCATGAACAGAGCAGGGAGAGGCAGAATATCAAGAGTTCAAACATCCCGAGCATCATAATGAGTTCAAAGCCATGCTGGGATACAGAACTTGTCAAAATAAATAGTAAAATAGAAGTGGTTTGTGACTGTGTAGCTGAGGGACCTCACGTCCTGCCCGGGTGTCAGGCTCCGCTGCTGTAATTTACATTAAAATACTTCCTTACCGACGGTGTAATGTATTTATGTGTAAATTAACTTTAATCTACCCTCTAGGGGAGGCGAGTTCCCTTTAGGGTTCTATTAGGAATTCACACTCCAGGGGAGGTTAGCTCTGGTCTGAAGTGCCCTAATCAGGAATCCAAACTCCCCTGGTGGCTACTTAAGCATTTCAAGAATCTTTATTGAAATTTATACCACAAGGTTTGCTAATTAGCAGAAATGATGTCAGAAAAAAATATTTTCATTGATGAAATGAACCGTGTCCCATATCTGTGGTGCCCTAGGGAGGCTTCACAACTTGTCCCTTTTATGGGTCATTCGTGAGCACATGACCAGAGTGGAAGTTTCAGGAGAGCAGAGGTGTTTATTGGTTTTATCCACTTACCCTGAGCAGAGAAAAGAGTTTGAAGGGTTAGGTTGCATTTCAGCCATGGATGCCCACCTATTGTGATTGAGGTCCTGCTTTCAGTACCCAGATTAGAGGAAAATAAGAATGGGGTGATGTACATAGACTAGTGAGTAAAGGTGCTCACCAGCAAGCCTGACAGACATGTTCAATCCCCCAAGACCCACGTGGTAGACGGAAAGAACCAACACCTGCAAGGTGTCTTCTGCCTTTCCCATGGCATGTGCACGGACACACACACACACACTAATACAAATAAATACATGTTTTAAAAAGCAATTGTATCTGGCATACAGTAGACACCAAGTATATTTAGTGGATATGGGAAACATGCTCCTTGGACCTTGTGGATGAGACTCAACCTGAGTCCCTGTCATCACCCTCTGCTACTGCAGGCCTGCAAAAAGAGGTTGGCTGCTCCCGTAGCTGCTTAGGTGGCACGCCCCTTGCTCCTCTCTCTTGTTTTTGGAGAAGAGCCCGGGGACAGTGAGGAGTTTCTTTTTTTTTTTCCCCTGAGACAGGGTTTTTCTGTGTAGCCCTGGCTGTCCTGGAACTCGCTCTGTAGACCAGGCTGGCCTCGAACTCAGAAATCCGCCTGCCTCTGCCTCCCAAGTGCTGGGATTAAAGGCGTGCACCACCACCACCCGGCTAGATGCTGTCTCTCTTCATGTGTATTTCCTTTCAATGCCAAGTCACTCAGAGGATGAGGTCACTGTGGTACTATTGATCTTGCTCACTAGGGCAGTATCCACCCACAGAAACTGAATGAAGGGACATAAAACCAAGGTGCAAAATGTAACTGGCTGCCAATTTGAGAGAAATTTTAGAAGCATATCATTTGCAGTGTGGCAGGAATCCCAGTTTATAGCTGACATGGGTTTGTCGCTCTGCGGCCAAGCAGGCCTGGGCATGTCTGGTGACCTGCTGAGGCAAGACTGAGGCACACTGGCTGACAAGGGTGGAGGCTGCTTCCTAGAACCGGATTCATTTTAGTGAAGAGAGAACGAGAGAAGCTTTGTAAGAAAGACTTAGTCACGCGATGGAGAGTCATAAATGCAGCTTGGGGTAGCTGTGACTCAAATCTGTCTCAAGTCTAGGCCCATGAAAACCTGTTCTGGGTCTCTAAAGGAAATGGAACTCATAAGAGCTGTCTCACAGAAAGCCTGGAACACTGAGCACAGCAGCCCACTCCAAGTGCTGCTCAACACAGTGATCTCCGTTTCTCCAGAGGACATCCTGGCTTTGCCTGTTTGGTTTGTCTTTCAGATTCTGGCAGGCAGAGTTGGTGCCTGAAACAGCAGAGGCAAGTCTGAGAAGGCAAGGGGATGGAGTGTTAGGTGTGAGGGGTAGAATCAGTGACCCCATTAGTACTGTGCTTGGTGTGTTTGAGTAAAGTGCCGAAACTAATACATTTTACAAAGTGACACACCACTGGACAACTGATAATTAAGAATGTGAGAAATTTAGGGTCACAAAGAGAACATCATTACAACTGAGGGGACCAGACAAGGCAACCAACCGCTCTAGATCCAGAGGGTGTGCTCATGAGACTGAACACACAGTGACAGGAAGTGCATTTGGATTCTAACAGGTGGTGGCACTGTGTTTCCCCATTGGCTGGGCTCCCACCTTACAATCTTATTCAGTTGGCTAGTCTGGAAAGACTCATCACCCAGAAAATTGAGGTAGAGGGTCACTGCTGCAAGGAGAAAAAGGTCACTGCTCCAGGCCATCAGGTTCCTAGAATAGGCCTTATTTAAACAAAGGTTTATTGGGTGGGGAGGATTAAAATATTTGCATAAAATTCTTAGAAGGTGGGGGGGGACAGATAAAAAGATTTGAGTTTCCTCTGCTCACCAATCACTAATGTTCAACAGAGCAAGTGGCACATACACTGATTCTATGCTTTGTTTCAGTCCAGTTCTGGTGATTTTTAGCGTACAATCCAAGATGACAGCACATTCCTGATCTATCTGGAAGAATGACTTCGAAAGTTAGTGTTTGAGGTTAGCGCCTGACAGCATAGATGGGTTTATAAACTATAGTGTCCTGTATTGTGTATCGTTGTTTTAATTTTTGTTTTCCTTGAGGCAACATTTTGTTTTTGAGGATGTTTCCTTCCACTGGGGCACACTTTTGGTGTTAACACGTTACATGTGATAGTATGTATCCAAAGGTTAAGGCTGCAGCTACACTCCTAAGACATTTGTAGTGTTGTAGGCATGTAGGCATTTACCTTGTGGCCCACACTAGTTGGCCTCAAAGCTGCAACAATCCTTCTAGCCTCATACTTGAGAGCTGTGATTATTTGGGTAGGCTACATGTTGTTTCTTTTTTGTTTGTTTGTTTGTTTGTTTGTTTTTGAGACAGGGTTTCTCTGTGTAGTCTTGGCTGTCCTGGCACTCACTCTGTAGACCAGGCTGGCCTCGAACTCAGAAATCCGCCTGCCTCTACCTCCCAAGTGCTGGGATTAAAGGCGTGCACCACCACCGCCCGGCATGTTTCTTTTTTATTATTTTTATTCATTTTTTATTAGGGCAGGGAATTCTAGAAACATGAAAGTACTCTACCTGGGGGGGATCTCTCTCACTCTGTGTGTGTGTGTGTGTGTGTGTGTGTGTGTGTGTGTCTAGAGCTACTAAGAATGCCTGAGGGGAGGCTGCCTTCCCACTCCAGAACACCAGAAGTGTCCCATCAGGGTGTGATGTAGGCTCCTTACTAGCCTTCTTCACTAACTCCAGGTCTTTATTTCACAAAAGCTTATTTACAATACATTCCCTTTCTGAAAAGTTTAGGAAGATGCAATGCTTCCCTTAATGTAAATCTCACAAAGGAAAGGGACTCTTGTCTGAAGTTAGGAAAGAGCCTGTCACTAGTTTGAGTAGTAATCTATCCTTCCAGACTCTCTTCTCCACACCCCGGCTTTCTCTTTTTTTTTGAGGCAGGGTTTCACTGTGTTATCACCGGCCGGCCTAGAACTCACTATGTAGATCAGGCTGGTCTTGAGATCTCAAGAGACCCTCCTGCCTCAGCCACCCGAGGGCCTAGGTTAAAGGCACGCCTATTTAAGTCAGGTACCTGTGTGCAGCACCCACGTGACTGGGAGGGAGGCCAGGAGAGGGGTCAGAGCTTCTGGAGTTAGACAGTTGTGAGCCACCATGTGGGTGCTGGAAGCCGATCCTTGGGTCCGCTGGAAGAGTTAGAGCGCTCAACGGCCAAGCCCAAGAACTCAGCTTGCGCACAGCTTCATCCCGGGTTTTATTAGAGACTCCGGGACTAAAAACTGCGGGGATCTTGAGTCAAAGCACTGCCCGCTTCGTCTGAGTTGCCCTCCTTGGGTCGCTGGGACATCGGGACAGGTAAGCAGGCGCGGCTGAGAGTGGGGCCTATGCCTCCGCGGTGTAGAGACCGGCGCGGTGCCTCAAAAAAACCTATTTAACTTTCTGCACATTTCTGTGGCCTGTCTTTTGAGTATGTCAAGCGATCAGAAGGCCAGACACTTGCTCCACTTATGGTTCCCTTCTACAGGACAGCTTCCCACACACTCTCTGAGCGGATGATTTTCTCTAGAGAAGTACAGGGCTGTGAAAGTCCCCACTGACTTCGGGTTTCGAGGGCTTGTCCCGCCTCCACCGGGAGCGGGAAGGCGTGGGAAGGCCGAGAGAAACTCTTGAGGGGCCGGGCTGCCCGGGGGGGAGTGGCTGCCGCGGGCCGCCGCGCAGGCGCGCTGCCTCCTCCGCGTGAGTGCGCGCGTTCCGGCGCGTGTCCCCGCGCGGGCTCCGTAGCGCGTGTGCAGCCTGACGCAGCCCCGCGGGCCCTCCTCCCGCTCTGCGGCGGCCGCGAGGAGTTTGGGGCGTGCGGGCGCGGGGGGGCGGGGGCGAGGCGGCGCGCCGCGAGAGGAGGCGGCGGCGAGAGGAGGCGGAGGAGCAGCAGGCGCCGCCATGGCCGCCGCGCTCACCGACATGGCCGACCTGGAGGAGCTCTCCCGCCTCAGCCCGCTGTCCCCCGGCAGCCCGGGGCCCGCGGCGCGCGGCCGGGCCGAGCCGCCGGAGGAAGAGGAGGAGGAGGAGGACGAGGAGGCGGAGGCAGAGGCGGTGGCCGCGCTGCTGTTGAACGGCGGAGCGGGCGGCGGCGCGGGGGGCGGCGAGGCGGAGACCATGTCGGAGCCGAGCCCCGAGAGCGCCAGCCAGGCGGGCGGGGACGAGGACGAGGACGACGAGGACGACGAGGACGAGGGCAGTAGCAGCGGCGGCGCCGAGGAGGAGAGCAGCGCCGAGAGCTTGGTGGGCAGCAGCAGCGGCGGCTGCAGCGGCGACGAGACGCGCTCGCTGAGCCCGGGCGCGGCGAGCAGCAGCAGCGGCGATGGGGACGGGAAGGAGGGCCTGGAGGAGCCCAAGGGACCGCGGGGCGGCCCGGGCGGCCCTGGCAGCGGCGGTGGTAGTAGCAGCAGTAGCGTGGTGTCGAGCGGCGGCGACGAGGGCTACGGCACCGGGGGAGGCGGGAGCAGCGCGACCTCCGGGGGCCGGCGGGGCAGCCTGGAGATGTCGTCCGACGGGGAGCCGCTGAGCCGCATGGACTCGGAGGACAGGTCAGTGCGCCGTCAAGGGGACTCTTCCCGGACCCCGTCGAGGGGACTCAGGGGACACCTTCCTGACTCGAGGGGACTCTGCGTGGATCGCGTCTCGGGGACTCCTCCCGGACCCCACCGAGGGGACCCAGGGGACTCCCCCTTGGATCCTGTCTAGGGGACGCCTCTCCTCTTGGACCCCGTTGAGTTGACTTCCTTGCCCGATCCCCTCCCACCTCCTGGACCCGTGGCCCAGCCGGGGGACCTGGCAGCAATCCCCTTACTCTGTGTAGACTCCTGGGCTCCGCCGAGGGGACCAAGGGGACTTTCTCGCCGCAGTCCTTTCCGTTCCTTGCCTCTCCTTCCCAGCCCCGCCCGCCCACTCGCCTTGGGAACGTCTTCCCCAGGATCTTCCTTGCCCCCGACTCTAGGACCCCAGACCCGGGGGACTTTCCGCGATCTCCCGCCCCCTGATTCTCGGCCCCTCCCCCCAGATCTCAACTTGGAAATCCCGGGCGGCCGCCGCGCCCCTCTCTCGCCACTGAGCGGCTTCCAACTCCTCACCATCCCCCTCAACTCTCCTTTCCCCACCCTCCTTCCCTCGGCGCGCGGTTCTCCTTTCGGACCGAAGGACGACTATGTCCCGGAGACAGTACCCCCAAAGCGGCCCAGAGGCTCCAGCCGAACTCCAGAGGCCCTTGATGTACACTTCGGTACACAAGGTTAGCTTCGAGCATCGGTGTTCGGGAACACTTGTCAGAACTGTAATTGACAAGTGTTTTCCAATATGGCTGGTCTCTTGGCTCTCACAGAAGTAACTTGTGTAGGGAGGAGACCCCCCAACCCTGGCTTTGCTTTACTTTTTAAAAAAAACTGTTGGTCCTTTATGTGTAATCACTGCTTCTCAGATTCCTCATATATGTCAGTTATAGTCTCAGGGCATTTGAGTTTTGCTCATCAAATCTGAGCGACCAAGTTTATTTAAAACACAAAAAGAACATTGTGGAAAGTAACACTGAATTTGAATTGATATCCTTTATAGTAACTTTGCCGAATCGGAAAGAATTGGAAGTCACAAGATACAGCCATGAAGGCTAAAAAAATTAGGATGTGGCTTTAAAAACCGGCATTATACAGTGATACTTGGATGTGGGAGTCACATCCCCCTTGGTGATTTTTTTAAAGTCACGGACGGGGGAGGTGTCTGGAGGCATTGTCGCTGTTCTAGAGCATGTTCTAGATAGAACATTTAGGAAATGTGTGTCTTGCTTGCTGCTCAAAGTTTTGATTGCTTTGTAAAATTTCATAATTGAAGTCGATTCTTAATGTACTTCCAAAAGAATCTCGTGCTTAATGTGTTCCTGAAGTTCATTAGCATTTACTTTTGACTGTCTGCTAGTGTTTTGATGATTAGAATTTATAAGCCAATAGTGATTTCTCTCCGTGGGTGTATTTGGGGGAGGTATCTGCCTCATAATAGAACCCAGCTGCCTTACTTGAGAATTCAGCCGTACCTACCTTAGCCTCCAGAGAGAGCCCACACCCACCACTCTCCCTGGATTTTGATTTAAGTTAAAGCATTCTGAGGGTTAGGAATTCTGGTTGCCAACAGCGCTGAACATGTTACTAGTTAGTGACAAGGGAACAGTGTGGAAAAAAATAAACCTCAGGAATTCTTTTTGACACTTTAAAACTGAGATAAGTAAATACTTGTTCTTCTTCCTCCAACATTCTTTATGACAGGGTTTCTTTCACTTTGTAGCCCAGGGTGGTCTGGGATTCACCGAACTCCTCAGCCTCCCAAATGCAGGAGCCACCATGTATTTACCACAAGAAGTGTTCTTGAATGGCTGTAAAGCAGATGCTCCTTAGGAACACTCAGGAAACTTGTGCTAAACTAGATGTGGTTGGGAGAGATAGTGTCTTTAAGAAATGCCGGGGAGCGGCCTGTCTGGGGGCTGCCCTGCTGTTGGAAGCTGTTACTCTGCTCAGTTACAGCCTTGTCTGCCCTTCAGAAACACTAGTTGATTGTGACTATACAAGGAAGCATGTGCTGTTATTCATTGCATTGTATGTTTTGTTGACGACAGTCTCCCAACTCTTCTGCCTAGTGTGCATGTGTGCACATCCATGTTTGACATTTCTGCACTTCATGTGTATGATGCACGAGAGGGGTGATTTTAACTTCCGTTAAGAAGATGGAAGCATATTAAGTGTCTCACTGAAAACAGCATTCATGGAAATGCAGCTGGGTGTGAGACAAAGCTCATGCCTCCATTACTCCTCAGAAGACTTGGAATAAATAGCTCACTTTATTTCATTCTTAAGGGTTTATTTTGCTTTATAGTTCTGGGGCAGGGATAGGGTAGGATGGGATGGGAAGATTAAAATCCATCCTGGCTCAGAAATACATGTAGCATGCAGGAAAGCATCGGGGCAGGAGGAGGAGGAAGAGGAGGAGGAGATGGAGGTTGTGAGGAGGTTGGCTGGTCACATTGTGGCCATGCTGTGAGATTGAGCATGGGAAGAGCCTGTGGGTTTCTTTTTCCTTGTAGTTTTTTTGAGAGGTGCGGGGGGGCACTCAGTCTCTATGTAGTCCTGGCTGTCTTGTAGCTCCGTATGTAGACCAGGCTGTCCTCAAACTTAGAGATTGGTCTGCCTTTTTCTGCTGGACAAGAGAGCTGTGCCTGGTCACACCTGCAGTTAGATCTTTGAGATGCTCCTTGGGGAGCTGTCCACATCATGGTTTGGGGGGGGGGGGTCAGCTCCATCGTGACAGGAAGGTGTAGCTGCAGTGGCTTACAGTTCTGGCCTAGAATAATTTACTTGAGATAATAAGTGCTATGTGTCCTAGAGTTGTCCCCACCCCACCCTCTTCATTACTTACATTCAGGGGACAGTGAATTTCTAGTTAAACAATAGTTAAGTAATTTGGTTTCATTTGGTATTGGATATCCAATTTTGACATAATGAAGAATAATATTGGTATCAAGTCTTGATAAGGTTAAACAGTCAAGCATGCTGCTTCCTTTTACCTTTAATTTATTAACATTTATTTATTGGTGTATGTGTGTACACCAGGTGCACTACAAAGTTCAAGGGGGACTCCATAGTTCTCTCCGTCTTGTATGATCTGTGGAAATCAAACTCAGGGCAACTGGCTTTGCATTTACCTGGTGAGAATTACTTCCCATTCTTGCTTTCTTAGTGCCTTTAAACATTGGCAACTGAAGAAATGCTAATTGTGGTGATTATTTCAGGGTAGTAGCTTTTTCACCTGCCTGAGGAATTCTTACTAGTAAAATTGGATTGTGGCCTTGATGGTTTTGAAATACCTCTTGTTGGCTTTGAGTTTTATGATTAAGAGTTAGATTAAGTTTGGAAAAGATCCATAATTTTTTTTTTTTTTTGACAGAGTCTGACTCTGGTGTAGACTGACCTGGTATTCACTGTCAGCTAGGCTAGCCTCAAACTCATGGCAGCCTTCAGTCTCCTGAATGTTAGAATTACAGGTGTGACTATCATGCTGCTTAGAATCGAGAATGAATTCCTGTGCTTACCTTTAGAGTGAACAGTCTCTGATTCCTAGTTGGTTTCATGGAAGGGAGTTGTAAGTTTTGTTGTAGTTAATTGATGGGAAAATTTAGTAGCTTAAAGTCCTTTAAAAAGTTGAGGCGTTCCTGTGACAGCAATATTCTTACCTTATCATTAGTACTTTTTCTATTGGAATGGTCAGGTTTTGAAAAAAACATTTAGAAAAGCTGTGGTGGCACATGCCTTTAATCCCAGCAATCTGGAGGCAGAGGCAGTAGCCTGGTTTACAGAGCACAAATTCCAGGACAACCAGGGTTGAAACAGAGGAACCCTGTCTTAAAGGAAAAAAGAAAAGATGTTAAATGTTTGAGTTAATCTTCTGTTATGCCTTAAAATTTATTCATATTTCTTAGGTATGCCTGTTCTTTTTATAGAAAAACAATTAACTAGAAATGCCTAGATATTAGAATTTGATTTAATGATGTCCTTTACAAACATGCATTAGACATTTTTGTTTTTGAAAGATTTCTTTTAAATGTAGTTATGTGTATATCTGTACTTGAGGGTACAAGGAATTTCAGAGATCAGGGGCTTTGGGTCTCCTTGGAGCAACTGTGAGCCTCCTGTGGTGGGTCCTGGGAGCCAAACTTTTCCAAAGAGTAGTGTTTGCCGATGGATTAACGTGAGTTATTTCTCCAGCCTTACATTAGAAGTAGTGTAGTGATCAGCGACTAATTTCCAAATTGATTAGATGATATGTTCTACAAAATGGTTGAAATAGGTCAAAGCATATTTAGTAGTATTTTAAACTAAATATTTTTAAAGATTGTGGTTGTGTGTGTGTTTGAGTGTGGGTGCAGTGCCTGATATGTAAGATCTGGGGTGGGGTTGGAAGATAGGATGACAACATATTTTCCACTTGATCCATCATGTATTCTATTCTGACTTTAGACTTTTAATTCTACGATAGATTTTGCCATAGCTTCTAGCAAATAATTTATATTATATTAAGACTGGGTCTGTGTAGTGTGGCTAGCATAGAACTCCTGATCCTTGTACCATAGGATCTCCAAAGTGTTAGGATCACAGACAAGTTCTACCTCACCTAGCTCAGCAAATTTGATTAATCAAAAGTGAAGAATGTTAGATTTTATACTTTACCTGTCATTTGTTAATGGTGGAAAGTGCAGTGAGAATTTGGCAGTCGTGCAGTGAACCACAATGCCAGTTCATCATGGACCATTCATGCAGTGTGGCAGGAGCTTCAGTTGGGTGCTTTGACTCTGGGTAAATTGTATGGCATTATTGTGGACTGGCTGGGTTCTCTCCTAGAGATGATCTGAGAAGGAGCGAAAGGGAAGCCCGGAGCTCTCTGAGCTAGATATGCCTCTGATAAATGTTTTCTTTGTTTACTTCTGTGTGAGTGTTTTGTGTGCATTTATGTTTGTACCACATGTGTGCTTGGTGCCACTGGGAGCCCTGGGACTGGAGTTATGATGGTTTTGGGAATTAAGCCCAGATCCTATGGAAGAGTAGCCAGTGCTTTTGACAACTGGGTGATGTGTAGTACCTTAGTACACCGCTTCTGTTTCTGATAACATTTAATTGCTTTTTCACCTGTGAGCAAAGCAAACTTTTAAACCCTCAAAACTCTACAGCTTATCTGAGGAGTGTCTTGGTAGAGAAAGGAGGATCATCCAGCAAATATCAATAAGCAGTAAGTTGGCTTAGCCTACTTGAGTTCCAGGCCAGCAGAGGCTAATATATCCAGAACTTGACTCAAAAAACCAGCCAGCCCTACCCCACCCCCCAAAATGAAACGAAATACAAACATCATAATACAATTACTGCTTTTCTGGCCACTTTGTTGTGTGTATGAGCATGTCTTTTGGGATGGTCTTCTTGTTGATCCATCTCCCTTGGTCTCCTTTGTGCTGGGTCACAAGGATCCTTAAATTTTTCTTCATGTATTTTTGGGGTGTGTATTTTGTTGTTGGAATTAGAGGACAACTTGTAGGAGTTTTTCTATCATGTTGATATCTGGAATAGAACTCAATGGCTGGATCCCCTAAAGGAAAGTTAGACAGAGACACTTGTAAGATGCCGCATGGATGCTGAGAATCTTAACTGCTGCACCATCTTTCCAGTCCCCACATCACCTTTATGTTTTTTTGGTTTTTTTGTTTGTTTGTTTTGGTGGGGACTGAGAGGGCAGGTCTCTTCTACACTAGGCTAACCTGGAACTCACTTGTACATGAGGCTGGCCTTACTTAGACAAAGATCTTGTATCAGCCTCCTGGGTTCTGGGATTATAGGCATGATCAACAATACCTAGTGGCAGTTTTTAAAGAGACTTTTAAACCCTTTTTATACATTTATTTGTGTGTAGATCAGAGGACAGCTTGTGGGAGTCAGTTCTCTCCAACTTCTATGTGGGTTTGGGGGTTGAACTCAGGTGCCCAGGCTTTTACAGTAAGTGCCTTTACCCAAAGAGCCATCTCAATGGCCTGGCAGCTTTTCTTTAAATGTCATTTTTTGGATTACATTTTTCTGGACCTTATAAAAATAGTTTAAAAAATTTTTTTGTATGTCTATCTGTATTGATCTTTGTGAGTGCAGGTGCCTGAGAGACCAGAGACTTCAGATCCCTTGGAGCTGGAGTTACAGGTGCTGACTAGTCAGCCACCCAGTGTGAGTGCTGAGAACAGAATTTGGGCCCTTGTAAGAGCTGTTCTGCTCTTAATCACTGTGTTTCCAGCCTCCTGAAAAAGACATTTTTTTTCTTTTCCAAAGTAATACGTGACACTTTGTTTTAATTGTATTAAAGTAAGGTGTTT
>JANHMN010000008.1:70861235-70893735 GCA_030674055.1 Rhabdomys pumilio | reverse complement strand
ATTATGAGACAACCTGGGTGTTATATAATCCTAGCACTCAGAAGTTGAGGTAAGAGTGTCTAGGCTACATATGATTAATATCAAATAATTTAAAAAAATAATAAAAAACCATTTTGTATAATTAAAGAGGGAAATCAAGTGTCTGTACTTTGGATTCTACATAGTGGCGTGGTTGTTTTTTTGAGGACTGGCCTAAAACTTTTTGTGTTGGCTATGCTAGCCTTGACTTTTTGGCACCTTTTCTTCTGAGTTCTGGGAGTCTAGGCATGTACCATTATGCCAGGTGAGTTTATTTTACCATATTTGTTTTGTCTAGCATTCCCTAATAATACATAAGCTTCTCTGTATCACATGAGAGTGGACTATGGATTTATTAAAATAGTCAAACCTTAATTATTTATAGGGCCCATTGCTGAATTTGGAGAGGCAAGCTCTTAGTCCCAGCACTGGGGAAGCAGCCGCAGTTGGACTTTGAGGCCAGCCTGGTCTGCATAGCAAGTTCTATCCAAGGCTACATTTTGAGACAGTGCCTCAGAAAAACAAAAACAAACAAAATAATAAAAACATTTTTTATACTTGAAGTGTTTCTAAAAGTCAAGTATAAAGATATTTTTTCAAAGCTAGAAATAGTGGTATTTACCTGTGATTCCTGCTTGGGAGGCAGATGCAGGATGATGCCTAGTTAGAGGTTCTGAGGTTGCATGTGAGGCCCTGCTTCAAAACCAAACAAGTGGACTGAAGAGGTGGTGCAGTGACCGTGAGAGTGCAGGCTGCTCTTGCCCAGGGCTCAGGCTCTGGGCTCCTAGAACTCCAGTTCCAAGGGAATCCAGTGCTCTCTTTTGTCTTCTTACTGTAATGTATGCATGTGGTGCACAGGCAGATATTCGGACAAAACACATAAGCACTTTTAAAAAAAAAGAACATTAAGGAAAAAAATAACAAAGCAAAGAAAGCACAGCCACTGACCGGTTAAATAGCAACAGTTGTGCAGCCAGAGTCTTAGGCTCTGCTTTCCTCTTTTCTTGTTTCTCTTTCCCTTCTCCTCCTGTTGATTCCTTGGTTTTTTTGAAGGACAGGGTCACTCTGAAAGCTACATTAGTCACTTTTCCAGGTAACAGTGGCACACACTTTTAATCTCAGCAGTTGGAAGGCAGAGTCAGGTGGATTACTGAGTTTGGGGCTAGCCTGGTCTACAGAGCTAGTTCTAAGACAGGCAAGGCTATGTAGAGATACCCTGTCTCAAAAAGAGTAGCCACTTAAAGATTTTAGATTAATAGAGCATCAGGTCTGTAAAAATCTTTGGACATGAGAGGTTGAGTCAGACTCCCAATAGAGGTCAGACTGGGCCACATTGAGGAGACCCATCTGAAAAAACCAAGCCATCCGAACAAAATTGGAATTCTCTAGTGTTAGAAAACTAGGATTAGCCGGGCAGCGGTGGTGCACGCCTTTAGTCCCAGCACTTGGGAGGCAGAGGCAGGCGGATTTCTAAGTTTGAGGCCAGCCTGGTCTACAGAGTGAGTTCCAGGACAGCCAAGGCTACTCAGAGAAACCCTGTCTCGAAAAACAAAAAACAAAACTAGGATTAAATCTTGTTTTAAATATTTATATATATATATTTATTTATTTTTCATTTTTCATTTATTTTAGTTTTTCAAGACAGTGTTGATCTGTATAGTCCTGGCAGTCCTGCAACTCACAGATTTGCCTGCCTCTGGAGTGTTGGGATTAAAGGCATGTGCTCAGCCATGTTGATATTTCTGTCGATGTTACTTGGGTTGAAAATTTCCAGTTCATTGTTAGGCAGTCGAGGTTTACACTGAAGTCTGTATGTGTATATGCGTGCTTACAAAACAGTACTGGACTCTTTTCTGTAATGTGCAGAGTCTATGCATGCTTACCAAACAGTACTGAGTTCTTTTCTGTAATGTGTCGTAGTCTAGATTTATTTATTTATTTATTTATTTATTTATTTATTTATTTATTTATTTATTTATTTTGAGACAAGGTTTCACACTGGCCTTGAGTTTTCAGATCGCCCTGCTCCTGCCTCAGGAGTGCTGCCTGAGGTTAAAGGCATGTGCTACTCACGGAACCCAGGAGATTTGTTTTCTTTAAGAAACCTTTGAAGTATCTGTTTAAATATGTCTGTGTTACATTTATCTGCTTGTTTATTTTGTATGTAGGGGAGAGGTGGGAATGTAGAGATCAGAGGGCAGTTTGCCAGTATTGATTATTTTACCATGTGAGTCTAGGGATTGAACTCAGTTTATCAGGCTTGGTGGCAAGTGCCTTTGCCCACTGGGTCACTTCACTGGTCCAAAAGTAATCTTGGGAACTTTTTTCTGGTGAGGTATTGAACAGAAGGCCTTTGCGATTTACCCCTTGGACTTCTCTGTAGCCCAGGTAGGCTTTGCACTTATCTCCTGCCTCAGCCTGCTGAGCAACTGCAATTACAAGGCTGCTCTACTAGTGGTTTAAAGTAACTTAAACCTTGGAGAGTGAAGCATCATAGAAGGAATAGAGGAAGGCCTGGAATCATTGAGGAGGAAGTGTTTTGAAATGTAGTGTCTGCCTAAATGAAGTTTGTGCAGTATCCTGGGAGCAGTCATTAGAACGGCAAGAGTGATGTTGCCTTGTTAGAGTAAGCTCTGTTTTTTGAGATTGGGTCTCATGTGATTCAGCTGGCCTCTTCTAAGTCTCCTGCCTCTACCTCCCAATTGCTGAGCTAATGTCAGCATGGTCATTGCACCTACTTTCTCCAGATTTGTGCATTCTAGGCAAGTACTCTTCCAACCATTGGCGGACACAGCAGTCTCACCTTACTGTTTACCTACTGTGCTTACTAAGGAGCTTGGTCAGGTCCATGTCACCAGGCCCATCTGAGAAACTCAGAAAGCCAAAGTAGGCCACAGAGTCTACCTAACTTCATGACTTGAGTCATTAGTTCATAGAGTGAGGTGCTTGCTGCCCTCTAGATTCTAAAATGTGTCCCTGATTCCCAAGGAAGCTAGAAGACAATGTTAGAATCCCTGGAACTGAAGTTAGATTGTTTGAACTGCCATGTGGGTGCTGGGAATTTGACACATGTCCCTGCAAAGAGCAGCCAGCATTCTTAGACACTGAGTTGTTTCTCCAGCCCTGCATTTTTTAAAAGATGTTTTTGTTATTTTGCTTTGTGCTCCCTGGGATTAAAATGCCAGGGCTTTGTGCGTGATAGGCAAGCACTCTACACAGAGCTGCATTCTCAGCCCTCAGTGCCCTTGTCTTGTTTGTATAGTGCTAGAGTGAATCTGTATATAATTGTTTTTAGGAAGACAATTTTTTTTTTTTTTTTTGGCTTTTTTGAGACAGGGTTTCTCTGTGTAGCCCTGGCTGTCCTGGAACTCACTTTGTAGACCAGGCTGGCCTTGAACTCAGAAATCCACCTGCCTCTGCCTCCCAAGTGCTAGGATCAAAGGCCTGAGCCACCACTGCCTGGCAAGTCAAAACATTTTTAGGGAGATCTTACTATGTCAGGTCTTTTAGAGGAAGACTTAAGTGTGTGGGAAAGTTTTTGAATGTTTGGAAGATTCATGGTTTCCTGAAGCTGTGTGTAGCACTTCACAGTGGTTGGTCATTGTTAACTTTTTATATTTGTTTCATAAATATGACAGGTGAAAATATTTCTTAATGGGAAAAACAGAACAAGAATATATAATGTTAGTAGGCATGTGAGACTAGGAATCCATGAGTAGAAAACTTTGAATGTAGCTTACAAAAAGTGTAACTTTTGACTCATTCTTTGAAGTTAAATGCTTATCTACTAGTTAAATGTTTACTGAGCATTTTCGTTTTCCTATTTACTTAGTATTCAGAAGTAGCAAATGTTTCTTCCTTATTATACAAAGATCAAGTAAGCTTGTCTTAGTGCCTAGAAATCTTCATTTCCCGTGTATCTTCATCCTGAGAGGAAAGGACCCAGCACTGAGAGTGTGGCAAAATTGCACTTTTTTGAGAAACTTAGAATTAAATATATATTTTGATTGAGTGTACTGTCTTTATCAGTTGAAGACTGATATTTCATATTTGAAATTATGAGGAGCCAAAGTCTTTGCAATAAATGACGACATTGATCTTTTAACAGGTATTCGTTTGCTTGTGGAAAGGTTGTAAGGTGTATAACACCCCATCAACCAGTCAGAGTTGGTTACAGCGGCACATGCTGACACACAGTGGAGACAAACCTTTCAAGGTACGTATATGAGGGATTCATAAAGTCACACTGTGAAGTCATCGCTCCCTTTTAAAGGTAAGGTCTCATTCTGTAATGTAGTTTAGGAGGTGGTGGAACGCCTTATGTAGGCCAAGCTGACTTCACAGTCTGGCAACCCTGCTGCCTTGGCCTCCCAGTGTTAGGATTTCAGGTCGAACCACCACACCTGGCTGACCTGTGTAATGAGCATGCTTTGAGTCTTCTAAACATCTCCTTTCAGTATTGAGGGGCGAATGTAGGGTTCTGCAAGTGTCCCGCATAGACTTGACCCTGGTGCTTTCTAAAAATGGAAAAGATCTTTTTGTTAACGATTTAGTTGATTCGTAGATTTCAAAAGAAGCTGGGGATAATTAAAATAAAATTCACGGAGAAGAACAGAGCCACACCACAGTTAGGTAAGAACAGAGCCACACCACGGTTAGGTAAGGGTCTTTTAAACCAGCAAACGGCTAGGTAGTGTGGAACCGTAGTCAGTTAGACCCTGTGATCTGACTGCTTTCTTACTGTCCGAAGTTTCAGCCTCATTAGCAGGTAATACTGTTATGGAATAAAAACAGTACAAATTCTTACCAAACAGATATGCTTTGGGAAATCTTTAAAGAATAAGTTTCTGAAGAATTGTTTCAACTTTTAAAATAATTTGTTTTCTAATTATGGCAAGCATGTCACAGGATTTATAAGATCACTGTAAAGAACATTGATAATTTTTAAAAACAATGCAGATGAGTGTCATTCAGGAAATGTCCTCTGAGTTTTGTCAAACAACGTAGTCATTCCTGAGGATTCATTTTAAAGAGAGTCATGAACAAATTTAAGGCCCTGGGAACATTTAGCGGCAGAGCTATGAGCCTAGAGCCAAGGAAATTGGTAGGCTAAGGCAGGGGGTTGCATGAGCCCAGGAATTTGAAGCCACTCTGGCCATCCTGGTTGAGACCCCTCATTGTGACTGTGTTTTGATTGGGAAATGTTTACTTATTCATTAGGGTTTTTTGGGGGGTGGAGATGGGGATGGAATTGGGATCTCAGCATTTAATTGGCTGGCTTGAAACTTGCTATGTAGACCAAGATGGCTTTGAACTCACAGAGATCTGCTTGCCTGCCTCCCAAGGGTTGGAATTAAGGCATGCTCTACCATATCCAACTCTCAGTGGAGAAAGGAAAGAGGTTTTTTAAAGATGTTAGGAGTGTATTTTAGAGTATAACTTCAGAGGTTTTCTATGTCACAGAAACTCGTGTTTTCAATATTATAATACATTCTGCTTGTTAATTGGATTCAGCTTGATAACTGAGCACATACACATAGGATGTACTCAATCAAGCTGCCTTTTCCTGGTCTGTCCTAAGGAATTGTGCAAACCAGTAAAACAGTGCTATCTAGATAGTGCCTAGACCAGACACTGAAGAAAAGTGATTAAAGGAAAGCACACCTTTCCTTTTCAGGAATTGACCTTTTAAAAAATTAGTATTTTGTTTTTGTGAGGCAGACTCTCTGTGTAGCTGGCCTGGAAACTCGCTTTGTAGCCAGGCTGGCCTCAGTCTCTTATAAGAGACTGCCTCTCAAGTGCTAGGATTAAAAGTATATTCCATTATCCTCACTAAGGATTTGTTTTTATTTTTTTATTGTGTATTATGGGTAGACTCATGTACTTGTTTATAAGTTCATGTGGGGGCCAGAAGAAAATACTGGATCTTTTGAAACTGTCCCATATGGGTGCTAGAATTTGAATTCTGGTCACCTGTAAGAGTAGGCAGTGTTTTTACGCACCGATCCAGCTCTCCAGACAGGAAATATACGTGTGGAGGTTAGAGTTCATCTCATTTTCCTGATTGCCGGGGTGTTTTTTTTTTTTTATTTCTTGGTGTTTAATCTTAGTTACTTATACAGCCTAGATATTAGCCTGCCCTACTGAAGCCTTTTAACTTTCTCTTTTCCTTATTGGAGTCCTGTTCAGGAATAGATGCCTATGCCTGTATTGTTTGTGTAGGTTAGAGAGGGGCATATATGCTCACATCTAGGTCAGATGTTGACAGTTTGCCTCAATTGCTTTTCTCCCCCACTTCTTTCTTCCTCGAGATAGTGTCTGATAGCACAGTTGTGGTTCAAAACCGTGTAGTTGCCAGTGACCTTAAATGCCTGATTCTTGAACCAAGGCCTCGCTTGCACTGTAAGCCACTCTGCTCCTGAGCTACACCTCTACTCTCCACCTAGGGCCTCTTATCGGACCTAACCTCTCATTTGGCTAATCTGCCTGTGAGCTTCAGAAATCCATCTATCGACCTCTTCTGTGCTAGAATTATAGATGTGTGCTACTGTGCCTGGCTAAATAAAGTATGGAGGTGCTGGGGATCCAAACTGAGGTCTCCATGCCTGCTCAGTCAGCATTTTACCCGCTGATCCGTCTGCTCAGCTCCTATCCTTATTTTGAAGTGTTTTCTCTGAGTGGTTTCTCATTTTGAGTTGTAAATGAAGGTCTTGAAAGTTTGGATTGGTTTTTGTACATGGAGATTTCATTCTTCTGCAGGTGAATATCCTGCTTTGCTAATAACATTTGTTGAATGGGCTATCTTTAATACATACATATATATAATTTACTTTATGTGCATTGGTGTTTTGTCTGAAAGTATATCTGTGTGAGATCCCCTGGAACTGCAGATTCAGACAGCTGTGAGCTGCTCTGTAGGTTCTAGGAATTGAACCTGGGTCTTCTGGAAGAACAGTCAGTGCTCTTAACTGTTGAGCCATCTCTCCAGCTCCAGGGTATCTTTTCTTAACTGTATGTGGTTTTATTAACTGGTTGAATTTAACACAAGTTATTTGATAGTAATCTCATTGATGAGGTTGTTGAAAAAATTAAATGAATTAAGTGTTTTTACTGTTTTGTTTTCTTTTATCTGTTTTGTGATATTGTGAGTAAAACACAAGGTTTTTGTGCTTGGAGTTATCACTGACCCCCACACCCCCAGCACATTGCACTACGGAGAATAGATAATTGCTTCTCTTGAGTTTAGCTTTATTGTTGGTGAAGTTACTACTTTTTCTGTGTGTCTTGCTGAATTCTTAGATACTCTTAGGGCAAGAAGTTGGTCTTATTTATCATCCAACTTTCTTCTACTTTGTATGATAGTGGATAATAGCAAGTGTTTGCACTGAAATCTTGAACTGTTCTTCTAACTTAGCACTTAGAATAAAGTGTGTGTAGATTCTTAATGCTGTGTGCCATTTTTATTAGTACTGTAGAAAGAGCTTGTTGAAAGTTCGGTCTGTCATTAATTTTATATGAATCGTAAGCACACAGCTGTTGATTTCCACTGCTATGTATAGACATGTCTGTACAAAAGATGTTTTGAGCTTAAAAATGTGCATAAGAGTGTTGATACTTCCAAGATGCATTGAAAGTGTTCATTGTGGTGTGCACACACAGTGATGGCGTGAGCACAGGCCCAGCTGAGGAAGCTCCTTTCCCCCTGAGCCACAGGGAGGTACTTTGAAGGAATTTAGGATTTTCCCTGATAGCAGATTTTGCTGAATTTTTTCAAACTTAGGATTCGAAATTAGGATTGGTAGTATCATAGATAGAAGAGCCTGAAGGTTTTAGGGTGATATTTTGGATGTTTGGTGTTGAATTGTACCAATTACATATTTGTAGTTTATTTTTCAAGACAGAAACTAAGTAGCCTGGATTTGTGAAAATGTTCTCTAATAGATCTAAAAGTATAACAAATACATAAGCAAGCTTTTCAAACTTCGCTTTTAAATTTCTTTTCTACTCAGAAAGTAGGGAGGTGTCTGAAGAGTGTAATAGCTTATATTTTTAGATGGTATTGCATGGCTTTAGTTATCCTAGTACTCTGGAGGAAGAGGCAGGAGGCTCTGAATTGAATCCAGTCTGGTCTAAATAACGAGCTCCAGGCAAGCCACGGCTCCGTAGGGAGATCCTGTCCTAATATAAATAAAAAGTCTGGGGATTGCTACAGCCATTAGTGTGTCAACTTCCTGTCCTTGTTATAAACATGATTTGTTAAAAATCATCTAGAAAAATGATGTTGTGCTTTTTTTTTGTCTTGGTGCAGTGAAGAGAGCAGTGAACTTAAGCTTGGAAACAGCCAGGCTATTTGCACGTGTTAGAGAGCCTATTTGAGTTTCGAAGTGAACTCATGAAAGAAACACATTGTGTATCATTTCTAGAATCAGCTCTGCCTGGGTTCACCTGCTGAAACCAACCTTGACCGTCAGTTGTGCTAATCAATGCCTCATGCAGTAATGCTGACAGAGCTTTTCTTTCTTTTAGTGTGTAGTTGGTGGCTGCAATGCCAGCTTTGCTTCTCAGGGAGGGCTAGCTCGCCATGTACCCACACACTTCAGTCAGCAGAATTCCTCAAAAGTTTCTAGCCAGCCAAAGGCCAAAGAAGAATCTCCTTCTAAAGCTGGAATGAACAAGAGGAGGAAACTAAAGAACAAAAGACGGCGCTCATTACGTAAGTCTCTGTGTAGTGAGAGAGCTTTAAGCAAGTCCAGTTTTACTGGTCTTAACTTTGACTATGTTTATGGAAAGTAATATATTGTACCTGCCTTTTGGAATGAGAATCTAGTGAGAAATGTTTGTAGTTGCTCAAAGAGTATTAAGTGTATGTGATCTTAGAATATAAAATGTTTATAGAGAATTAGATAACTAGGTAGTATCTAGTTTGATGTGTTATAAATTAGAAAAGTTGAAAACAATTTCAATTTTTTATAAAATAAAATTTTTTTGTTTTTAAAAATTGGCAATATTTATTTCTACAAGTACTTTAAAAATTTTTTGAGCATGTCAGAAGTAAAAATAAAATAAGTTAAACAACCAGTCAAAGTGTAGGATGTGTGTGAACTGTGTAACAACATGACGATCTGAGAATTATGCTTTAACTACTAGGATATATATAAGACAGTCCTTTGGTATTTAGGGTTAAAATAATTAGACAATAATAGGCTTATGAGTGTTGGGAGTAAGAATCTGCCTTCACTGCAGAGCTGGAGGGCCCCATGCTTGATTCTTTGGGTCCACTGGTGAGCACATCTGGAATGATGAAGGAGTGGAGGGCAGTGAGTGGAGGAGTGAATGAAGAGAAGTGAGCTCACTAGGGTGAGCCAGTGGGCGGCTGGGCCCAGATAGAAGAAAAGGCAGGTCCAGGTCTGAGCTATAAAGGTGGTCACTAAAACACTGAAATATTTCTTTTTTTTTTTTTTTGGTTTTTCGAGACAGGGTTTCTCTGTGTAGCCCTGGCTGTCCTGGAACTCACTCCGTAGACCAGGCTGGCCTCGAACTCAGAAATCAGCCTGCCTCTGCCTCCCGAGTGCTGGGACTAAAGGCGTGTGCCACCACCGCCCGGCCAGGTGTAGTTTTTCTTACCCTGTTCTCTTAGGGCATTTATTTGTAATCAGAAAATACTTGGTGAGAGCTTGGGAATGTTATGGCCTTTGCCACAGTTGTGGAGAGGTTTTGATAGCATATAAAGATGAATTGTTGATAAAATCACATGCTAAGTTTAAAACCTTTTTGTTATACAAATGGAGATGGTCACTGTTAAATTTAAATAGCTCATAGATTATGAGGCTAATAATGAAGTTGCTGGATTCATTGATAATTGTAATTCTGCCTGTTTTCACCAGATCACAAAGACATGTGCAGCTAGGCACTGGGCAGAGACTAGCTAGTTCCCTGTCAGTTAAAGCTGCAGTCTCCTGTGTTTGGAAAATACGCTGGCATTTAGCAGACTGTTGAAGTTTTCTAAATTGTCTTTAACTTTTTTGTGTTGACTTTTAGCGCGGCCACATGATTTCTTCGATGCACAAACACTGGATGCCATAAGACATCGAGCCATATGCTTTAACCTCTCTGCTCATATAGAAAGTTTAGGGAAGGGACACAGTGTTGTTTTTCATAGTACTGTAAGTATTCTGTTTTTCTTTCAAATAATATAGATTGGCAAAAAAAATATACATTGACTTTCACATTTATAAATTGTTCAAAATCTAGGAAGTTTTGTTAAAGTCACAGAATTTGTTGAATATGCTAGTACATGCCTGTAATCCCAGCACTCTGCAGAATGAGCAGGAGAATCTTTAAATTCAAGGCTTGCCTGGGCTAGAGTAAGTATAAGGCCAGCCTGGGTAACTTAGTTGCTGAAAATGAAGAATTGTGGTGTAGCTCAGTGATTGAATACTTGGCAGCATAAGGGAGGCCCTAGGATCACTCTCCAACCCCTAGTACCAAAAGCCAAAAAAAGGTGTTTGCGTGGGGCTAGGGTGGGGGCTGTAAATGTCATCAACATCATGAAGGAGGGGGGATATTTTTTTTAAAAGATTTATTTATTTCATGTGTATGAGTACACTGTAGCTGTCTTCAGACACACCAGAAGAGGGCATCAGATCCCATTACAGGTGGTTGTGAGCCACCATGTGGTTGCTGGGAATTGAACTCAGAACCTCTGTAAGAGCAATTGGTTCTCTTAACCACTGAACCAACTTTCCAGCCCAGAGGAGGGATTGGGATTTTTAAGTGTGTTTTGTTCCATAGGTATAACCTCGGCTTTCTAGAGTTGTGGCTGGCCAACACATTGTGCAGAGTCACTTTCTTGGCTAGGTTTTCAACCCAGAACAAGCAGAATATCAGTTTAGAAACACACAACAATAAAATTAGTTGATTACCTAGGAACTAATTTATTGTCCATTATTTTTAAAAAGTATTATTAACTTATGTGTATGTGTGTGCCTGGTACATCTCTGTACCATGTGTGTCTGATGCCTGAGAAGTTCATATTCCTTGAATCTGGAGATAACATAACTTGAGTTGGCACATGGTTGTTGGTACCTAAACGCTTCAAGGATTCTCTTCAAGGGCAGCGAGTACTCTTGACCACTGTGTCTGTCTCTAGCCTCTTTCTAGTCATTTCTAAATTGAAGTTTAGATTGTAGTTTGGCGTGGGTCTCTATGTAAGGCTTCTGGCAGTTTGAATTCTTGGAAAAATGAATGGTTTGGGGGCTAGAGAGATGGCTCAGTGGTTCACTGCTTGCTGCTCTTGCAGAAGACCTAGCACTATGTCACAACCCTCTTGTGGTCTGTGGGCATTTTTACACACACACGGGGGGGGGGGGGGGGTAATTGTTCGTACTCATGGTATTTGTGTGGGTGCACATAATAATGCCTGTGAGGTCAGAGGGGTCAGGTCAGTTTTTCCCCTACCTTGATGTGGTTTCTAGAGGTTGCATTCAGATTTAGGTTTATACAGCAAGTGCTTTTACCAGTTACCATATCTCTAGCCCTGTTTTTGTTTTGAAACATGAAATACACTAGAATTGGGGTACTTTTGTTTACTTTTTCAACAACAGGAAGGTTTGAAGTATTGGCACTGAATAGATTGGCGTCTCAGTTTCTCTTCTATAATAAAGAGGTTTTTCACATTAGTTTTTGAGTGATAGATATCACAGTTAAGGGGAGGTGAAGGAGAACACTGAGATGTGCACAGAATTTCAGGTTCCACCATGCATGCTTGGAAAAACCAGGTGGTGAGTGTGAATGGAGGGAATGAGGTAGGGGAGAGAGAGAGAGAGGCAAGCAGGGAAGTTGTGTCACTGAACTCTCATCCCCAGAGAAGCCACCCATCCCCAGAGCATGCTGTCACTCCCTTGCTCTCTCTACCTTTGTAGTTTACCCATGTTTCTGTGCTCATGCTACAGAACCTACTGTTTTTTTTTTTTTCCTTTCTTTCTCGAAACAGGATTTCTCTGTGTAGCCCTGGCTGTCCTGGAACTCACTCTGTAGACCAGGCTGGCCTGGAACTCAGAAATCTGCCTGCCTCTGCCTCCCAAGTGCTGGGATTAAAGGTGTGCGCCACCACCGCCTGGCGTTTTTGTTTCATTTTTAATTTTTCTTTCTTGTTTAGATATATAACTTTGGTTTTTGTGCTGATAGCAGACTGTAGGGAAGGAAAGGAGTCTTGTGGGCCAGTACGATGGCTCACTGACAAGGTGTCTCTCACCATGCTTGCCAACTCTTGACTTTGATCCCTGTGACCGACCCATGTGGTGGAAGGAGAGAACATTCTCACATTCTCCTGCCACTCGTGTGCTGTGGCATGTGAGCACCCACGTCAACCTTTTACAGCACACAAATAAATGGGATAAACAATTAAAACGTAGGAATACAGGTTTTGGCTTGCAGTGGAGGTAAGGGTAGATTCTGTTTTGGTAACACTGACAAGAAGTGTAGTCCTGTGACAAGTTTGATAGGAAAGGTGGCCCCAAGGCCACCACAGCTGTCTGTAACTCCAGTGCTGAGGAATGAGAGACAAGAAGATCCCTGGAGCTCACCAACCACCCAGTCTGACACCAATCAGTGTGTTCCAGACTAAGGGAGAAATTGTGTCTCAAGAATACGGTACAAAAGACAAACAGGAACAAAAAGTGAAATAAGTAGAGGGCAAGCTGGCAGGGCGGGCAGGGCGGCCTGTGGAGGAGAGTGTCTGTTACAGTTGGCTCTGCCGTCAGACACTTCAGAGTCTGGACAGGCTGGCCTGGAACGCAGGGATCCACTTGCCTCTGCCTCCCCAGTGCTGCCATGAAATGTGTGCTTTACCAAGAACAGTTTCCTTAGAAATAAGATGGTGAGCAATTGAAGAAGAGACTTAATTGAGTGTGTGTGTGTGTGTGTGTGTGTGTGTGTGTGTGTGTGTGTGTTCACACATTCATGTTGTCATCATTTAGTGTGTGTTTGTTTCATTGTGTTCAGTATATATTTTGTGTGTAAATACCCGCAACTAAGTATCTCCATCATTTTGATGATGAAACAGGGGGATGAGCCAGCTGAGCAAGTTCTCACCACTCTGATGGACATCCCTGTACGTTACGTAGAATCAACCTTTAGAGAATAAAGTTTGAGACAGTCTACAAAGCTACTTTCAGATTCCTGCCTCAGCTTCGTGGGGGCCTGGCATTGTAGTTATACAGCACCATATTCTGCTAAAATGGCAGAAATGCTTAATACAAACTGTAAATTTAAGTGTCCCTATTAGTAACTGTCATAGGAAAAGGTTTACATGTGCTGGTGCATGCCTTAATTGGAGTTTTCTCCAGAAGAGGTCAGCAGAGCCACACTTTCCAGGTGTGGTGCTGTGCTCTGTTGGCCTGAGTTGTTCTGGCCTTTGTTATTTTACCTCAGATCTACTTTTGGATTTTCCCATTAGTTGCCAAGTCTAATACTAATGCATTTATTCAACTACAGGCTTCTATATGATGGGAGAAAAGAAATAATCAGGTTTTGTTCTGTTACTAGTTGTGATATGTTTTGAGAACAATATAACTATTTGGCCATTTCTAACTTGATGTGTATCAGTGGTGTTGAGACTACACAAACTAAAGCCTCAGAGTCAGTGTGGGTTCTAGAGAGCTGTAAATACCAGGGTCACCTTGCCTTTCAGACTCAGCAATGGTTTGATACACTGCCTAGGTAGTGGACCACTCTGTGTTAGACCTAAAGATGAATTGGCCCACCAAGTACAGTAGAAACCCAGGTAGACAGATATCTCCTGTTCTTTGCCACAGTTTTGGGACTCCTATAGCCCAGGTTACTTTGGAACTGTCTATGTAGCCAAGGATAGCCTTGAACTCCTAGTCTCTCTTTCCTGGGATTATAGATGTATGCCACCAAACCTGCTTTCTGGCTTTATTGTTTGTTTGTTCTCTATTGTCTTGTATCTCCATTTATCTAGAGACCAGAAGTTACTTGGGAGTAGGTTCTCCCAAATCAGAATCAGCCCTTGAAGAAAGCGCTTATAACTGCTGAGCCGTCCTGATGGTCATTAGTTGCTTTTGTGTGTGTGTGTGTGTGTGTGTGTGTGTGTGTTTTAAGTTTTTAAAAAGATTTTATTTTATTTTTTTGGTTTTTCAAGACAGGGTTTCTCTGTATAGCCCTGGCTGTCCTGGAATTCACTCTGTAGACCAGGCTAGCCTCGAACTCGAAATCCGCCTGCCTCTGCCTCCCAAGTGCTGGGATTAAAGGCATGCGTCACTACTGCCCGGCTAAGATTTTTTATTCTTTAAATTTATGAGTCTGTGTGGGTACCTTGTAATTATGTGTTGTGGGAAGAGGTTACATGGGCAAAGCAGAAAGGCTAGGATGCTGTGGTATGGCCATGGCAATTTAAGAGTAGAGAGAAATAGTGTTTTACAGTTTTTTTCTTTCTTTTTTGTAATGTTACTAGGTAATAGCTAAGAGAAAGGAGGAATCTGGAAAGATAAAGCTTTTGCTTCATTGGATGCCCGAAGACATGTAAGTATTTGAATCAGTGTGTAGAAAGTAAACATGTTTTATTTGTATTAAAGTCATGAGTGTGAAAATTACTTATAGAATGTGCTTTGTGGCTGTCAAGTTGACAACTGACAACTGAGCATTCTTAGAGGTTTTTATACTTTTTACTTAACTACCCTTAACTGCCTTCATTGTGTAAGGAAGCTTCCTCCTCTTCTTCTTCCTTTTCCTCTTCTTCTTTTTGTTGTTGTTTTTTCGAGACAGGGTTTCTCTGTGTAGTCCTGGCTATCCTGGAACTCATTCTGCAGACCAGGCTGGCCTCAATCTCAGAAATCTGCCTGCCTCTGCCTCCCAAGTGCTGGGATTAAAGATGTGCGTCACCACCGCCCGGTGTAAGGAAGCTTCTGATGAGGGCTGAGAGGATCACCACCAGCTGGTTAGTGTGTGTAAGGTCAGAGGGCAGCTTGACAAATGTTCCTTCAGTAGATAGCAGCTGGAAGTTCCATACCCTGGAGCCTCTGGCCTCCCCAGCCACAGTTGGTTGGCCAGGTTATGAAGTCAGCATAGTCATTTTTGTGGAATGGCCTGCAGTTAGAAGGCTGGTACCCACATGGAACCTTTTTCATTTAGACAAGGTCTTCCCATTTAACCCACTGTCTGTGAACTCATGGCTGCCTTTGTTGATGCTGAGCAGGCATCAACAAAGGTTTTTGAGCAGGCAGGTTTAATTTGCAGCGCCCGTGCATGGCTCTTCAATGCTGTCCAGATTCCCTCGTTTGGCCTTCCAGGCACCAGGCACATTTGTGGCATGCAGACATTCATGCAGGCAAACACTCATACATATAAAATAAAATAAAATAAAATAAAATGAAATAAACTTTTTTCAAAATGTCAAATTTCAATGTCATAATTCTACTCTTATGGAAATTGAACAATACAGATATTACAGTGCTTTGACTGTTTTGTAGGATTAAATAATTTTATTTTTAAATTCAGATTTTGGTCACACGTGCCATTTCTCCTTTTTGTATACTTTTTCCCTTTCTCTTTTGGCTCAGTCTCTTGAGAGACCTCTTCTTGGCAGTTAGTGAAGAAACAAACTGTTAAGCTTTCTTTAATTTAGTTGAAAGGTAGACTGTACAAATTCCTAGTCCTTCCTATACCCCAAAGGCTACTCATTGAGTGTGTGCTGCTGCCTGTGTCTGGCTCTTGACTTGAGTAGGTGGTCTGCCATACCTGTCTTTGCAAAAGCACAGAGGTGTTCCTGTCAGAGCATCAGAAAGGTAAAGACACAGAAACAGTACGTGTAGGACAACTATAAATTGGTGGCTTTTCTGTTTTAATTCACAGTCTGCCAGATGTATGGGTGAATGAAAGTGAACGACACCAGTTAAAAACTAAAGTAGTTCATTTATCAAAGCTACCCAAAGATACTGCCTTGCTATTGGACCCAAACATTTACAGGTAATTTACTTCGTGGCCATATACTTTTTCTTTTTGAATTTTTATTTTGACTTTTCTAAATTTTGGGTAAGTTGGAATTTGTTTTTCAGTAGAGATAGAATATAATCTTTATCTAAAATGCTGGATTTTTGTTTTGTTTTTGCCTAGACATGATTAGATGAACATTCCTCATCAGAGCGTCAGAATCATGTTGCTCAGAAGGCTTCAGAATGTAGATTTCTGGACCGAGGACGAGCACCTTGTGCTAGATTTTTCTGTCCAATAGACCTGTTAGTTTTCTTGGGTGGTGCAGGGATTGTGGAGCTGCCCACATGCTTGTGATCAGTGCTGCCTCACCACCCGTGTGTCAGACTTCTGTGGGACTGACAAGATATGGAGTGTGTTCTGTGTGCCCTGTACTCCATCCCTTCCCCCAGACTTTCCAAAGAGAGGCTCGGGTAGCATTGTGCTTGCTAAGTACTTCCTCAGTCTCATCTCTGAGCCTGTCTGACCTGACATTTCAGCCTGTGATGTTACAAAGAGAAGCAAGCACCCAGGAATTTTCTTTTGGCTGATAGCACAATCTAGCAGCCTCTTTGGGACCACTGTCTCAGCATAGTTCATAGCTGTAGGAGGGAGTTCATTCATACTGTGTGGTCCAAAGTCACACAGTGCGAGCCGAAGTTCATGCTGCTGTGTCCAAGTAACAGACAGTGATTAAGAAGACACTCACTCAGCCTTATAGTTTTAGGTTATAATTTAGGTTATAATTTAATGTATGTCTTGTGAGAATGGGTTGGCCAGCAGTAAGATGATATTAATAAATCCCCAGGTAGATTAGCCATCATAAAGTTAGCTAATCTGGAGTTGGGTAGGGTGGAGTAGTGATTAAACTTGGGGTGCTCATGCCAGTCAGTCAGGAGTCCTACCCACTAATTTGTATTCCAGTCCCTAAGAATTCTCTTTGTAGTGATTGAATTCTTTGAAAGATCCTGCTTCTTCTGGGACTCAGGTGTCTAAAATACCATTCAGTATATCAGGATTCTTGTTTGAGGCATTGTTCTGAGAGCAGAGTTCTAACATTCATGGGCCTTGCTATAAGGGAACATTGAGACTTTTGGGTTTCCCCTACTCTCCCCACTACTCTCCCCCACCCCCCCACCCCCCAGACAGGGTTTCTCTGTGTAACCTTGGCGTCCTGGAACTCACTCCATAGACCAGGCTGGCCTCAAACTCAGAAAATCCGCCTGCCTCTGCCTCCCAAGTGCTGGGATTAAAGGCGTGCGCCACCACTGCCCAGCTCCCACTTTTAAAATAAAATCGCCTTTGTAGAAAGTGCTACAAAACAATGAAACTTATTCTTGACAGATGGGATAAAATTGAGAAATCACAGTAAGAATGTGATAGAGTCATACTTTGAAAGATGAGTGGCATTGATTGATGGTGCTCACTTAGATTTGATCCTACTTACTCTGGGAGGATGTAGTTGAAACTAGGAGAGCAGTGTTGTGCTGGAAGAGCTCAGCTTCTTTAGAGCGGGTGCAGCACAGCACCTTCAGAGTCAACAGCTTTCCATTCTCTCCCCTCATCCTTTCTCACACATCAACTTATTTTTGTGTCGTTGTGCTTTGTAGAAAACACTTTACATGTGTTAATGAGAGTGATTTAAAGTCTTCCCACTTCGATTTGACCAAGCTGCCTGGTCCAAGATACATAAGTGTCTTCTTGGGAAATGAGGATGTTCTTATGACATGAGATGCTTTTGTGTAGCCCAGGCTATCCTGAAGCTCCTCATCCTCAGTATCCAGAGTGCTCAGCTTACAGACATGCCTCCTTACACCTGGCTTGTGTGTTAGCTGTGTTAAAACAAGCAGCCCCAAAGAAACAACTCCTAGGCCTTAACACTGATCGGTCTTTGGATCCTTTCTTCTGGAAGTTGGAACTGAGGGACTGGAATACTGTGGGATAGTAATAAAGACTTGAGTATTTCTTGGTGTGAGATTAGGGTTTTAACTTGCTGCATTTTGACCAGAAAATGTTATTCCTGCCCACTTGAGTTCTTTGAGGAATAATTTGTTGATAATATACATGTCAAAATGAAAGTATGACTGTTCTACTAGAAAATGTATACTTTACTTCCAAACGTGACTACAAAGAATATTTATTTGAAATGTAAACATACATTTAAAAATAGTTAAAAGTACACGATAGATGTAGAACTCTTGATAATAGAAACGGTTATCAGACTACAGGGAATTTTCTTATTAAAATTATGTAAATTCTTCTCATTATATCTGTATGTTTTAGGATAATTACTTTTGCTCTCAATATATTTGTTTCCCAAGACAGGTTTTTCTGTGTTGCCCTAGCTGTCCTTGAACTCCCAAGCTGAAGCAATCCCCCTGCCTCAGTCTTCGGTAGTTGGGGTTGAAGGCACACATCTGTACTTTATGTGATAGTCTGTCACTGTCACCATGTTCAACATTCTTAATACTTTACATTTTAATATTTCGAAGTGTTTGATTCAACTGAATAAAGAGTTTTTCTGTTTCTTTCTAGAACAATGCCGCAGAAGAGGTTGAAGAGGTAAAACATACATAAATACATAAAGCAAACACGCGGGGCCACCTGCAGTCTTAGTCACTGACAATGGGCTTAGGGAAAGTTGCACATTAGAGCCGACCCCTTCCTCCTTTATTTTTAAGTCCAGTATTTAGAGTACTATTTATGCCTAGTGTGGACATCTGTGAATGGAGTAGGTCTTCTGTGGAATACATTAATATATACTGTGGTCCACATGTCATGGAATGGCGCTGTGGGAGACTGCGCAGACACTCTCTGGCAACTTGAACAGCTTCTGAAAGGCTTTGCATGCTCGCTGCTTAGGCCGCTTTTTTTTCTTCCCCCTAGTGATTACAGTAGTTTTATTGGAGAGACAAACAATTGCCCTTAAAAATACCAAAAGCACTGTAAGATAACCGTCTTGACAGTGTGTTGATTTAAAGTCCTAATAGAAAATACTTAGACAGTGGAGATTATCAAGAGATAATTAACCTTTCAGTTATGATAAATAGATGTGATTGGTTGCCATTTGTGTTCTTTTGCAGAACTCTGATAAGAAAAATGTTCAATTTGTATTTAAGCAAACAGTGAACGACATTTGCAATCAACTAAAAATTCGTCTATCGAATTAGGGCTGAGAATTACTGTTAAAGAGTGTTGCCGTGTGTCTGATGGCTCCCTTTTCAGGACTAGGGTCTCTCATGGGGCACAGCATGTTAATATTTACCTACATAACTCTTGTCAATGGTTTTTGAAAAAAACCTCAGTTTCAAATTATTTGAATAATCTCCATATTTTCATTTAACCTCTGACTCTTTAATTTTTTTTCCTGAGGAAAGTGTTTTTTTGAGTTTTTTTTAATATTAAAAAATTGTTTTTTTAAAAAGTATCTTCAAACTGAATCTTTTTATGCACCAAAGTTGGTTTTGAAAAGGAAAATAAAATCACTTTCTTGCTTGGCAGGCAAGAAGCCATATGGAATTTTTTTAACTTTTACAGAAATGTGTAACTTGTCAGTACTGTATCAAACAGATATTGCATAGAGATAATAGAGCGTTGCTTGTAAATAATTCAGCAGATTTGTAATATATTTTTCTATTATGAAATGTACTGTAGATGTTTTCTAGAGGCATGAAAGTCAATGTATATATTATGGTAGAAATAATATTGAAGGAAATTGTAACTCACTAGTGCTGCCAGAGGGATTGCTAACAAAGCACCTTTAATGAGAGATGTCTGCAGACTGAAGGGACTGTGTACTACTGTTAATGTCTAAGAACAAAGCATTGGGCATCCTTCCAGAAAACCTCTGAGGGAGGACCTGGACCCATACTAGAAGTTTATGGCACTGCCCTCTGACAGTGACTGGAGTAGCTGTTCTTACTGTTGGGAGCATGGGCTGAAAAGTATGTGCTGTGCAGTCAGACTGCAGAAGGCACTCCTCACTCGAGTTCTCACTCCCTACAGTGACAGGAACACCAGCAGTTTTTACTCTAAAGTTTTTAAAGAATAGACAAATATAAAGTTAATCCTTTGGTTCCATGATGCATAGCTCATTTTCTCAGTTGCTTAAAAAAGAAAGACCACAGGCACACAAGGTCCTAAAAGAATGGGAGGCTTTAATGGGGGAAGGTAGACATGGAGCAGTCATGGAGCCTGAGGGACAAGAGGGAGAAAGCACTGCGGATGAGCTCGCTCTGGAACAGTCGTCTGAGATGCTCTGTAGTAAATGGGAGTCTATTTTCAGAAGAAGAAAAAGCAGTGTGTTTTTTCTATTTTTTCCTTTTGCTTAAGCACTTCATCATTTGTTTTATTCTGTATCTGCGAAGTACTCTGCAATCTCCTATGTTCTTTAAAATTTTGGTTTGTTAAAATATTGCCAAATAGAGTGTTGGAGACATATAGTTTGTACCTGTATTTTTATTTTATTGTCTCATGTTCTTGTAAGTCATTCTTAATTGACCGATGATTGTAGACCTTGCTTGAGTATTTTTTCTAATAAAACAAAGCAAATTACACTTAGCTTCAAATTGTAACAATTCAATTTAATTTTAAGATGACATCTGGAAATAAGCATCTAACATTTTCTTTAAGTACATAGGGAACAAATAAGTTATTATCAATGTATAGACATTTTTAGATATCAAAACTATAATGTTGGTTGTTGACTAGCCTCTGAGTACCCAGGTATTCATGGTCCCTTTCCTTCTGATTGACTTGGGCTTGACACTTGTTAGCACACCAAAAAGAATAGTAAGCTAGTTTTATTACTTGTATGTATGCATATCTACACATACATTCAAGTGTGATAGGAAAGTTAAGTCTGTAACACCCATTAATGTTTCTTTTCACTCAGCTCTGATCTTGCTGTGCCTGTCTGTATATGACATTTATGGTGGACCTGGGTGGTTGGTTTTCCCCAGATCCACGTCCGGTCCAGCACTGGACAGTGCAGCCCCTAAGCACAGCTCTCATTCACATCTGTCAGTTGTCTTTTCCCTGCAGTGGCCTATTGGAGTGGTGAGATTTAGGGGCCTGAAGCCTGAGGTATTTACTGTCTGCTCTAGACAGAGATGCTTACTCATCTCCTGTGTAGCTGGTAACATTTTTGGAGCAGTACACCTAGACCACACAGTTTGCACTTAGTATGGCAGTGTTGGTATTGGTAGTGAGCACAGGGCTAGATCTCCATGAAGATGTTTCTTACGCTTTACAGGAAGTGCAGCCGCAGGCTATGAAGCAACAGTGTTTGGGTGGAGCTTTTTACCTTTGATTTCGTACCATTGTTGAAGATCTACCATTTTACCGTGCCTGTTGTCTTACAGGGGTTGAATGAGAATCTAAGTCAGATTCTGTGTTTCAACCACAAGTAACGTTTGTTCTACCTAAAAGAATCTTGAAGTAGTAAATATTGTAAAAAAAAAAAAAAAATCTCTATTTTTTTAGCAAACCTTTTCATACATTAATGTGGTTGCACATTAATTCTAAATTTCAGATGAAAAGAAAATAAAGTGGACAATACTTAAACCTCAAGTATTTCACATGTGTCTAACTCATTGACCATATAAAGCCGGTGCGCTGACTAACTTCCTGCATTTGGGAGGATGAAGCAAGAGGATTTCCAAGAGTTCAAGGCCCGAGTGGGATCCTGAGACAAACAAACCAAAAAGGAAAGAAGAAATACTGATAGAATTTTTTCTGTGTCACACATTAACAAAGGAGGTGCCTTTGAGGTGGCTGAGCAGTGAAGGTGCCTGGCAGAGGCATGTGGCCCGAGGTCCATGCCTGGGGGTCACATGGTCTGAGGAGAAACAGACCCTAGAGTTGTCGTCCCCCACAAGTAAATCTGCAAATAATCTTAAAGGTAGAATCTGCCATAGTTAGAAACGTGTGTGTTCTGCTGTTTGCGCTGAACTGTTTTCTTGATGCATGGCTAACGAGATACGAGATAATATTTGACTGGATATCAAAATGGGTTAATGTGGCTGAAACAGTGGAATTGGTTTGAGTCACAGCTTTAATTTTTAATATTTTAAATACCCCTTACAAACCCTAAAGGTAAACCAAATTTTAGCCTATGTGGATTTCTAGTACAAAGCCTGACACGATGTGTCTAATAAGGCCTCAGGTTGCAGAGATACATAAACATGTGTAGTTAATTTGTAAAAAAAAAAATTCAGACCACATATTATTCAGAATTCCTTTTTTTCTTTTTTTAAAGCAGAGTGGCACTTTGTGAGGTTTTAATTTAAGATATTTTTCTATTCTATTTCATAAAAGGTTAAAAATTTTGTGTATAAATATTTTTTTTAATTGTTCAAGAATCTTATGACCTGGTGTAGGGCATTTTGCAATTCTAACACTATAGCTTTAATATAAATAACATTTGTAGAGGTTTCCTTTGTAATAAAGCTGAGAATATTTTATAATTTCTATTACTTCCTTTAGAGCCAGAATAACCTTAAAATATAGGCATGAAATGTTGTATTCTGATTTTTATATGGTTAAAATTTAAAAACAGAACTTAACCCAGCTTGATTTCTTCCCCAAGTTAAGTTTGTACAGTGTCACACATGGCTCTGTTAATCTGTAAAAAGGGTGTAAGCAGGTTAGAGCAGGGTTTCTCTAGGTCAGTATTATTTCAACTATACCAAATTGCATCTCAGAGACAGCAAGCTGATGAAAGATGTGTTCAGTCTCACTGTTGTCCTCGCTGTTGTCTCACAATCTACCAGGATTATACTCCACACAGAATAATTGAAGTGTTTGTCTTGTTAGTCAGGTGCTGTGGGGAACTGCAGGGCAGAGTGCACCGCAGGGCTGAGGTAAGCAGGCGATGATGTCTGCCTTCACGTACAGACGGAATAAAGGGACCTGTGCGTGGATGTCTAAACATACTCAGTGCAAAGGATTGTTGGTGTTCCATTTTATAATCTCCATTGTAATGTAATTATTTTGATTTATTTAATCTTATTAAAAATAACTTGTTTTTGGTAGAACCCTTTAAGAACAGTGAGACCAGTAAAATTGCTGTGAATGGTGTTTTCAGTAATCCTGTCCTGAGGACCTGCCTGGCCTGTGGTTTCCCTAGAAGGCTGCAGAGCCTTGCTGTCCTCTGTTATGGTCCCCAACGTTTACATTCTTTGGCCGAAGCAACCATGTTTTTAAATTTTGCCATTTTATAATGATTTCTATGTTTCTTGTAAAGAAAATTTTCACAAATTTATATTCTGATGCCTGTGGTTCTTGTGTGTGTAAGATGATTACATTTGGGGTGGGTCTTGAATCATGGCTTGGGATTTATATAGTTGGGCTCTTGGTGCTTGTGCCCTTGGAGAGGAGCCCATCCTCCGGAGACTTACCCTCATCCCTGAGTCTTCTGTTGGTTGCCAGGTCCAGTGCAGCTAGTTTCGACAGGAACACCATTGGATGCTGTTGATAAATGTCTAAGGTCCTCCGTGTGGTTTTCACCAGAGAGCCTCATTGACCACTGGTGCAGGCATGGTGGATGTCAGCTTCTGTAGACATTAAGTCTCAGCATATGCCTTCTCAGTCTTTTCAGTGGTCTGTCTTCTGAACAGAGGGATATGGTTGGAACACATAAATGAGGAGTATGCTCACAAAGTAGCTCCACACTGAGTAGGAATGGACAGTGCAGTTGAAAAGCAGACACATATCCTAAGTCAGAAATGCTGGAAACACAAAACACACAAGATCTTAAAAGATGAGCAGGCTGAGGGGTGGCGCAGTGGCTGAGTGTACTGCTTTTGTGGACCTGACACAGGGCGCTCACAGCCTCCACCTGTAACTCAGCCGCACAGGATCCAGTACTCCATGGCTCTTGTAACCCGCACAAACGTAATTTCAGTGAGAACTCATCTGTAGCCAGTGTGTAAGCTACAGTTGGAACTGGGAGGATGCTATCAGGAACCTTGTCTTTAAAAAAACAGTCAATATACAGAGAAGCCAGTCTCATGTTTTGTGCTTGTACATCATACATTCCATTTGCCTCCCTTGGTGCCTTCCTTCCCACCCCCTGCTTTCACAACATAGGTCTCATTTTCTTGTAAAATGTGATTTTAGATAGTAGTTCTTTAACAACGTTCTAAACTAATTTTTTTTTTGAGTTGTAGTTACCAGATGGAGGTTGATAATAGAGAAAGCTTTTCTCTATTATAATAGACTTTCTGCTTTGCTTTTCCCTTTTAGCTGTTTGTATTTGAAGTCAGTATTGGGAACATTAGAAACCAGCTGAACTCTTGACTTAAGGTTGCTCGTACAGAGTTACTAAGTATAGCGGGCATGAGTTGGGTGATCTGCTTGGCCAGTCTCCAGTTTGTGTTGCTGGGCCCCTGTGCATTTGAGGCTAGCTACTAATATAGCTGTACCTCAAAATTCTTGCCTTTTGTGACAGGTATTCGTTGTATATGTGTCACAAGCTGACCTTGAACACCTGAGTGTGCTACCTTGTCCAATCCCCTGCCTCTGTAACAGCACTCTGCCTTGTCAGATTTTAGATAGTGATTTTGGATACATTTCCCTACACTTTAACACTGGAGATACTAGGACAATATTTCAATAGTTTAGTCGTGGATTCCTTACCCCAGATGTTGGGAATTGAAGATGGGATAAGCAACCCATTGAGCTTTATTCACAGGGTGACTCCCATGCCCTTGTTGAGATACCTCATGTATCCTGGGCTAGCCTTTAACTTCTTTTGTCTTAGCCTCCAGAGTGCTGGGATAAAAGGTTCATTGCCACCTTGTCTGTCTCTGAACTATTTTTGGTCTTTAGAAGTGTGTGGATGGGAGTTGACATTCAATATGCAAATGAGTGTGGGATGCAAATGCTATCAAGATGGGGCTAAGAGTGAACTTATGGTGTGGTTTTTTAGATAGATGCTAAGCTCTTGTGAGCAAAGACAAAGGAGTTAAGAGCCATGCAAGCATTACTCGAAACAGCGTGGCAAGTGGGAAGACCAGGAGGCCAGAGGGAAGAATAGTAAGGTATGCACTAGTTTCATACTATTCCCAGACAAAAATGACAAAAGGACAAACTCGAATTTCTTTTCTTTTCTTTTTTTTTTTTTTTTTAAAGGTTTATATATACAGCTTTCTGTATAGAGCACAAGAGGGCATCAGATCCCATTACAGATGGTTGTGAGCCACCATGTGGTTGCTGGGAATTGAACTTGGGACCTCTGGAAGAGCAGTCAGTGCTATTAACCTCAGCCATATCTCCAGCCCCCCAAACTCAAGATTTCTTGGACTGACATTTCATCGTGCTTGACAGGAAGTTATTTTTGAAGACTATGGGGTGTTGAACAGAGGAAAGTTAAGAGAATGTGGCATTCAAAACTGGCTGAGAAGTTCTCCTTAAATATACATGGAGGTGGGAGAAAGCCAGCTTCACTGAGCCTAAGCCAAAAATTTACCTTTCTGCCTCCTTTGCAAGTATGGGTAATTTTGTCCAAATTCCTTGAGGGGCTACGTTTATCAACATGACACTGCCTGAAATAGGGAATGTCATTTACCATGGAGTGGTTCACTGTTAGTGGTCACAAGGAAATTTTAAACATTTAATGAACACTAAATAGCTGAAGACTTAGCCTTTAATGAGATCAGGATAAATTGAGACACAGACACAAAGCTTAAGCAACTGCTGTGGCTGGAATTATGAACCAGCCCTTCTCTGTTGTTTGGTCGTCTCTGAAGGCTACGTCACACACCACTACCTAGGATCATTTCATCCAACCCTTGACAAAAATTAATTTTCTGCTTTGCCGCTGGGGAGCCGCCGCTCCTGCCACCCATGCACTCTTAAGGGAGGCAGAAGTCTGCATCGGTGGCCACAGGCCGTGGTTTCCTTCACAGGACCAGGAGAAACAGCAGAGACTGGACGAAGGTTGTGCTTCCCCTCACGGCTCCCACCGCTGGCCGCAGGGAGGGAAAAGCTGTCCGGGTCAGGGCTGGATCCCAGTTTGATTCCAAGAGTGCAGAGAGGGAAGATGGGCTAGAAGAGAGACCTTCAGGAGTTTTGGGCCCCTTAGGATGAAGGCCTTCCTAGATTATACATCCTTGCTTATTCTCGCTTTATCCTCATCCCGGTCATAAGGATTTCATGAAATGAACAAGGTATTTTGTTTTGTTTTTGAGTCAGGATTTTTCTGTGTGGCCTTGGAAGTCCTGGAACTTTGCAGACCAGACTAGCATGGAACTCAGAGATCTGCCTGCCTTTGCCTCCAAGGTTCTGGGAATAAAGGCCTGTACCACCACCGCCTAGCTGCAAGGTAGCGGTTTTGAAATCCATAAAAAGGAGGAGAAGGCTAGACTGATGTGTACAAAATGGGTTGTTCATGTTTACCCATTAATTAGTTGTGGTTTTGATAGTTGGTGAGGATATAGCAGGTGAGTCTGTAACATCCATGGCATTCCAGGTCATCAGACTTTTTACACCCAGATGGACAGTGGGATGTGTGAACAACCGTCTTCAAGTTTTCCCCTTCAGTTAATATTTGTCTGTTGTATTACCGGTTGAACTCCGGTAACCTGCCTGGATGCTTACCCAGCAAGTGGCTGAATCCCAAGAAAGCTAGGTCTGCCTGATCTAAACCAGACATGCTAACCCCCTTTAGCTAGGCATGGTGTCCCAAGTGGTGACCTGCCCCATGTTGTAAGCCAGCCTTCATTGCAGAATGATTACCCCCAAACAAAAAAAAATTTTTAATGAATAATCATATTTAAATGTATTGGCACAGGGATGTGTCAAGAGACTGTATGAGAAAGTATGTTTGTCACACAACCCTGTTAAGGAGTTTTGCAGCAGACCTTTTGGCTCAGGGCCAGTGATCCTAGATTCTCTGAGGATGGAGACAAGAGGATCTCAAGTTCAAGTCCCCACATGGCAACTTAGACCCCTTGTCACCGAAAGAAAGTAAGGATAGGGCTGGGATGTGGCACAGTAGGAGAGACCTCTTACAAAATACAGACTAAGAATGAGAAGTTAGTGACTGACAGCAAATGGAAACGTTAGAGTTCTAGGCATCCCGTGCAACTGAAGGATGCACACAAGTCTAGTGTGTGGATTTTTGGTTGAAGGGGCCCTCTGGAAACAACTTAGCTCAAACCAGAGAGCTTGTCAGAAGCATCAAAAAAACATCTTAATAGTGTAATAGTGGAATAAAACAAAGGTGATAAACAATTTCCAGAGGACCCAAATCTGGGTCCCCAACACCCACATCACGACTGCCTGTGTATGGATGCACTACCCTCTCTGGCCTGTGTGGGCGCATGCAAACATACACATAATTAAATTTGTACATGATTTGCATCAGCTGATAGCACATAAGGTCTGCAAATTCCATTTCTTTTCAAACAAACAAACCACCGAGAATACTCACGAGGGACCTACCTGCTTTTTCTGCACACATGGTGGGATTAAAGGTGTACATACCCCACCATGCCAGGCTTGGCATGTCTGTTTTATATCTTTGTAATGAGTCTGAGTTTCTTCATATAGGTGGATGCAGATGTCTACAGGGCTTAGGTTGTGCGTCATGACCTTTCCTCCTGTGCTGTAGCTAAAAGACAGTCCAGACTCCTTCCTCATGAGGTTTTACTACAACTATCTGAGTGAAAAGAACTGCTTCTCATTGCTACTCCAGAGTGTGAGGAGTGCGTGCCTCCTGGGCAGCGCACAGCCATCCCAGCCAGGCTCACAGTTTCCAGTGATGCCATAAAGAACATTTGTGATTTCAGCACCCAAAATTCTCAATGCCATTTCCAGAACTCAGGCTTCTAAAGCGGTGGACGAAGACATCCTAACAGCTGTGTAGAATTGCTCTTGGTTCTGGGAGCTTGTTCGCTTGCTTGTGAGAGGAAATTTTGCCTTCAGAGGAAATTCGGGCGCATACTCACATATAACATGAAAGGAACCATTCAAAAGAATCACTAATGAGAGGACAAAAGCTTTTTAAACAAGTGGTTCTCAATTTGTGGTCCGCGACCCCTTTATAGGGGTCGCCCAAGACTGTTGGAAAACATATCTACATTACAGTTTATAACAGAAGCAAAGTTATAGTTATGAAGTAGCAACAAAAATAGTTTTGTGGTTGAGTTCACCACAACATAAAGAGCTGTATATTAAAGGGTTGCAGCATTTGAAGGTTGAGAAACCACTGCTCTTACAGCTTTGTGCTCCCCCAACCCCCTCAGCCCACCACCATATCCAGTCCCACCTCCCAAAAGCTTCACCTTCATTCAAACACTTGTACGACAAAAATTAGAAAATAAAGTTTTCAGCATAGGAATTTGGGAGGATGAATTCAAACCACAGAGGTTTCTGACCTCAGTGAAGAATGGAGAAGCATGCGCTTGGCAGCGCCCCCCACCCCCCAGCCCTTCCTGTGGAGCTGGCGGGGGAGAGCATGGGCCCCATCCCCTAACCCCAGTAAAGAATGGAAGCATGCTCTTGGCAGTAGCCCCCAGCCTTTCCCAGCTCCTTTTGCAAAGCCAAGTGTTTTGTGATGGGAGTGAATTCAGGATAGAAGGGCAGAAGCACCATACGAGGGAACAAGGCCCTTCGGTGCTGTGAAAAAAAAATGCTTGAAAAAAATGTAGCTAGTATGCAGGCAGGGAGGGAGGGTTTATATTTTGGTTCACATTTGAAGATACAGTCCACCATTATGAAGAAGGCAGTGTGGTAGGGTCAGGAGGCAGCTGATCATGTGTCCACTCAGGAAGCACAGAGAGATGAACGTGATGCTTAGCGCCTTCCTCCTGCCCCATTGTCTTGCTTTTGTTTTTTGTTTTTAATCTATTTATTAAAGAGGACAGACAGACAGACAGGCTAGAGAGATAGGCTAGAGAGATAGCTTGGTGGTTAAGAGTCCTGACTGGTCTTCCAGAGGACAGGGGTTCAATTCCAGCACCCACGTGGCAGCTAATGACTATAACTCTAGTTCCAGAGGACTCAGCGCCCTCTTCTACTTGGTGCACAGACATATCACAGGTAAAACACTTATACACATGAAATTTAAAAATGTAAAATATTGCCAGGCAGTGGTGGCATCCCAGCACTCTCTGAGTCTGAGATCAGCCTGGTCCACAGACAATTTCAAGACCGCCATGCCTATACAGAGAAACCCTGACATGAAAAACAAGAAACAAAAAACAAACAAACAAAAAAATCTAAATTATTTTAAAAGTATTTTTATGTGTTTGTGTTAGTGCTTGGGTGCATACTCCATGCTGGAACTGGAAGAGGTCAGTCCGATGGAGTTGGAGTTACACTGGGTTGTGAGCCACTACTTGGGTGCTGGTAATCAAGTACTCTGCAAGGGCAGCAAGGGCCCTTAGCTGCCAAGTCTTCCCTCCAGCCCCAAGCTCTCTCTCCTTTTCATGCACTCAACCAATGGCACGATGTCACTTACATTCTTCATAGCTCTCTGAAAACACCCTCATTATTATAAGGTCATGTTTCTTAAGCAGTAGCCCCGTTTTCCAGTAAGGCCTTATTTAACATTTCTTGATGTTGCCGGCACCTCAGAAGCTTTCAGGCTTCATCTTCCTGGCCTGATCGAAGATCTACCCTCCGTACATCTGCACGTTTCCCTCACGTTGCTGACAGGTTCCGTCTCACCCTTGAACGCTTGTTTTCCCCATTGTTGATTTCTGACTTGAGTCCTCCTTAGTATGAGAACAAAGCTGCCCATGTATTGTTAGTGTTGACCCTGACTGCAGCCAAGGCAAAGGAGCACAGCCATTTCCAGTGGAAACAATGATGTCAGGAAGACTGCAAACATTTGACACAGTTCCAGCAAGGCTGACCCAAATGCTGTGATTGCTGTCATGTCACCTCTCACTTTAGCTTTTGGTCTCTATGTGCTTTCATTCTATGGCCTTTCCAGAGAATTATGTTTGAGTCTTTTTTTTTTTTTTTTTTTTTTTTTTTTTTTTTAGGAAACTTGTCAACTTACTATCCCTTCTGCTTTTAGGGAAATGACTTTATCTGGCTCTCTTTGTAAGTCTTATGCCCTGGAGATTAAGATAAACACTAAGCTAGGAATTTCTAAATGAGGTCCTGAGTCTAGGAATCTCTTGGGGGTCTCCACCCCTAAGCAAACTCAAACGGTGTAATTGGAGCAGGGTACACTTGGAGATCATTGGCAAACTTCTACTTTCCAGGAGAACTGCTAACAGATTCAAGGCCTCTTTTTACAATATGCTTAGAAGTTTCTGAAAATGTGGCTTAAAGATAGGGGTCATAAAGGGTACACCTCCAGAGGAATAGAACTCAGTAAATAAGACAGACTGATTAAAATAAACTTTTCCTACTTTATAGCCTAGATGATGGAGCCATATAGTCAAAGGAGACAGGTATTATTAGTATTTGCTATTCATAAAAATACCAGGTCAGATATTTTCTGTTTGTCTGGAGCACTTTAAAACTTCAAATACTGCCAGCCTAAAAGCAGGCTGTCGTGTAATAGATGTGTTTGCTTTGGCAGAGACGTCCTTTAGAATTGGTGTTATTGGGTTAATAATGAAAATAACAGCTGTTCTACTTGTACTTTCTAATTGTGACTGAACTTGTAACCCCAAACATGTAATGAAAAAACAAACACATGCCCAGAGGCAAAATGGTATAATCTGTATTTCTTGGATAATTATTAGTTTGTCTTTGCTCTATGAAACCCGTATAAATAGAGGCAACCTGACTGCTAGTCAGTCAGAGCTGCAAGATTCCTGACTACTGTGTCTGACTTGGTCCTGCCTCACAGACTCCTTATTTCCTCCTGGGCCACCATGTCAACAACTGCTGAGGCTGGCCCCCAGCAGAAAACACTAACAGTTAAACTGGCTCAAATTCCCAAAAAGCTAAGGTCCCAAATCACCCCTGACATTTACTTTCTGAGGCTACAGAATCATAGTAGGATATACAGTGATGTTACAACTTTTTTCTTCCTTTTTATTTTTTTAATTTTTTTTAAAGAATTTTACTTTAGTGGTTAAGAGTGGGCATTGCTCTTACAGAAGACCCTTGTTCAGTTTACGTATCAGTGTCTGTCAGATGTCAGCATCACCTTTTTTTTTGTTTGTTTTGTTTTTTTTTGGAGACAGGGTTTCTCTGTGTAGTCCTGGCTGTCCTGGAACTCACTCTGTAGACCAGGCTAGCCTCGAACTCAGAAATCTGCCTGCCTCTGTCATCATCGCCTTTAACTCCAGCCTTTTAGATGTACCTGCCCCCAGAGGTCTGGTACTCCTGTGTGTATGGGCGCCACACATCATGGTGCCGGTGTGGAGACCAGAAGACAACTCTCAGGAGTGGGTTCTCTCCTTCTACCTTCAGGAGATTGAACTCTGAACATTGTGTCATCAATGTGGTGGCACATGCCTTTAATCTGAGCACTTGGGATTCAGAGACAGGCAGATCTCCTTCAGTAAAGTCTGGTACACAGAGTGAGTTGGGGGCCAATCAGGGCTACATAAGGACTGCATCCTGACTCAAAAATCAAACATAAACAAAAAAATCAAACATTCTAGATCATAAGCAATTACAAAACAAAGGTGTGGGCTGGAGAGATGGCTGAGCAGTTAAGGACACTTGTTGCTCTTGTAGGGGACTGAGATTTGATTCCCAGCACCCACACATCAGCTCTCAACCATCTATGACTCCCTTTCCATTGGTCTGATGCAGTCTTCTGACCTCCACAGGCATCAGGCACACATGGTATACAGAGGTAGAAACAGGCAGTATTCCCTGGGCAGAGGCATCCTGAATTGTATAAGACTGGAGAAAGTGAGCTGCCTGTTGTCATGCACGCATCCATTACTGCTCTCTGCGTCTGGACTGTGGATGCCATTGGCCAGTTACCTTTGAGCTCCTGTTGCTGAGACTTTCCCACCCTGAGGGAGCCTGAATAGAACCTAGGGTCAGGATAAAGCCCCTGTGAAACTCTTCTTTTTCTATCTTCTGCCAAAAGCTTTATTTTATTTTTAACTATTTAACAATTCATTTGTTTGAGACAAAGTTTCACTCTACCACTCATGCTAGCCTGAGACTCACTATGCAAACCGGACTGGCCTGCAACTTGTAGTGAACCTCCTTGCACAGTCTCTGGAGTGCTGGGGTTACTGGTGTCTATCGTGTTGACTTAGGGTCCTTTGCTGAGCCTTGAGCTCACTGATTGGTTGGCTGGCTGAACTAGGGATCCACCTGTCTCTGGCCCCTGCTGGCCTCCATACCCAGCTTTCTACATAGGTGCTGGGGATCCTAAACCAGGTCCCCATGTTTACACAGCAATCATGTTACCAACTTACCCGTCTGGTGTGTATATGCATGTATTCCTGTGCACTCGGTTCATGCGGTGCCCGAGGAGACCAGAAGAGGATACCAGATCCCCTAAATCTGGAATTACAGACGGCTGTGAGCCACCAAATTTTATATATATATATAT
>JANHMN010000008.1:70827354-70861225 GCA_030674055.1 Rhabdomys pumilio | reverse complement strand
ACACACACACACACACACACACACACACATATATGCGTATTCTACCAGGAAATCAACTTAAATGTTAATTTCAGATAGATCCATTCAATTCAGTAAGACTATGAGGTGTGCCAATATATAGAGAGATGAGATCGGATGACAGTTATCACGGCAGAAATTGGTCCAGCACGAATTGTTTGTGATGATGGGTCTCTCCTTACAGAATCTCAAAGCATATTCTTTTAAAGTTTTTATTTACATGTATGTATGTCTCAGCGTGTGTGTATGCCACATGTGTGTGTACCCACAGAGGCCAGAGAAGAGCGCTGGCCCTGGAACTGGAGTCACAGGTGGTATGGACCACCTCACATGATGGCTGGTAACTGACCTCAGGTCTTCTGGAGAAGCAGTAAGTATTCCTCTCCACCGAGCCGTCTCTCCGGCCCCTTCACAACACAACCTTAAAAGCTACTCATCCAGCGTTCAGGAGGTGATTTGGTGGCCATGATGCAAGAATGTAGACAGGAGTGTGAGTCCCCGCAGCTCATAGCCTGCAATCTCAGCACTTCAGAGACAGAGAAGACAGATTCCCCAGATCAAGCTGGCTAGGTAGACTAGCAAAATCAGTGAGTTCTGGAGCTCCACCCAGACACGCACAGTCATCACACACACATGCATCCATACACATGCATCCACACACATGCATCCACACACATATGAACATGCATACACATGCTAAAAATGTTATTAGGTACAAAGGGCAAAGCAGTATTTTTAAAGCGGAAGCTCTGGGAAACACCACAGCAGTCCAGTGAGCTTCCTCAGTCGGGGTGAAGTGCTTCTTCTCGCTTGGGGACAGAACTCTGAGGAGGACCAGCGCCATTTTCATGATTATTCCACTTTGCTCTTGCCTTCACCGGCGTGGCGTTGTGATGATGGACTTCTGGACTTCGGTGTCGTAGAGAATCGAACACTGGTCACTGCCATATCGAATGTTGTGTTCTGTCAGGGTATTTTTATCACAGTAACCGGATTGAAAGGACAGTGAGACACGGTCGACACACACACCCCTCACTGACTAATCCCCTTTCCTCTGACCTCTGACCTCAGTATCTGCATTAGCACCAAATCTCTGCCCATGGCATCACCTGTCCAGAGAGCCACCACTGATATAAGGATGCTGTAGGGACAGGACATGAGTAGTCCCTTCACTCAGAGCAGCAGATAGACTGTCTCACACGGGATGGATAGAATAAGACGGAGCATGTGCTGTTATGACACATTCAGGAGCTAGAAGCTCCTGAGCACAATTGTCTCAGTGGTATCATTTTTGCTCGTAGTGACAAGATGAATATAAATATCATTTGGCCAGCCATGTCTTCAGTGCATTCTGATGCAGGAGCCAGTGCATTATGAGGGAACTGTATATTAACTCCCCTGTTCCTAGCCAGTGACCTGGTCTATGCAGCCCTGAAAACAATGTGCACATCACCTGTTTCCTTCCCTCAGTCGGATAGGAATGCTCTGGCCCTGCCTCTGTCGGTCGAACCGTGTGAAGTTTCCCCACGGAGGTTCTAAGGCCAAACATGAAAATTCTCTGAAGATGGATGAAAGGGAAGTCTGTGGGGACCCCTGCCTCAGCAGAGAGGAACATCTGCATTTAAATAGCAATCGTGTGTGGACAAGGCCTTGGTTGGGAATGTGCAGCCTTCTACAGGAAGAGGCCAGCAAGCTCGGTTTGCCCCTCCTAACCGTTTCCACCCTCACAATCATGAGCAAGCAAACAGATCACACAGTCCTTTATTTTTGAGATGGTTTTACTCTGTAGTCCAGGCTGACTTGGAACTCACTATGTAGCTTTGGCTGTTCGTAAGCTCATGGCAAACCTCCTGCCTCAGCCTCCTAAATGCTGGGATGGTTCTTGTCGCTCAGTGTTTCGGACTGATGCTGTTGACTCCTTGCTACCTGTGTTCCCCAACACCTCCAACACATGGGAGACACCATGTTCCAGTCAGAAATCAACTGTCCAGGGGCTCTGCTTGGAACTAGTTGGCATGTATCAAATGCAAACCTTTGAAGGTGGGAAACTGGCTAGAAAGAAAAAGGAGACGGGGCGGAGGATGTAAGCTATTGGGAGAGTGCTGGTTTATCGTGGACAATGACGTAGGTTTGCTCCTCAGCACTTATTCATTGGGCATGGTGGGACACACACTAGCAGCAGATGATGAAGGTGAGGGCACCAGGATTCCAGAGCTATCCTCAGCTACATAAGTGAGTCTCAGGCTAGCCTGAGGAGTGGTATAAAGAAGAAAGGCTTAAGGATGAAGCTACCTCTCTCTCGGGTGCTTTGTGAAAGCCGAGGTTCCTTATCACACATGACAATTCAGCTGAGGTGGATGAAGCCTCCCCTGAGACGATATGTCTGTCCATTCCCCTTCAGAAAGCTTCCCCTTGCCTCATTCCTCAGAGACTCTGGAAAGCCTTGCCCACCCAGATGGTTTTCTTAGCTCATAAATAAGTAGCTTCCCATGCACTGATCTCTGGCCCTCCGTTTTCAGGGACCCCTGGGAGGTGCTTAAATATCTTCCCTCTGGCCATACCCTGTGCAGCCTCCATGGGTACTGTTTTCGAGTATACATACCCCCCCAAGACACATACATATACACATAATTAAAAAATAAGATAGTAAATTTAGATAGCCATACACAAGGGCAAATGGTGGGTGATGACGTCATTCGTTTCCTTGTCATTTTGCAGTCTCAGAAGTTGTTGACAGGTGGGGCTCCCTGTCATCCATTATCACTGTTGTCAGAGAGACCAGGCTTGCTGGATGCTGAGTATTTATTTTCTCATATCTTCTCCTTGGGGAGACAGTGAGAGAAGCTTTGTTCCCATAGCGTGGACAGAGCTTCGTGTCTATGGCCGTACCCCACTGTGGAATCACAGACCAAGGCGTGTCTTACGTCCTGTAGATTTTTCTCTGCTTCCACATCGCGTATGAAGAGGCCCAAGTCCTCCCTGCGGAATCATCAGTGCATAATTAACATTTTTGGAGTTGCAGTTTATATAAGAGGTAAATAAAACCACCACTGCCTCATGCGCATTTAGGGCTAAATTAAATCTCTTCCTCCTGTGTGTGGCCTGAGAAAAGACATTCTGTTAAAGCATAAACCCGGGCAGGGGACTGCGGCTTGTAACTCACTCACACTTAACACTGGAAGAAGGAAAACCGAACAAGATTCATGAGCTTTACAAGCAGGCAGTGATGTGCGCATGCGCATTGCGTTTCACTTACCACGGCTTTGAACATCCTTTCCATATGTAGCGTTTTTTTTATAACCAGCAAGTAGATGGGACCTTGGGGTTTAATGAAAGGACTTGAATGGGTAGCATATGTTTCTCTTTGTAGAAAACCGATTTCTCGGCCTGGTGAAAATGCAAGGATTTTAAAAAGTGAGCACGGAATCATTTTGTTTGACCCTTAAACCATGTACTTCTGTTCTCTTCTTTTACGATGTGCTCTGGTTTCTGTGAGGGGCTTATTTTTTTTAATTCCGGAGGCTTGTTTAGAATGGGAAAGGGGAGCCTCTGCATTTTTAGTAGGTTTTCTCAAGCAACATACTTTACCAATGTTAAAATATCACAGGGCGTTGTTAGGTGCATGGGAGGTATATTTAGAAGGATGATTTCATGTCCCCTGTTTCTTCTTTGTGGGGCACATTTAATTAACAGCTTAAATGAGATTCTTTGCGCATACAAATGTGCACTTCAGGGAAATTATCTTGGAATAAGTTATTGGCAAACCTGTAATTTTCTTTATTTCAAATGCCACTTGGGAAAAATGATTTGAGTTAGTATAAAGTCGTCTGATTTGAGGATTCACTGTCTTTTAAGCACATAGTTTATTTTTAAAGATTTATTTATTTTTATGAATATGGGTGTTTGGCTTCCATGTAAGTCTCTACCATGTGCATGCAGTTCCCACAGAGGCCGTAGAGGGCGTTAGATTCTATAGAACCTGAGTTAGAGACTGTTATCAACTGTCCTTGGGTACTGGGGACTGAACCCAGGACCTCTACAAGAGCAGCGAGTGCTCTTTAATTGCTGAACCATCTTTCCAGCTCACAAGCACACATTTTAAATATACCCGTGGGGCTGACTCTTCTTCCAGAGAACCTAGAATTGATTCCCAGTACCCACATGGTGGCTCACAACTAGTTGTAACTCCAGTGTTAGTGGCTCCATTGCCCTCTTCTGGCCGCTGTTGGCACTGCATACATATGGTATGCAGGCAAAACACTTGTACATACCGCCGCAGGGTCAGATTTTATATATATATATATATATATATATATATATATATATATATATATATATATTTTAATCTTGAATGCGGCCTAAACTCTGCAGTATGTCTCCCGGTGGCTTTTCAGAGGGTTGGTTGCTTGAGATTTTTATAGACATCAAACTAATATTAGCAGAAACAACCTACCCATAGAGAGGTTGGTGGCTGTCTGAGGTGACGATGGGTATCAGGTTGCCTGTGGGGATTACTTATTGCTGTCCAGTCAACTCAGGGGCGAAGGGTTCATTTGGTTCTCATTAGCAGGGATAAAGCCCATCATGGTTGTACTGGCTGGTTTTGTGTGTCAACTTGACAGAAGCTAGAGTCCTCCGAGAGGGAGAAGCCTCAGTTGAAGAAATGCCTCCATGAGATCCAGCTGTAAGGCATTTTCTCAATTCGTGACCAAGAGGGGCGGGCCCTGCCCATTGTGGGTGGTGCTATACCTGGGCTGGTGGTCCTGGGTTCTATAAGAAAGCAGGCTGAGCAAGTCATGGGAAGCAAGCCAGTAAGCAGCAACCCTGCATGGCCTCTGCATCGGCTCCTGCTTCCTAGTTCCTGCCCTGTTTGAGTTCCTGTCTTGACTTCCTTTAATGATGTACAGGAAAGTGGAAGTGTTATCCCCCTCCCCCAAACTTGTTTTTTTGTATCATCACTGCAATAGAATCCCCAGCTCACAATGGTGGTGAGTGTGGCTCTAATTGTGACCAGCTGTGACTAGCTGGCTCAAGCTCTGGTTGGTCACATTGCATCTGCAATCCTCACCGGCAGAGAGCTGGTTTGTTTTGTTTGTTTGTTTGTTTGTTTTTGTTTTTCACAGAGTTTCTCTGCATAGCCCTGGCTATCCTGGAACTCATTTTGTAGACCAGGCTGGCCTCAAACTCAGAGATCTGTCTGCTTCTGCCTCACTAGTGCTGGGATTAAAGGTGTCTGCCATCACTGCCTGGCTCTTTTTCCTTTCTAGTCTGGGACTCTGGTCATAGCACTGGTTTGTCTTAGGTGATTCCAGATTGCATGGAATTGACAAGATTCATCAGCACAGTGTCTTATGCTAAAATACATCACCATGGCTAGAATGGTCACCTTTTTCCCATGAACAAGTCATGAAACCTAAGAAGTAATCTTCCTTGAGTTCTGGCTTGCCTGACCTCCCACTTCCCAGGCTGCATGTGTGTGTGTGTGTGTGTGTGTGTGTGTGTGTGTTTGTGTGTAGGTAGACATTTGTGTACAGGTAAGCCAGAGTCAACTTTAGCTGTTGTTTCTTAGTCGATATTCATCTTGCTGTCTGTTATTAACCTGGAGTGGGCTAGCCTGGCTGTCCAGTAAGCCTCAGGCATGATCCTATCTCTGTCTCCCAAGTGCCTGACATTTCTCATGTGGGTTCTGGGGATCAAACTCAGGACCACATATTTGTGTGTTGAGTACTTTCTTGACTCAGCTATCACTTCGGCCAGATAAAACCCTGGAAGGAATTTCAGCCTGCTCAGGAAGCAGGCGCTAAGACCTCCGTGGGAGAGGGGTCTCCTTGTTTCTGTCTGCAGGGGCACAGAGACGCATCTGCATCTGTACTGAAGTGAGAAGTTCCGTGTTTACTTTTGCTCCTTTCCTTCTCAAGAGTCTCCATTCGGCTCCAAATCTTATGTGAATTTAAATGCTCAGATTCCACCGACTCTTTGGGCCTTCAGTTTCTTAGTGAGTTGCCAAAAGTTTTACCAAGTCCAGCTGCACGCAGTATTCTTGTTAATCTGCCTTTTGGCCCAGGACTGCAGCTGTGCTGTGGACACCCAGAGAGGACAGGCAGGCACTGTCCTCCTCACCCCATGCAGGACTTGTAGCCAACATTCCCTGGCTGCAGCGACAAAATGTTTGACAGAAGCAACTCAAGGAAGGCTGAGACTTGTACCTCACAGTTTGAGGGGGAGGGGGAGGGCACGCCAGTAGGATCCTGAGCCAGTTGGTCACTCACACTGTACCAGCAGCCAGAAGCCAGGGATGAAGGCTGGGGCTCCCTTCCTTTTAACTTCTTGTTCACCAGAAAGGAGTCTGTGGATGGTGCGGCTCACATGCAGGGTTGGGGTTTGCTCCTCTGTTAAACCTCTCTGGAAAACCCTCCTGAGCACACTAGGAGATTTCAAATCCAGTCAAATTGTCAAGATAAACCGTCACACCCAGTATAAGGAGAGAGAGATTAACAAGATAAAAGATTTATGAATGTATTTACTGTTTCTGTGATGTAGGAGCCTTCAGACCCAAAGACCCTGGGAAAAGTGGATGTTTTTGATGAAGAATGGACAGGTGTGTAGAAATATCACTGGATCAGTGGTTTACCTCTGGGTAAACACAGTTGGCAAGGCCTGTCTACTGAGATTTGCCTTCACTTGGGTTTAAGAAGTCTTTCCTGTGGGGAGTCGCTCCATCTCCATCTGGATGGTCTCACAGTGAAGGCAGGGGAGGAGGGACTCTTCTGTTTTGCTCAAGTGTACCAACTCTTTGAGGTTAGTGTTTAATGTACACATTGGTGGAAAGAAAATGATTTTTTTTTCCTACAGTGGTATTTCTTTGTAAATGAACATGCTTTTGGCTTTGAAAAGTGCACATCAGAAACAGGGACCTTAACCTCAAAAACATGCACAGGAAACTTCTCTGAAGTTGCAACTTGAAACATAATTATGCCCGTTTAGGGTGACTGCTTTAAACTTGGCAAGTTTTCTTTGTAACTTAATGATTAATTTCTATTGTTACCTTATCACCCTCAACAGCTGTGGACTAGATTGTTTTGAATTTTGTGGCTAATGAGAAATTTTTTTCTTTCACTTGAGATATAAATGTAGTTGAATTTTAGGCAATGGCTTGAAAAACGACATACATTATTCAGTTTTAGTAAATAGTCATTCTGGGGGAAACAATACCTGCATTTCCAAAGTTTCTCTTGGGTTTCTAGGACACACTATATTGCTTTACATGTTTGTCTAGTTTAAATTGTCACCTTGTCTATCTCCTGTCCCTCCCTTCTTCCCCTTCCCTCCTTTCTCCCCCTTTTCTTCTTTTTTTTTAAAAAAAGATTTATTTATTTATATGAGTACACTGCAGCTGTCTTCAGACACACACTAGAAGAGTGCATTGCAGATGGTTGTGAGCCACCATGTGGTTACTAGGAATTGAACTCAGGACCTCTGGAAGAGCAGTCAGTGCTCTTAACCACTGAGCCATCTCTCTAGCCCCTCCCCCTCTTTCCCATCCCTTCTTTTTGACACAGGTCATGTTCTGTCACCCAGCTTGGTCTCAAAATTTTGAGTTCAAGCAAGTTTCCTGCTCTAGGCACTGGAGTAGCTGTGACTCTTGGTGCAAATGTGTATCATGAGGTAAGTCAGTGCTTTGGCTTAAATTGTATCTTTGATTAACAAAACAACAACAACAACAACAACAACAACAACACAAAACTGCTTAAAAACAGCAGCTCAAGCTAGGCCTAGTGAAACACTGCTGTAGCCCTAATGCTGAGGAGGTGGAGGCAAGAAGACCATAGAGTTTGAGACCAGCCTGGACTACATAGTAAGGGTATAGGGCAGCCTAAGCTACAGAGTGAGAGTATTTCAAAATGGACAAATAAAAGAAACACAAACAAACTCCAGGTAATAAAATACTCCAAATGCATGTCGGATTGCATGTGTTGACAATGTATTTTCCTTCCTGCAGGGACATGCAATACCAATACCAATACCAATACCAATACCAATACCAATACCAATACCAATACCAATACCAATACCAATACCTTGTATTGGTTAGTAGAAAACTGCACTTCCGAGAGGCAGGAAGGCTCCCTGTGGCCTGCGACCCTTCAGCCTGTCAGGGATGCTTTTGGGTCGTGTGTAACCACAGGTGGAGGGAAGCCTTCTAAGGAAAAGCTCTGAGTGTTTCTGGTCATCAAGGGCAGCCGGTACCTGGCCATGGCTAAGTGGTCTCAAGGAAAGGGGCTTGCTTCCTTATTAAATTAAGAGCTCAGTTGTCAGAACTCTGCATAGAGCATGAGGGGGGTCCCAGGCCTCTCCTCCTGCCCTGCCCAGTCATTGATGTCCAAGGAAGAACTCCAAGGAAGGGGCACTGTGGCCTTTGCAGTGTGAGACTGTGTTTGGGGTCAGGTGCTCTCTGTGGTGTGAAGGAATCCTCTCCTTTGGACTCTCCCCATCGTGTGGAGCTTGGGATACTTACCACACTAACCCTGAAAAGGTGTGTACGTTAAGGCTGGAGAGATAGCTCAGTGCCCGAGGACACCTACTGCTCTCACAGAGAAAGCAAGTTCACAGCCTGTAATTCCAGCTCTAGGGCATCCACTGCCCTCTCTGGACCTTGCTAGCACTTACTTCACCCCCAACAGATATGAGTAAAAAGAAAATACATCTTTTTTTCTTTTTTAATTAATTAATTTATTTTATGTATACGACTACACACTGTAGCTGTTTTTAGACACACTAGAAGAGGGCATCAGATCCCATTACAGATGGTTGCTGAAAGTTGAACTCAGGGCCTCTAGAAGAGCAGTCAGTGCTCTTTGGTTTATTTTTATTTTTATTTTTATTTTTATTTATTTTTTATTTTATTTTTTTATTTTTCGAGACAGGGTTTTTCTGTGTAGCTCTGGCTGTCCTGGAACTCACTCTGTAGACCAGGCTGGCCTCGAATTCAGAAATCCGCCTGCCTCTGCCTCCCAAGTGCTGGGATTAAAGGTGTGCACAGTCAGTGCTCTTAATCACTGAGCCATCTCTCCAAGCCTCTGAAAATATATCTTTTAAAAAGAGAAACTATGTTCAAGTTTGGGTAACTTTTAGCGTACTATCAATTAGTTCATTTTCCCTTTTGATTAAATGCCTTTGGACATACAATGTCCACTGTGATGCAGACGTAGGGACATGCTACTGTACCGTTGCGACTGCCTGGCAGCAAGCTTGGCATGCGATTTCGAGGGGTTTCTTTTTTTTTTTTTTTTGGTTTTTCGAGACAGGGTTTCTCTGTGTAGTCCCGGCTTGTCCTGGAACTCACTCTGTAGACCAGGCTGGCCTCGAACTCAGAAATCCACCTGCCTCTGCCTCCCAAGTGCTGGGATTAAAGGCGTGCGCTACCACTGCCCGGCTGAGGGGTTTCTTTAAAGCAAAGGAAATACTGAAATTATCTTAACATCCCCAGGGCCTCCTCCACTGAAAGACCAGAGAGATAGCTTTCCGGTAGCACAGACCCTCTGTTTGAAGCTCAGGGTTTTCTTCAGACTCTTTAAAGTATGAATGGCACACGGGTACGCCAAGGAACCAGCTCGTGGGCTCGCTCTGCATTCAAACCCAGGGCTCTCAAATGAACCTACTTTGTTTAAGCCTGACCAAATAGGTATTGAAAATCGTAACGGAAGGACGCCTGATGTTATCAGCCCGTGTCCCACCTTATTGAGTTCCTGTCACAGTTGCCCGAAGAATGTCCGAGGACTTAATTTAATTTATTTGCTTTCTGGAGCTAGTCAAGAAAGAAAATCCCCACCAAAATAAGAAGAACTTCAAAGTACATAAATGTAGGGGATTCGAAGGTAGAGTGAGAAATTTGAAATAATCGTGCCCGGATATTGATTGGATGTTACGGAAGGGATAGAATGTTCAGATAAACTCACTTGTAATCACAAATAATTAAAACAAAAATAGGCCTAAGAAAATCATGATTTCACAACCAGGAACGACTGGAATACTGGCAGGAATCAGGAGACCCAACCTGTACCTTTAAAACGTAGGTAGGGGGAGGGCTGCACACCTTGGAGGACTTGAGTTCATATCCTCGGAACCCACAGAAAATAGGACGCTCTGAGTAAGAGGCGCGCATGCGATCCCAGCACTCTTACAGTGAGACAGAATTCTGGAGGCACTTTGGGCCAGTTAGCAGGGAGAACTCACTGGGAGACCCTGTCTTAAACAGGGTGGAGGAGTGAAGGACTGGCAATTGAGGTTGCCCGCTGACCACCTTGTATATACAGTAGTGCTATGTGTGATTTTAAAATGTACGCTTGCTCCTCGCCTGGTGCCAGCAACGGTGGTCTCACCCCATGGCTAGCTTCTCCAAGCTGCTCTGGTCTCTGCATGTTTCTTGTCTGGTGCCCGGCTAGTTTTGTCAAACCCTTAACCCCCTGTGCTCTTTCTTTGCATAGGCTACAAACTATCGATCTGGAGAGTTACAAGTCTGTTACTATCAGCTCCAAAGCCTGGTCCGTCCCCTTTCCACCTCCTCTCTCCTCCTCTTCCTCCTGGGACCCGGAAATCTCACTTTATCCTTCGCCCAGGGATTGGCTTCTGCTGACTTTTTTTTTTTTTTTTTTTTTTTTTTTTTTGACCAGTTAAAAAGCGGAGAAGGTTCAAATGGAATCACCCGAGTACGGTGATCCACTCCTCGTAGGGGCAGCCCCTCTGAGGAAGCAGAACTAGCATCAAAACTAGCACGAGGGCAATCCTGTCTCTCTGCCAGAGGACTAGGGCTAACTACCACAGAGCAGAATCTCTGAAAGGGCGAGCCCAAGAGAGCTTTTCTCCTTATAAGCCGTGGTCTTATTGCTCACCCTGGTGACAGAAAGCTAACACTGGCAGGTCTCGAGGTCGTCCTGATGTCTAGACCTGAGGATGTTCACTTACGTAACAGGTTTGTGGATAGGGTAAGGGGTAAGCTCTGTGGCTAAAGGTGCTTGCTGCCTGACGCCAGTTCAATACACGGAACACACACAAAAATGCAAAGAGAGAACAGACTCCGCAAAGTTGTCCTTTAACCTCCACACTGGACGTGCGCCCCTCCTCATCACACGCGGATAGACATAGTAATAATATATTAAAATTTAAATGCTAAGAAAAGAAAATCAACAATCCCAGAGTCCTTAGTTGACAAGCAGGTCTGAACCAGCCACTCCCACCGGCAGCACTAAGTTTACATTAGCTACTAAGCGGCCTCCTTTTTAATCGCGTATCTCCGTGCAGTAGAACAGGAGCTCCAGGAGGGCCGAGTGACTGACCTGCTTCTGACCTGCATCTTAAAGGTCTCCGTCTCGGCGGCTTTCAGTTCTGCTGGAGCTGTGTGTTGCTGCTTTTATACACAGCAGGCGGACTGTTAGCATGCATTAAGCGAATTAAGAAATACGTGCTATTATTTAGAATCTTGCAACTTAGCAGCGAATTGACGGTGCTGTTAGTCCCAGCGTGTGGACGCTTTGACATCGACCCCGGGAGCATGTAGATCCCACAGGCCTGGCTTTTCCGTTTTTTTTTTTTTTTTTTTTTTTTTTTTTCCACTCCTTTAATGTCCGTAATGACAGTTTCCTCCATTTACGACCTCTCCAGCTCCTTGGAGATACCTGAAAGAACTTAACCTTAATTTTATTTTTAGTCATTTAAATTTAAATGTAATTAAAAGTATTTTGGAGAAATTGCTAACTTCTGGAGGAAAAGGCAGTATTAGAGATCGTGCTGCCACCTACAGGACAGCAGGGGTAGTACACCCGCCTCATCGAAAAGCCAGAGATTGAAGTTTATCAGCAGATGAGTGGTCAGAGTATCAGCAGTTTAGGAAAGCTCAGGGGTCTAAGGAAATGCAAGACGGCAGGTGACTGGCGCATAGTGCACGTGTGCCTGTGTGTGTGTATGTAAGTTTATATGTTTATGTACATGTGAATGTAAGTGTATATGTGTGTATAAATGTGTGTTACGTATGTACATGTATATATGTACATGTGTATGTGTGTGGCTAAGTACATTTATGGGCACATGTGTCTTTGTGTATATTTTTGTATGTGTACATATGTGTGCACATTAGTGTGTATATGTATGACTATCTGTATATTCATGTGTATATGAGTGCATGTATATACACATATGCAATGCACAGATATTTGCACATAGACATACCACATGCATATACATGCATATAAGAGAATTGGATTTTTTTTTCTTTTTTTCCCCAGAGAAATTATAAAAATACATTAACGATGGTTGCCTTTAGGTGATGAAATATATTTTTCTCCTCTTTGTTCGATTTCTCTGAAGTATCTTCTAGGCATCTTATTATTTAAATGATTTAAGAGAATAATTTAATTTTTAAGTAAGATAAGGGGTCAGCTTCCTCCAGAGTAGCCATGCCTGCTAAGGTCAAGTTAAAAGCTATTGTTGACAGATTTAGAGCCAGTTATGTTGATGGGCTAACAGGACATTTTGATTTTTTTTTTTTTTTCTTTTTGGGAAGGACTGTTTCTTGGACTCAACTTGATAAAAGTTAAATTTGGAGAAATGGTTCACTATAATTAGACTTGTTTTCTAGGATGAATAGGCAAAATTCCAGAAGATAGTCTGACAGTTCAGGAGTTTCTGATTTCTGCTCTATGTGCAAAGAGGAGCCCTAGGAAGTTTACAAGTCTCCCCTGAGCTGACACTGGCAACAGTGTGCCCCTCCCCCCCACTTCTCTGAGTTCGGCTTTCCAGCTCTCCGTGTGGGACAGGAGAACAGCGCTGGTTCCTGCAGTAGGAACTGCAGACAAAACCATGGAACTGCAGACAAAACCATGTGGAAAGCAAACAAACAATTGGACCTTTTCAATTTTGAGACAGGATCTTGTGATGTAGCCCAGGCAGGATTGTGGGATGTAGCCCAGGCAGGATTGTGGGATGTAGCCCAGGCTGGCCTTTTAAACTCCCCATCATACAGTAGGACCCTTTGTGTCCATTGTGCTCATTGTCACACCTGACCTTTCCTCCTCTTTACTGATCCCTGTCCCTTTTTTCCAGGGTCACCTAGTTAAGAGTTCGTCAATTTTGTCTTTTTCAAGGAACAAACTGCTCATTTCATCCGTCTGCCAGACTGTCTATTTTTAGTCTTCATTTCATTTATTTCTACTTTGATCTGTATTATTTCTTTCCTTCTAATTCTCGGTTTGAATTGTTTGTTTTTCATACATGCACACACACATATATACTCGGTTTGCTCACATCTGTGTGTGCAGACAGGCATGTTTGCCCGTGTGGGTGCTTGTGGAGATCAGGGGTTAACATTGGGGATGTCTGTCCCAGCTGCTTCTCCACCTTATTGCTATGAGTTTTTAGTTTGTATTCCTTTTTGAAAATACTTAAAAAAATTTTATGTATATGAATGTTTTGCTTGTGTATGTACTCTGTCTGTGAGACTGGTGCCTGTGGAGGCCAGGGAGGATGCCAGATCCCCTCGCAAGGGACGTTGTGAGCTTCCATGTGTGCTGGGTCCTCTGCAGGAGCAGCAAACACTCTTAACCTCAGAGCCTTCTCTGTAGCCCCTCCTTGTTTCGATGAGACAGTGTCTTTAACTGAACCCAGATTTGGATGAAACTGCTTGTCCAGTGAACCTTGGGACCTGCCCAGCTCAGTCTCACAGAACTGTGCTTACGGGTACGCAGTGCTATGCCTGTCTTTATGTGCTTGGGCTGCAAACTCTGGTCCCCAGGCTTGCAAACCAACTACTCTACCCACCAAACTATTTCCTTCCCCTCATCTTGAGATTCAGTGATAAATTCTTGAGACATTTCCCCAAGTTTCCTTCATCTCTTTTTATTACCCCCACCTCCAACCTTTATTTGTTTAAATAGATTGATGTTGAGCCCATGAATTCCCTCTCATTTGGTTTCTTCTGATACAAAGAGCCTCTGTGGCATCTAAGTTTTTGCTTCATGTTTTTTCAGCTCAGGGATTTCTGTTTGGTTTGAAGAAATTGTTTCTATCTCCCATTTAAGCCTTTCTGTCAGAATATCTACTAGAATATCCTCTTCTGAAAACTCAAGGAGTTTCCTTAGAGTGGCTGTTTGAAATTCTTCCCCCCAGTGTCTGTCCACATGTGTTGCTATCCAGGCCTGGTGTCTTTAGGTAAGTCTTGTTTCCCTGATGGTTCTTGATACTTGGTGTGACATCAGCTTGCACATATGAGGATTAGGTATTTCTTTCAGACCTCATAATCTAACTTTCCAGGAAATTAATTTTCTCTGAGCCTGTAGTCATACTTTTTTTTTTTTTTTTTCTTCCCCAAAACAGGGTTTCTCTGTGTAGTCCTGGCTATCCTGGAACTCACTCTGTAGACCAGGCTGGCCTTGAACTCAGAAATCCGCCTGCCTCTGCCTCCCAAGTGCTAAAGGCGTGCGCCACAACTGCCCGGCACACATTATATTTCAAAGTTAGTTTATTAATTGTGTGTATGTGTGCTTCGAGTACACATGAGTGGGTGTGCATGTGCCGTGGCCCTGATGTGGAGGTTAGAGGACATGTACAAGAGAGAGTTCTGTCCATCCACCATGTGGGTCCTGGGCCTCCAACTCAAGTTGTTAGACTTTGTAGCAAGCGCCTTTACCTGTTACCTGTTACCATCCTACCCATGTCTGCACTTGATGGATCCCTAAATCCCCAGGGTTGCATCTTGCTGTTGGTGTGCTGTCGCTGTCTGAGCACTAGAGGGCGCGCCAAGCACAGATTTGTCTATCATCTGCCACTGCTCAGCCTGACCTGGGACTGTTTTAAGTCTTTTCCTAAATCCGAGGCAGGCGCAATTGCCTCACCCACACTGTGTATCTGTCAGGAACTGTGGGATTCTGCCTGGGTCTAAGATAAAATCACCGCAGAGGGACTAGGCCCAAGTTTTACATAGGACCCACAATTAGTTAACGTTAAGGAAACGAGATTACTCTTGATCAGTGCCACCTCATCTAATCCAGGGAACATTGTAAGGGCAGAAACCAAAGGATGCTTCTTGAACAAATTCTTCAACACCAGCATTAGTGCCTGTTGGGGTTTCCAGCCTGTGGTGAATAGCTAACCTGAGACTCACTGATACATACTTAAAACACTCATACATGGTGTATGGCCCAAACGAATTGGCCATCTCCAGCTTAGAAGAGGCTTGGGGCTTTTCTAATGGAGCCCCAGGATAGAACTCTTTTTTTTTTTTTTTTTTTTTTTTTCTTCCGAGACAGGGTTTCTCTGTGTAGCCCTGGCTGTCCTGGAACTCACTCGGTAGACCAGGCTAGCCTCGAACTCAGAAATCTGCCTGCCTCTGCCTCCCAAGTGCTGGGATTAAAGGCGTGCGCCACCACCGCCCGGCCAGGATAGAACTCTTAAGGGTGAACATGGAAGAAAAGTACAGAAATGAGACTGTCGGAAAGTCCTTAGAGGCTAGCTGGCTGCTTCTGATTGGCCTGGAGGATGATGAGCTGGACCCTGAGCTTTGTTTGTATGAGACTGCAGCTGCTCCAGTCAGATGACTGCTGCGGCTAGTTATCTAAACAGACTCTGGCCTGCCATGCCCCACGGTCACATGACTTAACCCTTTAATCTACCTCTGACCTCAACAGATGTATGGCTCCTAGTAAACTTGACTGCAAGCCACCTGTTGGCTATTGATTCCATCATGAGGTACCAATTAAGTTAAAAAAAAAAAAAAAAAAGACGCGACGAAAGCTGGTAGATTTGTCCGTTTCCCCTTTGGCACTTATCCCTGTTTACTATTCGCTGTTCTTTCTGCCTGGACTCAGGTATCCTTACTGTCTCTTTTCTCCACTGTTGGTCATGGTTTCATGATTCTCCAAATGCTACCAAAGGTAGGACCATAAAAATGCTAAAATTCACCAAAATGTTTCAGTGCCAAAAGAACAATGAAGCATCACCTCTCTGTGTGTGAGATACATTTCAGGGTTGTGCGGAAGTTTATTTAAGTTGTTCTTGATGGTAAATAGTCTGAAGCCATAAGAGTTAAAAAAAAAAAACCCTGACAACCCACATTCTTCTAGGACTTTCTACTCTACAGCTCTGTGGTAGCACGTCACATAGGTGCTTCCTTTTTATTTTATTTTTTAAAGATCATCACCCCATCACCACCACCACCACCACCACCACCACCACCACCACCACCACCACCACCACCACCACCACCACCGTCTTCATCATTCCTATTATTATTTGTGGTGCTGGGACTCAGACTCAGTGTCTCACATGAGCAATGAGTGCTGGATAGGTTTATAGGTTTATATGTATATGAGTGTGCTGTAGCTGTCTTCAGACACCAGAAGAGGGCATCGAATCCCCTTATGGATGATTGTGAGCCACCATGTGGTTGCTGGGAATTGAACTCAGGACCTCTGGAAGAACAGTCAGGGCTCTTAACCACTGAGCTATCTCTCCAGCCCCAAGCTGGATAGTTTTATGCTAACTTGATACAAGCTAAAGTCCTCTGAGAGGAGAGAATCTCAATTTTGAAAATACCTTTATAAGATCAGGTTGCAGGCAAGCCCATAGGACATCCTCTTAATTAGTGAGTTTTGTGGGAGAGCCCAGAACATTGTGGACAGTTGAATCCCTGGGCTAGTGGTGCTACCTTCTATAGAAGTGTGAGCAGACCACGGGAAGAAGTCAATAAACAGCACGGGCCATGGCCTCTGCATCAGCTCCTGCCCTGTTTGAGTTCCTGTCCTGACTTCCTTTGATGATGAACAGTGCTCTGAAAGTGTCAGCAGAATAGGCCTTTTCCTCCCTAAATTGCTTTTGGTCAAGGTGTTTCACCAGAGCAATAAGGACTGTGATGGTTTGTGTACGCTAGGCCAGGGAGTGGCACTATTAGAAGATGTGGCCTTTTTTGAGTGGGTGTGGCCTTGTTGGAGTAGGTGTGGCCCTGTTGGAGTGAGTGTGGTCCTGTGGGCATGGGCATTAAGACCCTTATCTCAGCTGCCTGGAAATCAGTATTTTGCTAGCAGCCTTCAGATGAAGACATAGAACTCAGGGGCTGGAGAAATGGCTCAGCTGTTAAGAACACTGACTGCTCTTCCAGAGGTCCTGAGTTCAATTCTTAGCAACCACTTGATGGCTCACAACCATCTGTAATGGGATCCGAGGCCCTCTTCTGGTGTATCTGAAGATAGCAACAGTGTACTCACATTTAAAAAGGAAAAAAGATGTAGAACTCTCAGCTCCTCCTGCACCATGCCTGCCTGGATGCTGCCGTGTTCCCGCCTTGATGATAGTGAACTGAACTTCTGAACCTGTAAGCCAGACCCAATTAAATTAATTATAAGAAGAGTTCTTGGTTGTGGTGTCTGTGCACAGCAATGAAAACCCTAACTAAGACGGTGACCCTGGCTAAGATACAATGCGTGTGCTGTAACAATGAACAATCCTCAGTTGCTGGGAGCATCTGTCACTCATTTCTTCTCTTAATTCTTGCCACAAACCACTGAAGTTGAAACAGTAGGCTGTGGAGAGAAGAAGAAAGAGGAACACTACAGTTTCTACTGGGAAATCTCTCTGCTCTTGTAGAGGGAGCTTGTCAGTATCTAGTCTGAACTCTCTCTTCCAATTCCCTTCGCCTTTTCTCTTCCTGAACTCTCTAGGCACACCAGGCTGGCCTCAAACTCACAGCGATCCACCTGCCTCTGCCACGTAAGTGCTGGGATTAGAGGTGTGTGCCACCACCACACCTGTCTCTTGGATGCTTTCTTTGGGTCTGTGGACAGCAGTGTCTTCTCAGGCCTGGGAGTTTCTTAGCAGACATTCCCATGCTGGTCTGCAGATTCCCTCTGCAGACTTCTGCAGTCTGGTGCACCTCACCAGCTTTTGTTACCTGAAATCTCATTACCTTTCAGGGTAACCCGACCGAGGAGCCTTCAAGGCAGCCCCTGTGCAGCTTGCTCTCTCTCCTATGCCCAGGACCTACACCTCATTGCTTGTATGCATGGCCACTTTATTAGATGTTTGCATAGATATTTCATTCAGCTGTTTTACTTAGGAAGAGCTATCGTGCAGCTATCTCTCCTGTAGGAGGTGAGGGTGAGGATCAGGCCTCCTGCAGGCCTGTGGGATTTATTTATTTATTTATTTATTTATTTATTTATTTATTTATTTATTTATTTATAGTGTGAGACATGAACCTAGGCAAGCTTCTGCCACTGAGCTACATCACAAACCAGCCTTGTATTTTGAAGTAGGATCTTACTAAGTTTGCCCAGGTTAGACTTGAATTCTCTCTGTAGCTCACGCCGATCTGAAATTTGTGATCCTTCTGCCTTAGCCTTCAGAGTAGCTAGGACTCCAGGTCTGTCTCATCAGGATGTCAAACTAGTGGCTTTAGGAGAAAACTTCTACTTTGAAACAAACCTTTATCAGTAGCTAATGATTTGGTATTTTGTAACCTTGCTGTAGGTGAATTAAGTTCAAGAACCACATTAGGGTGTTTTGGGTTGACTCCCCTGTAAGTTCTGCTTGTAATCCCATAATACCATGTCTTCTGTCTTAGTGCTTCTATTGTAACTTCTGTTCTTTTTAAACGATTGATTGATTTTTACTTTACATGCATTGGTGTTTTGTCTGCTTGTTTGTCTGTGAGAGTGTTAGTTCCCTTGAGACTTGAGTTACAGATAGTTGTGAGCTGTCGTATGGGTGCTGGAAATTGAACTCAGGTTGTCCGGAAGAGCAGCCAGTGATCTTTACCCTTGTGCCATCTCCCCAGGCCCCTGTAAGCTCTACTTTAACCTCCTATTGTCAGTGAGTGTTACAGCACACAGGCTTCTCCATGTTCACTTCCCTGTGGACAGCTGGCATAGGTAGAAGTTATTGTTATTAGAGAAGTAATAGCCACTAATATTTATTTTATCTTTTCATTTTTTGTTTGGAGTCAAGCTCCTGCTAGGAAGACCAGGTTGGCCTCAGACTTAGTATAGAGCCAGGTCTTACAATGAAAAGGCAGCTACCATACCCATACGTCTAGAGTTGTGTAAAGCTTTCTCTGGTAAAAGTGGGGGAAAGTTTAAGCCCTGGAAGGGTGACTTCCGAAGTTACCTTTCAATGAGCCTCCTGCCTCAGCCTTTGAATGCACATCTAGATGTGGTTCAAATAATCTTTTTATCAGTTTGGTAAAATAACAGCTGGGAAAATTCTTTTTCTAGACAGTTTATCAGAGAAAAGTATCAGAACAGCCCTCCTTTTCCCTCTTTGAAACATACAAAGGATGGGGAGAGGCTGAGTTGAAGCTACACATAGTAAGATTTAAGGTTAAACTCAAAGAAGTTCTCCAAATAGGTGAGTTGTTATCTATGAAATATCAGACCCAGAAAGACGACGGCTCAGCAGTTAAAAACACTTGCTGTGCGCACCTGACTCTTTGAGCTTAGCCCTTAGATCCCACAGTGAGAGGAGAGAATCCTCTCCTAAAACTTGTCCTCTGCCCTGCCCATGTGTGCACTGGCATGTATGTGCTTCTGTCCACGCCATACATAAAATGAGAGTAAAAAGAAACCATGAACTATCAAAAGACTGCCGGAGTGTTGACCTCTGCCGGAAGTTTGTCGGGACATTGAACCTGCTCTGCTTCCTGTAGTGTTCACTGGTCCCTGCAGGTAAGTGACTGGCAGTTGATCACATGCTTGGTCCCTTGTTCAGCTGGGAGATTTCTGTTAAAATGTTTCACTATACGTTGAGTGTGGTAGTGTAACCCCAGGTACTGAGGAAGCTGAGCAGTTGGACTTGAAGACATAGCAAGAGCCCATCACAAAAAGCAAAACGGCAACTCCACCAACCAAATCTCAAAACCCAAACAAAACCCAAACCAGAAACCACGTGGTACATCTCTTCCTTATGGGAACACATGACATTATCTACTCATCTTGACCCATGTAGACCAAGGCAGTCTTTTGATCTAGGTTCAGTCAGGTTGTCTGTGTGAAAATTTACACACACACACACACACACACACACACACACACACACACACACACGCACACATTTTTCTTTGAAAAGTTAAAGGAAATGAGGTCTCTTTTGGACCCCCCAGAAGTAATGCCCCCTGCTTACACTTTGGTGTCTGGCCTTTAGAACTTGAAGATAAGTGTGTATTCCTTAAGCCTCCACCTTTGAGATACTTTGTAACAGCAGCAATGAGAAACAAAAAATGGTCCAGTTGCAGTCTGGACCATTAAAGGGAAGCCGGCCTATTTAACAGTGTAACTGTCCTTCTCTAGCACAAAAGGCATCTGTGCATTATTTCCAGTGATTAGTTTCTTTATTTCTCCAAACTCAGTGTTTTGTGCTGGAACACGCTTCGTTTGGATGTATACCACCTAACTCTGCATCTCCTCCTGGAATTCGAGTTTTAGAGAAACTGGGTCAAATACTGATATTTAAACTTCTACTATTGTAAGGAAAAAAAATAATAACCCATTCTTTGTGATTCGAAAATCTCATGTCTTCTGTCAGCATCCATAAAACTCAACAGGCTGGCTTGCTGTTTTGCTATTAAGCCCATCACAGTCTGTTCACTGTCAATGTTCTCCTCGAAATTTCTTCAACAATTCTACCCAGGCAAAGCTGGGAAACCATTGGTGACCTTTGAGAAACTCTTTGTTCTCTTTCATTATTAAGGATCATGTCTGTCTCTACTTTTAAGAGTGGAAATAGGTTTGCCACAGGACTGAGAGTAATAAACAAAATTATTGTTCATTTACCCATGTCTTTGTTCGGGATTCTATTGCGGTGAAGAGACACCATGACTGTGGCAACTCTTATAAAGGAAAACATTTAATTGGGGCTGGCTTACAGGTTCAGAGGTTTAGTCTGTTAAACTCATGCAGGAAGCACGGCAGCGCACAGGCAGACACGGTGCTGGAGGTGCTGAGAGTTCTACATCTTTTTTTTTTTTTTTTGTTTTTTTGAGACAGGGTTTCTCTGTGTAGCCCTGGCTGTTCCTGGAACTCACTCGGTAGACCAGGCTGGCCTCGAATTCAGAAATCAGCCTGCCTCTGCCTCCCAAGTGAGTTCTACATCTTGATCCAAAGGCAGCAACAGAGACTGTATATCTCATTGGGTGTAGCTTGAGTCACCAAAGCCCACCCCCACAGTGACACATCTTCCAGGAAGACCACACTTACTCTAACATGGTCATACTTTCTAATAGTGCCACTCCCTATAGGCCCACTACAACCCTAGACGATTAAACTTCTTTTGAGATTTCACTTATTTTTATTTTACACGTATGTTTTGGCTGAATGTTTGTTTAAGCATCACATGCACTCAGTGCCCACAAAGGCCGTAAAATGGCGGCAGATCTCCTGAGACTGGAATTACAGATGGTTGTGAGCTGCCTGTGGGTGCTGGGAATTGAATCTGGGTGCCTGGGAAGGCAGTTAGTGCTCTTAATCTCTGACCACCTCTCCAGCCGCCCCTCCCTTGTACAGCTTTAAAAACATCCCGATCGCCACTGTGGGGCTTATTAAGACATTTTTCATCTTTCCTTTTTTCTCATCTATGGACTTTCCTTCCTGAACGCCTTCATTTGTCTTCCTTTTACTCTGATGTGTGGGAGGCAGAGAAAATGCCTGGGAATCAGCTTCTGATTCTTTTCCCAGAATGTTCCCACTCTGAGCTTGCTTTGTACACTAGGTTTTCCTCTTGACCACACCACAGGCACTGTTGTGCCCACAAGTGCTTGATGTTTGCAGCCTAAACTCTGGCCATGGTCCCATTAGTGCTTCTGAAGTCATCTCTCTTGGGGTTTAAACTTTCCCCACTTATGACCTCTTTCACCAGAGAAAGTTCTACACAACCCTGAATGTATAGGTGCAATAGTTACTTTTTTCTTATTGAGGGAAAATACCCGACTTAAGAGAAACTCAGGAAGGCAGACTTGCGCACGGGTGCGCAGGCATGGGGGTGGGGCATCGGGGAAGGATTATTTTGGCTCACAGTCTGAAGATGCAGTCATCATGGCAGGGGAGGTATAACGATGGGTACATGTTGCACCTTCAGTCAAAAGGCAGAGAGACGATGCCCATATCCATCCAGTTTTTCTTTTCTATCTAACTGGGGACCCTAGCCCCCGGAAGAACGCTTCGTGCTTGCTTTCAGGTAGACTTCCCCTTTCACTTACGCTCCCTTGGAGACACTCTTATAGACACGCCAAGCAGCTGTTCCCAAAATAATTCTAAATCCAGTGAGGTTGATACTGAAGACTGAGCATTACAAAAGATGCAGAAAAAGGGTATACAAGCCAAACATTTACTGATAATAAGCTATAAAGACATTTAATTATTTATTTATGTTTTGAGACAGCTTCTCACTATGTAGTTCTGGCTGGCCTCAAACGTGTAGAGATTTGCCTGTTTGCCTCTTGAGTGCTGGCATTAAAGGCATGTGGTACCACACCTCGCCAAGAAATTTAATTTAAGACAAATCTTTGTTATATACATAATTTTACCATTTACTAAAGATGAAAGCAAATTTGCAATGCTAATGAGATGTATGTACTTGTTTAATTTCATATGAAGAATTAAATTTCAACATTTTCCAGAATAGATCAATATTTTGATGTCATAATTATCAGTTCTGAGACTACTGCCTCACATAAGCATGTACTAGAAAATGGCAGGAATATGTTTGGGGCCCTTTCAGAAATTGTTGGAAGTTCTAACTTATTCCCAAGCCAACATCCATTTCACAGTGTTTTATTTTATTTATGAAACTCCTGTCAGAGATTCAAAGAACAATTTTTGTGATCAAACATTGTAAACCAATCCAGTCACAGATACATAGAGAGTGACCATAGGAGAATAGACTTGGTTGTAACTGAATCATGATGTTTTTCTAAGAGTAGAAAACTTGTGAACTGTAGTAAGAAGGCTACAGGTTGTAGTGTATGACAGCCTTGCCTCCCCCCTGAGCCCTCTCAGGAGAGGTTGTTGCTGTTGTGTGGGTTGATGTCGGCATGGGGACTACTGTATTCATAGGTCCAGTGTGACGATAGGCATAGACCTGTGTGAGTTCTCAGCTGTAGTCACATCTGAGTGAATGAACTCAATACCTTTAGAAGCATTTGTTGACGACCTACTATGGGCTGAGCCCTCTTCTGTTCTGGAGGAAAGCCTGGGTAAGGAAGGGGGGAGGACATCTTGAGAGAGCTCCAGATCTTCATCTGAATCAGCCAGACTTCAGGCCCTAGGTTGTGAGGGAGTATGGAGATCACAGGAGAGAGGGGCTCTGTGTGTTTGTGTGGGGGGTTTTCTTTTTGGTGACTGAGTTTATTTATTTATTTTTCCAGTTAGAAATTTTATTGAAGGAAACAGAGTTTCCATTTCTAAACTTTTTTCTCTTTGAAATAAATAGTAGAAGGCAACACTGGTATGCTTTCTGAAGTCACCAGCGAACTATACCGACATCGATAATAACTGCATCATGTGATTCATATTCTCATACTTGGTATTGGCTTGGGTATTTGACTCAAGCTTGTACTAGACGGCACCTCTCACTTGGTAACTTTCTAGCATTGGAGAGAGGATGTTTGGGAAGAGTTGAACTTTGACCTTTTACCTATCAAGCTTAGAAAGCACCAGCAAAATTCAGTCCTGCATAAATACAAGTGTGGAAGAAATGGTTTGTGGGTGAAGAGTTAAGAGAACAAAGAGGAGGGTATAGAGAATTGAGAGAGAGGAAGGGCTGTGGCGGTGGTTCAGTGGGTCCCATGCTTGCTGAGCAAGCCTGAGGCCTGAGTTTGGATCCCAGCATTTGATGCCTGTGATCTTAGGGCTGGACATGGAGGCAGGGGGATCCCAGAGATGGCTTCACGGCCAGCCTAGCCCAGTGGTAGGTCCAAGTTTAGTGGGAGACCTTGTCTCAAAAAGTAAGCTCTTTCTTGGGGTCTGAGAAGTTGACTCAGTTGGTAAAGTGCTTGCTGTTTGAGCATGAGAACTTGGGATCCAACCCAGGCAAGTATGCAACATCTGTGCACCTCTGTGATCCTAGTGCTGGAGAGTCAGAGGCAGGAGGACCCCAGCAACTTACTGGCCAACCAGTCTCGATGAACAGATGAACTCCAGATCCACAAAAAAAAAAAAAAAAAAAAAAAAAATGGAAAGCACCTGAGGAAGACATTGGACACTGACCCTTGATATACACACCTGTGCATATGTGTGGACCTCTGCCACATGAACAGGTACATATGCCCTCCCCACTCTTTTCTCATTTCTGGAGGGGTGTGTGTATGTGTGTGTGTATGTGTGCGTGTATGTATGTGTATATGTGTGTATGTGTGTGTATTTGTGTGTATATATTTATATGTGTGTATGTGTGTGTAGATGTATATGTGTGTATGTGTGTGTATGTGTGTATGTATGTGTGTGTGTATGAGTGTGTATGTATGTGTGTATGTATGTGTGTGTGTTTATGTGTGTGTATGTGTATTTGTGTGTGTGTGTATTTGTGTGTATGTATATGTGTGTGTGTGCTGTCTCTTCTCACTGCTTTGGTTTTAGGAGATACATCTCAGGTTTTCTATTTTTTTTCCATTCTTCTTCTGAAGGGCTATAAATAGTCTCTATGTCAGAGCTGAGCAGGAAATTTAATTTTAGGTTAGTAGATAAGAGGCAGACTCACCCTCTTGGAATGGTTGTGTTTTGTGACTCTTTTAAGCTGGTCTGACTCAGTGTCCCTAGTTGACTAAATTTGGGAATTTTATGTTTGTGTTTTTCTTACTGTGGTTGGCATAGCATTCTGAAGTTAGATGTACCCAATAGGATGCGATTTCTTACTGGCCTGTGGCAGATCTGTTTTATATCATCTTTTGAATTCATTGTACCATCTATAGGTCTGTCTATATATTTGTATATATATTGTTTGAATCCCCCTTTGATCAGTTGTAAAATCTTTTCAATTTCCTCATTAATTAATAAACTAAATACTGTCTTTGAATTTAGCTTATATTCATGCAGAAGTCATTATTTTTAGGAAAAATTTCCTTTTATTTTATGTGTATGAGTGCGTTGGCTGCACTTATGTATGTATGTGCACCCCAGGCATGTCTGGTGTTCACAGAGGTCAGAAAAGTGTTCTAGATTCCCTGGAACTAGAGTTATGGATGATCGCAAGTCACCATGCAGGTGATGCAATCCAAACCTGAGTTTTCTGTAAGAGCAGCACGTGCCCTTAACTGCTGAGCCACCTCTCCAGCTTCTGAAATTATTTTTCAATTTTAACATCTGTCTGTCTGTCCACCTGTCTTTGTGTGTGTGTGTGTGTGTGTGTGTGTGTGTGTGTGTGTGTGTGTGCATGTGTCATGGTGTCTGTGATGGTCAGAGGACAGTTTGTGGGAGTTGTTCTTCTTTCCATCCTGTGAGTTCTTGGGATCAAGTGCAGACATCATTTTTCTGAGTCTCCTTTACCCTTTGAGCCATCTCATGGCCCCAGATTTATTCTTTAACAAGTTTGTTTGTTTGCTTGTTTGTTTTTTTGAGACAGGCTTTCACTATGCAACCCTGGCTGGCCTAGAACTCTGTGTCAACCAGGCTGAACTGGACAGAGATCTATCTCCTCCTGCCTCCCAGTGCAGAGATTAAAGGTGTGCCAATATACCTTATTCCTATAATTCCTTGTCTACTGCATGTCTGAAGCACGTTTTCAGTACTAGGAGAAGACCTTGTTCATGATCACTTTCTGATTAGCCAGGAATGGAGACTTGCAGATGTCAGGGAGGTGTGTATCTCCACTGACTGTAGCTGGGGAGGTTGTTAGGTGGACTCTTTTTTTTTCTCCATATCACCTACCTGCTACACTTCCTTCCTTTTCATACGTGTGAATTGTTACTATTTTAACTTGCGTCGTCTCCATCTTATATCTTGCAGAACAAGTCAACATTATAGACTTAAGACTGTGTTAAGAGAAAGAGACAAAAAAAAAAAAAGGAAGATTTCAGACTGAAAAATTCATTTCCTTGAAAGTAACATCTATTTTCAGTTGCATTTGAATGTAACCCAGAACCTCTTTTTAAACCAAAAAGAAATATTTATTTTCATTTGTGTGTATGAGTATTTTGCCTGCATGTCTGTATGTGCACCTTGTATGTACTTATGGATGGTTGTGAGCTGCCATGTGGATGCTGGGAACTGAACCCAGATCCTCTGGAAGAACAGTAGTTGCTCTTAACTGCTGAGCCATCTCTTCGGTCTAAGGTGGTTCCTTTTAAGCAGTCAGTACTATTGACTTGGGGACCATAGTTTCCTTGTCTGCAGGAATGTTTGTCACAATATCCAATGTAATCTACTCTTCCCCCACCTTGATTGGTTTTTCAAAATACATTTTATTTATGTGCATGTATATGTATATATCCACATTGTCTTAGTTAGGGTTTTACTGCTGTGAACAGACACCACAACCAAGGCAGCTCTTATAAGGACAACATTTAATTGAGGCTGGCTTACAGGCTCAGAGGTTCAGTCCATTATCATCAAGGTGGGAGCATGGCAGCATCCAGGCAGGCATGGTGCCGGAGGAGCTGAGAGTTTTACATTTTTATCTGAAGGCTGCTAGCAGAATACTGACTTTCAGGCAGCTAGAATGAAGGTCTTAAAGCCCATGCATGGTGACACACCTACTTCAACAAGGCCACACCTCCTAATAGTGCCACGCCCTGAGCCAAGCATATACAAACCATCACACACATGCAGTACTTATAGAGACTGAGAGGGTGTTGGATCTCTGAAGCTGGAGATATAGGAGGTTAGGACTTTCTGCTATGTGTGCTGGGAGCCCCACTCTGGGCTTTTTCGGGAGCCAACCTCTGAGCCACCTCCCCAGTCCCGTGTAGTGCGTTCCTTGTGCTGGACCAAAGGCTTCTATAGCAGCAAACTGTATACATAATCTTGCTCATGCCCTTTATTTTTAGTACATTTTTATTCCTCATACAAATGAAGATGGCTTTTTTCCATTTAGAGGGGTGTGCTCCTTGAAACGCTTGGAAGAATTACTCTTTCTTGTTTTCTTTAGAGCACATGGTGAAAATCATGTCACCTATGCCAGCTTTTCTGAATTCAAAATTTTCCCTTTATCCAAAATTTACATTTTCTGGCACCCAGCATTTTTGTCCCTGCTTTCAATATTCTTCCTTCCTTCCTTTTTTTTTTTCTTAAAAAAGATTTATTTATTTATCTAATGTATATGAGTGTTCTATCTGCATATAAACCTACATACCAGAAGAGAGCATCGGATCCTATTGCAGATGGATGTGAGCCACCATGTGGGTGCTGAGAATTCAACTCAGGACTTCTGGAAGAGCAGCCAGCGCTTTTAACCACTGAGCCATCTCTCCAGCCTGCTTTCAGTTTTCTTACTTGATCTTTTTTTACATCATCATCCAGTTTTGTTGAAGGGGGGTCATGTTAGAGCATGTTCCACAGAGAGTCAAAGAGTGTTTTATTGTATAGTAAGAGTAATTAATTGATTCGACTGTAGAAAGCTGCATTAAGTTCAGGTTTTGGGTCATTGTCCATGACAACTCACCAAAATCATATTCCGTGCCCAATGCGATTTCTTTCTTTCTGTAATGAGACATTGTTACGATGTTATGAGGCATTGGAGAGATGGCTCAGTGGTTCAGAGCATTTGCTGCTGCTACAGAGGACTCAGTTTGGTTCCTAGCACTCATGTTAAGCGGCTTATAACCTCTTGTAACTTCATCTCTGGGAACCACATACTCTTCTGCCCTCTGTGGGCACCTGCACATACATAATGTATATACAAATATACATACACATCAATAAAAATAAAAATCATGTTAGGAATCTCAAATATACAAATAGAGCCAAGGTTGCTCAATTCATAGATGCCAAAGCTAAAAACAATTCCTACTTTATGAAGTAAGCTGTTGAATGTGAAATGTCCCCCTTAGGGTTGCATGTGTGAACACTTACTGCCCAGCAGGTGGCACTGTTCTCATGGCTGTGGAACTTTTACGAGTCGGAACCTTGCTGGAAGAAGTAAGCTACAGGGGTAATAGGGATGATAGGCCCTGAGGTTTGGTGACCAGGTTCTACTTCCTGTGTGTTCTCTAGTCCTGTTCCACCAAGAATGAGGTGGAGGAGGAGCTTCTCAGAAGCACTCCCCAGCTACCGTGGAGGCCTTTGTTTCCATGCCTTCTCTACTAGGACAAACCACAAACTGAGCTAAAATAAGTCCTTCCTCTCTCCCGCTGCTTCTTGGCAGAGTTTGGTCAGTGTGAGGAACAGTTGTACACAGGTTTAGGATGCTAACTTCAGAATAAATTATTTTATACTTAGCACTAATGATCACAATACTACATAACAGCTGTTGAAGGTACCCTGTGTATTGAGTATTGGTGTCGTGAGTTCCTGTGTATTCAGTACCAGTATCATAACAATTCTATTAAGGAATATAACACTACTTTCCTTGTAGGCATGTGGAGTCGCAAATTTAAATCAACCACAGAAAGACACGAAAACAACCAAGGACCTGCTTGGCTTCACTCTTTCTTGTTTTGGCTGTGCTACTAGGCTCCAAGGCTCGGAGAGGAGCATGCCGGGAAAGTGTTCTCCACTGAGCTATTCCTTCATAGTACAGGGGAATGGATTCTCAACCTGGTGCATCAGGAGACCTTGATCCATGAAATTAAGGCAAATATTTTAGCCACACTGCTTTTCCTTATTCAGGGGTCTTGACTTGAGCCCAGGCTATGATACCACTCGCGATGTGACTTCCCTACTTCTGAGGGCCTGCTGAGCCGCAAGCAAGCAAGTACGTAAGTACGTAAGTATGTAGTACGGGGCCAGTCATCTCTTTTCACTACTGACTGCATGCCACCCCCGCTACCTGCGTAAAGTTCTTGCCTTCATATTCACCCAGTAATGGACCATATCCCAGATTGTAAGGCAAATAGTCCCGTCCCCTCCTAAGTTTCTTTTTGTCAGGGCATTTCATCACAGCAATAAGAAACAAGACCAGAGCATGCATGTAGGATGGTGTTTTTGCCTTAAGAAAGGAGAGCAGATAACATGTCATTCTATGCAATGTAGCATGTTCAGGAATATTGGAGAAAGGACCTGTAATGTTTTACTGTACAGTCAAAGAGACTAGAGATGCAAAACCACATTAAGAATTATTGAACTAGGGCAGCTGTCACCCTGAACAAACTAAAATGTGAATTTATTTCTGGCCTTCTGTGTCTGTGCTTCAGGTGATGTTCTCTGGTTGTTGAATGCCTTGCCCAATTTTTTCCCTTATCACTCACCTGTATCTGTATCTGTTTTTTCAGAATCCCAGTGAAAACATACCTTATCCTGTTTTCTCCGAGTTCTGCTCTTTGCTAGGAAGATGGACCTGGACAGAGCCTTTTGTGAATATTTCTACTGGGAATTTCAAAGTCGATGGAAACAAATACGGGAGATGTGGGGCACGGGGTCAAGAGAGAGTGGTGGTGGGGGTTATAAGAGGGCAGCTCGTTAGGGTCGCGGGACACACATATTCCTCCTCCAGATGCAAGGCAAACCAGTGTACTTGAAAAAAATAAAAAGGGAAACAGACCCATTTAGCAATGTCATCTAAAATTAGATCCTACAGTTTCAAGAAAGTCTCCGGAAATGAATAGTTTTCGAAACAGGAAATGTGGTTAGGGGTTGGGAGCTCTGTTGGCTCCTCCTCCCCCAGACCTCATGGCTGGAGGTCGTCATCAGATACGGCAGAAGAATAAATCACGGTTAAAGGTTTAACCTTAAACAATTCAGGGCACTTCTCATGGACCCAATCGTTTCCGAAGATTGTTGCTAGTAACACAAGTAGGCTCTGCCAGTGAGGAGAGTCTCCAAATTTGCTTGATTTAATCTCTCGCTGTTGGTGGGTTTTGCGTTTGTAAGGGACACAATTCTCAGCAGTAGCTGTACAACCCATCTGTCAAGGATGCTCACGAACACCTAATCTCAAGGATATTTCGTTTAGAATATTCATAGAATTCAAGTCATTTAATGTTTTAGAACTCAAAGAGAAGACTCAAAGTGATTATTGGCTTACCGACTGACTATGAGCTGGGCACAGTGGCTTGAAATTCCAGCACTTGTCAGGTAGAATCGGAAGGACCAGGAGTTCATTGCTTGACTATGCAGCAAGTGTGAGCTAGCCTGTGCTACGCGAGGTGTTGTCTCACAAAACCAAACCCAAACTGTATCAATCATGAATGAATATTTGTAGCAAGAGTGCCTTCCCTGCCAGCCTCATTCTCATTCGACATTATTTTTTTTTCTTACATAACAGACACGACATTTAAATATTTCCCTAATGTCATTGGCATAATCAACTCTGTCAATGAGCCATATGGTTTATGCAAACACAGAGATAATCCTGGAACGCTGACATATGTAAGCTTAATTTGAAAAGCCTGTGGAAGTAGTGGCAAGCAGATGGGGGGTTGCCATAGAGATCACTGTCACTCAGAGGATGAAGCATGGCCCTGTGGGTCACAGCCATTTCCAAAGGAACAGCCAGACTTACAGGGTTTTCCCTCCCACACGAGTGTCAGTAATTAAAGCAGTTTTGGGGTCTAAATACTAAAAACATTTACCAGTGACTATCGTACTTTTATTAGACAGGATGAGTTACAAATGTGCACATTTTCATTGATTAAGGGATTTTGAATTATTACGAGAGAATTTGACTATTCTGTCAATCTTAGAGGTATTTTTTCTTTATGAAAGGATAAAGTATGATTTACCTGTTTTTGCTTTTCTTTTCTTTTTTTTTCTTTTTTGGTTTTTCGAGACATGGTTTCTCTGTGTAGCCCTGGCTGTCCTGGAACTCACTCTGTAGACCAGGCTGGCCTCGAACTCAGAAATCCGCCTGCCTCTGCCTCCCAAGTGCTGGGATTAAAGGCATGTGTCACCACCGCCCAGCTGCTTTTATTTTTCTTTAAACTTCTCTTTCTTTCTTTCTTTCTCTCTCTCTCTCTCTCTCTCTCTCTTCTTCTTCTTCTTCTTCTTCTTCTTCTTCTTCTTCTTCTTCTTCTTCTTCTTCTCCTTCTCTTCCTCCTCCTCCTCCTCCTCCTCTTCCTCCTCCTCCTCCTTCTCTCTCTCTCTCTCTTTTGAGACATGGTCTCATTATGTAGCACTGGCTGGCCTGGATCTTGCTATGTAGACCAGGCTGGCCTTCAATTCACTGAGATCCTCCTGCTTCTGCCCTCCTCATGCTGGGAATAAGGGTATGCACCACATCTGAATGTTTTTGTTTTCCTCATGTGGGTTTGTATGTGCTCTAAAGTATGTGCTCTCTGAATTATAGTCATTAAAAATGACTGAAACTTGCATTTATGAATTGACTATAATAACCATTAAAAATAAAGACTAACATTTGAATAGCCCAATAAAAGCAATTTAGAAACTATTTAGGCCAGATTTGTTTTTTAAAGGTGGAATTTCATGTAGTTGAGGCTAGACTCAAACTTAGTACACAGTCAAGGTTGACTTTGAGCTCCTGATCCTTCTGCCTCTAGGACTGATTATAGATGTAAACTCTCATTTGTCTACACCAAATTGTATGTGTTGTGCATGCTTGTAAGTGTGCAGATATGCACTTCCATGTGGGCTCCTGTATGCTGTCATGTGAAGGCCAGAGGAAGACCCCAGGTGCCTTCCACTGTTACTTTCTGCTTTATTGTACCAGGCTAGCTGGCCAGTGAGTTTCTGAGATCTGCCTGCCTGTTATACCCTTTGCTGGGATTACCGGTGTGTGTGTCTATTGCCAGGGTTTTTTACATGAGTGCTGGGGATTTGAACTTAGGTCTTTATGCTTGCCTTACAAGTATACTTACCTACTGATTATCTCCCTAACTTTCAAGGCCAGATTCTTTATCAGAAATTATGACTACTTGATAATGCTCTATACTGTAGTTGGCTATAAAGTTTAAAAACAGTGGGCTGGGGAGATGACTCCGTAGGTAAAGTGTTTCCTGTGGAAATATGGAAAGTTGGGTTTGGGGGCCCAGCATCCATGTAAAGAAACCACAATGGAGATATGTGCCTATAATCCCAGCATTGGAGAGTGAGGCTGAAGCAGGAGGCTCTCTGGGGCTTTTGGCCAGCCAACAACTTAACACTGGTGACCTCTAGGTACAGTGAAAGGTCCTGTCTCAAAATAAATAAGGTGAACCATGATTGAAGAAGACAATATTGCTTCCTAACTTCCACATGTGTTCTCACATATGTGCACATACAGAAACACACACACACACACACACACACACACACACACACACTCCACCACCGAACAAGACCCCCCCCCAAAAAAAACCCCTCTCAATAGGAAGTGTTTATGTTGCTAATTTTGCACCAGGAATTATTTCCTTTGGAAAAGTCATCAGTTGACTTATTTCTCCCCAAGTGTGGGTGCGGTCCTAGTTGTTATGGTGCTGATGAGCTAGACTAATCAGAACCGGGAAAGAGTTACCGTTGAGACTAAAGAGGATTTGGAATGTCACCGTATCATTTAATAAAACGTGAAATTGAATTAATGTTTTTGACCTTGAAAACGAGCTGTCAAGAGTAAGAGGGTAAATTCCAAGCTCTCCAGTTTGTAGTAAGAATTCACCCTTAACAAAGCTCTAAAATTATACAGCCAAGTTTAGTGTGAGTTTAAACGGAGAATGTTGGGATCAGAGGGACATCCCAGTGAATATTTGAAAGAGGGATTTGTGTGCCGTCCATCCTCGTTTTAGGCTTGGGTGGTGAACTGCCTTCCTGCGATTGTGTTGTGGTTTCTTTCCATCGCAATTCAGAGATGGGAAGTGAGTTTCTGAAATCCAATAGAGTCTGTTCTCATCAGCATCAGAAGTCATCAGAACTGTATATAGGAAGAGAGCAGCACAGACTCAGGGGACGGTAAACAAGGGAACCGAGGAATCACAGGCAGCGCTCACCGGGGTGGGGGTGGGGGGATGCCAGCTTCCACCTGAGGCGGTTGTGTGCTCCGCTAATGGCTTACTTGTGCAAGTTAACAGGTTCCAGTTATAGCAGGTGAAGAAACTTAGAGGCAAAAGAAGTCCCGAAGAGCTAACATGTGCAGACTGCGGTCCCGAGCTCAGTTTCCACAAACGGCAGCCACTTGTATAGGAACACGAGGCAGACGCTATGTAGAAGCGCAGGCCACCTTTCCGTCATTACAGCCTATGGCGTACCTCTTATCTTAACCTTAAAACAAAAAAGAATTTTGCTTGTTTCTGCCATTCATTTAAATGCCCCCATCGAAGAGGTCCTCCCTGTTTCCCGAGTATTATTGTTGCTGCACAGATTTGAGGACCCAGTGTCTCAGTGTTGCTGACTGACCATTGGATTTTTATTCCTGTTGCATGAAACTGTTCTTTCTTCGTTTTTTATTGTTGTATGCAATGTAATAGTGCATAAAAAGTCCTCACCCCTCTCTCTGTGGGTACCAACAATACTGCCTTGAACATTCTCGTACACAGCCTTAAAGGAACTTAGCAGCTTACTGTATGTGCTTGGAAGGAGATAATCACTTAGTGGAAACCATTGAGTAACCTTTGTGAAGCACTCTTCGATGAATCTTAGTACCTCATGTACGTGAGCCCACACAGTATGAAATCTCCCGACGGACTAACCTGGGAAGTAGTAAAAATATCAACTAGAAGGTGGGTGTGATGGTGGGTGTGATGATGTATTTCTGAAATTAGCACTTGGGTGTGATGGTGCCCACCTGTGATCCCAGCACTTGGTGT
>JANHMN010000008.1:70808200-70820935 GCA_030674055.1 Rhabdomys pumilio | reverse complement strand
CTTCCCCTTCCCCTTCCCCTTCCCCTTCCCCTTCCCCTTCCCCTTCCTTTTCCCCTTCCCCTTCCTTCCCCTTCCTTCCCCTTCCCCTTCCCCTTCCCCTCCCCTTCCCCTTCCCCTTCCCCTCCCCCTGTCTTTGTCTTCGTCTTCGTCTTCGTCTTCGTCTTCGTCTTCGTCTTCCTCTTCCTCTTCCTCTTCTTCTTCTTCTCATTCTCCTTCTTCTTCTCATTCTTCTTCACCCGCTTCAGGAAGCTGTCTGTGTTCAATCCGAACATTGATCCTCTTGGCCAGAATCTCGCCCTTAACTTGCTTGTTTACAATAATGCCCACGGCATGCTGGGTGACGTTGTAGACTCTTACGGTTTTGCCGTGGTAACACTTATGGGGCGTTCATTTTTGAACAGTACCCATTCCCTTGATGTCTACAATATCACCCTTCTTGTAGATTCACATGTATGTGGCCAAAGGAACAACTCCATGTTTCCTAAAAGACCTAGAGAACTTATACCGAATGCCTCTCCTCTTTCCTTTTGTGTTCATCATTTTGGCGAGTTAACTGGAAGATGGCTGCCGCGGCTCTTGAACTTTTAAAGTATTGGGACTGTTCATGATTCTGGGGACTTTGTACTGAATACAAATTAAATATAAATTATGTTATAAGATAGTCATGAGCCCAGGAGGAAAGGAGTGGAAGGTTACGCTTCCAAAGTGACTTATTTTGGGATCAAATTGACAAGAGGTGGAGTTATGGTGGTCACCATTAATTATATAGATTTGACAAAATCTACAATTGCTGGGAGGCCCTCGGTATGCCTGTGGGATAATCATCTTGATTATGTTAACCGATGTGGGAAGACCCATTTTAGTTATGGCAGGAATTTTTCTCCAGGCATGTATAAACTGGAGAAAATAAAGTGAGCTAGCACCCATTACTCTCTGCTTTCTGGTTGTGAGTAAGATGTGACCAGATGGTTCAAGCTCCTTCAGGCTTGACTTCCTCACTGTATCCTTGAATTGTAACGCTGAATAAAACTCTTTCTTAAGTCACTTTGTCAGAGTATTTTATCTCCAGCAACAGGAAACTAAATCAAGACATGTGGCAAGTATTTTACTGACTTAGCCACCTCTCTAGACCTCCGTTCCTTTGTAAGGAGCTGCCCAAGTGCTCCTAGCTGTGTGGTTTTATGTCCCAGCAAAGTAGCATTCCAATGTCTTCACATCACAGCCAACATTTGTTTATTATTTTGACTATGTCTATTCTAGTGGGTGCTAAGAATATCACACTGTGGTCTGGATTTGCATTTCCTTAATGACTAGTGGTAAATACAATGTTCTTGTTGATGAAGGTCTCTTCAGGTCCTCTTCCCATCTTTTCATTTGGCTTATTTGTCTCTTCATTCCTGAGTTGCAAGATTTCTTTGGTTATTAAGCCTCTATTGGTTATGTGGTAGAAAATATTTTCTTCCATTTTATGGTTCGTTTTTGAATCCTCTTTGGTATTGTAACACAGAGCACTAAAGCTTTTCATTGTTGTGACATTGTTGGGAAATGTTCACAGTTGGGAAATCATTACCAAACTCAGGATCATTCGAATTTGTTTCTGTTTCTCGCCTGCACCCCCAATAATGGAGCCTGGACTCAGATCCTCATACATACTCCAGGCTAGTACCCTGTCACTTCGTGAGGGAATGGTTTAACTTTAGTCTTCTGCTTGTGGATCTATGGTTGTTCCAGCATTATCTGGCTAAGATATCATTCTTTCTCCATTGAATGACTTTGATACCATTGGAAAAACAATACAATTAAGTCTGAAGGCATGATTTATTTCCCGATTCCACTGATCTCTCTCTATATATTAACCATAGTACTAAAACATCTCGATTACTTGATATTTTTGTAATGACTTGAAATCAAGGGGTATAAATCTCTAATCTTGTTTTACATTTATCCTCCTTGACATGTTATTAAAAATCTGTGATAAGAACCTCTTATTTAAGGTCGACGCTTATCAGCAAAATTTAAGAAAGTACAACATGTTAGGACTCTAGAATGTCGTCATCAAGCCTACCTGAAATGTTTCACTTTGAATAGATGGTTTATGGCTGCCATCTTTTCATGCTTTTCAGTGTGGAGTCTGCTCTAAGTTCTCCTGCATGCCAGTCAAATCTCTACATGAAGATGCATCGGATTCTGTTATCTTTCACTCTAGAACATTAGTCGTCTGTCAGTTGTCAACTAATCTCATCTTGCATATAATCTGAGTTTCCTTTAAATTCTGAAGGACTTGACATATTTCTCTCTATTGATTTATCATTCTGTGATATCAGCATTGTGAAAGAGGCAGTCTTACTCTCCATTTGGTCCAGCTTACTTATAGTCCAGTTTCACATGTATTTTTGACTTCTTCTTGACCATGTTGGGTGCGGGAAGTGTTTTGAGGACCTGAGGCTTTCTGAGATTAGGGTTTATTGTTAGGGAGACAATCCTGGGATACAATCTTGGAAGATAAGCAGAGGAGACCCACTCCAGGATCCTCAGCTGATTCCACCACTAGCCCAGAGGTTACAGAGATGGGCTAGGTCTTGCTTTGGGCTAACATTTCTAGTTCTTTCTGCAAGATCAGTTATTGGGTGTTGTTTGTCCTGGAAGGGTCTGACATGGAGTGAAGATTTCTCTGCAGTTGAGGTTGATGATCTCTGAAGGTGGTGACAGCAAATGCTGTACCAGCCACAGTGGTGGCCATAACATCTTCCTGGCTACTTTCTTAGTATAACATAGCTCATAAATGTCAAAGATGTCTAAGATTTCTGACTCCCGTGAGGGGTCACATGCTGTCTCTTGTGACTGCCGGGGGAATAGCATTGACTCACAGTGGGTTTCTTAGGCCTCAGTCTTGGCAGCTTTGGCTGAGATCTTTGGATATCATGTGAAATTAATATTTTTTACAATACTGAAATGGCCTTAGTTTCACTTAGTAAGTTCCAGGATTGGCTGAGGTGAAGCATTCCTGGTGAGGAGTCATTGCTAATTCACCAAGTCTCTCAGTTTCATCCTCTCAGTTTCTTATAAATCTGAAGGCACTCTGAACCAGCCAGCATGCTTCCTATTTTTCTTTATTTCCAGGGTGGAGACTGAGCTTGGCGTCTTGCTGACTCTCTGCTGCCTGAATATGTCAGTCCTGATCTAAAAATAATCTGAACCCCACTAAGGTCAGCATGGGTTGACTAGGCTTCAACTTTGCAGAAAGTAAGGAGGTTGGTAAGGACAAAGAAGAATTAAAGGGAGGTTTCATTCAATATGGACGGCTTTGTCTGAGATCTGAAACTGAAACAGCTGTTTTAGGATGGCCAGACAGACCTAGAAGAGGTTATTAATTAATCATCAAGAGACCAAGGGACTGCCACAAAGCTCTTGTCTTACATTCATTTTTCATTGTTGTGATTAAAGGATCTTAAGAGAAGCAATTTAGAGCAGAAAAGATTTGACTTAACAATTCTAGGTTATAGTCTATTGCTTTGGGAAAGTCAAGGCAGCAGGAACTGGAAGGAGTTAGTCACATTCACAGTCAAGAGCAGAGAGGAAATGTATATAAAATTTGTGTTCAGCTCACCTTTTCCTTTGTTACACAGTTTAGGATCCAACCCAGGGAATGGTGATACCCACAGTGGAAGTTCTTCCTATCTTCATGAACCTGTTCAAGATAGTCCTTCACAGACATGCCCACAGGCCAAGCTGATCTTGACAGCTACTCACTGAAGCCTTTATTCACAGGTCATTCTAGAGTGTGTCAAGTTGGCAATGAAAACCACTATTATGTCTGGATAGGGATAGGGATGGGGATGGGGATGGGGTTGGGGATGGGGATGGGGATGGGGATGGGGTTGGGGATGGGGATGGGGATGGGGATGGGGATGGGGATAAGGATGGGGATGGGGATGGGGTTGGGGTTGGGGTTGGGGATGGGGATGGGGATGGGGATGGGGATGGGGATGGGGATGGGGATGGGGATGGGGATGGGGATGGGGTCGGGGATGGGGATGGGGATGGGGATGGGGATAGGGCTAGGGTAGTCAGAGATGGATAGAAGTAAAGCTTAGAACTTTGTCAGAACTCAAATTCCAACCAGGTATAAATGTCTTGGTCACAGTTTTGGTTTCTAGTTTTACTATTTCTGTCTTTAAGAAGGCTCTGGGTTAGAGATATGGATCAGTAATTAAGAGCACTGGCCTTTCTTGTAGACTCCCTAGGTTTAGCTCCTCAAATCCACACTCATGCTCTCAGAACATCTGAACTCCAGTTCCAGGGGATTTAGTATCCTCTTCTGGACTCCTTAGGCACCAGGCATGCACACGGTACACATGCATACATGCAGACAAAACAGTCAAAAACATAAATAAAGGTAAATCAGAAAGTTTAAAAATGGCTCCAACTGCATCAGATTTGCCTGGTTTCTTTGGTTATTGCAGGGAACAAATGAAATAACACAAAGGTGAAAAGTTCTATGAAAATCACTTCTTTTTGGATCTTCTCATATGATTATGGAGCTTTGGGAAATTCTTAGAACTCTGGAACATGCACAAAGCAGATGCTGGAGTTTGGGAGAACAGAGGTTCTATTATCTTGGTAAGAATTCATATTTGGACTAACATCAGTTTTGCTTCCTTTGAGAGTCTCAGGAATCTTGGCTTGCCCCTTCATTGAAAGACCTCTTGAAATTGAGAATGCCATGTTCTTTCATATGTGGCTTTAGTCTATGTGGCCCTGATTCAACCAGTAGGTGAGACAAGCCAATGATTTTGGGAAATGAGTCAAGCTCAAATCACATTTTGAAATGAAAATTCTTCACAAATTCCCCTCAGAGACACGTGTTTGAAAAGATAACATCATTTCACAGTAGAGAATGGAGAAGAAACTCACTCTGCTGTCTAATTCACTCACACCTGTTCAGCTAATTTTTTTTAACTGTCATAAAGTCACTGTTATAAATTTGCTTTTCCCATTCAGCCTGATAAGCTGTAGCCCAGTAGACTAAACTGCAAACCTCTCAGCTTGGAAAATACTAGAATCTAGGGGTGGGATCTTGTTTGCCATTTAACTCCCATGACCATTACACTGAGAGTAATTTTTAGCACATTGGAAGTGCTAATGAACATATGCTTATGAAAGTAAACACTTGTTCAGTGTTCAGTCAAGTGTTCAGTCAAGTAAATTAACAATTTGGCCTTTCTATATCTCTAAACATCACTCCTAATCATCTTTCCTAGTTCTACCTTTCCTTCTGGGTGGTTTACTCAGTATTGTGTAGCAAATTTCCCCCAGTTGAAACACTCCATTTTTGGGGGAAGCTCCTTAGGAATGAAAAGTTCTAAAGGAATATTCATTAGGATTCAGGACATAATCAGCTCACAAGTCTCAGGAAATTCCTGAAACTTATTAGATACACAAAGCTCTCCTCAAGCTTATGTAAGTAATAAGCACTGCTGAGCAGAGACTTTCTCACCTGTTGAACTTTTTGTAAGTTGTGTAGAAAGCTCCAGGATTCCAAGTTTTACATTGTCACCCACTGTGGAACGGGCTATTGGTATTATAGTTGTCTTTGAGGCCATACTCATGTAAGCAACCCTAATAACCTGATTGGTTTATAAGGTAGACTTTGATGGTATTCTTATTTTGTTCCGTTGTCAGTTTTTTGTCTGGGTTGAGTAGACATTTGTTTTTGTTTCCCCAGAAATAGTGTCATCCAACAGTAACTGTTCTTGAAGTTGGTTTGACGACTTCAACCATATCTTTCATATATTTTCTTGTTGCCTAGAATACCTTAGTTTATCAATGCATGTCTGAAAACATTGATCCTTTACTACTCATCTTAGTTGCCCTCTCTTCCATAATGTCTTTGACAGTCCTTACTGTCTGTCTTTCTCTCTGTTCCACTTTGTTGTGTAATCCATAGAATACATAGCACTTTGCTGTAGAATAATTGTTTCTAGCTCTGTCTCCCTTATAGAGCTTCCTTGACTTTGCATCTTGCTCTTGGGCATCAGAATACTTTGTTAATGTTGTTTGTGTATCAGTCAGAGTTCTCCAAAAGGTGGCTTACAGGCTGTGGTCCAGGTCTAGTGTAAGAGGCAGGATGTCTCAGCAGTCCTAATCTGGTACTAGAGGCTGAGAGGATTCTTAGAGAGCTGCTGTTCTTCAGTCTGTGTTGTAATCCTGAAGATGTGGGTTCTAATGACAGTGACTCAGCAGCAGGATAGATGAACTTGCCAGTCAGCATGAGGGCAAGCAAACAAGCAAAAAGCAAAAGCTTTCTTCTTCCATGTTTTTTATATGAGTTGTCCCCAGTTGTGGTCCAGATTTAGAGTGGGTCTTCCCACCTCAGATGAACCAATAAAGAACAACTCTCAAAGGTGTGACCAACTGCTTGGGTTTCAGTTGATTCTAGGTGTAGTCAAATTGGAAACCAAGATTAGCCATCACAGTCGGGAAATCAAATGAATAGACTTTGGTGATGAAGCAGATAACTAGGTTCTTTCTTTGTGAAATAATTGAAAAAAAATGCAGAGTGAAAATGAAGGTGAGGGACTGTTAAAAATATTCGATTGGTTCTCAGTTTTCAAAATAAGAGCCTGTGTCATGTTTAATTGTCAGTCATGTAGTCTCAACCACTTCCCACAAAGTTAGCTTAGCCCTGATGCTAGTAAGGTTTCCTGAAGGTCTTGACTGGACCACCAAGTTCTGCCCCAGTATCTCGTGCCTTCCCAAAGTGGACTAGTTAAAAGAAAGTACATGTTTAAAAAGCTCTTACTTGAGAAATAATTTAAAGTATTTGTATATTGAATGGAAGGCATTGTGTAAAGGGATAGGTTGTGTAAAATAATGACTTCTACAAAATGCTATTTATTAAGTATGTTTGGTACTGTCATGTGTCCTTTAGTGATAATATTAGGTAATATGTCATAATCATGATTTCAACATGGCTTAGTCATTTGAGTGACTAATAAAATAAAATATTCAACAAATCATCATTTAATTGTTTTGAAGATGAATTCTTATTTTGATATTTATCAGAGCTACATGGAAGAAACAGAATATGTACTGTAAAATCAGGCAAAGTCCTGAAAACTATTTTTTAAAATTTCCTTCTGTTTCCATGTTTCACATTTACTGGTCTTAAATAATTCTTTAATTGGTAAGAACCATTTTAAAGATAGTTGGGACACAGAATTGATTAATGACTTGTTAGCATTGTGAAAGCTGGGGACAAAACAGAAAGTTCTAGATCTCTAGCAAATTGTGTTATCACGCCTTAGTGATCAAATAAATACTGTAAGCCATGCCAAGTCACCATGGTGAGATTGTTGTCAGATTTCTGAACTGAAAACTCGTTAAGTCCTTGCCTTTTCTTCTTTCCTCAAAGCACCTCCTAGTTAGCTATTCAATGAGAACTCAGTCGATTCCTAGTTTTCCTAAGGTAGAATGTTTCACACCCAATTGTCCTTTCTGATGTACTTACATACAAGTTCTAAATTGTGGGTTACAAATTCCTTATGATTTTTCTTGCTACATATCACAGGCTGGCCTTAATCTTGTGTTGTGTTCCTCCATCTCCTGAGTGCTGGGATACTGGGGTATGAGCCACCATGCCTAGTTAAGAGCTGTAAGGTCTTGGTGCTAAGATGATCCATGTCTGTGAAGACTTTCTGGAGCCCAGTTACATTCAGTCTTTGTTCCTTGTTGTATCATAACAAGTGTTATAGTCTATGTGATGGAAAGGAAGGCAATTAACTGTTGTCTGTTTGATAGAAGCATCTGTGTATACTGTCTAATTTAAATAATTATTTATTGTATGGATATGTTTGTGGACCTTGTGTTTGCAAGCTCCAGTGGAGGCCAGGAGGAGGTGTCAGATCCTCTGCAGCTGAAGTTACAGGTGGTTATAAGTTTCCATGTGTGTGCTGGGAACCAAACCTAGGTCCTCTGCAAGAGTGGTGAATGCTCTTAATGCTTCCCAGTTCCTTTGAAGGGGGTTGTGGGGCTCAAACGTAGGTCGTCAGCCTTTCATAGCAAGTGCTTTCCCTGCTGAGCCATCTCAGGGGCCTTCGTGCTATACCTTTATGCTGTATTGCTACTTGCCATAAAGTAGGAACACAGTTCCTGTGAACTGAATTAACACATAGAAACGCACCCTAAAGACGACCTGTTTTCCTTACTGTACTGAGTCCATTTGCCAGCGTGCTCTGACCAACAGCAAAGCTCTGCGTACTCTCAGAGTCAGGACCCTATCTACAGAGAATATACGTTCTCAGAGTGCGAGGCCACTGAGGGTCAAGTTCACATATGACATTGAAGGCAGCACAGGACAGTTTGTCGGGCTTTGTAAGAACAGTTTAGCAAGTCTCAATTGTATGTCCAGCAGGGGAAATTCATTTTATATTGAAGCCGGTGATTGATTATCCAGAACTGGGTCATTATTAAGACATCGCCTCCTGTTCAATATTCGTGGGTGATGCAAATGAAAAGCTAAGCTAAAAATAGCACCCGTGCTCTAAAAAAGCCAGTCTTAAAAAATTAGCCTGAACATCTGGAGATGCATTTTGCCAGGATATGTATTTGCCAGTATTTGAGTGCAGTTAGTTCAGCAGTTTTACATAGAGTAAGTGCACCATTGAAGCTACAGAAAAGAACCTTTCTTAAAAAACAACCAACCAACCAACCAACCAACCAACCAACCAACCAACCAACCAACCAACCCTCTAGTTTTAACTATGTGTGCGTACATGTGCCCGTGTACCAATATGTGTACATGAGTTCAGATGCAATGAAAGTCAGAAGCGTCAGTTCTCCTGAAGGTGGAGTTATAGGAGGTTGTTAGCCACTCAACATGGGTTCTGGGAAGTAAGCTCAGGCCCCAAGGAAGAGCGTTAACTGTGTAGCCGTCTTTCCAACTTCAAAATTTATTTGTGAGGCATTTCCTTTCTTCTTCCTCCTCCAACTTTCAGTCACATACTTAGATCTCTACAATACAGACAGTCGGATAGTTTTAAGGACCAGGAAGGAATTATAGACAATACCATATATGAAGAGATGTAGTCTCTGAGCTTTGGATTTCTAAGTTTGAGATACAGTTTCAATGTTATGCACTTGGAGGAAGTTACTTAACCTCTCTGTCTCATTGGTAAAAGGATATTATCAAGCTGTATCTCAGTGTAGTTAAAGAAGTAAATCATGTATCAGTGCTTTGCTTGTTGTTATAACTAAATACCTGACAAGAAGCCAGAAAAGGCTGGCAGGGGTTATTTGGGTTCAATGTTTGAAAAGTTACTGTCCATCATAGTGAGGAAGGCATGGTGGTGGAATATATAGAAGATGCTTGCTCATATCCTAGCAGACAAAAATATGCACATACAGGTAGAGAGAAAACGAGAGAGAGAGAGAGAGAGAGAGAGAGAGAGAGAGAGAGAGAGAAAGAGAGAGGTGGGGGGGAAGGAGAGGAGGGCAAAGTGAGGGAAAGGGAATGAGAGACATAGAAATATGGAGGTGTGGGTGTGGACTTCTGGTTTCCTCCAGAGTCTCCTTTTTCTCTTTGCATGTATTACCTTAGTTCTTAAGAAGGCGATGCCCACACTGTAGACAGATCTTACCATCAGTTAATCCTTCCTGAAATACCCTTAGGGTGTGTCTTATTGTGGTGGTTTGAATATACTTGGCCCAGGGAGTGACACTGTTAGAAAGTGTGGCCTCGTTAGAGGAAGTGTGTCACTGTGGGGATGGGCTTTGAGGCCCTCCTCCTAGCTGCCTGGAAGACAGACTTCTCCTAACTGTTTTCTGAACATGATGTAGAACTCTCAGCTCCTCCAGCACCATGCCTACCTGGATTCTGCCATGTTTCCTACCATGATGATAATGGACTGAATCTCAGAACCTGTGAAACAGCCCACATTAAATGCTGTTCTTTATAAGAGTTGCCTTGGTCATGGTGTCTCTTTAAAGCAATGGAAACCCTAAATAATGCCCTATAGACATTTCTTTATCCATTTAAGTTGACAATGAAGATCAATCACAAATGGCCTGGCATGGTAGTGCATGCCTTTTATCCCAGTGCTCAGGAAGCAGAGGCAGGCCAATCTCTGTGAGTTTGAGGCCAGCTAGGTCTGAAATAGTGAGTTCCAGGACAGCCAGAGCTACATAGTGAGACCCTGTTTCAAAACAAAACAAAACATAATGAACAAAAAACAAAACACAAAAGAAAAAAATCAAAAATGTCCTTATAAGCTTGAGAAATTCATGGTACATAGTAGGCATATCATAATGTTACTATAATGATAATTTTCATTGTCAACGTGACTAGATCTAAAATCATATAGGTGACTCCTCTCTGGGTGAGTCTATCTGTGAGAACTTCCTCAAGAGGCTTTCCCAAGGAGGGGATACCCGCACCGAATACGTGTGGTGCTATCCTGTGGGCTGGAGTCCCTGATTGGATAAAGGGAGAGAGGAGAGTTGAGCACCAGTGAGTTCTTTCCTTCTCCTTGGCTGGGATGCAGTGTGACTCACTTTTCACTGTGCCTTTCTCTTCTCTCAAGATCTCCGATCACCATCTCCCTCCCTCCCCCCCTCCCCACCTTTAAGCTTCTACCCCAGTAGACTATCAGTGGCTTATTCCAGCACCCAGTTCACTGAGGAAGGCAGCCAAGGGGTCTGAAGTCAGTGATCTAGGCCAAAGCCTTACCTTTGTCAATTCTTTTGTCAGCAATTATGAGGGCAAAAGTTACTTACCTTTGGCAATCCTTCTGTCTTTAACTCTGTGGGCTAAAAGCTTCTGGCTTCTGGCAATTTGATTCCTGCTGATAGCAGCAGGGAATTTAAGTAAAAAGGTATAGTTTCTTTTTGGCTCTTCACTGGCCAGGCAAGAGGCTTGGAGTTCATTAACTCTTTGTGAGCCGGAGAGAAAGAAAAAGGAAAGGAGAATTCAAGCACACACACACACACACACACACACACACACACACACACACACACAGACACACACTTTGGCTGGGCTTGACCACCTATCTCAACAATTCCATATATGTGCATGCATATTACATACATACACATATACCTACACACATATGTATGTACATACATATAGACAAACAGACATACTCATATGTACATTTGGTGGATGGGGCTGAGCCCCAAATGCCACACTTTATTTTTTCTTTCTGGTGATTTATACCTTCTTAGGCAAAAGTTCATAAAATTACCTCACAGATAAAATGTTGCACAAAAGAGGAGTTATGAAGGATGTCAATAGTAAGTTCAAAGCAGTGTTTCATTCTGCAAGCTCATTATAAGTTCAAAGCAACAGTTTCACATGGCCTTGCTTTATCATAGTGCACACCTGTGGCTTCATCCTTGGACCTGACCTAGAATGAATGTTTTTCCTTGATCACAAATCTGTCCCAAGCCCATTTCTCTTTTCAGTGTAATTATGAAAGCTCATTGTGTTCCTTATTATGCAGCCTTTACTTATTATTCTATGAGGAGGGGGCACGTTCTATTCTTGATTCTAACTTTATTACATCTTTCTGAGAAAACAACTAAAACCATCTCTTAAACTTTGTTCTTAAAACTGTTTGAATCAAATCAGAAATGCTATTAAATTATCTAAACAGCATTAATTCGTGAAAGTTCATCTTCATGTCGATCTGCAGAAAATTTGCACAGTAGGGTGGGCTGATACCCAGGAATCATTAGGCTGTGTAATAATAGCAGAAAAGGCATATCAGCATCGAGAAGCAACTTCATTCTTGAGATGAAGTCTCTGGCTTTGCCTCTTCCAGAGTGCACCCATGATAGCCATGCATAACAGAGGACCATCTCCAGGAAACTCACTTGCTTGTACAGTCTTTCCTAGACAGCTTCTGTCAGTAAAACCTTCTTCTCTGAGGTTGCTTTTAGCCAGATATTTTGTTGCAGTGAAGAGAAAAGTAACTTATACATATTGTCTCATAAATTTGAGAGCAAATCTCTGCAGTGATTCCTTATAACTTCAAGAGAGAATCTCTACAGAGATCTTTAGATTGTGCTTACTCTTTCTGCCCCTTCCCCAAGCTGGTGTCTGTGGCCCACAAGACAGTATATTCTTTCTTAAGGTTCTTCAAGGTTTTTCCTAGGCTGCACTCCCTAATACTGAAAAAAGTCTCAACCTCAAATGGGAAAGCAGAGGTTATTAGATTTGTTCATCTACAGAAGTTCTGGACCCCGGGTTTGGGAAGCTAGATTACAAATCCTAGTTCAGAATGTCCAGCGGGGCTCTTTCCATCCAATAGGGTCTCAATGCAATGGCAGCTGCTGTTGGCTTGAGCTAGCAGTCGCTGTTCAAGGTCTTAGGATAATCTGCTGTGTTACCACGCTTAGACTTGCTTGTATTTTATTTATAATCTACTCAGAGATGCCTCCTTTTACACAGTGCATAAAAAGCAAATTTCAGACTTGTGCTATGAACCATGCTAAATTCTAAGAGTTCAGTATAGAAACTGGCATGTGTCACACTGCCTCACACAAATGTCATTTTCATTACAACTAACAACCTGCAGTGACTTCTCTGCTGACAGGTAAAAATGACAGAGTATTACATTTTAGAATGCACAGCATAAATGCAAACTATCAAAGCCAGTCTTATAGTTGGAGATCAGACAGTTGGTAGAGTCTGTGACAGTGGTAGTCTGTGTCAGTGGGTAGTCTGTGTCAGTG
>JANHMN010000008.1:70789499-70808190 GCA_030674055.1 Rhabdomys pumilio | reverse complement strand
GTCTGTGACAGTGGTAGTCTGTGACAGTGGGTAGTCTGTGACAGTGGACAGTTTTCCTGGGAAAGGCTCAACCAGGAGAACGGCAGGGAAAAATATGTGTGATTTCCTCATGGCGATTTGTCTCCTAATGAAATGGATTAATTTTGACTATTATTTTATTAGTCACATACATGTTTGTTTTTGCGTTCTATTTAATTACCCAATGTGATTATGTCACACTGCAACAATAACTTCTGGACTTCATGTTAGAGTAACTATTTTTTTTCTGAAGACAGGGTGTCTTAACTACTGTGGTGATTAAATACTATGATCAAGGAAACTTATGAAAGAAAGCATTTTATTTGGTTTCAGAGAGGTAGAATTCATGGCCATCGTGAAGAATGTCAGCAGACAGTCATGGTGGTAGAACAGTACCTGAGAGCTCACGTCTTGAGACACAATCGTGAGGCAGAGAGAGAGAGAGAGAGAGAGAGAGAGAGAGAGAGAGCGAGAGAGAGAGAGAGAGAGAGAGATAAGAATATAATAATAATAATAATACTAATACTAATAATAATAATAATAATAATAATAATGAGGGAGAGAGAACTAGAAATACCAGAGTCTTTAGATACCTCCAACAAGGCCACACCTCCCTATCCTTCCCAAACAGTTACATTAACTTGGGACCAAGAATTCAAACCATAAGAGCCTACGGTGATCATTTTTATTCAAACCACCACACAGGATCTCATGCACCCCAGGTTGGCCTCGATCTTACTTTGTATGTGAGGATGAATTTGAACTTCCAGTCTGGTCTTCCTGTTTCTGCCTAAGTATTGGGATCACAGGTATACACGCTAACCTGGTGTATGTGTAGGGACTTGAACCCAAGGCTTTGTGGATACAAGGCAGGCACCCCACCAATTGAGCCTCAGGTTCTGGCTCTGATTGTGCTATTATAAGATTATGATAAAAGGCAATTTAGGATCCTGGACTTTTTAGCCAGATAGTCTGAGGTATATTTGGTACTGACTCCAGTTTGTTATATTCAAGAAGCAAGTCTGAGGCTGGGGAGCTAGTTCATTCATAAAAGCCCTTGCCATTTTGATAGTAGAAGCCATGGTAAAAAAAAATAAGGGGCCCAGATGTGATGGCACAAGCTTGTCACCCCCAGCACTAAGGAGGTAGAAACAGCTGGATCTGTGGAGCTTTCTGGCGAGCTGGGTTTGCTTGGTGATTGTCAGGCCAGCGAGAGACTCTGTATATTTAAAACAGTGGGTACAGCCCAAGGGACAATATCTGAGGTTGCTCTGACCTGTAAATGCATACAAATTGTGATGGCTCCACACACATACACACTCTGATGACTACTCTTGGTTGTCAACTTGATTACATCTGGATCTAAAACCTAAAGGATGGAGGGCAGCCTGTGAAGGATTTCTGCTTAATTTGAAGTAGGAACATCCACACCTAATCTGAATCTTTGAGGTAGGAAAATAGACCTTTAATCCAGACCATCTGAGCTGTTAAGAAGCACACCTTTCACCTGAGTCTTGAGACAGGAAACGGAACCTTTAATTTGGGCCACACCTTCTGCTGGAAGCATATATAAGGGCATGGAAGGACTTGCTTTTTGCCTGCTTGCTTTGCCTTGTTAGCAAGTCCATTCCTTCACTGGCATTAGAGCCTACTTCTTCAGTATTCCAGCATCTACTGAAAGGCAGCTGAGACATCCAGCCTCGGGGAGTGAGCAACTACTGGATTCTTAGACCTTCTCTTAATATCCAGCCATTGTTGGATTAGCTGGACCACAGTCTGTATACCATGTTAATAAATTCCCATACATACATATGTGTGCATGTATGTATGTATATATCAGTACACCTACCTACATGCAAATGTGCACACATGGACATGTGCATGTACAGAGCAAAACAAAACAAAACAAAACAAAACAAAACAAAACAAAACAAAACAGCCAAAAGGCAAGTTTGATTATGTCACACTATTCATTTAACTCCTACTGGCACCTGTCAGTGTTTGGAGAAAAGCCTGTATTAGCACCTACTGATTGTCACTTGCTCTGCCAGGCCACGCCAGCCTTGTGGGTTATGGTAGTTCTAGCAGACCTCAGCATCCTGCAGCCTGGTGTTTATAGACACTGCATTTGCTAGTGTCTCTTCAACAGATTATTCTGGGTTTTTAGTTTCAGTGTAAAAAGATTTCTAATGGAGGGCCTAGGAGCTATTTCCTATCTGTAAAATACCAAGTGAGTGACTTCAAGTAGTGTTTAAAATAGTCTGTGTTCCCAGAGTGCCCTGATAAAGAAGATGTAATATATGTGGGCAGTATTTTAACCTGAGATACAACACAAATCTGAACGAGCCCCTGGTCTGAATGTTTTTACTATAGGTGACTTGTGGTGTCTTCAGGACAAAGAGTGGTTTCATGTCCTCCACGTTGACTTTTGCCAGTAACTTGGTGTGAACTGGTGATGTTTGGTTCTCTGCATTCTGTGGCTGTGGGGCTTCACAACCTTGTTGTTAGTACTTTGGCAAGCCTGGGGTAACACAAAATCTGAGATCCAGAGATGGTGAACTTTGGACAAATGCTGGTACCAGTGTTGGAGGTGTGGAAATACGTCACTAATGTCAGCCAAAGCAACCCCTTGATTGGGAGAGTTTTAACACAACACGGAGACTGTGGGTAACTTACTGTATAACTTACTTAATTTGTATTCATATTCACACGTAAGGAACAACACGGCCAATATCATCTTTGAGCAGAAGACCACTGGGAGCCTTGCTTTCTTCTGCACACACTTTGCCTCTGCTGATGCCTGAGTTCACTTAGAATACACCAGCTATCTGATTTACTATTTCCATAGTTGGCTTTTCCATATAATTTCACAGAATTATCTCCTGAGAAATTAATACCTTTGAGGCCAAGAATCATAATATTTTCATTGTCTTACTAGGCAGAGTCAGCAAGCATGCCAAGGATGGTGTTACTCTGTCGCCTGGCTTCTTGGCCATATTGAAACTCATCTGTTTGGAGCAATTATGTTTCTCTAGGTACATGCTCTCTACAAACTGAATTTTATGCATTTTTTGCATATGTAGCAATGGTATCACATCCGGTGTGATGTGCATATCTGTAATCCCAGCACTTGAGAAGATGAGGCAGGAGGATGGCCATGAGTTCAAGGGCATTGTGGGTCCCAGACTGAGTCCTTGGCAAGCCAGGACTGTAGAGTGAGACCCCGTTTCAAGAAACAACAACAAAGAACCATACAGATGGCTCAGTGGTAGAAGCGCTTGCTGTACAGGGCTAAAAAGTGGACTTGTTAGAAGAACCAAGGTAGAAGGACAGACCAACTTTGCAAGCCTGTCCTCTGACCTCCAGATGTGTACTGTAGCATATATGAACCTTCACACATGTAAACTTAAACTGCTAATAAATAAAATGAAGATTCCCTCTCTCCCTGCCCCCCACATCATTCCATTTGTCTTCCACACCTTCGTAGGACCATGCTGAGTAACATTCGGCCAGTGGAGTGAGTTGTCCTGGAATTGCCTTAGATTTAGTTGACTAAGAAACTGAAAAAAATTTGCTTTTGTATGATATGTTTTCTGAGCAAATCCAGAGACAGGGAGATTGCCCCCCCTCTTTTTTCCATTTTTTTTTTAAATTGGATATTTTATTTACATTTCAGATGCCATTCCCTTTCCCCATTTCCCCTCCCTAGAAAACCCCTTTTCCTTTTTGCTTTTATACAATTTTTTTTTAAATGTGGAGATTGCCCTTAAAAGGGAGTTTTGTTTGAAGGAGTTCTTTTGGGGGAATACGGAAAACAAAAGTGCTCCTGGTGGCTGAGATGGTAATGTTGCAGGAGTGCTGTGGAGTCTCACAGGAAACGGTTAGGCTGGTTGGAGTCCGCATAGGGCAGAGAATTATGCTTGAATCTGGAGTTGGACTTTTCATCCAAATTCTTTCTTTTTAAAAATTCACCAACTGACCCCCGTTGGTGGAGTTGCCACTCAGGTTGCAACTGTTAAACTGAGGAAATTTGATAATTGGCACTATGTTTACACTATAAACACCCCAAATATGCCAGCATCTGCTTGCGTGTATGCACAGACGAAGACTAGGGTGGTGATGTCAGTGGAGTGTCTCTCTCAGTTGCTGTTTACTTTATTATTGAAATCAGGGTTTCTCACAGAACCTAGAGCTCGCTTTAACTAGGCTGTTTGGCCAATGAGCTCCAGGCATTTGCCTGTCTCTGCCTCCCTGGTGCTGGGATTACAGGTCTACTCTGCCATACCAAGACTTTATAGGTTCTGGAGATTCAAGCTCAGGTCATCATACTTGCCCAAAAAGTATTTTACACACTTTGCTGTCCCCATCATCTTTAGCTTCTTAAGAAGCATTTAGAGACAGTAAGTTTGGCTTTCGACACCTTTAATGTTGTAGTGTGAAAATCAAATACGTTCTTCTCTTTAGAGCAATGCTTTGTGCGTTTTCAACATTTAGCCAAGAGACTTTCCCCGTTTAAACTGGACATCAAGTGACTGAAATCTTCAAAGTCTTTATCAAAATGATATAGACTCAAATTTCGGAAGTTACTAGAGATTTCCTGTGAGGACGCTATTAGAGCACCTAGCCAGCAGATGGCTCTCTTACCTTTGAGCTCATAGAAAATAGCATGTCCAGGATGGGTTTGCACAGGGCTCGGTTCAGAAACTGTTGAGGACTGCATTTCCCTATCTCTATTCAGATACAGTTTTATATCAAAGCAACATGGTTGTTTTTTACTCTTAGTGAGAACGTGGGTAAATGGGCAGAACCATTGTATAGAAATCTCTTCAATGATGTGTTTGTACGTGAAATTGTTACGATCCATATGGACAAGAGAACAGAATCTCCTAGAAAATGTGAATTCTAAATTGTATCAATCTTTTTCTTCCTCGTTTATGAGCTCCGCATCTTAATCTGATAAACACAGCTGGGCGTACAATAGTATGGGAACAATGTCCCTTCCTTTCTTTGTTCTTGGAGATTCATCACATCGCAGAATCAAAATCTTGATGCTTTCAAGGAACCTTAGTGATCTGGTTGAAATCAGGAAGTTTCAGACGAGGAAATCAAGGAAGGACTTCAGGCATTAGACTGCTGGACTAATCTGGTATCTAACACGCAATTATTGAAAAGTAGACAATACAACCCATGCTCTTCAGCAGGAAGCAGTTGTACCCTTCTAAGCCCCATGGCCCTTCTGTCATTCTTACCACTAGCCTGGAAGGTGAGGAAGCTTTGACTTCTGTTGAGACCGATTCCGTCATAATGTTTTGTCTATTTTTGGTTTATTTCATAAGCTTTATATACAAAAAAGCTAATTGGTCTAGCAATGCCTGATAGTGCCCAAATCAGGCAAAAAGTTGTAATAAGAAATATATTTTCTCCTAAAAATTGGTCATTTAAAGAGGGGTATGTACAACTTTAATTTTATTTAATTTAATTAAAACGGATATACCAAGATATTGCAGGTGGAAAATGTCAAAGTGCTGAGCTAGCTAACTAAAACTGGCTTTCTATGTAGTCAGCTCTTTTTTTTTTTTTCCTTTCTGGAAATATGTGTGGTCAGGGAACAGGGAGAAGAATGCGGGGGCAAAACAGGATGTCTACACAGAGAATGGGGGCTACTAGAATAGGATGTCTACTTAGCCCAAAGGGGGATAATAAGAAGCCCTTCTGGCTACAGTCAAAGAATTGCAAGGTTTTCAGTATGGCAGATGAAATAAAAGCATCTAATTCCCTCATTGTTAAGATCAAATAAAATGGATACATGTATTTGCCTGGGTAGTAGAATATTCAAATTTAAACCTTTTCTAGCTAGGTAACTTCTCCACTTCTCTCAGAGGAACGGGAATGGGTCAGAACTGGACGAGGGCCTCTGTTTTCCCTTCTAGCTGATGCAGCTGAGAGACTGGTGCTTAAGTTCGTGAGATCCAAGTGAGGATGCTTCCCCCTCCCCACCCCGGCCCCCGTTTTCTTTTCACTTTCTCTATAGGGAGCTGACCCAATTTCCCAGGCCTTGTAGGGACCGGCCATTGTCACAGAAGCTCTGCTGCTTCTTAGGTGCTGCAGGAGCAGCGGGCCAGCTGTCTTCTCTAGCCCTTTATCATGTTCCTGAGACCCTAACTTCTAACCTCAGGAGCCTAGCTCTCTTTAAGGTCCAGTGTGGCACAACCCGAAGTGCCTCTGCTTTTGTAGCCCATAGCAGGGGGGGGGGGAAGGGAGGGGGGGGGGGGGGGGGGGGGGGGGGGGGCTGCAGAAACTGTCCACTGGGGGGGGGTGGGGGAGATACAGAAAGGGGCAGAGATAATGTGTACTCCTCTATAAGGGCCTCGGGTGAATTTTATGTGATATTGATGTGCCCTTAAATTGCATTTTTGTGGATTTCCAGAGCTGACTGCAGAGACTGGAGCTCCATAGAGTCATAGGAGCTTCCTGTCCACCTCCAAACCCCTCTGGCTCCTTCCTGTTGGGGGCGCTATAGACCACACTCAGCGCCCCCCCCCACCCGACCTGTGACCTGTGCCAGAGTGACAAGAGGCTTCGGAAGAGGGATTTCTAAATAAGGCACTGAATTACACTGATACACACCTCAAGCTAAGTCTAGTCACACTTATCCTAAAATCTCATTTGTGAACTTGGCATCAATGATCAGATCAGTGGGTCTTAAACAAACAAACAAACAAACAAACAAACAAACAAAGGCTACTTTTCTCTCATGGAATCCAGTACACAGAAGAATGTCTTGGAAAGGAGGGGAGAAGCCTTTTGTTCTTGTGGATAAGAGGGTTAAGACTCATGTTAAATAATAACTTCTCCCCAACAGGGTCTGTTCTGTGACCTCCCCCTTGATCAAGTCCCATGTTTAGGACGGGGACTTGATACCGGATGATACCGGAAGAGACCACAGAAGATTGAGACCCACGGGCTGCCATTTCTAGCTGTTTATGGTAACTGGGTCTCGGAGCCCCTGCTGGGTGGAAAATAGGCTGCATTTAAGTGGGACTTGGGACAGAGCACGTGTGGGAATCACGTGCCTTTTCCCTCAGGAGTGGGTCTTTCCTACAGCGTCAGATGCTTATTGCTGCTCAATGTTGTATTACCAACTTGATTTCTTCTCTTCTCAGAACCCCTCAGCTTCCTATAAAATAGAATTTCCACTTACTGCCTGCTTACTCCTGCGGGATGCTGGGGAAGTCCCTGGGTTAATTTATGCTTAAGTGCTTTGTCCGAGTCAATAATAGTACTAATGGGGGCTATTAAGACGTCGCCCAGACAACGGACTGTCTCCCCCCTCCCCATTTCCTGCCAGAAGAGTTTTCCCCCATGTCTCTCTTGGAGTAGGATTTGTGATAGATGATATATTTAAATTAGCAAACATTCCTCTGAAGCTACTGTGAGGTAGAGGAAAATACCCCTGGTCCGTTCATTTGGGCTCGCTCTCCAGTGTGCTCAGGGTGCTGAGTATCCTCGGCTTTAGCCCCACTGGGTTCACACCACGCCGCAGGAGCCTACTGGACAGTGGCCAGCACTGTACTGTGGGTATCGTGCTACTGGTCAGAGAAGTGGGAGTGTGGATCAGGAAGGAAACACAAATGTTAGCAGTTTGCACATTTACCACTGTGCGGATGCCTAAGAACCATATGCAAACCGGATCATCACATAATTTATTTTCAAAAATGACTCGGAAGATTTGTAGGACTTTTAACTTTAGCTGTGTGTGTGAGCGTGTGTGTGTGTGTGTGTGTGTGTGTGTGTGTGTGTGTGTGCGCGCGCGCGCGCGTGCGCGCGCATGTACGCGTGTAGAATATGTTTTGGTTTCATAATTGGGATTCATTTCTTTACCTTCAATATACATTGGTATCTAGTGACACCAATACTTTTGTTAATGAAAATTAATTTCTTAATAGCTGACAACATAGTGTTACAGCATGCAGCCAGTTTGCTCTCAAAAGAAAACTAGGGACTGGAGAAATGGCTCAACGGTTAGGAGCACTGACTGCTCTTGCAGAGGACCTGGGTTCTGTTACCAGCCTCACATAGTAGCCATAGCTCTCTATAACTCTGGTTCTAGGGGATCCAATGTCTTTTTCAGGTCTCCAATGACACAGCATGCATGTAATAAGCAGGCAGGCAAACCCTCATACACATAAAATTAAAAATAAATCCATATAAAGCTTTAAAAAAGATTCCGTATAAAAGAAAACAAGGAGAGGCCAACATTGGAAGATGATGTAGAGAGGAAGGAGGAGAGGCCATTTAAAGCCTCTACTCGGACCTTCACGTCTTCCCCTCAGCTCTGCTGTACACAAGTCACCTGAAATCTAAATTCTTTTGACATTTTGGTTTTTACAGGCAAGGGTCTCACATAATCCATGTTGGCCTAGAACTCCCTATGTAGCCAAGGATGGCCTTAAACTCTTAATCCCCCTGATTCCTCTCCCCACCAACTGGGATTAAGGAGTGTGTCACTGTACCTTGCCCAGTGGTCACAGATTTTAAAGGCTGTGCTACATCTTGAGGAGGCAGGGGTAGTCGTGAATTGATGACTCCAGAGTGCTGCAGAAAGACCCCATTGCCCCCCAAGCCACGAGTCTCACTTAACAAGCACCCCTTTGCTTGGCTGAGGAACCCACACCACTGTCTAGGTTCTTCTTGTATTCCCGGAACCATAGTGGAAGCCAAAGACATAGTCGTCTGTATAATGCTATGATGTTTTGAAACTGGATTTCTAAAAGCATATGTATTTTAAATTGAGGGTTCTGTTAGCATATCATATTTAATTGGTTCAAGAAAACTGAAAAAGATCTTTACATGGGAAGTTAAGTGAAACAGTGGGGCCGGCCCTAAACCTTAGTTAGTCAAGGGACTCTGCACAGTTGCTATGTTGGCTACTTTTCTCATTGGGGTGTGTACTGGCTGGTTTTGTGTGTCAACTTGACACAAGCTGGAGTTGTTACAGAAAAAGGAGCCTCCCTTGAGGAAATGCCTCTATGAGATCCAGCTATAAGGCATCTTCTCAATTAGTGATCAAGGCAGGAGGGCCCAGTCCATTGTGGGTGGTGCCATCCCTGGTCTGGTGGTCCTGGATTCTATAAGAAAGCAAGCTTAGCAAACCAGGGGAAGCAAGCCAGTAAGTAACATCTTTCCATGGCTTCTACATCAGCTCCTGCCTCCAAGTTCCTGCCCTGTGTGAGTTCCAGCCCTGACTTCCTATGGTGATGAACAGCAATGTGGAAGTATAAGCTGAATAAACCCTTTCCTTCCCAACTTGCTTCTTGGTCATGATGTTTTGTGCAAGAATAAAAACCCTGACTGAGACAGGGTGACATAAACATCTGGTAGAAGGGGAAGAGTCTGTCTCACAGTTGAAGGTGGTCTCTCTTTTGCAACCGTGAGTCTGAAGTCATCAATGCCACTGCAAAAAATCTCCCTTTCCCTTTCCTATCAGTGAGAGCATGGATCATGGGTGTGCGCATGGTTTCTGGAATAGCTCAGACTGGACATACACATGGTATCTGGTGCCTGCATGTGTCATGGGCCTTGGCATGGTCTCTGCTGGCAGTACAGACCATGGACACCTGCATGGCTCTCTGCTACTGCATGGTCTATGGGCACTATTATAGCCCTTGGAAGCAACGCAGGCCAGTGACATCACCATGGCCTCAGGTGGCCAGTGCAGGTCACTTACATCAACAAGGCCCTGGTGGCAGCATGTCCTATGGACATCAACATAGATTTAGGCAGCAGCACAGACCATGGACATACACATGGCCTTGAGTGGTAGCACTGGCCATGGCCATCAATACAGCCTCCTGTTGCAGTAGGAACACAGACTCAGACATGACCTTCGGTGGCAGCAGGAACCACTGATGCCATCACAGCCTCAGGTGTCAGTTCAGGCTGCTCACATCAACATGAGCTCTGGCAGCATGCCAGGTGGTAGTTTTATGTCAACTTGACACAAGATAAAGTCATCCGAGAGGAGGGAACCACCATTGAGAACATGCTACCATACCATGTTAGTCTGTCTGGGTCTGGGTTGCCTCACTCAGGATGATTGTTTTTATCTAGTTCCATCCACTTGCCTGCAAATTTCATGATGTCATTGATTTTTTGACAGCTGAGTAATAATCCATTGTATGCATGCACCACATTTTCTCTCTCCAGGTTTCAGTTGAAAGACAAACATGGTATGTACTCATAAGTAGACAGTAGCTATGAGGTAAAGGATCACCATGCTATAATCCACAGACTCAGAGAAGCTAAAGAACACGGAGGGCTCAAGGGGCTGGGGGAACATGAATTTCCCTGGGAAGGGGAAATAGAATAGATATCCTGGGTGTGGATGCAGGGGTGGGAACAGGATCGATCAGGTGTGGGAAGGATGGAGGGAGAGATCACTTGGAGAGAGAAATGAAACTTGGGGCCATCTCTGGGACAAGCTAGAAACCTGGTGCAATGGAAACTCCCAGGAATTTATGGGGCTAACCCTAGAGAAGACTCCTAGCAAAGGGGGAAACAGAACCCGAGCTGGCCAGCTCCTGTAATCAGGCAAGAGGGATTAGGCAGAGACTAAGATGGCAGGTAAAGTGCTATGATGCTGGGAAGTAGGCCAGGCCAGCATTGTCAGGTAAGAATAGTTCAGTATCTGCCCAGCTATAGTGCCCGGAAGCTTATAATAGACATAAAGGTCTCTGTGTCATTATTTCAGAGCAAGGTTGTGTGTAGAAAAGCCCCCTTATACACACACACACACACACACACACACACACACACACACACCACTCAATATAATGATTCCCAGTGATATTCTGCTATATTCATTGATTTGTGTCTACTCCAATTGTCATCAGAGAGACTTTGTTCAGTAACTGATGCAAACAGATACAGAGGCCCACAGTCAAACATTAGGCAAAGCTCTTGGGATCCTGAAGAAGACAGAGAGAAGGACTGAAGGAGCCAGAGGGATCAAGAACACCACAAGAAAACCAATATACTCAACTAACCTTGACTCATAGGGACCCACAGAGACTGAACTGACAACCAGGGAGCCTTCATGGAACTGACCTCGGCTCTCTGCACACATGATACAGTTGTATAGCTTGGTCTTCTTGTGGGCTTCCTAACAGTGGGACAGAGTCTGCCTTTGACCCTTTTGCCTGCTGTGACCCCTTTCCTCCTACTGTGTGGCCTTGTTCAGCCTTAACAGGAGGGGAGGTGCCTAATCTTATGGCAACTTGATATGCCAGTTTGGTTGCTATCCCTCAGAGCCTGTCCTTTACTGAAGAGAAAAATGAGGAGGAGTGGATTGGGGGTTCATGCAGAGGGGAGGTGTTAGAGAGAGACAAAAATTAGAAGAAAGAAGGGAAGTTCAGTCAGGATGTGGAAAAAAATTAAAAAAAATTCTCCCATAAGATTGGGTTGCAGGCAGGCATTTTCTTAATTAGTGAGGACTACTGTGGGTGGTGGCATTCCTGGGCAGAGGATCTATAAGAAAGCAGGCTGAGAGAGCCATGAGGAGCAAGCATCCCTCCATGGCCTCTGCACCGGCTCTGGCCTCCAGGTTCCTGCCCTGCCTGAGTTCATCCTGACTTGCTTCAGTGATGCAGAAGTGTAAGTCAAGTAACCCCTTTCTTTCCAAAGTTGCTTTGGTCATGGTGTTTTATCATAGCAATAGTAACCCTAACTAAGACACCTGTTAACATTTTATTTAAAAAAAAAATCTAAATTATGTATATATGTGTGTGCCTGCATTTAGGTTTGTGCATATGAGTATAGGCTCTTGTGGAAGCTAGAAGTAGGTACTGGATCCCCTCAGGCTGAAGTTGGAAGTAGTTGTGTGCTTCTTGACATGAGAGAACTTATCTCTGGTCCTTTGCCTGAGCATACCCACTCTTAACCACGAGCCAACCTGTAGGGTCTTGGTTTCTCCTTTTTATTCTGTCTGAAATGCATCCTGTAGCAGGAAACAATAAATAAGACGACCAGCTGGCTCTACCACCATCCATGATACCAGGGAACTCTGGCAGCTACATCTTGTCCATGCACTAACTCTGTTCCAAAGGCCTCTAACTCTTTCCTCCTTCTCCTCTTCCTTCATCCAACCCGGAAGTTCCACCTCCTACTCACCCAGTGATTGGCTCCTTTATTTATTAGGTGATGATTCAAAAGAAGTCCTGAGCACGTGAGTCATTTCTTGTTCCAGACAGCCCTTCCCAGGAGGGTGGTATTAACATTAGAATACACACCAGGCCCATCCACAACACCATCCCACGGAATAGTGCAGCCTACATTTAGAGTGGGTCTTCCCTCTTTGGTTTACAAAATCTAGAAATCCCCCTACAGGCATGCCCAGAGTTGTGCGCCTTCTAAGTGGTTCTAGCTCCTGTTAACTTGACCGTCTGTATTTGCCATCACAGTTGCTGACGGCTGCACTTTAAGGACCATCAGCTGCTTGGATCTGGACTCACAAAGATGTAGTAGATTCCCATGGAGATGGCCACCCAGCCTTCTCTGTGTTGAAGAAGTTCTCCTTCTCATTCCTGGCCTTGTTCAAACATGTCAGCATCTGATGTGAGCCACAGATGGCTTGCAGGGATGAGCCTCAGCTCACAGCAGGAGACATCATGCTCCATGTGTTTCCTGAACCTTTGGTTCTGTACATGCTACAGAATCTCCCCCTCCCTCCCTGGCTAGAGAATCAGAAATTTGACCCTCAAGTTTACATATTTTTTTTGGTCTTCTACCTGGAAATGGCAACCCCCCAGTTTCTAGTCTTCTACTTAGAAGGGATGTTTGTGTACTTGAAGGTGAGAGACAGTGATGACTGGGTTTCTCTTTAGGCTTGGGCATGCTTCAAGTTCATGGATGTAGGCATACTTTCTTCAAGTCAGTGTAACCATCTGAGTTGATATCACTAACCCAATGTATGGGAAGAAAAATGCTGGGGAACTGGGCATAGTAGCACACACCTGTAATCCCAGTACTCTGGAGATAGGGGCAGGGAGATCAGAAGCTCTAATTGTTCTTGACTACCCAGGGAGTTGGAGGCCAGGATGATCCTGTCTTAAAAACTTTTCTAACATACAATACACATAATTATTTGAATTTTAGATCTGTGGTCATCTGTGACTTAAGATACTCAAGTTCAGCTGCTGTAGATCCATGTACTACAGTTTGTTAAAGTAGCCATTAAATAGTCAATTACTGAGGCCAAATGTATGCCCATGAAATAGAAGATTTTAAAATAATAATGAACTAGAAACAGTAAGAGTTGCTCTAGGTGTATCCAGCTGTGGGGTGCATCTGGCCAGAAATAGCTATGAATGAGACCTAATGCGAAATCAAAGTTTATTAAAACTTCATGAGATTTATTTCTACAATTGTTTTCTAATTTAACTATGAGGTTCCTTTAAAAAGTAGATTTATTTTTAGTTTTAATTTTGTGGACATGCAGTCTGTGTGGGTTTGTATGTGTGTGTAGGGTCTGAGAAGGCCAGAAGAGGGAGTTGGGGCCCCTGGAGCTGCAGTGAAAGGCCACTGGCTGTGAGCTGTCTGATGTGAGTGTTGGGAACTGAACTCAGGTCCTTGGCATGAACACTCTGTGCTTTTATAACCACCGAGCCATCTCTCCAGCCCTGTGTGGCTTCCAAGCATGAATTCTGTAAATGACAGTATTGTGTCTTGTCAGAAATGATAGCACAGGGCTTTGAAGGGATTGTAGATGGAGAAAATATAAGCTCACGTGTGGCTTGTGAGTTTCAGAGGCAGGGAATGAATCCACTGTTTCTGAATCTGTGCTTCATCCCTGTGGACAGCTATCTCATCACATCATATGAGACGTATAAAATGAGCAGCGAGTGGAGAGCTGCCGAGATCCAAGGAACCCAAACTTGGAAGACAGACATTTGGTGCTGAATTTAGACATACGGTTCTGTGGCTTAACATCATGGCATACATTGACAGCCTGCAAGTACACAGATTTATGAATCTGGGAATTACTTAAAATCCTGGAAGGAGCAGATGCCATATGTCTTAGCTGAAATTTATAACACAAACCGTAGACCATGCTTTTTCTTTCTTTCTTCATCTCTCCCTCTATCTCTGTTTCTCTCTTTATCTTTTTCATCTCTACTGTTCAGCAAACCATCATGGACAGAATTTATAGACTCTTATTTCAGCTCAGATATCCACCTACCATCACCTTCCTGAGTGTTGGTTCACAGGTCCCATCTAGTTACACCTTCATGATCATGGTGTCTGGCTCCCTTGACTGCTGTCCATGTCTGTCCATGTCTGTCATGAGCTCCTCTGGCTGTGTCCATGTCTGTCATGGGCTCCTTTGTCTGGTGTCCATATCTGTCCATGCCTGTCACTGTCAAGTGCTCCTTTATCTTTTGTCCACACTGTCATGGGCTCCTTTGTCTGGTGTCCATGTCTGCCCACACTGTCATGGGCTCCTTTGTCTGGTGTCCATGAATGTCCATGTCTGTCCATGTCTGTCACTGTCATGGGCTCCTTTGTCTGGTGTCCACACTGTCATGGGCTCCTTTGTTTGATGCCCATATCTGCCCACATTGTCATGGGCTCCTTTGTCTGGTAGATGAACCCTAAGGAAGTCTGCTTTGTTTCATTCTCAGTTATCTTTTTTGTTTTCCTTAACATTGGCATGCATAGAAGTGTATCATATATACACATGTGTATTTGCATGTGTGTGGACACATGAGTCTGTCTATGTGCACATGTGCACATGTGTTTGTGGAAGCCTGAGTTTGACATGGGTGTCTTTCTTGGTCGATCCCCTCTTTTTGATTTATTGAGACGGGGTGTCTCGCTATGCCTAGTGCTCTCCAGTTCCAGATAGTCTAGATAGCCACCCTGCCCTGAGATTACTTATCTCTGCCTCCTGAATTTTGGGAATATAGGCATCTGCAATTTCTGCTCGGCCTTATGTGGGTTCTGGGGACCCAAAAGCTCATCCTCATGACTGTGGGAAAGTACTTTATTCACTGAGCTGTCTCCTCAGCCTCAGTTTTCTTCCATTTTTAAGACATTTTTATTTACCATCTTTTCTCATCCCAATGGCCCCTAGCTCTCTGCAAATGCAAAAATATATCTACTCTTTATTTGTTACTGAGACAGAAGACCTGACATAAGCAACTTAAGGGAGGAGGAGCTTATTCTGTGGGGAAGGGCATGTTCATATATGAGCTTGAGGCGGCCGGCCCTTTGCATCCACAGTCAGGAAGCAGACAAAGAGGAATTGAGGGATGCAGTCCTCTTCCTACTTTTATTTCAGTCTTGAACCTCACCCCAGGCAAGGATGCTGCTCACATATGGGGCAGCATATGAGGGTTCGTCCTACCTCAGCTAATCTCCTCTGAAGACTCACTTGCAGAATGCCCAAAGCTTGTTAATGTTTTTGGCATAATTCTCAATAATAAACCGGGATAATTCTGAATCCTTTGAGGTTGGCAGTCTGCATTAGCCGTCACACGTACCATTGAGCTCTTACTGAGAATGAAAGGGAACACTAATGACAACTTTCTCAGACTCATGGCAAATGGAATTCTAAGACAGAAGGCCAGATAGCCTTAAGAAATAAGTTCACTCTAGGCAGAGGGTCTTCCTGATTGTCTCCACAGTCCCTAGTTAGAATCTATTAGTGAGTTAATTTTGGGACAGCTAGAAGCAGTGTGTGTCGACGTGCTTAGGAATGAGGTAACTGCCTCTTTTGCTTGCATGCATTTCCCAACGCCACACAATGTTTGCTTAAGTTCTTCCTGTTTGTGGCTTTTTCAGATATGTTCTACACGACACTGTTACACCCTGAGGCTCCCCAAGTCACCACATTCAGACGTCAATGACTCTTACAAGCATTTGATAATGACTCGGACATCACTGCTTTTCTGGTGCCTTGTTCCTGATGCCAGTCAAAATCTCTGCCCTATGTCATCTCTCCATACCTTCATTTCCCACAAACTTGCCGGACGGGATAGTTTTCAAATCATTAATGTTTAGTATTTTAAAAACATACGGTATTTATGGTAATGTTTTGAGAATGTCATACAACGTATTTCAATCCTATTAACCCCTTCTTCCCCCAGCTCCTCCTAGATCCACTCTTACCCCCTCCTAACCATGTTCTCTTTTTTGTTTTTTGTTTTAAATGAAAACCTACTGAATCTTGTTAATGCTATGCCTGTATTTTTGGGTAAGGGCCATCCTCTAGAGTGTGATTGACTCACCAGAAGCAACACCCTTAAAGAAGACTGACCCTGCCTCCCCTAAAAGTCCTTGTCAGTAGCTTCTCAGAGTCTGAACCCATGAACCTGTTCCCACTCTCTGCTGGTATGTTGACTGGCTCGACCTTTGTGCAGGCAACCACAGACTCAGGTCCTCACGCGTGTGCAGCAAGAACCATTACCCACGCCGCCATCTTTCGACTCCCATCACAGAGATTTCTATGAGAGTCTTTTCTGAGACTGGCAAAAGAGACTAAATTAAAACCTATTTTATTATTTTATGCATATCCATGGTTGCATATATATCTATGTACCATGTGTGTGCCTGGTGCTTGTGGAGGTTAGAAAAGGGTGTCAGGTCCCACGGAACTGGAATTACATATGGTTGTGAGCCATCATTTGGTATTGGAAATCAATCCCAGTTCTTCTGAAGAGCAGCGAGTACTCTTAACTGCTGCGTCATCTCTCCTGTGCTGCCAAAGGGACTGGATGTTTCACTGTGTTGCTGCCTCGTTCGTTCCTTTCCTCTGTTGGTGGTAACCCTCCTTTAAGTAGCAAGTGAACCCAGTCTTCTTCTCTGTTGAATGTTGGTGTATAGTTACACAGTGAGGCTCTGTATTCTTCGCTGTGCCAGTCTGGTGGTTGCTTTCTAAGCATCCTCCACTGTTAGCTGTAGGAATATATCATGATTTCTCCGAGGTAGCATTTTTCCATTTGGAGAACTTTGAAAAAATAAATAGGTCTTCACTTTGCCCTGGCTTACTGAATTCTGAGAGTCTTCAAGATTGATAAATGGATATTAAAAATAAAATACTCTGGGCTAGGGAGAGAGCTCAGTTGGTTAAATGTGTGCTCTGCGATCAGAAGAATCTGAATGATTCCTAAGAGTCTATTATTATTGTTGTTGTTGTTATTAAAAGCTGGAGATGATGGAATCCCAGAATCTCAGTGAAGGGGAGGTGGAGACAGACACACCCCCAGTGACCAATTGGCTTTCCAACCTAGCCTGCTTGGAAGCACTCCAGGCCAAATGCTCTCCCTAACAAACAGCAAATGACGCTCAAGGTGGAACACACAGGTGTGCACATCCACACGAACTCCTGCACACACGAAGTACTGCCAAGCCTGTGCTGTGCTGGAGAGCCATAGGCTTCAGCCAGTCGCTGTGCTGAGGTTGCTGGGACTAGTCTACTCTCAGCAAGTAAAGAGATCAGCTCAAGAACTTTAAAACACTTGTCCCCCCAGAAGGGAGAGGTTAATAAACATTCATGGCCAGCTCAAAAACTTTAGAACACTTGTCTACCAAGAAGGAAGAGGTTAATTAACATTCCTGGTCAGCTCAGGAACTTTGGTCATGGGACACTTGCCAGTTGGGAGAGCTTGATTCACATTCCTCAGACCACAGGAGAGGGAACCCATCTGCCGGTGAGGAAGGCCTAGGGCAAGTAGACACATTCCACAGGATGGACCAACCCTTGCCACCTGCAAGCAAGGGAAGTCCTTGCCATCCCATTCCCTAAAGACCAATTAGTTTAAAATGTTACACTGTTCTACCAATCACATTGTGCCTAATGGCTGCTGACCAAAAAACTATAAAAACTGGCCAAACAGGCTGCCCGGGGTCACTGCCTCTCCTTCGGGTACAGGACGGCCCCAATGCATTGTATCATTAAAATTCCTTTTGCTTTTTGCGTGGTTTACTCAGGGGGTCCCCGGTAAGCTAAGGCTCCCCCAGAGTCTTATACAAGCATGCCCTCTCACACTGAAGAGCAAAGGGGGAAAGGGTTATGTGGTAGGAGTTGTTGGCTGTCATGTCACGCCCAGTTTCTGGATAAAGTTGATCAGTGATCTCTAATGGCACCTTTAGCTGTACAATCAGTGAGCCCTAAGAACTTCCTCACCCTGAACTTCCTGTTCTGTGAGAAAATAGATCTGAGTGCAGGAAACTGGGATCAGACGCCTCCACTGACCCATGGAGGAGGCTGAGGGTTGAGTTTTATACTTCAGCATTTTTACCACACTCTAAAAAAACATCTATCAACATATTGGGAATGTGGGGGCTGGAGAGGTGGCTCAGTGGTTAAGAGCATTTAGAGGATCCGGGTTCTGTTCCCAGCGCCTACATGGCAGCCCAAACTGTAATCTAGATCTAGGGGATTCAGTGCTCCACAGTGACAGGCATGCAAGTAGTGCGTTGACATGTATGTAGCCAAAACGCCCACAGACATAAAATAAAAAAAAAAAAACTGTGAAAGGTTGGAGAGGCAGCTCAGTGGTTAAGAGTGCTTTCTGCCAGCCAGGCTGTGGTGGCACACACCTTTAATCCCAGCACTTGGGAGGCAGAGGCAGGCGGATTTCTGAGTTCAAGGCCAGCCTGGTCTACAGAGTGA
>JANHMN010000008.1:70778023-70789099 GCA_030674055.1 Rhabdomys pumilio | reverse complement strand
GGAATCCATATATATATATATATATATATATATATATATATATATATATATATATATATAATGTATATATATATAATGTATATATATATAATGATATAATGATAGTAAAGATATATATAGATATATAATATATAATAAGATAGATATAATGATAGTAAAGAAACTGTGTGGAGTAAAAGAAATGAGATATTTGTGCCTGCTACCAAGAAAGTCCCAGTCTTTGAGGAAGATAAAATAGTGGCTTACTGAACAATCTTAATGAACTCTGACAACACCTAAGAGTTTATAAACTTTAACTCCATGAGCTCTTAGCTTGTACAGAAAGCCCTTGCTTAGTGGGTCTTGCTTTCAGCCCTGCTTTACACCGCTAAGTGATTAAGGCTCTGACGAGGACATGTAATTTGTTCTAGATGACCCAGTTGGTCAGATTCACAGTCCCTTTTCACTTCTTCAGCTCCGAGCACTCTCTTCTAGAACATCGCTTCATTTCCTTGCACCTGGATGTTGAAACATGAGCACTCAATGGCTGATGTCATGCCAGTCCCAGGAGCAGTGGTGACTAGGCATATGTGACAATCTGACCTTCCTGGATCATAATGGATTTCTGGTCCATTGGTGGATAAGAAGCCCTCATCATTTCACTGGAAATAAAGGATCATTTCTCTGTCCCTTTTTTTTTTTCTGTGAATCCAAACCCAAGGGATTACTGTTTAGTCAAATATGGGTGAGTATGACCTAGGACTATGGATTAAGGTTGCCCCAAATAAAACATTCTAATGTAGAAATGGATTTGTGATTTTTTTATATTTACATTTTTATTGGATATTTTACTTATTTACATTTCAGATGTTATCCCCTTTCCCCATTCCTAACCACCCATCAACCCCCCTATCCCATCCCTCTTCCTCCTTTTTGCCTTTATACCATTTTAATTACATGCAAGTATTAAGGTCAGCTCTAGGTTGAGGAACTAGCAGCACAATAAATGCAAATAGTCAAGGAACCAGCAAGACAATAAACATCAATAGTCAAGGAACAAGCAAGGCAGTAAAGTCCCATGATCACTCCTGTGATCACTATTTCTAAGGGCTTATTAGGATGACCAGAATATCTGAGCCTACTTCCCTGTCCTAGCCCAAAGTCATTTTCATTCCTGAAGCCTATTTCTTTGTTCTAGCCTAAGATTTAGATTCCTACCTGAAATTAATTCTTTGAGAAAGTCCTAAGCCAAGGAATTTCTCAAATACTTTAATGGAGCCTGCAGATTGTTGGGGGAATCTCTTTTGCTATTGGATGACATTGTTTAGTTTCTGGGTTGGTGGAATCTAGTGATCTATAAGTTAATACATTCTAGACGACTTTACTTGATTGTCACAAAGCTGTTAGGTGAAGCACAGAGGCCAATGGACGGCTGTTCATGGGGTGGAAGATAGCCCAAGATTTTTTGGGTCTGGGTCTACAACATCTCAACCTCCACAATCAGCTTTAACTTGGTCTTTAACTTGGTGTGACTTGACACTGGCTTCTGCTGCCATCCCCTGGAGAACTCCAGTTCTTAGTTCTCTTATCTGGAAGTCAAATGAAATCTCTGGAAAAGGTTGATTTCAGGGAATGGATGTTTTTCTGTGAGAGGTTACAATGTAACCCTGTTCTCAGGAGTTTCCATCTAATGGTTAAATGGCTGAAAATGGTCCAGCAATAAGGACTGGGTTCCATTACAGGACTGGGAGACACGTTTATGTTTATTTTCCATGTGTATCTTAGATGACTGATCTTTGAGTATGTGTTACATCATTTTTGGGTGTAATATAACCACCTTTTCTGTCTCAGCACTGGGGACTAAATCCATGGTCCCAGGCATACAAGACTCACAGATAATGACACGGCTCCAACCACCACATTCTTAATGCTCCCAGAATGTACAAGAGTCCCTGTCCTCTGAGAGCTGGAACTTTCTAGCTCTCTCAGCCCCTGCCCTGGTCTTGAACTTGACATAAGATTGTTATTTTGTTTGTCAACTGAATGGCTCCTGTAGCAGGTTCCCCCTTAGTGTTTCAAAAATCAAAAAGAATAGTCTTGCTGTCTTCCTCTGGTGTTGCTCATAATTCTGGGCGGACAGTAAAGAAGTTACACAGCACAGCTGTGCACACATCCCTGGTATCGTTCATGAACGCATTTCTATTGTCTTCTTTCTCCATATGGAGTCTCATTGTTCCTTTAATCTTTTATAAACTGTTATTTATGTAGGGTGGAATGTTCTTTAGCTGACATGTGTTTCAGCTGCAGTTGATATGTGGCGATGAATTTTTAGAGGGGAAAGCCCCTTTTGTAGAAAATTTACTTAGAATCAGTCCTATCCTTGCTACTAAAAGGACTAAAATTCTGAGTCTAACTGAGGTGATGCAGTGCAAAGTTTCCCTTCAGTGATTTGAGCATATGATGTGATGTGTGTCTGGGGAGATGGCCCAAGGAACCCTAGTTCCCTCTCCAGGCCCCAGATAAAAACGCTGGAGGTGCTGGTGCCCACTGGTAGTCCCTGACTGGGAAGGTGGAGAGAGGTAGATTCCTGTAGCTCACTGGCTAGCCAGCCTTGTCGAATTGGCAAGCTCCAGGCCAGTGACAGGTATTGTCTCAGAAAACAAAGTGGGTGCAGAAGAGATGGCTTATTGATATGAGCATTGGCTGCTTTTGCAGAACACCCAGGTTTGGTTCCCAGCACCTACATTATGGTTCACAGTTGTATGTAACTCCAGTTCTAGGGCATCTGACATGCTTTTATGTATGGCCTCTGTAGACACCAAGCAGGCATTTGGTTTACATATATACATGAATTCAAACACTCATACACATAAAAAATCTCTTGGGTTGTCTTTTGGTTTTTACTCATAGACATATGCCGGTATACACAATGCATACGCACACACACATGCACCTGCACATACATGCACCTGCACACACATGCACCTGCAGACATGCATGCACCTGAACACACATGCACCTACACACAATACATATGCACACACGTATGGATTGCATACACATATGCACCTGCACATATATGCACCTGCACACACACATGCATATGCACACATATATGGAGCTGCACACACAAGCACCTGCACACACATATGTGCATCTATATACATATGTGCACCTGCACACACATGTATACCTGCACATACTGTACCTATACACACACAGAAAATAAATAATGCAAGGGTCATCTTGCATTTGCCATCCCTATCTTGTAAGTCAGAACACAACGACACAGAGAAACAAACTGTCTTTTGTCATCATAGAAACCAGTGTTTGAGCCCAGGGATTTTGACTCTACCTTAATCCTCTCACATAAAATAATAGGTTTTATTCAGACCCTTGCTAACCACCCATCACTCTGCTCTCCTACCCTTCTCCCCATTGGTTCCTTTTCTCACCCCAAAAAGTCCACCTTCTGTTTTTCATGCCATGTGCATGTGGTATCATATATGTACATGCATATGTATAGTGAAGTATAGATTCCATATCTGAGAGAAAACATGCATCATCTGGGGAGAAAGACAATCTAAAAAGATGAAGTGTATGAATGTTCCATAGAATTTACTTCGGCCCTGCAGGTCCCAGCCTGCAGTTAGTATCAGGATATTTTCCCAAAACTATTACCTTTTCTGACACAAAGATCTCCATTAAAAAAAATCAGATATTTACCTATGTGGTTCCACCATCAAATTATATAAAGCAGTTAAGGGATCTTGAGAAAGCATAGCCCTATATACAGTCATAGACATCTCATAGTTTAATTTATCTGTTGATTAGTTTTACATGGTTAGCTTTAGAAACAACCAAATACACATGACACTCAGCTCCCAAACATAAAAACTGGTTTCCAATCCAGAAGCCTGCCTGCTGCCAGGTTGTGTCAATAGGTGTAAGACAGTCAGAGGTCAGAGGTCACGTGCTGTATGTGTTGGAGAGATGAGGGAGACAGAGAAGCTGAATGGTGTGTGCTCTCTGAAGAGATGTGGAAGCGGATGTGGAAGGGTGGTGAGGAATAGCCCGATGTGAGGAGCCTGCACTGCCACCAAGGGCCATGTCTGGGTCTGTGGCCATGCAACAGCAAGTGTCTGTGTTTATGTCTGAGGCCCACGTTACCACCAAAGGCAGAGGGCTCTGGTCTGGGCTGCTGCCTGGAGCCATGTTGATTTCCAAGGGCTTCTCAGAGCTGGCTCTACCCCTTGCCCAGGCAAAGCAAGAAAGCTGGCCCTGGTGGTGTGCATGCAGGAGAAATGGAGGGCTGACCTGATTAGCTACCATCCAGGCCCAGATCCAGGGCTTTGAGTTGTCCCATCCCAACATCTACCCATCTATGAACTGCTAGAGTGCCTGAAGGGGCCTGAAGGAGCCAGTCTCACAGACCCAAAACTTCAGGATCTCCATGACACAGGGCAGTAACAGGACACCTGAGAAGAGTCATGGTGAAGATGCTGTGCTGATCGTGAGGCAGAAGCCAGAGGCTTTGAACCAGACCAATGACTCATTGCAATGACCATTTGCAAGAAAACATGTTTGGACAAAAGTCTTGGACCAATGGCTTTTCATTTCTTGAACGATGTTACCAACAATGTAATCACTCAGAAAGGCTTCTGAGAAGCTGGGTTTGGAATCTGGGTCTGTCCCAGTTGACTCGAGATGAATGGCTTATATCGTTGAGGTGTTCAACAGAGTTCACAAAACAGGCCTTAGCCCTATTCTCCAACTCTGACCCAGACTTTTTCATCCACTGGGGCACCGGCTGCTGGGTACACTGCTTCTGTGTCTCCAACCTCAATGAAATGCTGCCACCGAGGGTCCACTGCATCTGAAGAGGATGAGATGGAATCCATCCCAGAGCGACCACGTGGGGCCCAGATGAACACAGGACTGGCTCTCAGACCTTCACAGACCTTCATGTATCTGGATAATTATTCTTTGATTTTGGGATATTTGCATGCACATAACAAAATACTTTAGGAGGGGACCCAAGTGTGATCACAGCATTCATGGTGTTTTACAAGCACACCTTTTTTTAGTGGTTGAAAGTGATCCCATACAATATTTGAGTGTGTTCTCAATTTGACTTCACCCATATGAAGGGAAGTGTGTAATGTTCTACTTGTGGTATCACATTGGCATTAAACTTCTTTGGAGCATTTTCAGTTTCAGATTTTGGATTAAGAATGCTGGGTAGGATGGCTAATATCTTCTGTTTCTGAATTATGTGCATATGTATGTGTCTCTGTGTTTGTCTGTGCATGTTTGAGTGCAGATTCAAGAAAGGTCCAAAATAGAGTGTCAGATCTCCTATAGCAGAAGTTACAGCAGTTGTACACCACCCAGCGTGGGTGCTGGGAATGGAACTTGGGTCCTCTGTAGAAGCAGTACCTGCTCCTAACCACTGAGCCATCTCTTCAGCTCGTTTGGTTAGTCCTAATAGTCAAATGGCCTGGATTGAGAAATATCTAGTAGATCACTAAGGCACATTTCTGGGGGTGTCTGTGTACTTCTGGACACTATTATTTTATTTCTGAGATAATGAATGGATTAATCTTTCATGGATTTGTTATATGGGGCATTATTTCCTAATAAGGTGGCAAAAGGCAGGCTATGGGGTCTATTTGTAGGAGAAAAGTCCCGGGGGTGGATTAGTTACTTTTCTGTTGCTGTGATGGAACACTGTTGCCAAAAACCACTTAGAGAAGAACTTCCTCAGCTTTACAGTTCCATGGGAATGACTCCTTCACAGAGGGGATGCATGGCAGCGGGCCACAGGCATGACAGTGGGAGGAGGTTGCTGAGAGCTCACATCTCCATCACAAACACAAAGTACAGAGAGCAAACTGGAAAGAGCAGAATCTTAAAGTCTATCTCACATGACATACTTCCTCTGACAAGGCCATACCGCCTAAACCCCCACTAACAGTGCCACTACCTGGGAACCAAGTATTCAAGTACATGAGCCTATGGGGAGTCTTTTCATTTAAACCACCACACGGGGTGTGTTGGTGGGGCTTTGTTGTGCCCAGAGGATTCCTGCATCCCTTTTTCTGCTTCCTGGACAGCACGGCATTAACTTCTCTGCCCCTCCTACTCTTGTGTGTGTGTGTGTGTGTGTGTGTGTGTGTGTGTGTGTGACCTCCTTAGGCTGGTCTTTTAGGGGTTTTGGTCATCACTAAGGAAAAGTAACTGTAATAATACTCAATGTGTACTCTGGAAATGTACCCCATATACAAGTCAACACATCGTGAGGGGATGGGGGACCCCCCGCCCTGGGTTCTGTTGTCCTCTGCTTTTCTGTCTAACTGTCTAAGCAGGGGAGACAGAGCTTTCAGACTTTTGAACAAACAAGAATGCAGATGCCCTCCATGCCCCCTCTTTGCTGTCCCCCACTGAGCTGTTGTTCTTAAGTTTCTTGGAGGATTGCCGCAGGAACTTCCCTAGGAAATCTGATAATTCCCTGACATTATCAGGACTGTGTCAAAGACGGGGCTGAAGTGTGGTGCAGTGCCCATCATGGAAGACTGTGAGAAAGTCCCGCTCCGCTCCAGACGGGGAAGCTGGTGTAGCCTCTGAGCGAGAAAGTCCCGCTCCGCTCCGCTCCACGTGACGGGGAAGCTGGTGCAGCCTCTGAGCACCTCGTCACATCCCTGCGTTTCTTGGTTTCAGCAACAAAAAGTGACTATAACCGTTTTCTATCTTTCCTAAAAAAAAAAAAAAATCACAGTTTGCTTTGTTTGTGATAGTGTGTGTCACAGTCCAAGTGTGGAGATCAGAGAGTGACCTGGGAAAGTCAATGCTCCCACCATGTGTGTCCTGGGGATTGAGTTTGGGTCATCTGTAGACAGCAGGCACTTTTATTTGCTAAACTATTTTCCAGCCAGAGTTTAATTGCCTTTTCCTTCTCCTACCTGAGTAAGGAGAAAAATGCACACACATGCACACACACAAATATGCACACACATCTATGTACATACAGGTGCACACAAATATAAATATGCTCACACATATTATACATGTGAACACACATATGGATATATACATAAATCTGTACACACATATAAATATGCACACACATCATATTTATGAACACACACATACAAATATGCTCACAGATATTACACATGTGTATACACATATATGCACACACATCATACCTATGTAGACATATATATATACACACATAAAATGTAAATATATACACATATGTATGTATATATACACATGTATATATACACATATCTGCACATGATATACAAACACAAAAATGCACACATATGTACACACATACATATATGTACATATACACATACACATGTTGATGGATGCATATACATATGAATGTACACATACATACATACATACATATATGTTTTAGATCCTTCATCTCTTTTGCATTTATCCATTGAATTTTTCTCAGTAATGTATTATTATTGATATTTCATAATTTTAAGTGTGTTTTATGTGTTATATGGTTTCAAATTCTTTGTAGGATATTTTTGATTGATAAAAATCATGCATGAATCAAATTTGCTACAAGAATAACTGCAAGATGAGGCATAGGCTTTGTTCTTCATTTGAGAGAAAATTATGAGGTCAGATTTATTGTATAGAGGGAATTCATAGTTGGGTACTGGTGGTGTATGCCTATAATCCTGGCATCTAGGAGGTAAAGGCAGACACTGTGTCAGGAGTTCAAGGCTGGGTTACTCTGCCTGGTGATGGCTATGTTAGCCTATATGTTTCCAAAGTCTAGTTTAACCTTTGATTACAAATCAAAAAGTTTCTACCTATGGTTGTTATTGAATATGGACATTTGAGAAAAATATAGGCAGGTGGGCTGTTTTGAGACAAAACATAAGAGAAAACATTGAGACATGTAGATTTCCTACTCAAGTGATTTTTGAAACAAATCATATTTAGTGTATGTGTGCGTGCGTGTGCAAGTGTGTATATACCACAGCACACATGGAGAGGTCAGAGCCAGCTTTCAGGAGTTGGTTCTCGCCTATTATGCAGGTTCCAGAAATGAACACACATCACCAGGCTTGGCAGCAAGCATTGCCCCCTGCTTAGCCATCTTGATGACCCTCAGATGAGTTCTTAATAGCAAATTTTCACAACAATTGTGTCCTTCTCCTTAAGTGTATTAGCGTATTATGTATTTCTGCCATCTTCCCAGTCTAGATTCAGGTAACCACTGGCTGCTCTTCCTCTGCCTATTTAGCTGAGTTGTTTGGTAGCCTTAACATCAGTGCTACTTAATGTGATTGTTATGTATACTATGTATACACATAGCATGCAGGTCTGTTTATTATATACCATACAGTTCAGGATACAAGAGTTAGCCGCATAACATCCAGATCAACTTGTGAGCTGGGAGTGAATGGAAAGAGAGGTTTAACAATTTTAGTCTTCCTCAGTAAAAACAAGAGCCAGATCTTTTGATTGCTGGGAGCATCAAGAGTAAAGACAGCATTGGATCAGGCAGAAACCATGTTGGCGAAAAGTGAGATTCTGAAGATGTCTTAATAATGGGACAGCAATCCTGAGTCTAAGCCTGCTGTTCTCATTAAGTGTGAACTGACTCAGAGCATGCAGGCTATCCTTAATGTCAGTCCAAAGTGGGAATTTGTGATGGGTTTAGGGAAAGTGACAAACCCTGGTCCTGGAAATATGCATATAGAAGGAGCTGTAGGCATTGCTAGGGAGTCTCTAGTGGTATTTACATATTGGAGGCTGGATGAAAAAATATTCATTCAAGACTTCATGTTTAAGTAGGGTCTCCAGCTGCTCTTTCCAAATGACTAAGGCCAATAATCAACTTAAAATACCAAATGCAGCCAGGTGTGGTGGTGTGCACCTTTAATCCCAGCACTTGGGAGGTAGAAGCAGATGGACCCCTGTGAGTTTTAGGCCAGCCAGACCTACATAGGGAGTTCCAGGCCAGACAGAGCTACATAGAAGGACCCTGACTCCAACAAACCAAACCAAACCAAACCAAACCAAACCAAACCAAACCAAACCAAACCAAACCAACCTACTAAATGAAAATACAAAATGTACTTCTTATTTTTTTTGGGTGCCTGGGATGGCCTGAAACATTTCACCCTTCTGAGTGGTAGCCTCCCCTTGTCCTTTCTGAAGCCCAGGTCAAAATGTCCATTCTTTCTGTATTTTATTCCCCAGCTCTCCAGGAATTCCTCAGTAATGAAGCAAAGCAGTTATTTCTGTTCACTAGCACCAGAAACAATGGGAAAGATAGTGTTTATAATGGAGTCTGGTTTTTTTTCTCAATTTCCACTGCATTTATTTTTATCTTTCTCTCTGTTTCTGTGAGCCTCTGGCGTGTGGGAACTGGACTCCAGTCCTCTGAAGGAGCAGCCATTACTCTTAACCACTGAGCCTCTCTCCAGCTCTCCACTGCATTTTAAAATAGAGAATTAAAAGGCACGTAAAGTATCTTAAGGATATTGAGTAGTTTAATTAAGATTCACTGTAATTTCATTTTAATAATCTCAACTGTGGTATGAGTCGTTAGTTTTCTATTAGTTTCCTTATTATGGCCATATTGTTTTATAAAGCAGAGCTATTAAAATTAATGTTCTACAACATAAAGGATAATTAGTTTATCGTAGTCTTTAATGGCTCCAAAAAGATTACTTTCTGTAAAACTATTCTTTGACTTCTGTGTCTTAGCTCGAAGCCTGGAATCCTGTTATCGTGGAAAAAGAAGATTCTGTTCAAATAGTTTTGTTTGGTTTCAACATTTTCTATTGGTCATTTGTGGTTGCAAACAGCATTATCCAGATTTCACTCTGCTCCTTAGACTGGAGCAATGGTAAGGAGGACTGGAGCCTGACAAGAAGGTAATAACTGCAGTGGGCCTTGACTGCCACTAGATGTCCTCATGTGGATGCTCTGTCTGTCTTAAAAGACGAGTCCAGGCTATCCCAAAAGCTATTGCCTATAGGTGGAATATGTTCTTCTAGCTGGGCTATCTTGTCTGGTCTCAATCGGAGAGGATGTGCCTAGCCTCACAGAGACTTGATGTGTGAGGGTGCAGGCTACCAAGGTGGGGCCCATCCACTCAGAAGGAGGGAATGGAGGGGGAGGGGTTCTGGGAGGAGGTGACTGGAAAGGGGACAGTGAGTGGGATATAAAGTGAATAAGTAAAAATAAAAATAAAATTAAAATTAAAAAAGGAATAAAACAACTAGATGCCAGTTGGGTTTAGATAATATGATAAGAGTTTCTTCCTGGTGAAGAGTCTTGCTCTTTCCATAGCCTGTAACTCTTGATTCAGGGTTGAGACCTTGCCACTTTTCCCCTATCTTATTGGCATGTGGGATTCTACTATAAGTAAAACATGAATGAATGAATAAATGAGTAAGATAGATAGGTAGCTGATAGATAGATAGATAGATAGGTAGCTGATAGATAGATAGATAAATAGATAGATAGATACCAAACAAGGTCGTGATTGTTCACGACCACCTGTATGAATTAACACATGCTTTTGGGAAGCATAAGCTTTTGGGAAGACAAATTTCAGAGCAGTAGACTGGACTTAAACTTGCAAACATCAGATAGTTTTACATTTAGGCATGGGCTGAGATACATGTACGTTGTCACTCCCTCTAGAAAAGCTGAGATGGCCTCTGTGTGCAGTTTACATATACAGACAATTTTAAGCCTGCTAAGGAAAGAAGTGGTTTGGGTTTTGATTAGATAATCAAAAATGAGAGATTGAAATTATGTCTGATAGTACTTGTATTTGTATTTTTTCTCTCCGAATGCAGAAAAGCATTGTGGTCTGGGAATGAATGAATAGGCCAACAACTGACTCATGCGGATGGTACTGAAGGAACTTGGAGGTTTTGAGCCGTCACATATAGTGTAAGTCCTAACACCTACGTCTTCCATGCCTGGCAAAGACTGACCACTGCAGCTAGTGTGACTAGGCTAGTGTGACCAGGCTAGTGTGACTAGGCTAGTTTGACCAGGCTAGTGTGACCAGGCTAGTGTGACCTGACTAGTGTGACC
>JANHMN010000008.1:70759917-70778013 GCA_030674055.1 Rhabdomys pumilio | reverse complement strand
TGACCTGACTAGTGTGACCAGGCTAGTGTGACCTGACTAGTGTGACCCGACTGACTTTGAATTCTTCCTTCATAGCTTTGTTTAATTTTTAGCTCTCAATGTATCAATAAAGGAAGGGGACAACTTAGTGTTTTGACTCATAGTGTCCGTGGCTCAGTTGTAGGTCAGATGAATCATAAAATTAGATTAAAGTAACGATAAATAAATGTTAGGCTCTATTTTGAAATTGTCAGAACAATCAATTGATTTTTGTTGAGAGTCTGGAGAGATGACTCAGCGGTTAAGAGCACTGGGTGCCTTTGCAGAGGGCTCAAGGTCTATCTGCAGCACCCACATGGCAGCTCACAACCACCTGCAACTCCAATTCCATGGAATCTGACTCCCTCTCCTGGTCTATGTAGGCAGCAGGTGCTCATTGGTACATATACACAAATGCAAGCAAATAGCCATACACATAAAATACTAAATTCCATTTAGATTTCTTTTATCTTACATTCATGATTGTTCAGCCTGTATATGCACATGTGCGCCATGTGTGTGCAGTGCCTGGTAAAGTCAGAAGGTTTTAGATCCCCTGTAACTGGAGTTGTAGATGGCTGTGAGCTGCCATGTGAGTGTGGGATACTAAACCTGGGTCCTCTGGAAGAGCGGTCAGTGTTCTTAACCAATGAGCTGTCTCTTCAGCCTCTACCTATCATTTTTTGATATAAAATAAATGTTATTAATCCTCTTACTTAAAATATAAACTTGATGAAATAAAAACTTGATTTTGGTGTTAGATTATTAGAACAGAAATCATGTCACAAGGATTAGACCCAGTATTTAAAATGCAAAAGGATTAACTGAATATACTCTCTTGAATTTGGGATTACGTAACCTTGTTGAATGTTGACTTAGAATTTTGTGTTGTGTCACTCATAATGCAACATAGGAAAAATATAGGTGTGATGGTTTGTATATGCTTGGCCCAGGGAGTGACACTATTAAAGGGTGTGGCCTTGTTGGAGTGGGTGTGGCCCTGTTGGTAACTGCATCACTGTGGGTGGGTGTGGACTTTGTCCCAGCTTCCTGGAAGCCTGTCTTCCACTAGCAGCCTTCAGGTGAAGATGTAGAACTCTCAGCTCTGCCTGCCCCATGCCTGCCTGGATACTGTCATGTTCCCACCTTGATGATAATGGACTGAACCTCTGAACCTGTAAGCCAACCCAAATTAAATGGTGTCCTTTATAAGACTTGACTTGGTCACGGTGTCTGTTCACAGCAGTAAAACCCTGACTAAGACAACAGGAATGCCAAAGAATTGATGGGAAATAGCCAAAATTAAGTCATCATTTTTTTTTAAAAGAAAGAATTCGTATTTTGAGAACGCTTTTCATGACAGCTTAGTCTCAATGAGGAAGAAAAAGACACAAGTGAATCTTTGTTTTCTCAGTGCAAAATGATCTTTGAGAAACAGTGACATTTGAACAAACTTGGAGAATAGGGATGATTGGAGGGGATTGACAAGGGCTGCGATTGTCCCTTAGAAACAGGAGCAAAATTCTGTAGTGGAAAAGGTGAAGTTTGATAATCCTGGGCCATAATATTGAAGGTACTGAGTGAAGATAGTAAGTCTGTCCAGAAGGGGAAAGGTGACAGTTAGGAATAACCACTTGGAGGGCTGGAGAGATGGCTTGGCTCTGAAGAGCACTGGTTGCTCTTTCAGAGGATACAGGCTCAATTTCCAGCAACCACACAGCATCTCACAGCTGTCTGTAACTCCAGTTCTAGGACGTCCAACACCCTCACACAGACATCCACTGTCTTAGTCAGGGTTTGTATTTCTGCACAAAACATCATGGCCAAGAAGCAAGTTGGGAAGGAAAGGGTTTATTCAGCTTATACTTCCATATTGCTGTTCATCATCAAAGGAAGCCAGGACTGGAACTCACACAGGGCAGGAACTTGGAGACAGGAGCTGATGCAGGGGCCATGGAGAGGTGCTGCTTACTGGGTTGCTTCCCTTGGCTTGCCCACCTTGCTTTCTTATAGAACCCAGGACTACCAACCCAGGGATGGCACCACCCACAATGGGCCGGGCCCTCCCCGCTTGATCACTAATTGAGAAAATGCCTTACAGCTGGATCTCATGGAGGCATTTCCTCAAGGGAGGCTCCTTTCTCTGTGATAACTCCAGCTTGTGTCAAGTTGACACACAAAACCAGCCAGTATATCCATGCAGGCAAAACACAATGCATGTGAAGAAAAAATAAATCTGAAGCTTGGTAGGAATGAAAAGTGATATGACCAACTTGAAATCCGGGCCTAGGGGTTTCTCCAGTACCAAGCTCCAAGGAGCCTCAGTAACTCTGCTCCTGAGTGTTTGCCCAAGAGAAACAAAAACACATGTCTACTCGGAGTCCCCTACTTGAATGTCTGTAGCACTATTTTCTATCACAGCCTGAGAGGGTAACAGTGCGGGAATTCGTCAGTGGATAGTAAGAGGTGGTGTAGCAATACAGTGTGAGAGCCTTTCACCCAGGAAGAGAAAGAAATAGATACGGGCTATGCCCAGCACAGATAAACCTTGAAAATACCAGATTGAGTGTAAGCTGCCAGTTATAGAGGACCACACACCTGATGTCTGTGTATGCAGCAACTAGAGCAGGCTTGTCTCTGGAAGACGAAGTGAATTGATGCTTGCTGAGAGCTGCCAGAGAGGGAAGAATTGAAGGAGCTGTGTCCAATCAATTGCTGTGTTGCTTAGGTCCCCCCACCCCTCAAATTTACACAAACTAAGACCATGTGTGAAGAGGGAAACTCAGTTGGGAGCATGCTTGCATGAGATTGGCAAGCTTATGAGGTGTTTTCTTGATTTATGATTGCTGTGGGAGGAGCTAGCCCACTGTGGGTGGTGCCACTCCTAGGCACTAGGGTGGTTCTGGGTACTAAGAAAGCATGTCTGATGTGGTGCTTCTGGTCTGGTTTCTATGTCCACCAACACAGACACTTCTATGACATTTCCTCCCCATGCCACTGTGTGGTTATGCACACACACCCTGCACACACTCACACACAGAAACAGTTCTGGTGACTGGCAATGCAAGTGTCTTCTCATGCTTTCAGGCTGGTCAATGGTTAACTCACCTCTCCTGGCAAATAAAATTTTAATTCATTGAAAACTCCTAGAAACTTGTTAGCCAGGATGGTAGTGTAGAAAACTGAGACAAAGTGTGGCCAGTCCCTTCTTAAGAATTCATCTGGTTACGCCTTCTATAGAAGCTTTTCCCCAGGCATGGCGGCTCTGGGCTGTTGAAGGATTTCAGCATGTGGGGTTTTAATCTTTCAGATTATGATTTCGGAGATTTTAGAGTTTAGGGATTTTGATCTTTCCTAATCTTAAGATTCAGGATTTGTGACTTTTAGGGTTTTAAGGTGTTCAGGGTTTTATAGAGAGTTAGGAAATTCAGTGCTTCCTTTTGGGATTGCGACTGGCACCAGTGCCATACCACGTCCTTCTCATGTGCTCCCAGAACACGGAGCCTTGCACATTGCCTCAGCTGCAGCTAGCTCCTTTTGCACCATCTGTTCTCAACCTGCATTTCCCAGTAGCACTCCTGGGATCACGCATTTTAACACATGGGAATTTGGATGAGGGAAGATATTCAATACCCAAAAGATAACATCTGCCTTTATCCTTGTGTACAAATTAAGACAGATCGAAGAGGTCTAGAAATCATGGCATATGCATAGGATTTGAAAGAAGCAAGGCAGCTTGGCTTGGAAATGTGTACACACACACACACACACACACACACACACACACACACACACACGGACTCAGTAGAGTGGCCTATAGGTTGCTGTCCAGGTAGTTCAACAGTGGCTGTCTCCTGACTGAAAACTCAGGAATCTGGTAATCGTTCAGTGCGTATGAGACTGGATGTCTCAGCTGTCCCGATCTGGTACTGGAGTCCTAGAGGATTCCTAGAGAGCTACTGATCTTCAGTCTATGTTATAATCCTGAAGACGTGGGTGCCTCAGCAGCAGGATAGATGAACTTGCCAAGTGAGAGTGAGGGCCATCAGGCAAAAAACAAACATCTTTTCTTTGTGCCATTTTATGTGGGCTGACACCCAAAAGATGTGACCCAGATTTATGATGGATCTTCCCACCCAATCCCATCCAATCAAGAAATCCCTCACTGCTGTGCCCAGCTGCCTGGGTTTTAGTCGATTCCAGGTGTGGTGAAGTTGACAACCATGATTATCTGTCATACTTGGTGACTCTAGACTGTGTCAGGTTGACAATAGGGACTCACCAGAAGAGAAGGACAGGGACAAGGGTTTGCCAGTTGAGCAAGTTTGTTGGTTGGAAGCAATCTGGAGCCTCAGACAGGATAGTTCTAGGCTTGCTGTTTTTGTAAGTGACTTCTCTTGTTTTCCTATTTATTTATTTATTTATTTATTTATTTATTTATTTATTTATTTATTATGTACATAGCATTCTGTGTGTATGCCAGAAGAGGGAGCCATATCTCATTATTGATGGTTGTGAGCCACTTTGTCGTTGCTGGGAATTGAACACCGGACCTCTGGAAGAGCAGCCAGTGCTCTTAATCTCTGAGCCATCTCTCCAGCCCAAATGGGTTTTCTTTCTTTCTTTTTAAAATTTATTATGCGAGTGACTTCTCATAAGCCAGGCATGTTAGCACTTGGCTAAAGACTGTCACTGAAGTTACAATAGGAAGTTGGCAGAAGTGCACTTCTTTTGCAGTTACAGTCAACTTTCTTCCTGTGGGTTGTTATTTCCTTAACGATTTCTTTGTATCTCTTCCAACTGGAGGGCAGATTAGTGGAATCCACTTTGTGAATAGCTACCAGTCCTTTCACCTTCTGTGTAAAAGTCAGAAGGCATTGCTCATGCGTGTGGCCATTCTTGGAGATGCTAGCCTCAAGTTTAGCAGCCACAGGGCCAACAATCTGGACAAGCAAACCTGAAATGTCCTGTTTTTCTACTTCTGATTATGTCGCCAGGGATAATCACTCAGTACTTGCTTAGTTTGAAGTAGGGAGGGGATAATACAGCCTGGTATTATATAAGAAAATTCTAAAAATATTCCTAACCCCAGGAAGTTTCTGAAATATTTCTGAAGCAACCAAGTACTTTATAGAATTTAGGTGCAAAGTCTCTACTATAGTGCAAAGGCTGTATTTTTTGTTTTCCCCCTTTAAAATGATATGTATGTGTGTGAGTATCTGTATGTGAGTTGCAGTGCTCATAGAGGCCAGAAGAGGGCGTTATATCACCCAAAGCCGGACTTACAGGAGGTTGTGAGCCACCCACTGTGGGTACTGGGGACAGAGCATGTATTTTCTGTGAGATCAGTACACAGTGTTAATTGCTGTCATCTCTCCAGCCTCTTGGTTGGATTTCCAGACTTATCTTCACAGCTAGTTAATTAGGTAACTTCAGACCAAGTCATTTCTCAGTGTGGAGAATTAAGAGGTGGAAGAAAATGATTAAGGCTCTTTCTGATGCTGAACTCTTAGGAACTCTTAATATCTATAGCATTTCAGTTAATTTTTAATGCCCTTCACATGGCCTTACATATTAGGGTATAAGCAGAGCTTGGTTCATAGCTATGAAATGAAATTTTAATTCCTCATGCCGCATGCAAAGGTTTAGAGTAGCCAGTTTTATTTTTGACTTTTCCACTTTGTGTAGAGCTATGATCCTCTAGTAACCACAAGCTACGCCCCAGCTTGACATTTAAAAACCTATTTTAATTTCTCCTGCCCACAGAGGCTAATGGACAGCCTGTGTCTGATATTTGAGATTTCCCATTCTCTCATGATCGCCGAGTTTCACATTGTCCGTTTCCAGATGTAAACAAAGGAAGAGTACTTACCTTCTTGGTTATTCTTAGAGGGACGCTTCATTTATGTTAACTGTCCAGCTTCCTTTGAGGTGGTACATTCCTCAAGAGTCACTACGACAGTGTGAGGGATGTCAGAGCCCAGAAAGGATGCTCATTTGTGTGTGTGTGTGTGTGTGTGTGTGTGATGTGCTGCTTTGAGGCTGCATGGAGAAGTCTGGCAGGTACTATATATATATTCAGAGAGCAGGTGCCTGGTCTCTGGAACTACGCTGTGACGTGGAAAGCTGCTCCAGCTGAGTCCTTCCTCGTCTTTTATATACATGTTCCATCGATTCCATTTCCCACCCCTGTGAAAACATATCTGACAAAAACAACCCCAAAGGAAGGGTTTATTTTGGCTCAAAGTTAAAGCATACTGTCTACCAAGGCGGGAATCCGTGGCGGCAGGATCATGAGGTAGCTCGTCACACTGCGTCAGTCAAAAGCAGAGAGAGAAGAATGCTGGTGATCACCTCTGTAGCAGGATGTACACCTCCCAGCCTCCACCAGTGCTCCACTTGCAATAAAGCTCGGTAACTGGGGAGGAGCTAAGTTGGGAGGAGCAAAGATGAGAAGAAAAGAGGAAGGGGAGGAGTGAGAGGAGAGAGGAGAGAAGATGGCGGCAGATGTCCCAGTGTCTCTAGCAGTCTAAGGTAGTTAGAAATATCAAGGTTAGGTAATTGGGTTACACACAACTCTAATTGTGTGGGAATCTTGTTATTTGAGCATTTCCAAATATATAAATCCATTGGTTAATTATTAAGCTTTAAGAGTCTCATTTGTACTGGGTATTATGATGGCGGGTATTGTCTGTGGTTCAGCGGAGCTTTGTGGATACAACGTGGTGGATTGGCAGAGCCATTCCCGACGCTGGCATCTCGTGGGTGCCAGGTCAGTGTTTCTAGATAGCTGGAGCCCAGGTGTCAGCTGAGAACCAGCGGGAACCTGGCAGCTGCCCGGGATCAAGCTGGACTGGGCAGTGCTTTTTAAATATTACCTGCAACACACCTCTCTCTTCTTTAGTCAGTGTAGGATCCCAGTCCGTGGGATGTCACTGCCCACTTTTAGATTTGGTCTTCTCACCTCCGTCTAGTGTAGACAACCCCTCATAGGCAGGCAAGAAGCTTGCTTATCTCTTGCTGACCCTAGATCCCAGGAAGCTGACAATCAAGGTTAACCACCACAGGTTGTGTGTACCATTCAGTGTTCTGGCAAGTGACACGGAAGCCCGTGGACGCTTTCCTGACTTCCTGTGTTCAAATACTGATCATGTTATTAAGCGGAGCTTCTTGTGCTCATCGTATTTTTGGAGGTGCGAGTCACACTGGTCTGACTCTCCATCCATCAGTGACAGTAACAGTCCTGCCACATCCCAAGTGTTGACCACAATAGGATAAGATAATGTCATCAGAAAGCAGCGTCTTTTTATTTTACTCTTCCCCGATGGATTTTTCAGTGTGCCCCTGATGATATGTGCAAGCGAACGAACTTTTCCACAATCTTAAGTAACATAAAATATGTAAACCCTAAAAGTAAAATGCAAAGTTGTTATGAGAGACAAAGTTTTCATAGAACAGAACGGTGAGACAACTCAAAACCGAAGTCTCCCTCCTCCTGCTTTCGCATGTCTCTTCTGAGCAATGGGCTCCTGCCCTCAGCCCAGTGAGCCTACAGTCTCTCCTCTCTGTGACATGTTCTATGCTGAGGGTGGGGGAGGAGGAGATTGCACTAGGGTGTTTTATTAGCTCGCGCTGTGGAGGTGACATCGGTAACCCCTCATGTGGCAGACATTAAAGCTAATTCCTCCTTGCATGGGAAGTGGGTTATGCATTGGGAGTCTGGGTCCCAGGGTGGGGATGTTAAGATGTGGTAGGTTCTTTAAGAGGCGCAGTCTGAAACCCAGCGTGTTAGCACCCATCTTTAATCTCAGTACCCAGGAGACAGAGGCGGGCAGATCTCCGTGGGCTGAGACCAGCCTGATCTACATAGTGAGTTCCAGGAGATCCAGCGCAGATAGTGAGACCCTGTCTAAATTATATCTATAAATAGGAGGAGTCTAGTATGAGGTTAAGGAGGGAATTCAGCCTTTAAAAGGAATTGTGGTAGTTGTTACAAGAAAAGCAATATTGCCTCTTTCCCTTACTCTGACCCCCTGACTCAACTCGTGGTCTCTGTCATCCATGCTTTCACTGTGAATACCATCTTTTATGATCATCTCACCAGAGCACGGTTGATGGCAGCCATGTTCTTGAACCTTCATTTAACTATGGGCTAAATACTCTCCTGTCTTTATATGTAACCAGCCTCAGATGTTTTATTATGGTCATAGACAACAGATTGCTATAAGAAAACTTGTAGTTTCTTCACAGATGGGACCCATACTGAAATTTCTCTGACTTGAGCAAACACATTTCTAACCAGTACATCCATACTTTGTTCATTTCCCTGGGGGATAAAAACCTCCCACTCCTTTCTGTGGAGACTTACTCGTGTTTCCAGAGGCATTTTTAATGTTCAAAATTCCCCATATAGTTCTGTCTCTCACACCATTCCAAACATTTGGTCCAAAAGAAATATTCCCACTCCACAGCTGTATTTTCTTTGCCCTGAAAAATTCCCAGAAAATAATTTCTTGAACAGACATCTTGGCCAGCTTCTTCTTGCGCCAGTGTTCCCAACAGCAGGGGGCGTTGCATCCTTTTAAAGGGACAGTTTCCTGGCTGGAGGTGAAGGGTCAGGCAATTCCCTGAAAACCCTTTAAGAAGCATCTGGTCTGGGTTCCTGTAGTACTGGCAGCATTCTCTTTCCTGACTAGAACGCTCCTTGTGTGGCTATACGCTTGCATTTGTGCTTCAAACGATACTTTGTAATTTTTTGTGTGTGACAGACTCTGGTAATTCTAATTTAGGGGGAAAGTCCAGTCCTTTTATTACCTTAGCAATAAAATAACAAAGCGACAAATATTCCCCCTCTGTCATGGTCTGCTGCAGCTTTCAACTTGATACAACCCAGGGTCATTTGAGAAGAGAGAACCTTAGCTGAAAAACTGCACAGATCAGATTAGTCTGTGGGACATTTTCTTTCATTGATAACTGAAGTAGAAGGGTCTGGCCCACTGTGGACCTAACCATTCCTAGGCCCATGGGTCTGAGCTGTGTAAGAAAACTAGCTGAGAGTGAGACTGAGCAAACCAGTAAGCAGCATTCTTCCATGGTTTCTGCTTCAAGTTTCTATCTTGCTTTGACTGGACTATGACTGTTAAAATGAAATTAATCCTTTGTTCCCCAAGTTCTTCTGGTCATGATATTTACCACAGCAGCAGAAATCAAACCTGAGTACCCTCCTAATCTTCAGCTTCTAATCAGCCTATGATTTCAGGGAATCTTTGATTGGTTTGGCACCTTGTTCGGGCCCCTCAGACTCATCTCAGTGAAACTTTAATTTGAACACCTGTGCATCCATTTTTTCACAATTAGAGAATATTAACATCAAATACCATATCCAGCATTTCCAGATCTATTTGACTAGTTTTTAACCACTAAGGACATAATAAAAATGTACTAGGTAATTGAGAAAATTAAAAGAGGTTAAGTTGACCCTTTGTGGAAAATTATTGTTAAGCCTTTTCATTTTAATTCCTTTTAATTATTTTAGCTTATAGTGTGTAAACAGTATTAGTCCATTTTTTTCACGTACAACATAAACTCTTAGTTTTATAAAATTCTTTGAAATGTATCTGTGTATTTCTAATACTCACAGGATATTATGTGGCTAAATCATAATTTTCTTAAGCATCTCCTCATTATCAGAAGCATACATTTCTTTCTGTGTTCCTAAAAGATGCAGTAACATGCTAGGATATAAAGATAATTTTGGAGTCAGGTATGTTCATTTTAGCATCGAGGAAGCTGAAGGCATCAAACTGAAAGTCTGAGATCAGACCCTGTTTCAATTTTTTTGATATATTAGGAAGTATTTAATTAGTAGAATTGCTGTGTCAAAGGGGAAATGTAGGAGGAATTTAGCCAAGCATGCCCAGCCACAATGCTAGTATATGTACTGCTGGTACTTCCTTCCTGAGCCAACCTAGAATCTGCCCACCCAGCTAGAGACTGCTGACACTGGATCAGGCGATGGAGCAAGCTGTTGAGGAAAAGACAGCATCACATCTGGCTACTTGAGAGCCAACGTGTTGCTAAGAGGGGGTATAAAGTTTTGCCTAGTTTCTACAATAAACGAGTCTGCTTTTGCTACTTGCCTGAGTTCCAGAGTCTATGTTGTTGACTCTGCCCTTTCTTACCCCTGCCCCCGAGGGTCTTGGTCGGGGTCACAAGCAACAGGGAAACACATTTTTATACCTTAATGTTATTTCTTAAGAAATGGCAGAGGGGCCTGGAGAGATGGGTCAGCAGTTAAGGACACTGACTGCTTTTGCCGAGGAACAGGCTTCAATTCCTTATTATTTTCTTTTTTAAAATAAGAAAAGTCAAAGTGAATAGACCAGTAAGAAATAACTTGGCTATTTTTACATTCCTATTTGTTAGGAATTTAAGTTATTGGATCATATTAACCTTTTGAGGTAGGTGATAAGTTATGTAATAATTGGAGACACTATAGTAAAGCTCCTCCTCCTCCTCCTCTTCTTCTTCCACCTCCTCTTCTTCCTCCCTTAGTTTTTTGAGACAGGGTTTCTCCCTGTAACCTTGGCTGTCCTGAAACTCTCTCTGTAGACCAAGCTGGCCTCAAACTCACAGAGATTCACCTGCATCTGCCTCCTGTATGCTGAGATTAAAGGTGTGCACCATTGCCTGGCTAGCTAATGCTCCTTTTAAAAAAATTCTTCAGCTATGGCTCAGAGAGTCCCCCAATAGAATCTTTATCCTTTTGAAGAAAGTATTGACTGATATAAATTTGTGACCATAATATAACTTCTATACAAAAACTAATCACAGAGAAAAATAAATTTGTTTTCAGAGGCCGCAAATTTAAGTTCTTCCTTAGTGGGTTTTAGCAAAAAAAAAAAAAAGAAAAGAAAAAAAGAAAAAAAAGGGTGGATTCAAAGGGAATAATATCAAAATTCTCTTACTTGCAAGTGTCTCAAAGGCTCCATGAAAAGACAGTTGAGCAGAAATGGGTGTTCCTCTGTGGATACTTCTAAGCATGTCTAAACTGAGCTTTAGTCTTGAATGACAAAACACTCTGTTTTTCTTTCTCCTGACACTGTTTCCCTTGAACTCTTGATTGACAAGCATATGTGTACAGTCACAAGAATGTGCCAGCATTTCTATCAAACTCTCATTCAACAGACATCTATTTAGAAAGCTTATGAAAGTAAGCAAGGAAACAAACCAACCATTGACTGTATTGTACAGAGACCACAGAGGGGCTGGACATGGTGACACATGCCCACCACACCAGCATTTGTAAGTCAAAGGCGGGAGAATTATGAAGTTGGGCAGAAATTTTTGTTTTCAAAAAAAAAAAATATTTGAGGCCAACCTGAGTTGTCGTCAGTTCTAGGCAAGCCTGGGCTATAGGAAAAATCTTGACTCACAAAACAAAACAAAACAAAACAAAACAGAAAACCAAACCAAAGTAAACAAAAACCTAAACAACAATCAAATAAATGGAATGACAGTTGCATGGTATTGATCAGAGTGCTGCTGATACCATGTGAGGCTGGCTTTGCCCACTGGATCTTGTGCCCATCAGTAAACAGTAGGTTTTGCAGTGAGTTCACTTACATGGTAGCCAAGGGCTGGGGCAGGAGAGAGCAATTCTTTAAGTTTACTTTCCAGACCACTGTGCTAAGAGCTGTTTATGGGAGAAAAAAGCAGGGTACTTTGAGCTTGTGGATGAAGATTGGAGTCCTTTGTGGTGTGTGCACACAAGGGGAATCCTCATAGCTCATCATGGGACACAGCTTCAAAAATGGTGCCGTTATCATCATCAGAGGGTGGAGTTTGGAGCCTTCTGATGTTGTCCACTGGGTTCTTCAACAGACATAAATGAAGAGTAGGTGATTTCAGCAAAAGGAGCCTTCAAGACCCTAAAAAAACTAGCCTCGGTATGACAGGCAGATTGGTCTTTCCCACAGCTATACAGCCAGTATGAGACAAGTTATATAGTGCATGGCCACACAACTCCAGAATAAATTATTCTTTAAAACTTTTAATTTTGTTTATATTACTTCCTCTTCTCCCCACCCCCTCTCTCACTTGTGTGTGTTCCCCAGGACTCATCTTTCACCTTCTTGTGACTGTCCTTCTTGTTTCTGATGCTGCAAGGTGTACCCCAGGCTAGCTGGTCCATCCTCCTGTCTACCTCTCACCTTTCTGTAGAATGCTAGAAACATCACATCAATTTGAGTTTTTACGTGGGTTCCAGATTTTAATGTGTGTTCTGGGGCTCAAATTTGGGTCATGAGTCTTACACAGCCTTGACCCTCTTGGCCCTTTCCCTGGGCCCCCAAATTAGTGATTCTTAAAGTTAATTAAAAGAAAGAAAACCAAAACCTTTCACAGTGAGTTAAATACAGAGATTTCATTCAGGCATCTCCCTGGTTTTACTGTGTGTCTCAGAAGAAGAGTCAAGAGTTGGCTCTTGCAGCACCATTGTAGATCACTGGGCGGACAACTGACAACTGGGAAGGGATGGTATCTGGTCTGCATCCAGGCTGGGTATAGATATGTGATTCTTACCTTTAAGTGGGAGTGGAGACAAGGATGGACTGTATGGGTCTTTGTTGAAGACTTTAACAGAAAGCCTCCCCCTTTTAAGCACATTCCTTCTGTCAGCCCTTCTCCCCATCCTGGGGTTGATTTTAGTGATTGAAATGCAGGGAATCTACCCTGAAAACGATGGGATGGTTCAGAGGAAAATTAAAGATGTATGTACAGGAGGCTTTTCTGAGTCCACGGCTTAGCAGATTCTACTGCATCCACACTACTATCCACGTGGGTCAGCGCAGTCAGAGTCTCATGTTCTCTTATGGGCATGGCTTGAAAATGGATGAGCTAATTATGAAAATTAATACGGAAATACAACAAAGGCAGAAAGCATGCTGCTAGGCGCCAAGATTGATTTAAATTTTGCGTATTTATTATTTATCATTTTAAAATTGTATTTTTTTGTTTATTTGAGATTATGTGTATGTGTGAGGGAGCATGCATACTGTGGTGTGTGTATATATGTGTGTGTGTGTATGTGTGTGTGTGTGTGTGTGTGTGTGTAGGTCAGAGGTCAACTTACAGGAGTCAGTTCTCTTTTCTTTCCATGTGGCTCCCAGGAATTGAACTTAGGTCAGCAGCCTTGGCAGCAAGTACCTGCTGAGCCCTCTTATCAGCCCCTGCTTTCTATTCTTTAACAAAACAGTAATACTTTAATTGCCTTTTCTGCCTTACATTTTTTGATATTAAATATATCACCTATATAAAAGACTATGCTACTTTTTTTGCATGTCAGACAAAATAATAAGATGACAAGCAAAAACTGCACACTTTTTTAAAAGCCAGAAAGCATAGCCATAATAAAATTTTGTTCACCAATAAAGAGAAATTTGAGCTTAGGAAATAGTACCTTGACACATTTTCAGAATGTTCAGAAGGAAAGTTTCATCTTTGTGAGATTTGCCAGCATTTATTTAAGAGAAAAGACATGCTTCCTGATGATGACAGAAGCCCAGAAATGACAAAGGAAAATTCACAAGAAAACAGAATTCCAGGTAAGTGCTTCTTACCAAAGTACACTGAAGGAACTTCCAGAGTCTTGGGCCAAAGATCACACACAAGGGCAATTCATCTTTCTATCTCAAGTTCATGTGAAAGGATGATCGTATGTAGCCTGTCCACAGGGGGAAGCTAATGCCTGTTGCCATTTTCCAGGGACACTGCAAATCTCACTGGGTGAAAGCTAATGTGTCCTGAGTTATCACTATGGAGACCCATTCCTAGGAAGGAGTTTGGGAAAGAGGGTGAAGCACTGGAGGAGAAAAAGCTGTTTGTAGAGACATAGCAGACAGGAAGCCTGTTCATTCAGTGAAAAAAACTGCGGCGAAGACTGTCTTACAAAAAGTAACAACAACTCCATGGAGAAAGGCTATTGTGCAAATGGAAATGGCATTTTCTTTTGAGATGTTTTTCTTTTGAGACAGTGTCTCACTGTGTAGCTCTGAGTGGCCTTGAACTCATTATATAGACTATGTTGGTCTTTGATTCATAGAGATCCACCTGCCTTGACTGAGTGCTGGGCTTAAAGGTGTGCACCACCAGACCCAGATAAACCTAATTTTAAATCCACCTTACCTTTACAAAGTTAACCCAAAATATAATCTGAATAATATTAATCACTAGCGAGTGAGGGGTTGGTGGCTTTATTTCTCACAAGGCTCTGAAATGCTACCATCAACACAACCATCTTTCTTTCTGTGCACACGTGCAGTTTCCTTACTCTGTCTCGGGATAGTTAACAGGTACTCATTGGTGAGTTACTTTTCAATGGGAGAAGCATTCAACTGCGTAGGGCATTGCTGCTTGTTGAAAGGCAGTTTGGGAGGATCTCAGGAATACAAGGGACCTTCACTTGTCACTTCTGGTTTTGTGAAGGTGGATAAGATCGTGGGAGTGAGTGACAGTAGCTTCATGCAGGAGCTCGCCTGGCTGTGTTCTCGTGGGAGAAGATCAGTTTGGAGAATTTGACTTGAATTCTTTGATAGGCAGAAAACCACAAGAAACATTTTGATAAGACAAATATGTGTGTGTGTGTGTGTGTGTGTGTGTGTGTGTGTGTGTGTGTGTGTGTTCAACAATGTTATTTTTAATACCAAAGTCAGGTGGCCTTTTGCTTATGTTTAAAATTTATCAGGCATTGCCACTCCTGCTGGTAACACTCAAGTGCCTTTTATTGCAGGTTGTATGGGCATCTACTAACCCTTTCAGATAATGCCTTTCTGCCTCGGACATTTAGTCAATGCATGTGTGTATGTGCATGTGTGATGTATATGTGTGTGTGTGCATGTGTGATGATGTATATGTGTGTGCATGTGTGATGTGTATGTGTTTATGTGTGCATGTGTGTTGTATGTGCTTTTGCCATTATTTGGCTTATGACATCACAAGGCAGTAAGGAAGCTACAAAGTAAGCAGCTACAAAGGAAAGGCACACATTATAATGACAGAGATTCAGTTCATGGCAGGCATTTTCACTGATGGCTGAGACATGATTATATGACAAACACTCTTCAGTTGATTAGGTGAGAAGACCGTATTTCAGATCCAAAAGCTTTGAAAATTCTTTTAGTTTATAAAGTTGTGGAAAGAAGCACTTTGTCAAATTAGGTATCTTTTCTTCACTGTCAGGGTTACTAGCCCAAGATTGAGCAGGCACCCATTTCTAACAAGACCTGAAGAACACCATCCAAGTCCAAACATGAGGAAAATACAACTAAGGGTGGGGGTTCAGTGGGGTCAAGTGTGGTAGCACTTTTGGAGATATGTCGAGATTTGTATTTTTCTGGTCATTATTCAAGTCTTGAGAAAGATGCAAACTGGACCTATTGATCTGGCTATGGTATAGATAGTTGTATGTTCTGGGAATAATTTTGCAAACCTTCTTTCTTACAGATTCATTTAATATTTAGACATATTTGGAATGAGAAGTTTGTTGGCATGCCAAATCTCTGCCCCACTGTGAGAATTCCAGGAAGTCTCAATCGACTCCTGCCCCACATTCATTCCTGTTATGATAAAACACCCTAGCAAAAGGCAGCAAAGGGTGAAAGGGTTTTGCTAACTTGTGATTCCAGCTTAGACTCCACCATAGCAGGGAAATAGATGAACCAAAACCAGCTATTCTCATCTTTAAATGTCTGCTTTCTTTCTCTTACATCGTTCAGGACCCAGGCTAAGGAAATGAAGCCATCCACTTTCTTTTTGGGTCTTTTCACATCAATTAATATAATTAAGGCAGTCCCTCACTCCCATGTCCTAGTCTCGGCCATTCCTTAATGAGACTCTTTTCCTAGGCAATTCTCGACTGTCTGGAGTTCACCATTAAAACTAACTGTCACGGTGACAACTGGCATTGTTCACGACTGCTGTCAGAATCTGTTGAGATATAGACTGAGAAAATTGTCCACTGCAGAGCCGGAAGCAGGGTTAGTTCCCCAGTGAGCAGTCAGCTTAGAATGCCACAAAAGACTGAGCGATAAAGCCTAGCCCATGGCAGACTCACAATAAATATTAATTTGTTTCTACCTAGGGCTGCTGTAGAACAGTTGTTAGATAAGAGGTTTTTGGGTTTTTTTTCCCCATCACTTCAGAGGAAATGATTTTAGTGTAGGTCAGGAAAGAAATGAACTCCCATCCCAAGAGAAGACACTTTAGAGCTAAAGGAACACAAGTTGTTTGCATAACACAGATATCTGGTTTTTATGAAAGTTTTCACTTTTTCTTAGAGGATGTTTTTGAAAAACCATAGACTACCTGATAATGTATATAATGGACAGGCTGTTGTGAGCAAAGCTGGTGCCAAGCATACACAGTGCGGATGTGGCCTCCTCTGTACGGTCGGGTATATGGCTTTCTTTGTCTTGGGAATATTACATTTATTGTGCTTTAGGATACTACTCCTAACTTCTGGGTGAATATTGGTGCAGGCTTGAGTGACATTTACTGTGACATCTCTCTCTCTCTCTCTCTTTCTCTCTTTCTTTCTTTAAAAAAGATTTATTTATTTATTTATTTATTTGTTTGTTTGTTTATTTATTATATATGAGTTCTGTAGCTCTCTTCAGACACACCAGAAGATGGCATTTGATCCCATTACAGATGTTTGTGAGTCACCATGTGGTTGCTGGGAATTGAACTCAGGACCTCTAGAAGAGTAGTCAGTGATCTTAGCTATTTCTCCAGCCCCTTGAGTGACATTTAAAAGGTCATTGAACTGACAATTACTGAAATAAAGGGTGTTAAGTCATATGCATGGAAGTTCTTCCGTTATTAAAGTTCTGTACTTTATAAGGAACTTTGACACAGTCTTCATCTCCATAGCAATCCTGTCATGTGAGTGTCCTGCAGTTGTCTCTTTGTCCATGGTCTTCTTCTTCCTATAAAATATAAACAAAAGTGTATATGCATGTGCATGCATACACATTTGTATGTGTGCTAGGAACCAGCCCAGCTGTGTGTCTATGTGCACATGCATGTACACACATGCTAGTACAAGTGTACACATGCCAGCACAACTCTAGAAGAGTGCATAGGATCCCTTGGAGCAGGAATCATAGGGGTTTGTGAGCTGCCTTCTGTGGGTTCTAGGATCCAGATTCTGGTCCTCTGATGCAGCTATAATTGCTGAGCCATCTCTCTTTTTTGAGTGGAAAGTCTGAGACTTAGAGAAAATAAGGACTTACTCAGGGACACACCGAGAAGAGACAGAATACCTGCAGGCTTAAGCCCACACCTTCAGACGCCAAGGGTAGCTTACCCATTGCTTGCTGTGTCCAAGGGAAGTCAGCAGTAAGGTCACTTTCATGAGAGATTTGTCAACTTATTTCTTTTCCCACCTATCAGAGTTACTTTTTTTGCTTCTAGAATGTTTTGCATACTGAAAGTACCAAGAGACATGATGTTTTGGTCAAAATGACTCTTTAGTCAGTGGGCTGGGAATACGATAGATTTGTCATCGTTTCTTACAGAGTGTTCTTCTTGACAGCTCCTACTGTCTTGGGCCAGAGTTCCTGAGATGATCCTCAGAGGAGTTCTCCATCTTTAGAGAAGGAAGTCGGAGACGTAGTCATCACAGTCCAGGCATCCGGTGAACTGAAAATGCAGCTGTTTGCAGTGATCTCCGGGAAGCTGTGCTCTAGTCTGGCTGTTTAATAACTTGCTCAAGAAATACTTCAAGAAATACTTGCTTGACTACAGGGTTTTGGGGATACTGGAGATTTAAAGTTAACTCATTGTTGTGAACCTTTCAGGAGGAATTTTATATCCAGACCTGTTCTCCTTTTCCCTCCAGTTCTCCTCCTCCTATGTTCCTCCCTTACTTCTGCCTACCCTCTTCCCTTCCTTCCTTCCTTCCTTCCTTCCTTCCCTCCTTCCCTCCCTCCCTCCCTCTTTCCTTCCTTCCTCCTCCTCTTCCTCTTCCTCTTCCTCCTCCTCCTCCTCCTCCTCCTCCTCCTCCTCCTCCTCCTCCTC
>JANHMN010000008.1:70742911-70754119 GCA_030674055.1 Rhabdomys pumilio | reverse complement strand
CTCTCTCTCTCTCTCTCTCTCTCTCTCTCTCTCTCTCTCTCTCTCTCTCACACACACACACACACACACACAGACAGACACACACAGAGAGAGAGAGTGAAAGAGAGAGAAAGACAGACAGATATACAGAGACATAAAAATTAAACCCTATAGTCTGGTGAGTTCTTTTAACCCTTTTCTTTGTGTTGTTTTTCAATCTTGCTCCACAAAGTCAACATATTTACACAGAGTGTATTAGTTACCTTTCCCCCTGGCGCCCCCCCCCCCCCCCCCCCCCCCCCCGCCCCATGATAAAGACACTTACAGAAGGAGAAGTTTTGCCTTCAGTTTCCAGAGTTAGAGTCCATAGTGATGGCGGAGGCACTACATCATGTGGCTTAGGCAGGAAGTTAACAATTCACATTTTCAACAGACAACAAGAAACAGAGTGGATTGGAAATGGTGTTCTCAGAATCCGTTCTCAGTGACATATTTCCCCAGTAAGGCTCCATGTCTGGAAGGTTCCAGAAACCTCCTCAAGGAGCACTGTCAACTGGGAGCCAAGAGCCTAACACAAGCCTCTGGGGACCGTTCTTGTTCCAACCACCACAGACACATCCAGTATTTTGCCCGTAGAGACCACAGCTACATGGTAAGACGCAACCAGCTGTTGTTAGATCAAACTGTGGCATAGTTCTGTGTGCCTTAGCTCATATCCCTGCAGAAATGTTATTCTATGGATGAGGGATATGAAGCAAACAAGGTTAACCATCAGGTCTAAAGCCACCTGCAAATGAGAAATGAAGGAGACACGCACACCTTTAGCTCTTGGCCTAAACCATTGGAGTGCTTTTCTGCGTCACAAGTTGGGTGGGCTTGCATCACGCCAATTTCCCACAACTTATTTTTGCTGTTAGCAAACTGGCATGGAACTCTTTCTGTGAGTGTATGGATCTGTCAGGTTGGTGCAAAATCAGCTGTAGTTTTTGCATTGTTGAGGTTTGCCATTTGATACTGTAATACATTCTTAGATGTAGTAAAGTTATACCTCACTTGAATTCGAATTTTGTGCTTTCTGGGCTGATGACTTATTACTTGATATTTGTTTTATATTTATCATATACTATGGAAGTAATATTAGAGCAAAAGGAAGTTTGAGCAATTTCCATATATATGTACACATATATACACATGTATACACATATATACACACACACACACATATATATACACACACACACACACACACACACACACACACACACACACACACATCTTTGTTTATTCTTCTCCCATACATTACATCTTGACCAAAGTATAGCTCAGAGAGTGGGGGCAGTCCTCAGATAGTGGCCTACCTGGAGTTTTGGTGGCCATCGTGGCTTGTGGTTGAGCAGGAAGCCTCCACTGGAGTTGAAGCCAATTTCCTTTTCTTATGGGAGTTCAAGATGTGTCATAAAACAACAGGGAAGCCTCTCAGCATCAGTAACACCTTTGGCTCAGGAACTGCTCACAACTGTGCAGTGCAATGGAGGGTCAGGGAGTTAAGTAAAGGAAATGAGGGGCTTGAAGATGTGGAGGATAGCCACCTGCCGCCAGAAGTTGACAATAATCCTTTGGTTGCAATCGTCTAAACTTGTGTTTTACAGTTTCATGAAAAGTCTCTTAAGACCAGTGGCTGCTCAGTGTTCAAAGCAAACTGGAAAGATGAAAGAAAGTTCCAGGAGTGTGTGTCTTAGTTGAGGTTTTCATTGCTGTGAAGAGACACCATGACCAAGGTAACTTTTAATACGTACAACATTAATTGTGGCTGGCTTACGGTTTCAGAGGTTCAGTCCATTATTATCATGGTGGGGAGCACGGCAGCATGCAGGCAGACATGGTGCTGGAGAAGGAGCTGAGAGTTCTACATCTCGATCCGAAGGCAGTGGGTGCAGCATAAACACCAGGAGCCGTCAAAGCCAGCCTACACAGTGACACACTTCCTCCAACAAAGACACACCTATTCCAAAAAGACACAACTCTTAATGCCACTTTCCCTGGTCCAAGCACATTCAAACCACCACATTGAGGTGAACACTTGACCATCAGATTGTGACCTGTGACAAAAAGTGAACTGTCCGCAACCAGTAACCACCAGTTTGGTAGTAGGATTGAGATGAAACTCCATAGCACTCCCTAAAGCCAAACTTGCACAAAACAAACAAACACACAAAGCAATGACTGAAGGAACAGCTACACTCGCCGTTGGTGATTGGCAGCCACTCTGATTTGCACTACAGCGGGTCTGTGTGAAATCATTTTGACTGAGATGTGTGCTCCATGTACTGGGAGCTACACAGAAATCTACAGTGCCTGCAGATGGCATTGGCAGGAAGGGCACGACAGTATCTGACCACATGTACATGAAGTATTTCAAAAGTTGAATCAACAGGGCTACAGAGTTTGCCTTGTTTGCCTTGTTCATCTGATCTCTGCTGCTTCAAGCTCCTCAACTACTCTCTTCATGGACAAGGTTTTCAAAATCAGCAAGATGCAGATTTTGAAGAAGAAAAAAAAAAAGCTTTCCAAGTGTATTGAATCCCTTCAAGGCAAGGATTTAGGATTTTATGCTACTGGGATAAACAGATTTATTTCATGCTGGAAAAAAATGGGTTGATTGTAATGGTTCCTTCCTATTATTGTGGTCAATAAAGGCATGCTTGAGTGTAATTACAAGAATTTGAGACTCATGATCTGAACTTCCAACCCCCCTTTCACCTAATACTGAGTTCTTCATTTCATTATTAATTTTGTTTTGTTTTGTTCTTTTTGAGACAGGGTCTCACATAGCTCAGGATGGCCTCAAACTTGATATGTAGCCAAGGATGACCTTGAATTCTTGAGCCTTCTTCTCCATTTCCAAGTTCAGTGATTGTCATCAGGGCCCACATGCCCAACTCTTTTGTTTCTTCTTTTTAGCCTCTTGTTTTAAGTGTGAAGATTCTGAGGTCCGTAGCTACTCAGTAACTTGTTTTGAGTTGTGTAGGCAGAGTGACAAATGAGACTCAAGCTCCAGCTTGACCAATCGCCAGCAAGAATATTAAACAGCTTAGGTACAAAGACCATGGGCTGAAACCATGTATAGTTTATGTGGTACAGAGGAAGGCACACACAAGCTATCATATATGTGCTGAATCTTGCACAAAATTCTTTTCCTATCACTCAAAGCAGACTTTAAGTCCTTACCATGTGACGAAATTGTACCCACATTTCTACAGTCCTGGCATAGAACCTTCCCCGCAACGCAGTGCTCTTCAGTTGAATGAGGAAATCTTGCAAGGTTATGGGTGTTGCCTTGTGCTTCACGCTATGCTTACTTTACCAATTTGGGTCCCATCTTCTCATTGCAATAAAAGGTGTTGGCAGAAGACACAGAACAGGTGAGATACCAACTATAACACAAGGTAAAGCTTGCACCTCCTTTTGCCCATCTAGGTCTCTCTCATGTATCAATTTGCCACATTAAAAACTTGCCAAGACATTCTTAGAGGGGTCTGAGAGATGGCTCAGAGGTTAAGAGCACGGACTGCTCTTCCAAAGGATCCAGATTTGATTCCTAGCAACCACATAGCAGCTCCCAGTGGTATGTGACTCTAGTTCCAAGGCATCTGATGCCCTTTTCTGCCCACCCTCTTCCCCCGTGGGCACTGTATGCATGTGGTACACAGATATATATCCAGGCAAAGCACTGATATGTACAAAATTAAAAAGTAATCCTTTTGAAATAAAAGACAACATCAGGAGAGGTTGATATGTTATAGAGTTAAAACGATTTCTTTTATTATTTTAAAGATTTACTCATTTTTATTCTATGTGTATGCTTGCTCTGCCTGCATGTGAGTCTATGTGTTATGTGTGTGACTGGGATCAGGGCTCAGGTCCTCTTGAAGAACAGACAGTGCTCATAAGCATTGGGCAATCTATCCAGTCATAAACTAATTTCTTAAATATAATTGTATTTACCATGGGCAAACAATAAGCATCTTAATGTTTTGCTCTATTGGAATGTCTGTCATTCAGGAGTTCATCTTTATTTCCCATTCACTGACAGTAGGGTTGATTCCCTCCCACCGTTTCTCTGTGGCCTTGTAGATTGAATGCAAAGCATCACCAGAGGCTCTTATGTTTGCACACGTGGTCCTCAGTGGGTGATGCTATTGTGGAAGGTTGCAGAACCCTCAGGAGGTGGAGCCTTGTTGGAGGAAGTAGGCCACTGTGAGTAGGCTTTTAGGCCATAGCTTGGTCCCATTTCTTGTCCTTAGTCTTCTGCTTCCTGAATATGGACAAACTGTGAACAGCAGCTTCATGCTCCTGATGCTTTTTCCGGTTGCCTGCCACCTTGATTGACTACAGCCCTCAGACTATGAACCTTCCTCCCTTAAGTTGCTCTTGTCAGGCATTTGATTATAGCAATGAAAAGAGCAACTTTATGGATACCTACATGATTCTGAATATGTGTGGTATATAACTTTTCAGGGTGTAAGAAAATATGTCTAGCATATACTGAACAAGAAATAAGAAAATATTTTTAATGTAGGGACATATGTAAGTGGCACTGCAGTCAAGTGGTCAAATAATTCAAAGCACTGATCTGTATAAATATCAAAGAAGGGCTGTGCCGACTACTGGGCCAGTCTGGAACTTAGCTACAACGCATTTCCAATGTACTAGCTTCCGACACTATCTGTAGGCTGAATCATTACATAAAAGTATGATAGGTAATTTGTTTAAAAATATTGTCATCCTCTATGCCTACTCTGGCAGTGATATGGATTGGGGGGATCCCCCTTCTCAGAGGAGAAGGGGAAGAGGGCAAGGGGGAGGATCTGTGTGAGGAGATACTGGATGGAGAAGGGGAGCCTCTATTGGGATGTAAAAATGAATAAATAAATTAAAAAATATTGCCATCCTCAATGGAAGTGTTCATTTATTTGTTTTGAATGTTCACAAGGCAGTGCCTTGGAAATATTGGAAATACAGCCTCTGGATGGGGAGAACAGTTCTTTCTTTTTCACATCTAAATTTAACGTGGATGACATCTTGTTACTATGCTACTTAACTTTTCAGATTAACATGAGAAGTTTTTTTTTTTTTTAATAGCAAAAGTCAGCTTTGAAAGAATCTCATGTTCCACACGACTGGGTTGCTACTGCCTACAGATTTTTAGAAGGAACATTAATTACAAATTTGGGGGCCAGTAAAAGAGGACAAAGAAAAGTGTAATCAAATGTTAGTACATTGCCCTTAACAGGCCGAGTCAAATGTTCTCTCCTCGACAAAGGGAACTTATTTATTTAACTTTATTGTTCCTCATAATGACTTTTGCCTCAATAGGCAGACTCCATTCGGCATGAAAATGTTTTTAGTAGGAAAATTTCTACAGTGTACTTCTTTTCTTTCTGTTTTCTGTTAAGCTTATTGGAGATAAACCTTTCCTGTTGGCTCAGGGGAATCTTGGGAGTGTTTAATTATTTGTTGTTGCTAGAAAATAGCCTACAGCATGAATGTTAGCAATAGCCATCATCATCATCATCATCACCACCACCACCATCATCATCATCACTACCACCACCACTAACACCACCACAGCTGTCACCACCGCCGCCACCATCACTGTTCTGACGTTGTGATATTCATATTTGTGAGTCTATGACATATCATGTGTGTAAACACTCTCAAGGGCATGGTTTGTACTAATTCATTTAACTTGTTTGGTAACATTGCAGAGTAAGTCAAGATTTCGTTATCATGGTCTAGATGCATAATGGAAACATCAGCTCAGAGTGGCTTGGCAGTTGTTCTCCATAGCTCAGCCCAGAGCAGAAGAGCTGGGCATTTTGTCTTTCAGGCATTTTGTCTGCACAGCCTTAACTCCTCAGCGTTTGTGGTTCTTAGTCTCTATCATAGGCATCAGGTCAATGTCAAGTTTGAGTTGTGGCTTTGTACAGTGTGGGAGGCGACTGATAGGTAAGTTATTTCCCCTCCTCCTCTCTCTTCTGAGACAGAGCTAGTGTTTTGCCCTGTAGTCCCAGCTGGCCTAGAACTCAGGACAATCTCCTCACTTCAGCCTCTCACGTGTACATTACTGTACTTGACTTTAAATCTCAATAATTATGACACTGTTTTTTTGTGACGTGGAGAAGAGTTCTGGGAAATAGCCTGTATTTTTTAAGGTGTCCTGAGCGTAACTTTTCTGGTATGTGATGTTTTTTTTCCCTCCATCATTTCATCCACAAATTGGTTTATTTTAGCACTTTAACTTTGGTTAGAACCAACTCACCCGTTCCATCTTATTTTTCCCAGATGCACAACTGCTTTAGAGTGTCTGTAGTGTTTGTGTTTCATTTCTCAGTGCTGGCAGATTTGGTGGGTCTGTTGCCATCATTTGGGGTGGTTTGATGGGAAAGGCTTCCCTAAAGAAGAAGGCCTTCTCTCTCTTCCCACTTTGTGGCTAAAGGAGGTCGGCTTCATTTACCATTTTTTTTGATGCACCAATGTTGTTGAAATTGATCGTAGGCATCAGGTCTTGGAACGGGCACAATTCCCTCCACTTCCATGACTGCTTTTGGTTCAGCCAATTTCCTTTGATTCCTTCTCTTTTTAAAAATTTTTAGTTGAATAAGATGTATTGTTATTACAGAAATACTGAGATGTAAATAATTAGATACACTTTTAAAAGGAAATTCCTATATGCAGAAAGATTCAAAACAATCCCTATGAGAATATCAGTGTTATTTTTTTTTTTTTACAGAAAGAAGACAATTTAAAAGTCTATATAAAGAAATCCTAAGTAGCCAAAGCAATTTGACTTCAGAAAAATCCAGCCAAACAAATAAACCAAAAATAAGACCCAACTAAAACAACCAAATAAGAAATTGAAAACAAAACAAGACAGGGGCATTGTCTGACTTAGTACTGCAGTAGGTTGGAGTTATTATAACGACTGATGCGCAGACCAGTGAGACAGAGAGAACATCTAGCATGTGATTCTGCACCAAGCGTCTCATTGCTGAGGGTACATAATAGAGAAACGGCCTTCTCTTCAGCAAACAGTGCTAGAAACTGGAGACCTCTACACAGAGGATTGAGACCAGACAAGTATATCTCACCAGATAAAGAATCAACTCAAAATGGCCAAAACCTAACTGTGGGGGCTGGACAAAACGAGACTGCAGAAGAGAACTCCAGAGCACGGAGAGAGCTCATCAGGGCACTGGAAGAGGTGAGGAGCTTGTAGACAACTGAGATTATATCAACATAAACATCTTTTGCACAGCAAAGGAAACAAGGAAAAATTAAAACACCATAATGGGAAAAATATGTACAAGAAAACGGCTCACCAGAGGTCACTACTCAGAGTCTACTTAGGACGTTCCAGAACCCAATAGGATGCACCTCAATTAATCTCTTTGAAAGCGGTCAATGGATCTACAGACATCCAAGAAGAAGCTATGCAAGGGTTGAGTAATAAACATTCATAAACATAAAAAAAAAATCAAAATCAAAACCACAACAGATATCATTTCACTTTAGCAAGAATGGCTGCAATGAGAAAGTCTAGCAATAACAAGTGTTGAGGATGAAAAAAAAAACCAAAACAAAATGGAACCCTCACACATGACTGATGGGAATGTAAATTAGCTCAGCCATCTTTGGAAAGAGTGTGGAGGTGCCTCCCCCATCCCCAATTAAAAATAGAAGCCAGTCATAATGGCATGTACCTATAATCACATTGGGGAATCAGAGGTGGAGGCTATCCTGCTAAGTTCCAGAGCTACAGAGAAAAACACATCACCAAACAACGAGCAAGCAACAACAAGAAAACAATGACATCAGTTCACCATGGAGACTTTTCCACAACCATGTCTGCTTTAATATTATTCTCAGTAGCCAAGAAGAGAACCAGCCTCTGCGCTCACACATGTACAGAAGGCTTCTCCATCATACCTTTAGTTCTCCGGTCTCCATCTGTCTTAGTTAGTGTCTCTACTAAATGTGACTTTATTTGTCCACTTACACTTTAGGATTCTAACATTTTAAGTTAAAAGTTAAGTTTATATGTTGGTGTAGTATGCAGTAGAATGGCTCAACATGGCTCAACACACTTTTGGTTAGGTACTATTTTCTTATGCTCAGAAAAAAACCCTTTCAATATGGAAGCGGTGTCTGTGGGGGTACTCACCTGACTTGCCATCAGTCGGTTCATAGCCCACACCTGCTTTATCTCTTCTCATTGGTTTCTTATGTATCCTTGAAATATTCAAATGCAAGTAAAAATGAGTACATACGTTCACACTTCATTCCTTCTTTATAAAGTTTAGTTTTTCCTGTTTTTATGTGTATGCATTATTTGCATGTGAAGGTATGTGTGTACATGTACATGTGCGTGGAAGCCCAAGGTTGATGTGAGGAATTTTTATCAATCACTCTTTCACCTTACTCATTGAATCAGAGCCTGTCAATCAAATCCAGAGCACCTCAGTATGACTAGTCTTCCTATCTGGCTAGTTTGAGGATCTTGTTTCCAACTTCCTGAAATGAGAGGCGAGTTGCTAGATTCCCTGTGTGTTTGTGTGGGTGGTAGGGATTTGAACTCTGGTCCTCATGCTTACAAGGCATGCATTTTAACTGTTGAGCCATCTCCCTAGTCCAGAGTTTGTTTCTTCTTTAATTTTTATTTATTTATGTAATTGTAATGACAAGTCTCACATGTCTTCCCATATCACCGCCTAAGGGATAAGTGGATGTATCAGAGGGACACTGGCCTTGTTTCTCCTTATTCCACTACTGACCATGCTAAAGGGGAAAATGTCCTATGTATATAGTCTGGTCCATGGGGGCATTATCTGTATGATAACGTCATATAACTGAGATTGCCAGATAGGAAACACATTTGGAAATTTGACAGCTGTGGTAAATGGCTTGGCATAGGGTGAGGTGGACACAAGTCAACAGAGTAGATGTTCTGTCCCTTTGGCATCAGTGGCCGGCCACGTTTGAATGCCAGGTGAGTTGTCTCATTCACATTGTGTATCAGTGTGACTTTAATTTTCAACTTTGTTCGGATCAAGGACCTCTGCACAAGCTTCAGGATATTGCTTTTTTACTATGAATTTATGAGCTATTTATATATGTCAGTCATCAGGTCTGTGACTTTGTGTTTTGGCTTCTCAAAGTATGTGGTGGAATTTGTTAATTTTCTCTTTATGGCTTTTGGATTTTGGTAGCTTCATGGAATGGCTTCATCTGGAGCTATAGAGGAATTCAGCCGTGTTCTGGAAACTGCGGTTTGAGGAATTTTTGAGACACCCTTGAATCAAATTTTCCCTCCTCCCAGCTAGAGACTCCTCATCCCTATGCCACGAGATTCAGGGACTTACATTTTACTCACTGACATATGCTGCTGTGTTGCTTGGGGTTCTTTTTAGACCTTCTCTTCTGTTCCATTGGCTTAGGTGTCTACTTTCAAATTTATGATATTTTTGTCTTCATGATGTTCTATAAATAAAACAGTTTTTGTAAGCTGTGGTGGTTTGAATAGGTATGGCCCCCATAGACTCATGTGTTTGAATGCTTGGCCATGGGGAATAGCATTATTAGGAAGTGTAGCCTTGCTGGGGGACATGTGACATTGTGGGAGTTGTCTTGAAGGTCTCCTAGCTCTAGCTATGCTCAGTGTGACACACAGAGTCTGCTTCTGCTGTCTTCAGATCAAGATTTGGAACTCTCAGCATCTTCTCCAACACCACGTCTGCCTGGATGCTGCCATGCTTCCCACCATGGTGATAATGGCGGAAACTGTAGGTCAGCCCCAGATAAATGTTGTCCTTCATAAGAGTTGTCTCTGTCATGATGTCTTTTCACAATAATAGGAAACCCTAACAACGACACAAGCCTATCTCGTAAGTGCTGACATATGCTTATATCCATGCATATGTATATGTGATTAAAATACATCCTGTACCCTGTAGCATAGGCTCATCATACTGAGAAGAAATGGGCACAATAGCCATGTTATGAAATAATAAAACATTTTTTTATGCCCACGATTTGACAGTATTTATAAACCTATAGAACTTGGTGCATGAAAGAGTTTAATCATAGAATGAAAATCTTATAAGACACAGGCCAGTGACAAGACTCAATGGGTAAGGTGCTTGCCTCAAGCCTGATGTTCTGAGTTTGAGCCCCAGGATCTTCATGATGGAAGGAGAGAATCAGAGTGGGGACTGAGTAGAAAAGAGACAGGGAACAACTTGGAAGGTGGATTCCCAGGACTTCATGATGATTTGCTATGGAAGTGACTGAGCCAAACAAAAGTTTATGAAAAGCATCAGAGCCCGGACTGTACACCAGAACAAGAACCAAGCTGCCAAAATTCCCAGGACTGCTGGCAAAGCCGGAGGGATGTGGGCTTGGGGCTTCTAGCTTCTCTTCTACACATTGTTTTAAAAATCCTCTGTGGGCTGGAGAGATGGTTCAGTGGTTAGGAACACTGGCTGGTCTTCCAGAGGACCCAGGTTCATTTTCCAGCATCCTCATGGCAGCTCACAACCATCTGTGACTCCTGTTCCCTGGATGAACGCAGGCAAAATACCAATGCACAGAAAATAAAAATAAACAAATCTTAAAAAATTTTTTGATAGCTCACATGAAGTGAATGTGTGTGTTATGTGACTCTACTAAGCCTTTGTAATTTATTCTCATTATGATCCTATGAAGTAGGGGGTGGTTTATTCATTTTTATAGATACTTAAACGAGGTTCACTGAGCTTGTTAATTTGTATAAATTCCCAGTCCTAGAGGTGGTAGTTGGCCTTGAAGGTTTGGAAGTTGACCAAGGCCTTGAAGTTGGCCTTGGTCAAACCTCTAGGTTTGGAACTTGCTTTAAGCATTTTCATTTGTCTGTGGCTTGTGTTCTCAATTCCTCATTTTTGGATCCCTCTGCCTCTAACCTAGTGTTTTTGTTTTGTTTGTTTGTTTTTCTTTATTCCCTTCTGTTATTGTGATAGAATATCTCAACAAAAGCAACTTAGGGAGGAGAGGAAGGGTTTCTTCTAGCTCCAGTTCCTGAGTAACAGTCTGTCATATTGGGGAGATGTGGATGCAGGAGTGTGAGGACTCCCAGCAGTCAGAGTGCAGAGAGAGAGAGAGAGAGAGAGAGAGAGAGAGAGAGAGAGAGAGAGA
>JANHMN010000008.1:70704890-70728520 GCA_030674055.1 Rhabdomys pumilio | reverse complement strand
CCAGCCAACCAGCCAACCAGCCAACCAGCCAACCAGCCAACCAGCCAGCCAGCCAGCCAGCCACCATCCATCCATCCATCCATCCATCCATCCATCCATCCAACCAGCCAGTCAACCCAAACAAGCCAAAACCCCAAATAAACCCAAACCACTGATAAGCAATAAGAAAAAGGAGGAAATGGCTGCACAGAAGTTTCAGGTTTGAGGCTATCCTGGTCAACAAAGTGAGTTCTAGACCAGCCAGGGCTACATAGTGAGAACCTGTGTTCCAACCAACTAACTAACCAATCAATCAACCAACCAACCAACCAACTTTCTTTTTCTTGAGGAAATTCCTTTCTTCTAGATTCTTACTATGAAGTCCATGAGCCACCACAGCTTTGCAGATGAGCACCACAATACTCTAAAGATTCATTCACGATGATAAAATGTATACAACCATTTCACTAGCAACTTCACAGTGTTGACCAAATTCTCAAAGACATTATGTCTCCTTTACCCTTGCCCTCCTCAGTATCACTCTGAAGATGCAGTTTGGACACTGGAGAGCTAGCAGAGATCTTTCCAGCATCCACCCAGTCCTTAAGTTACTGCTTGTGTAATAAGCTATATCTAGGAAAGTCTATGTAAAACTATGCAGCTCTAGTTCTAACCAAAGAAAGAACCATGTGACTTATGTAGGCTGGCCTCTGCCACATATTTGGTCCTACCTCCAAGATAATTTATAGTCATTAAAATATCCTGGCTGTGGCCCTGAAGAGCATCTGTGGGTTTTATTTTTTTCCTCTTTTAGCCTTAAGCCAGGCTTTAGCTTAGCTGTCAGCCCCACTGTGGATAAGTGGGAAGTGTAAACTGGTGTTCTCAAATAAACAATTTCCTTTCAGCTGAAGTTATTAGCCTTAATGAAAGGCATGTTGGACTTAGTGGAGGAAGCTTCTGGATTGGAGATCATAGAAGGTTTAGTCTCTGCTACTATACATTGTAAGTATAAATATTCTGGTGGCACAGCTCAATCACCATAAGGGATTTGGGATGTGAAACAGAGACTGTGATGTCAGATTATAGTGAAAGCACTGGTTGGTTCCTGAGTTCAGTTTGAGATCATATAGGGCATTAAAAATCTCAATGAAATCTTATAAAAGTTTGCTTCAATCTCTAATATTTTAGGCTAAATGTTTCTTTCTGGATATGATCAGGGGGTTGTTTATAATTTCACAATCAGAACAGTAGCAGGATTAACTCTTCTGGTTTGTACTCGAATTGCTGCATAAATACTTGGCTTTGTTTAAGTTGGGTTTCTTTTCTTTTTCTTTTCCTTCTTTGGGTGTGTGAGAAATTGTCAGAGTGTAAGAACAGTTGGCAGACATTGTGCCTTCTTGAACTTAGAGAAGCTTATCGCACACCACAATGGCCAGAGTTTAACATGTGGCTCCTTCAAGAAAACCACTGGCCAAATTCAACATAGTTTGGCTGGTGGGAAAAGTGTGGAACATTCCATGTGACTCCAGACTTCTGCCCCTAAATACGAGCTCAGAGCTGAAACTTACATGTGGGTAAAAGAACAATATCTGATCACCATCTGCCCCTCTTTAAAAAACCACAGGAGCAGAAGCTGTCATTGCTGCATGGCTCATGTGAAGGTTTCTTTCTTGATCCCACTTGAAGTCATCAGCTAATACCTGAAACAACACTTTGTGAGAGAAGGGTGCATGGATGGATAGCAACACATATCATAAAAATACTGTCTTTCTTAAAAAGTGAAGCCTACATATTTTGCCTCTGAGTATGGAGACTCTTTCATCTTCATCTCTCATTTGATAATTAGCCCATCAGCTCTATGCAGACTAGATGCATAACTATTTTTTTTCTTGAAAAATGCACAGGAAGAAGCAAGATGAAGATAAACATTTATATAACCAGGAAAAATGACCCCGGAAAGACGGGAAATCTAGTGACACTGTGTTTACCCTGTGCACTGTTAAAATAGTCTGCAAGTGAAACAAAGCAGGACCCTTTGAATAAATCACTGGGAAGGTGTAAGGACAGACAAACAGCCAAGAGTACGTCATGAGTTATCCGTGAGGTTGCACTGTCTCTTTCAACACCAGACACACAGCTTTCATTTGAATGCCACACTTTCCTTTCTCCCTTCCCTTGGTCCTATCATGGAGGATATGAAACTGTGTGCCACTACGAATAGGACCTGGAAGAAGATACAAGTGATTGGGAGAGAGCAGATTATCAGAGTGCCTGGGTGATTAGTTAATAGTTAACATTCAAACTGTAGTTTAAGCTTAAGGCAGATTGATGAACATTAAATTTAATGTATGAAAACCACAACTACATAGTTTCATGAGGGTCTACATGTGCCAAGTAATGTGCCCTGTGACAGTGGCTCTTCTGACGTCAGCATGCCCAGGCCTGCTTTCAATAAAAAACTGGAATTACAGAAACTCAAAAGATAGAACCATTTACACTTATGTATATGTAAGTTTGGAGTTGGGCTGAATCATTTATCTATAAAGAAAGACAAGCTTTCTTGAAAACAGGTCTTAGAAGTTGGCTAGTGTGCCTGCCTGCAGGTTGCTAGGAAATCCAACCTGTTGTGATGGGTTCTGTCCATGTGGGAGGGGTAGACCCTGCAACAGGGTCCTGAGAGTTGGATAGAATAGTTCCAGGTGGCTGTAACCAGGATAGCATCAGCCCCATGTCCTCAAGAAGCTTCTTCTCAAGGCCTGAGAGATTGCTCAGCTCTTGGAAGCATTTACTGTCTTTTCAGAGGACAAGTACTTGGTTCCCAGCACCGACATGAGGCAGATAACAATTGCTTGGATATAGCTCCAGTTCCATGGGTTCTGATACCCTCTGGCCTTAGCTGGCACCTGCATGCACATAGTTCACATAAACTCACACAAGCACATGTTTACATACATAAATAAAAATATCACAAAGCTTGTCATCTGTCAGATAAACCAAAGTTCAAATAAAACACGGATGTCTTTGTTACCTTTCCATTGCTGTTATAAGATATCATAGCCAAGGTAACTTACAGGAGAAAAAAAATTATTTGGGACTTACAGTTTCAGATGGTTAAGAACCCATGACCGTTATGGTAGGGAGCATGGCAGCAGGCAGGCAGGCGGGCAGGCATAATGCTAGAGCCGTAGCTAAGACATTGTGTCTTAATCCACAAGCATAAGAGAGAGACTAACTGGACCTGGTGTGAGCTTTGAAACTCTAAAGTCCATCCCCAGTGACACACCTTCTCCAACAAAGCCCCACCTCCTAATCTTCCCCAAATAATTCCACCATTTGGGAACTACGTATTTAAACATATGAGCCCATGGGAAACACTGCCATTCAAGCTATTTCATGAGGTGGAGTCTTGGACCACATCATAAGGAAAGGGTGAGCTAGCCGAGCACAGTCACTCATCTCTCTGGGATTCCTGGTTGTAGGTTCAGTGTGGTCAGCTGCCCCAGGCTTTTCTGCTCTTCCCCATGTGATAGACAGCTCTTGTCAGGTATTTGTCACAGCGATGTCAACAGTGATATTGCATGTGCAATATCCTTTTAGACAGAGTTTCAGTCCAACAATGGATTGGATACCTTATCTCCTCTGGTTTGTGTCCTGTTATTACTGCTATGCAAAACAGGAAAGAGGAGTTTAGGGAGAATAAATTCTGGCTAACTTTCATACTGGTGATAAAGAGGCCTTACCCTCACATTTCCACTCAAAGGCTTAAGGGGCCAATATTTAATCTTTACCATTTGGGAGTCTGGGAGTAATTCAATACTTATTTGAGAGTTCTCTTACTAGTTACAATGTATTTGCTACATTCAAGTCAATGCTGACAACCCATTTACAGTCATATGTGGGTGCATGTAGAACAGCCAGACATTTCGCTTACCTCAAGGTCAAACAAGGTGACTCTCATCCTTGGCTTTCCCAATATGATTAAAAAGGATGCTGTGCACAGTCTGTTTATCTCACCTGCAGCTTTTTAAGTTCATTTGGTTGGTGGTTTTGCTACTTTAAAACATCCATAAGCACATTACTGAGTTCTGACTGTTAAGTCCAAAGCTGGTAACTCCTACACAGGAGAAGACTACGATGTGCCTTATGGAGTAAACCCATGTGTTAGACAAACTTTGATCAGGCAAGAGCTGTGACGACTGGACCTCAACATGAACAGATCAAAGTATAAATGAAGTTAGGCATTTACAAACAGAATGACACAGGTGCTGAGTTGAGGTTCAGTGGGCTCTCACTTTCATCTAACCACTGTGGTTGACAGGTCACTGGTTCACAGTTGAAAATGACCTTTGTAAAATACAATAACGAACTCTCTGCACCTAGGCTGACTGAAAAGCATGGTAGGCACTATGGTCAAAGGAGAACAAAGAGCCAGGGCTAGAAGAATTCAGAGTTAGGTCAAACAAGTTAGATGTGTATTGAAATCAAGGGTCAAGAATCACGGTGGTAGAAGACGGTTAAGTGCCAGATTTCAGGCGGGCTGGGGAACACTGTCTATAATAAACTGAGGAATTTGAAACTGATCTCGCAAATGGATTTGAAGCAAAGATGCCATGTAGACCTCTATGAACGGAAAGAAAATGTTCAGGGAAATGGCGCAGGAACATGGCAGTAAGGACAATTGTCTCAGTCCCACTTGCCCTTAACGGTCAGGACTAGGAAAGCGAACCTACCATCAGCTCATAGTTGGTGTTGAAGGTTGCAGTGTGAAGAAGGAGCTGGCAGAGATGGAGGCATCACAGGGAAATGAAGGAAGTGCAAGGAAGAGGGAATTTAAAATAAGAAGAAGGTGACTTAGCAAAAGGCCCATCCCAGAACTGGGAGCCAGTGTAAATTTTAGAGTCCGTGGGTGGTGTGGTTGCAGTCCTTTGTGTGTGTAAAAACATGGTTCCGAGCGGACTAAGCAGTCCTGGGAGTAGCCATGGAAACTGTTTAAAAAAAAATGGTTCCAAATATGTCTTTCATGGTCCACTGCTTCTCAGTCTCCATTTAATTTAATAGCCAGAGAAAACTACATGTCTCAGGCCAGAAAGTGACTGCTCTTTGATTCACTCCACCTTTTCTTATGGTTATCATCTAAAAATTGTTGTTGGTTATCCAGATTCAATTATTCACACGCACGCACCCACCCCTGCATGTACACACAAGCACATGCATACATGCATGCATTCATGCACACTCTCAGCGTCTTGTGCTGCTCAATGAATCTTGACAGCATAGTCTGCAGCCAGGATTGAAAAAGAATGGATGTCTGCCTTGAAATAACCGTGGGCCACAGCTGACTGATCGAGAGTGGCAAGCTCAGATTTCTGGGGTGGGCTGCCTGGAGGTGATATTTTAATATTTATCTTGTAATATTTCCATTAAAATCAACTTTCAAAAACGAAGTGGAATGAAGCTGCCTGTGAGTCACCCCGGCTTCATTTGTAATAAACCTGGATGTGTAGGGTTTTAGTTTCAGAAGAATTAGCCATCAAGATAAGTTAGGATGACGTTCATGGTTTTCCTCCTCTGCCAAAGGCTTTTCATCTTGAGAAGCTTGGCCCACGGCGTCTCAGGCTGCAGAGGGCAATGGAGGGTACCCTGGGGCCCTGAGCTTTGTTCTACCAAGCTACATCCTCAAACTCAGCTTCACTTTCCTTAGGTTTGGTATGCATCTATGACCTCTTCACATGGCATCTGAACTTGATTGTGTGTCCTCATGTAGTTGGCATCAGTGATATTTTTATCTGTGTCTCATGTTATAACTTGCTTATTTTCCTGTACCGCAGCGTCCCTAGTGTGAGATTTTAAATTATGTGAATAGGTGTTTTGCCTGCATGTATGTACGCGCACTATTTGTGGGTCTTTGGAGGCCAGAAGAGGGCCTTGGACACCCTGGAACTGGTACATGGTTGTGAGACCCTCATGTGGGTGCTGGGAATCTGAAAGAGCAACTTGTGTTCTTAATGGTTTTGCCATCTCTCCGGCGCCACCTAGTGTGAGGTTTCTCAGAGAATTTGCTCCGTTTAATTGCTCAGAATAATTTTGCAACCACTGGATGCCAAATAACTCAGCTGGTCACTAGCCACCCAGGGCTGCAAATGGGGGAAGACTGAATGCTTCCTACATTTTATTTGTTAAAGTACTTTTTCTTGTTCTTATACACCTCACAGAATAATATCTAATCCTTTGGTTAATGGGAAATTATGTCACCTGAGGCATAAATTTGTTCCCTTGAAAGGCAAAGCCTGCGTGAAGTATCACAATTGAGGAGTAATTACAGTCATTACCAAATCCCAAATGTGTGAAGGGTGCGATCTCAGAGATTAAAAGGGGATTTGCAGACCCTGAGCAAAGTCTACCAGGATTGCAGGAAAGGATGATTTTCTCTTTGGGAGAGAACAAAGAGGTGGGAACTGGAGGGTCCCTTTGCAGATTAGCTTAAAGGGCCTCAGTTCTCTTAAAGCTGTCCACATAGCTTCAGGTCTACATGAAGACAGCTTTATCTTACTCTCCCAATACACATGCTATCAACCTGAGGAGTGCACAAAATATTGGGCTTGACATCTAGGCCATGCAGGTGCAGTGGGAGACCTGTGGCCATTACCTCCGTCCAGAGAGGGTTATAGAAGAGAACACTAAAGGATGTTGACTTCATTCTGTCCAGGGAGGTGAGAAAATGAGCAGCGAGCGCCGGGTTTTCTATGATGTTACTGATGGGTACTGCATAGGATCAGAGAAAAGGTTCCATTTAGGGTAAGAGATGTGTTTGTGTTTCTCACAAGGATGGAGGCTGAAAGAGTTAACCCATGGAGAAAAGAAAGAAAACTTGGACCATGAACTACCAACCTGGGTAGGTTCAAATATGTAACATTGTACTGCACTTACTTCAAAGGCTCTAGACTTCTGTATCAGGACAGGAAGCACTGACAGATTATGTTGCTTGTGGACGTCCAACCCTTTCACAGCTCACGATTCTATAGCTGTGAGGTTCTGTAGACCAGCCCTGGGCCTCACCAGAGATTGAATGGACACAATGTTTCATGCTTTCTTTTGACTCAGTCACCTGACTCTGGGGCTCCCCAACCCCACCCTTTGTTCCCTGCTTTACTTTAGCTCTCTGCATTGTTGGCAGACCAACCTGATACTCACTTCCTGTTCCTAATCTCCATCTTGACAGTTTGAGTTTCTGCCAGCTAGGGCCACGACCACAAAATGCCAGCTGAGTTAGACAGCAGGGAATAATCTCACAGTTCTGAATGTGGAAAAGCCAGGTTCAGGGTCTTGAAGCTGTACTGGTTGGCATCTCTATGGCTGCTTGCTAATGGTGTCCACACGTGGCTGTTGCTATGTGTGAGCATTGCGGATGTCCCTCTGTGCATCTGACTTTCTCTTTCTTATACGGTGTTAGTTAGGGTTTCTATCGCTGTGAAGAGACACCATGACCTTTGCAACTCTTACAAAGAAAAACATTTAAATGGAGCTGGCTTACAGGTGTTCAGAAGTTCAGTCCATTATCATTACTTTGAGAAGCATGGCAGCCTGCAGGCAGACATGTTGCTGGAAAAGGAGCTGGGAGTTCTTCGTCCAGATTGGCAGGCAGTGGGAAGAGATCTGGTCCCCCTAGTGACACACAACCTCCAACAATTCACACCTACTCAACAATTCACACCTACTCTAGTAAGGTCGAAATTCCTAATAGTGTCACTCCCTATGGTCCTACAGGGGCAATTTTTATTCAAACCACTACATAAGGACAACGGTTAGATTGGATCATGTTCTACCCAAACAGACATTTTTCCTGAATTACCTGACTTTCCCTTCAAATGCAGTCACACTCTAGGAGAATCTGGGATAAGAGCCCAACATATGAATGCTTTTGGACAGGACACGATTTAGCCTATAGCTCTTTATTTCAAAAGATGTTAAGCCGATTTTGGCTAATATGTTCATGGTAGCTCATTTAAAATCATTCTTGTGTTCCTGCTGCTAACAATAATTGACCTGCATTTTAGAATAGTTCAGGCATTGAGGTAAATGTCTTAAAAATGCACCAAACCATTACATTTCGGTGAGTGAAAACTTTTACTACAAACAAAAGATTAACTCAGGTTGGGGGAATTGTGGGAGATTTCTTGTTTATTTCAGAGAAGTTACTAATTATCCAAGGAAAGCACCAGCTTTATCTAGGGTTACCCCAACATTCAGAATAGTGTATAGCATCTCTTCACTAGTGTCCTGAGTTCTTTTAGCTGGGGAAGAAATAAAGTTGATCGAAATCTGTCTGGGACAAAAGTCACATTTTAAGACCGTGGTAGGAGTGGGTCAAGATAGAAGAGATACTTTGAAAGGCAATTTAACATTAATTCACTTTTTTGGTGGTACTCAGAAACAAACCAAAGGCTTCATGCATGCTGAGCAGAGCTTTTTCCACTGAGCTCCTGCTCCAATACATGATTTTGGAAAAAGAATCAAAAGCCAGTCCTTTTTTTTGGGGGGGGGGGGGAGGAAGTCAGTATTTTAATATGTGTTTGCATTTTCCATTTCTCCTGTTGAATGACAAACAAACCTAGGAATTCTAGACCAAAGGATCCTTTGTATGAGGACTGGCAACAGACAGAACTCAAACCTGTCCTTCCTGGGTTAGATAACGTCCCTAGGAAGGGATGGTGGACACTGCTTCTAGAATGATGGGAAGCAGTTTTAGGAGAGCCACGTTTACAAAGGCAACATTTTCATCAGCCAGCTCATAACTTGAAGGCAACAACCCTTGCCCAACCTTCTGTGTTTCCCAGCTACCTCTCAACCCTTCTCCCCCCTTCCGCCCACATTTCAAAGCTACTCCTTTGTCCTGCCTTTACCCCTGTATCTTTGAAGCACTCTTGACAGTTTAAGACGTTGTTTAGGGAGGACACAGTTGATCCAGTGCAGGTGCTCTTATTGCTACATTCAGGAAATGGAACCTAAATAGAGAAAGCCGTGGGTCATTTTTTTTTCCCCTCCGCCTGCTTAGCAGAGCTCTGGCGGATTCCTCTTCCCTTCTGGGTAAAATCTAGTGTCCTGTGATTCCCCAGGCCTGGGAAATAGGGTTTGATTAAAAACAGCAGTGACTCCCTCCCTCCGCACAGGAAGAGAGGAACTTAGGATGATTTTTCTATCGGAAATGTGAACCCTCGACCTAAACCAACAGGAGCCGCACCTCCAGTGTCTGAGGTTACAACACTGTCATATTATTTACAATTGGAACAGACAGAGCCATTAACCATGCTCTGAGTCTTGCGGCTGCAAAATTCCACCCTTCCTGTCCAGTTCTCTTGTTTTCTGTTTGTTGCGTCCTGTGAGGACCAGGGCAGCTGATGATGATGCCGTGTGGCAGGGAAGACCGTTCCTGCCATCTCTGTTTCAGAACCGACAGGAGGGAATATTTCTCCTTCCTTCCACCCCGCACCCTTCCCGTGGTTTGGCTCTGGAACTCGATTTTCCAACAGATCCAAGTCTTTCAGATGAGATGTTCTTTCCTGTCAAATAGGATCCTGAAACCTTTTGAGGTTTCTCAAGGACTTGTCTCCATAAGCTGAAAAGTCTGTTCTCTTTCTTCGCTGTTGCCAGAAAAGTAATTAGGCCATTTTTCTAATTATAGTAATCTTCCCCAAATGGCATATAACTTCAAATCCAAACGCCATATAAATTGGCCAACAGTATTCTGCCGCCAAGGACTCCGCTAAGACAGCTCGGACGTAGGAGTTTTACTTTGTGTGAAGGCGAAATGTGTTCTCCGTCCCAGTTATAACCGTGCTCCCCCACCCGCAGCATCTTGCCTAAGAGGCGCCAAATGAAGAGTAGGGATTGAAGTCGCTCTTGTTGGTGGCATTTTGTGTGGAGTTGCTGTCTGGCAGATGAGTTAAATTCCTTTTGGAAGGCATGTTTCTTTTCAGCAAGGCGGAACAAGATTAAATTGCCCTGCTCTTGTTACACCAGCTTAGCAGATGGTCAGAATGAGGTTCTCTGTGTCACATAGCACAGAACATTTTCCTCCCCCAAGAATAACCTTCTTGTAATTAGCCATCTCTTATGCTAACCCAGAGGAAATTAGGTCCTGCTGGTAAGTTTTGTGGGCAGGTAAATTGCCACTTTTGCATGTTCCATTTGTCAAAAAACAAAACAAACAAAACAAAACAAAAAAACCCCCCAAACCCTCCAAAACCCCCCAATCAATCAATCAATCAATCAAACAATCAATCAAACAAACAAACAAAAAACCCAACCTCCAAATAATGCAACCTTTAGAAGTTTGATTTTTCTTGTTTTTCAGCCTTTCTGGAAGGGGTTCTGGGCTGAAAGGACATTATGTGGAAGTGTCTAGAAACCGAGGTGCTGAAGTGATGATGTCTTAGGGTGGTTCCCCTTCTGAAAGATGGGGTGAGGTCTCCTCCTCCTCTTCCTATTCCTCTTCCTCTTCCTCCTCCTCCTCCTCTTCCTCCTCCTCTTCCTCCTCCTCTTCCTCCTCCTCTTCCTCCTCCTCTTCCTCCTCCTCTTCCTCCTCCTCTTCCTCCTCCTCTTCCTCCTCCTCTTCCTCCTCCTCTTCCTCCTCCTCTTCCTCCTCCTCTTCCTCCTCCTCTTCCTCCTCCTCTTCCTCCTCCTCTTCCTCCTCCTCTTCCTCCTCCTCTTCCTCCTCCTCTTCCTCCTCCTCCTCCTCCTCCTCCTCCTCCTCCTCCTCCTCCTCCTTTTGGAATGGGCTCTAAAACTGAATATTTGAGTATAGGATAAAAGTCATAAGGAAATATCTTAAACCCCAATTGTACATGGATATTAGACAATATTGAGATGAACTCTGGCCCTTTCTTAAAATAGTGATTGCAATTTGTAAAGGGGACATGAACATAAAAATATTGCAGTCTTGGGTTTTTGAAAGTTTGCTCCAGCTCTGCTTTCTTCATGTCTAAATGCCTTCAGAGGGTGCCCAGGCTCATTACTGCACAGAATAAGGACCAAGGTGAGACGTGGAGTGTTAACTCTTGGGGTCTGCAATGTTTTGTCATCATTCAAAGCTCGAGGAGCTTGCCGTGGGAAACTGTTCTTGATTGCCCACATGTAATGTCTCTGTTAGTTACTGTTTACACCACTGACAAAAACTGTTAAAGAGAAGGGGAATTAATTTTAGCTCACAGCCTCACAGTTGAGAGGGCTCGACACATTCACAGCTTTGAGCATGGCTCTTGTGGTAGGGGTACGAGATGGCTGACACATATCTTCACAGCAGACTAGGAAGCAGAGACCTTGGCAAGAATTAGGTGGTCTGTAACTCTCTAGTCCCATCCTGCCCCTGCTTCTACATCTGCCAGTTAGACTTCATGCCCCAAAAGTTCTGTCATGGCCTGAAATTGCTTCATCTGGAAACTAAGTGCTCAAGTACAGGAGCCTGTGGGGGACATTACTCATTCACAATAACTGCTCTAATTCCAGTCCTGTGTCTTTATAAGAAAGAGGCGGATCTAATACAGAGAGTAGAAAGAGGCATATCTAATAGAGAAAGTAGAGGCCATGTGACTACATGGGCAGAGGGTGGGGTGATGTGGCTACAGGTCAAGGAATGTGGACAGCTCCCAGACTCTGGGGGAGAGAATGAAAGATCCCTCCCCCACAGGAGCCTCTATAGGGAGTGAGGCCCATGCACACCATGGTTTGGACCTGGACAGGCTCATGGTCTCCTGGCATATGAGAGAGGAGCTCCCTTCCACCGTGTGTGTATGTTGGCATGCTACCCACAATGCCTAGGGCTAGAGGTTGAACAATTTTTGTGGGAGAGTTACTCAGTTTGCCAAAGACCCTCATGATAACATCTCATGTAGAAACTACCACTCTAAATGAGATCCAACCACAGTGGTCATGCTATTTCATAATTTATTCTATTGCTGTGTGTACACATGTGTGTTCGTGCTCTTAATTTTCTTGCACTGTGAGTCAAGGACATTCACATATGGCAACTACTGCGTCTGGCACTTTAGTGGTAACAAAACTTGAATAGCTGTTGATTTCACAGAAGTTTTGTCATTACAACATTACAATTACTTTGAATGCCATTATAATTACTTTAAATGTCAAGGGCGATTTTGGATTGTCTGCCAATCTTTATCACTTCCACACCCAAACAGGCTTGCATTCCATGCAGAAGCAGACTTCTTGAATGGTTAACAGAGCTCAGTGCATCCTAGATGAATGGTCTCTTAAGGAAGGTGGGGTTTTGCGGTGCACACATCATGGTAAGACAGGCCTTTAAGGAAACTTTCTTACTTGTCACCTCTTTGTAATGTAGTTTATATCAGTAAATTGGCATACACCATTTGAGCTCGCAGAGAAGCTGGCCCTGGAAGCAGGACTCCCCTGCATAACCTACTTTTGACCTAAGTGTATCCATGTCAAGTGTTATCAAGCCCCTTATTTGTGGATGGGTTGGTATCCCTCACTCAGTGACAGGGAGAGAAAAGAACAGAAAAGCAGCCTAAGAGTAAAGGCTAGTATCCCTGAGGACAGCTAGAAGGGCCAACCATTTCCAATGGAGATCACTACTGGTATCACAATGGCTCTGAACCTCCCCAATGCTGTGACCCTTTAATGTAGTTCCTTATGTTGTGGTGACCCCAACCACGAGATTATTTTTGATGTTACTTCATAACTGTAATTTTCCTACCGTTATGACTTGTGTTCATGGTAGTCTTAGGTGACACCTGTGAAAAGGTCATATGACTCCCAAATTCGACCACAGGTTGAGAAGCCCTCGTTTATTCCATGACATAAGGTACCCGAAGTGGGAGGGAGGAAGCAGGAAATTTAGCCATGGAGATGAGCTCCATCAGAGATTCCAGCCTTAGTTTCCATACTCAAGCTCTGCTGGATGTTTTGAGCACCCTGTTTTTTAAATTGTTTATCTTCCACTTTCCTTTTCTTTTCTCCTTCTCCTTCTTTTTTTTTCACATGGTTGGGCTTGCTGTATGCTTAAAAGGCTCATTTATTTAGAACTGAAAGTTCAGCCACAGTAGGTCATTCTTCTGATAGTACAGTGCCCACTTCAAGCTTCCTGGTGTCCAAGTTTTTACTGTACCTTGTATTTACTGACAAGGAGGATGGTGTATCCAAACTGCAGAACAAGAATAAATTTCTTAGAGATCTGATTTTTTTTTTTTTATCATTAGTGATGGGTTGGCCAACCAGTGACTTTATTTATATTTGTTTTAATAGGGATCTTTTAGTTTCAACTGAAATTTATTTCTAAAGGGAAGTTAAGTAGCTTCTCTCTCTCTCTCTCTCTCTCTCTCTCTCTCTCTCTCTCTCTCTCTCTTTCTCTCTCTCTCCTAGAGGTTGACATGAGGTGTCTTCTTCAGTCATTCTTCTCCTCATTTTTGATATGGTGCCTGTCACTGAGAATAGAGCTTATTGCTTCAGCTAGTCTGGCTGTCCTGTGAGCCTCAGGCATCCGTCTGTCTCCATCCCTCATTTACCAGGGTTACAGATAAAGGAAGGTTTACATCCAGCTTTTACATGGGTCTGGGGATCTAAAACTTCACCACAGGAGCCATCTCCCAAGTCTCCATTTGTTTCTGACTCCCTCTGCAGTGGCTGCTCCCATAAGCCCCTGAGGTGGCCCCAGCCATCAAAACTCAGTTTCTTTTATGCTTTGCTCCCACGGTTGTATCTCAATCCCAGTTTGCCAATCTCCGCTCTCGGTTTGACCGCCAGACCTGCCTTTTAAATCCTTAAACCTGATCTTTGCTCATTTTCGTGTGAAGTCTTTTAAGGGCTGTTCCAAGATGGAAGCAGAGATCAGAATTTAAGGACTCCTAGCATCTGTATCTACCTTTTCCACATTCCTTCTCCCGGGTATGGTTTCACATATCCTGTGTGCTTCCTCGAGGGTTCCTGTCTTGGGAAGTCATTATAGTTTTGAAAGGTGCTGTGGGGAGGAGCAAATTTTGTGATTGAATGTGAAGAAGTGCTGTGTTTTGAAAATTTCCAGAAATTCCACAAAGCCCCCTCTCCCCAGTGTGTTAAATGACTCAGGAAGTCCTATATTAAAGAAATTTATTGTTTTTAAGGTAATTTTTATTGAAACCCTCATAATTATTCTGGAGCACTCTCCATGTGTGTGCGAGTCTATGGGGTTTTACAGTTTGAACACAATTGGGGTGTGTGTAACCATATCCTGAATTAGAGATGCTGCAGTTCTCTGACAGCCCCACTCCCCCCTTTCACCATGTTATTTCAGGCTTCTATCAAATCTGTGATAAGTTGTGTTCTCACACTTCATGGAAGTAATATTTTAGCTATAGTTTATTGATTGGAGGTTTCAAAATATGGTCTTTCTGTACAGCTCAAGCTGGCCTTGAACTTGTAACAATCCTCTTGCCTTACCTCCTTCTGAGTGCCCAAGAGGCAGGCATGCATCATCCACTGGAAACCCAGCTGACATTATTCCTTTGGGGGCTTGCTGTGTTTTGCTCAAGATTATGTCGATGGCCGCCATCAATGTAGCCACATAATTTCTTTCGTGACTTGTGGCCATGGGTCAACAAAGCTTCCTTCAGGCCCAGTACAGAGGTGGTTGTCTCCAGCCTACAAGTTAAGAATGATTTTGACATTTTTCTAGGATTATAAAAATCAAATAGCAGATTACTCAACAGAGACCATATTTGGTCTGCAAAGCCTGGAGCATGTCTTCATCTGACCTTCCCCACAGTTCGCCAGTGCTCGCCCTGTGGTGTCTCCTTGTATGAACATACAGTTTACTTATTTCTTGTTCTATTTAGAGATTATTTCCTGTTTTGGATTCTGGCAGATAGAGCAACTATGGCCATTCTTACACACAGTTTTGGTGAATACTACTACATGTTCTTGGTAGGAAGTGAATTATGAATGTGTGTGTGTGTGTGTGTGTGTGTGTGTGTGTGTGTGTGTATGAAATACTATCAATTAATTTTACACAGTGAGTGTACTACTTCAAATTTGTGGGAATCTCAACCAGTCTTTGGTACACAGAGAATTTTATGTTCTAATGTTTCTATTGTGTGTGTGGTATTGTCTCATTTTACCAGCAGAGGAATAAAGGATTACTTGGGTGTCTGAGAGCTGAGATTTCTTAGTTCCCTAGACTTCCAGAAGGAAGGCAGTCTGAGGAAATGCCTGCTGGTGTAACAGTGAATATTTAACTTGGTGGCTTCTCCACTCTTTAGTGGATGGTGAGAAGATGGTTGTGTATTTGATCTGTCTAAGTTGCCATTTTAGGAGAATATATCTTTTGTTGTTACTCTTTTATTGCTGGCTTTGCTTATGTATGTATGTATGTATGTATGTATGTATGTATTTATTTATTCATTTATTTATATTTGAGAAAGGGCCTCATGTAGTCCAGGCTGGCCTTGAACTCTCTATGTAACAGAGAATGACCCTGAACTCCTGATCATGTGGCCTTCACTCCCAAAGTGATGAAATTGAAAGCATGTACCACTATGCCCCATGTTTGCTTTTTTTCTGTGTAGCCCAGGCCTTCCGAGAGTTGCAAACCAGCTGATTTCCCTTTTCAAGTGCTGGAATAAGAGGCATGCAGCAGCATATCTGGCCAGGGAACATCTTACCTTAACCCTTAAGTACTTTTTATCCACTTCTTTAAGTGGACACACATGGCTACGAAGTTCAAAGTCTGTCACATAATTTTAGAATGTGTTTTAGTGAAGAACAACTCTCACTAAACAACCAAAGCCACAAATTAATTACTAAATTTTAAGAACACTAGATATACCCAAAGTGGTCATGGAAACTTATTTTATTTCACTCTGCACACATATAAAAAAGCGTGCGTGCGTGTGTGTGTGTGTGTGTGTGTGTGTGTGTGTGTGTGTGTGTATTTGCTCACTGTAACAATGCTTTGTTCTATCACAAGTTGTTTTCTATCGATATGCATGTGCTGATTGGAGTTTAGAGTTTTGAGTGAGTCCTTGTTTATAGTTGTCTTAATTACTCTTTCCATTGCTGTGAGAAAATACTCAGACAAAAGCAACCTAAGAAACATCTTGTTTTGGCTCCGATGGAGTTCAGGGTTAACATCTGTCATCATGGAAAAGCCCCAGCAGCAAGAGTTCCGAGCAGCTGGTTACACTGTATCCACAGCCAAGAAGCAGAGAGTGATGAATGGTTCTGTTCAACTCATTTCCCCGCTTTCAGTACAGCCCAGACCAGGGAATGTGCCTCCACTTTCAGGTTGGATCTTCCCACCGACATTAACTCGATCAAGAGAACCCCTCAGACAGGACCACAGGTTAATGAATGCATGACAGGTGCGCCTGCAGCATTGCCTTGTAGGTGATTCCAGCTCCTGTCAACTGGATGCTTAACACTGACATCACAATATTCAGTTGTTTTCATTGTTTTCTTTAAGGTGAGTTCTTGAGGACATTTAGCGGAAACATGAGTCAGTCTTTCTACATTTTATGCCCCACCCCCAAACTTTTAATGTCATTAGATCCACACTTAAATCATTCGCAGAAACAATTAATTTCTAAAGTCAATTCATCTTTGTCTTGTACAACACTCGTATGTTGGAAGTGTTTTTCACATGGACGCTGACATCTATAAGTGTAAATTTCATAATTCCCATAGAATAGATACAGAAAGATCGTCGGGTTGAAGCGGAGACACAATACTGAAAAGGGCTGTCAGTTCTGAGACTCCCAGGGCTCTTGTATGATTCAGAGTGATTCATTTGGTAAGACGTACAAACTCACAGTGAACCAGTGAAAGGATTAAGACCCTAACAAGCAGATGTTGATCATGGTGACATCATTTCCCCCAGGGCATTTGGTTTGTGTCTATTTTTTCTGAGGTACACAACCTCTTACCCTGCTCACTTTCTTTTGTCCACATTGCCTCTCAGACCTTGCAAAATGGTCTACATTTTCTGTAAGACTACCAATTTTGGTTGCAATCAGGACGGACCTGCACTCTCTCTGGACCTTGGAAATATCTATACACAAGTTAGAACTAAAATAAATGGCATTTGAGACATGTTCATATACCTCTTATATTGGGGGCTGTGTGTCAGATTGCAGGTGTCCAGGCTGTGTCGGATGCCCAGTCTGTGGCATTCTACAAGAAATATGCAAGGCTAGCTGGGCACAAAGATTGAGTGCTCACAAAGATTCAGTCTTCTGAATCCTGTTCCTATCTTTCTATGGTTGTGACAACTTGGTCCCCATGGGACATTTGCTTGTGACAGAAATGATAACAGTAGATGGTAGGAGTTTTAGTTGATGTTTTAATTCAATCTAAAGTTAAAAACAGAACTTAATAATACAGGGACAGCACAAAGCTTGTCCAGCAAAGGCATCCAGCGTTAAAAGCGCCCTCTGAATCAGTTACTTTCTCTCTTGGCTGTGATTGCAGATTCCGGAATCTGTATGGGCTGCAGTTTTCAGAGAATTTGAATATTGAGGCTCATGTGGAAATGTTGATATTAAAGATAGTGAAAATATTGGGATTTTCTTTTCTTCCTATTTTTGGATGTGCCATTAAGATTAAAATAAAATAGCAAAAAATTTAGGGATGCCACATAGAAGACAGAAAATAGACTTTGATTGATGCACCTGCAGAAACTAGTTCAACACAAGCATGCAAATAATCTGGATAAGATGGAGAGATGGTGGCCCTTTGAAATGGCTCAGCAGATAAAGGCACATGATGTAAAAGTCCAACAATTTGAGTGTAGTCTCCTGAAGCCACCACATTAAAGCAGAAGGAATCGATGACCTTGTCTTCTGGCCTTCACCTGTGTGCTTTCTCACACAGTAATAATATGTATAAGTTAAAGGAGAGAGGTAGAATATATTTAATGTACTATCTATCAATCAATCTATCTATCTATCTATCTATCTATCTATCTATCTATCTATCTATCAAGTATGTAAATTAAAAAGAAAAAAATCCTCACAATTCTAAGAGGGGAAAAATTCAGAGACACAAGTTTTTCTTAACTGAACATTGGTGGTGAGGGAGGAAGTAAAGATGTTCTGATGGGAAATGAGTTACTTAGATTGCTTCTGTGAAAAATTAAATAGCTGATAATTTTCTGACAGAGTTAATCATTTTCGTCCAGCTCATTCATTCCTCCGCACACTGAGTGCTCACCTTCTATGACGTGACACTGTACCCAGTCATTTGAGATCTGGTCAAACACCCAGATGCAGAGAGACAGTGACATGATCTTACCATCAGGAAAAGGAGGAACTGAATTTGTACCAGATAGACATTATTTCCTTTTGTGTTTTGGGGTAACCCAGAATCACAGAGAGGAGAAATGGTGGTGAATGCCACCCTCCTGCCAGTGGGTCTCAGAGTTTAGTCATTTTTCTGTTGGGAATTGAGGAAAGCCGAATTGATATTTCAGGGCATAGCATAGAGCTTTTAGAAAGGAAAACATGCAGTTGAGCACAAGCCATGGTGGTCGCCATCTTTTTAAAGTCTGGGACTGGAGGCCTTTTCTTGTCGTTGCTTGCTGTGTGCGTCTTGTTAGAGTGTGTGCCAGGTGACTACATGAGCTTAGAAGTGACAGCTGCTGACTGCAATTCAGCTCACACAACCGGAGGAAAACAGTTGTGACAATGTCAACTGGAATTCAACAAACTGAGCTGGAGAGATGGCTCAGTGGGCCAAGATGCTTTTCTATCAAGCCTGGTACACACACACACACACACACACACACACACACAGACACTAAAAAAAAAAAATAAATGCTTCCAAAGAGAAAAAAAAAATCCACCAAATTATGTTTATGCTCTGTCCAGTAAGTTCTTCTTTATCCTGAAAATCTCTGATATACATTATGGAGAATGACTCCATCTGACCAGGATTTTCTTAGAAGCCATCACACTATCAGATGCTAAATACTATTAAATCCTCAGTCACTTATAATGAAGATATGAGACAGTCTTTTTTATTTTATTTTATTTTATTTTTTTAAATGGATATTTTATTTACATTTCAGATGCCAATCCCTTTCCCCACTTCCCCTCCCTAGAAAACCCCTATCCCGTGCCCCTCCTTTTCCATTTGGCTTTTATACAATTTTTTTTAAAAATGTTAATCAAGGGCTTTGTAAGTATGGTAATGCTCAATCAGAAGTGTAACCTAATACCTAACCTAGCTATGTAAACTATCTTTGACTAGTGGAGACATGTGAACTTCTGCCTCCATGCCCCCTCTATCTTTTTCTCTCTTTTTCTCTCTCATAACCTAGCTTCTCCTCTACTTCATCTTCTCCTCTCCTTACTCCATCTTTTCCTCTCGGTGCTCCTTCCCCCTTAGCTCCTCCAACATATTACCCTTCCTGTTAAAATAAAGCTTTTCTCTCAGAATACAATTAGAGCATAATTATTCCTATTTGTGCCAATGAGGTACAAGATAGTCTTAATTCCCAGTCCATTCTTTTGTTGACTAGCCAGAACCTCTGTCGTCTCTCTTGACTAGAACACTTAGTTTTGAGCCTGGCTTTTTCTTGGCTTTAGAATGAATGTCAGCTGAAAACCCTCCACTCACATCTTTTCTCTCAAGGTAAATAGCCTGGATTGGCTATGAGTCTATAGGTCTTCAGTGCTGTCAGAAGTCCAGAATGACTAAATTAACTGAATTTATGGGAAGCACTAAGCATAGCTTCTAAAACTTAGCTAATTTATAGAGACCGCTGAACACCTGGACAACCCCTATACTACCGAACATTGGAGCATCAAATCTTCAGCCTTCTGGCCCAAACTCATCTGACAGACTTTAGTGCTGCAGAATTATTAAGGGCTGGTTACTCTGTCTAGGCAGATATAATCAGTCGACTATTCTACAAGTGTGTCCTTTTCTGGACAATAATTTGTCTGTAGATGGAGAGAGGCAATTCTGCTGGAATCTGAGCACTCCCTGCACTCAGCTCTGGGCCTAGGGCAGTGAGTGGGTCTTCTTACCTACTGCTCTGGGTTCTGTGCACCCTCTAGGGTGGGTCAGGAGGGATCCGGTGTCCCCAGAAGCAGACCAGGCCGGTATGAGACAGTCTTATGTAGCTGACTCTATCCCTAACTTGTTATATAACTGGAGATGACCTTAAATTTCTGATCTTTCTGCCTCTACCTCCTGAGTGCTGTGATTATAGACACACACACACACACACACACACACACACACACACACACACACACACAGAGGAGAGAGGGAGAGAGAGAGAGAACAAATAGACTCAGTAGACTCCTTTCATCCCCTGAGAATTCTGGTTGTTCTTTACCATTTGCCAAATTTAAGAACAGAAGCTGGTTTTTATATTTCCCAAGTAGATTTATTTAGAATCATCCCTGAAGCAATGCAGGACTTTTCAGTTTTTGAATGAAAAGTTCCCAAACCATAAGATTAAGTGTAGTATGAAGGTCTTGGATTCCAGAGGCTGGGTATCCTGCTGAGTTGGGCTTGCTTGTTATCACAAAATGAATTCAAACCAGCACAACAAATCAATTGCACAATGTCAGGCTAAATATGTCAGGCTGTGAAAATCAAGGTCCACATGGGACAAGATTCCAGTGTCACAACAGAACACTTCAGCATTGAAGATCAGGATAGTGATTCCGGAAGGCTTAGAGTGTCACACAGCTATCACATGGCAAAGAATGAGAAATAGCTGGACTCTCATACAGTAAAAGGAGTCAAGGGAAGCAAAGCCTTTGAAATGCTGGTCTGCCAGATCTCACACACAAATACATATCTATGGGACTCGCCTGAAACTCCCCTTTAAAGTGTCAGCCTGAAGAAATTCTTACTCATTTTCTTTGTTTTTATTATAATGACTTTAAAAAATGGTTTTATCTAGTTTGTCGGTTTTGGTGAGAGCATTGGAAAAAATGATCATTCACAGAGTTGGTCTTTTTATTTTAAATCATGCCAGTCATTAGAGCTTCCCTGAACTGACTGGGATGGGAATGGGGGCAGGGGTGTTGGAATGAATCCTGAGTTATCCATGATGAATGGCTTGTGAACTCTCTCTACAAGTAGCTCCAAAGAGAATGTAAAATTTCATTTGTTGTCCAAAGAGGCACTGTGAGCTCTGAATGCTCTAGAATGGGTTCCTGACTTTCTAGGTGGAGATATTTCGAGTTAGTACCCGCCCAGAACCACACCAGCTTCTGGGAAAGGGTGTTGGGAGAACTGGGGAGAAAAATCTTATTGCTTCTCTGTGGAGCATGTCCTTGGCTATCCATGCAAACAAAGGCTGCTGACTGTTTATTCCTTTCATTTTATGCCTGCATTCTGTATGAAAACTCAGAGGATGGAAATGTAGCCATGGCAACAATTTACCAAGAATATTTCAGGTAATTATTTACCACATGAGGGAAGGATTTTTTTTCTTCTTTCATTATACAACTTCAAAATACACATTTATCCAGATGTTTTAATTTGCTTTCCTTTGCTGTGATAAAATACCATGACCAAAAGCAACTTGGGAAGAAAAGGGTTTATTTGGATTATATATTGTGATCACGAATGGAGGTTAAGGTGAAGCAGGAACCTGGAGGCATACACTGAAGCAGAGGCTGTGAATGAACATTTCTGGCTCTGCTCCTCGTGGCTTGCTCAGCCTGCTTTCCTGTAAACCAGTGGACCTCCTGCCCTGAGGCAGCACCACCCAAAGCCTTCCTGACAGGTTTTTCTGCAGGCCAATCTGATGAAGGGCCATTTTTCTCAAATGAAGTATCTTCTTTCTAGGTGACCATGGCTTATGTTAAGTTGACAATAAATGAACAAATAAAAGCAAACAAAGAAAATAATCAGCACAATGGTTTTTGGTAAATTTTTAGGGTATACATGTTTATCTACAAAAACTCCACATCACACGAACAGTCTGGTTAATGACCATAAAGCATAAATGAGTAGTTATTCTTTTTATTTTATAATTTACTCTAGTTCATGTTATAATTTTTGTCTTTTTGTTGTTGTTGAGACGAGGCAGTTTAGCCTGGACTTGAACTCCCAATCCTCTTGACTCTGCTCGCTTGATGACCAGCTCACAGGTGTGCACTCTTAACCATGTAGTAGTTTTTGAACGAAGACTTGAATAAAGTTTTCTAGTTTTCCAAGTTTCACAAAAAATAATGCAAGTAATGTAACTTCACCACCAAGTCCTAAGCATTTGCAGTATTGGCTGGCCTGGGAGTCACTGCATAGACATAAGCAGTCCTTAAACGCACAGAGATCCTCTTACCTCTGTCTCCCAAGTCCTGGGATTAAAGATGTATAATCATCACACTTGACTATCGTGTGAGTATTAAGTCACGTGTGAGATTCTGTGAGATGGTTTTTCTGTGCTCATTTCCTGCTTCAGCCACTAACTGACTGTTTGACCTTCAACAGGTTAGCTAATTGGCTAATTAATTAATCAATTAATGAAAATAATTGCTAATCTAATTACTCTAATTGTTAATTAAAATTAATTAAAATTAAACAATTAATTGTTTAATTAATTAATTAATTAACTAAGTAAAAGTCTTGCTTAGTCTGAAAGTAAGACTAACAGTAATCCCTATTAGATTTTTTTTTTTAATTAGTTAATTGGCACAAAGCATTTAGAGCAGCGCTTGCCTTGCAACATCACTGAGTCAGCACCTCCTAACACATCTTCACAAAGTGTTCCCTGGAACACCTGTACTAGTTTGTGTTTCCCTAGGTATTTCGAGGAGGGGCCTTTCCCTACCTCTATCAGTTGTTTGTAATTCTTGCCAATTTAGTTGACCTGATGTTCTCCCATCACCCCTGGAAGCTTCAGCTGGGATTTAATTTGGGGAAAACGTCTCTTTATATAGAAGCAACTTCATGGGCTTTTTATAGGAATCTATCATTGTGGTCCTGAGACTGTGGTTGAGTGAAGGCTAATGCAAAATCCTAGCTTAGCAAACTGGGTCTGAAAAGAAGGTATACTCGACTTGTGAATATTTGGGAAATGTTTAGCCGCTACAACGGATCCACTACCAAAGGGATTTAAAAATGTAAAGTTGTTTTTTTTTGTTTTTTTTGTTTTTGTTTTTTTTTTCATAATGAAACTGTGGATAGGTAGCAGACGCAGAGTTCCTGTGTGGGTGGAACTATTATTTTGAAACAGTGACCCCCACTCTCATAAAATCATCTCTGCACTTGCTCACATGGCAGGCATGTGTCTTCTGATGGCGGTGACATCAGTTAGAGAAAGCGGGACTCAATGTGATGGCTCTGTATCGGTACGGGGTAGTGAATGGTAAGCTACCTAGCAACAGCCGAATTGACAACTTCCTCTTTAGTTATATCATCTGTCACCTTTCGAGATTCTTCATATACATCACTCTCGATGGTGAAAGGGTAAGCAAGTCATAGCAAGTCATCCACTCTTAAACACAATCTATACAACTAGAAGCACACATTCTGGTCCAAGAAAGTTTCTCTCTCTCTCTCCCTCCCCCTCTCCCTCTCCCTCCCCCTCTCCCTCTCCATCTATCTGTCTGTCTGTCTGTCCACCCACCCACCCACCTATCTATCTATCTATCTATCTATCTATCTATCTATCTATCTATCTA
>JANHMN010000008.1:70630838-70692088 GCA_030674055.1 Rhabdomys pumilio | reverse complement strand
TCTCTCTCTCTCTCTCTCTCTCTCTCTCTCTCTCTCTCTCTCTCTGTTTATAGGCAACAGATCAGTCTTGAGGGGCCCTCCTCCTCCCCTGGAGCTTTTAAGCTTGTTTGTAGGCCAAGACTTTCACTGACAGGAAGCTTTCTGGCTAGGCTGGCTGGCCAATGAGCCCTGGGAATCTCTGCCATCCCCCACCTTTCCATGTTTGGAATTACACACATGTGCCAGCAGGCCTGGCCATTTCTTCTGTGGATTCTGGGGTTGAACTCAGGTCTTCATGTTTGCACAGGATGTACCCCACCCACCGAGCTGGCTCCCCAGTACTTAGTGTTGTATTTTAAGCCATTTTCTCTATACCTGCTTTAGCCAATCTGCTTTGTCTCCCCCAGGTTCTGATGAGGGCAGCACTGGGTGAACAGTGATCATTTACAGACCCTGTGCTTGCCCTCTGTGTAATAGGATGGGCCTAGAATCCAGATCCCTCTCCAAGGTTTTCTCGTTTCAGAGCGGAGCCATGCAGACCTCCACTGTCTCCTATATTTGTTGAGTCACTGTGTTGTTTTGATAGCACAGGACTGGAGAGAGTGAGGTAGGAATTTTATGACCACAAGTCTTTAGTGTGGCATCCTCTGTCACTGGCTGTTATTGTTACAGATTTATCTCCTAACCCCCTTGATGCAATTACACTATTGCAGGCTTCACTATAACCAAGGAAAAGTCACTTCCTTTCAGCCATTACTTTAAAATATATAACATTTTGGCCTTCCTTTTTGTTAAGCTTCATGTATTCTGTGAGTTGTATTGTGGGTATTCTGAGCTTTTTAGCTAATATCCACTTATCAGTGAGTGTGTCCTTTGGGTCTGGGTTACCTCACTCAGGATGATATTTTCTAGTTTCATCCATTTACGTACAAAATTTGTGATGTCCTCATTTTTAATAGCTGAGTAGTATTCCATTGTGTAAATGTACTACATTTTCTGTATTTGTGGCTCCGGCTACATATGTAGCAGAGGATTGCCTTGTCTGGCCTCAGTGGGAGGGAATATGCCTGGCCCTGTGGAAATTTGATGCCCCAGAGAAGGGTCATGCTAAAGGGGTGATGTGGGAGTGGGTGGGTGGGGGAGCACCCTCTTAGAGGCAAAGGGAAAGGGGAATGGGGCTCGGGAGCTCATGAAGGAGGGACCAGGAAGAGGTACAACATTTGAAATGTAAATAACTAAGATAATTAATAAAAATATATACAACAACAAAAGAACTCATAACTAAAATCTTTGCAGTTTAAAAATTATTATTTTATGTATATGGTTGTTTTGTTTGCATACATGTCTGTGCACTATTGTACATATATGGTCCTGTGCACCATGTAGATGCCAGTAGGGGGGACTGGAGTTACAGACAGTTGTGAGTTGCAGTGTAGATGCTGGAACTTGAATCCAGGCTTTCTGGAGGAACAGTCAATGCTTTTAACCACTGGACTTTCATTAATGGTGCAGTTTTACCGTCCGTTCAGTTAATTGTGCAGATTCACCTTCAGGAATAATGTTTATAAATTTGAGGGTAAAGTTTCAGTGAGAATCTAACCAATATGCCCACGGATAATCAAATTGAATTTTAATGCAAAAGCCACCAAGGAAACTGTTACCACTTGCAAAACTATGTGCACCGGCTGCTTCTGAATCCATATGTTGATGGCTGTCTTAGGAATCCTGGAGGAATTCCCATGAGCTTGCATGTTGTTATTTCAAGTCTGTTTCTTGGGAAAGCGTGCCAGCAAGAAGATACTGGGGAGAGAGCCAGGCTGTGCTGCAAACCTGGTATGTTTGAATGTTGCTACGGTAGACATGCAAATAAACAGCAAGGAACTGCGAGAGGAAACATTTCTCCTCCGACTGAGAAATTATAGACTCCAGTAGGACACAGTAGGAGGTGCCATAATTCAGCCAGAACAGGAGCAAGGAGTCTCTGGGCTTATGTATATCATGGCCTCCTCCTTTTCCTTTTATAGATGAAGAAATGCCGAATGGGAGAAATTAAGTGGTGTGTGCAGTTAGGTGGTGGCAGATTTAGGATAGAAGCCAGTTTTTCTGGCTCACCATTGCAACCCGATTTCTTCTGCACCGAGGCTGAAAAAGCAGAGAATGTTTTGGAAACTATTTGTTCTCTTTTCCTTGCTCTTTGTCCTGTTTCCTTATGCAACATGCCAGCACACACCTTGGTGGAAAGAGGATGGGTGGAGCTATTGGTAATGCTGAAACAGTTCTTCCATGTGGTTGGCAGGAATTTTAATTTTCCCTCCTCCCACCGCCTCCCACACGACTCATGTTTCCTACCAAATGTTGTCCTAGGGAGGCTTTCGGGTGATTCTCCAGGACCATCCACACTTTGAATTTTAAAACACACACTTTCTCTAAGTGTCCCCATGTCCCTGGCCTCAGTTGCATCTTGGTTTCATATTTCATTCCATTTCCCCCAAAGTTTGACTAATAGTGGAGATTTCTAAGTTCCTGTAAGGTTGATGAAGAGGATTTCTGGGTGTATAGTTAGAATAACACAGGTCACGACAAAAGGGATTCTGCTCTATAAAGTCTTGATTATGGTTTTCTTAGATAAGATAAGGTAAGAGGGGGCATTTTAGCCAAGGAGCATTTTAGAGCTGTATAAAGAAAGCCGTGGGGACCCATGTGCAGTGTGAGCCACGATAGGCGAAGGACTCCCCAGGGAAACAAACAGAAAGGGAATTGTTTTCTCTTTATTTATTCTCCTTTCATATATTACATCCCAATTATACTTTTCTATCCCTCCCCTTCTGCCAATCTTTTCCCTACAAACTTCACTTTCTCCTGGGTTCACCCCTTCTACCTCAGACATCAACCGAATACTGCATAACAAGCTACAATGAGACTAGGCATATACCCTCACATCAAGGCTGGATGAGGCAACCCAATAAGATGAAAAGAGTCCTGAAGGCAGACAAAAGAGTTACTATCAGCTCCCACTCCCACTCCCACTCCCACTGTTAGTAATCCCACAAAAGCACTGGCTACACAACCATAACATACACGCAGAGGACTTAGGTTAGACCCATAAAGCTTCCCTGATCTCTGGGAGCCAACTTGAGTCCTGGTCAGTTGCATCTGTGAGCCATGTTCTTACGGTGTCCTTGATCTTCCTGGCTTCTTCAGTTCTTTCACCCCCCTCTTTCACAGGATTCCCATAATTCCACCTGATATTTGCCTGTGGGACTCTGCAATGCTCTGATCAATTGCTGGATAAAGTCTCTCTGGTCTCTCTGATGACGATTACATTAGACTCTTGTCCCAGAACATCCTGCACGCATGACAAACTATAGGTTGGAGGCTTTGTGGCTGTGTTGATGTCCCATTCTCTCTACCTGAGGTCTTGTCTGGTTACAGAGAATGGCCAGTTCAGGCTCCACATCCCCCGTCACTAGAAGTCTTCACTAATATTCCGTTCATATATTCCATGGAATTTCCATTGCACTGGGCGGAACAGGAATTTTGTGGACTCAAGACAAGATCAGTTACAGATTTTCCTTTCCTCATGGAGGGGGGACTTGTGAGGAGGAGTGGGCACAGTGAAAGTGTGCAGAGCATAGCTTCATCTTAACTCCTGCAGGGAGCACTCTGCAGTGTAGAATCATTTCAGCCCTCCGGTCAGCTTGCAGTAGAAAGACTTGAGAATATCTCACAGTCCGTTGTTAACCCACTAAGTATGTGTTTGGCCATTGGCACTGATCTTGGTAATATATATACATATATATCTCCCCCTTTCCTTCCCTCCCTTTTTCTCTCGTCTGTCTGTCTGTCTGTCTGTCTGTCTGTCTGTCTGTCTGTCTGTGCTTACATGCATGCAGTGCCCTTAGTTCTAGGAGAGGGTGCCAGACACCCTGGAGCTGGAGGGACAGATGTTTATGAGCCACAGTGTGGGTTCTGGGAACCAAACTCAGGTCCTCTGCATGAGGAACAAGTACTCGTAACCACTGAGCCATCTCTTCAGTGTCTTTCCATCTAAACTTAAAGATTTACAACCCCTGTTAATAATTATTAAGATAAGAGAAGATATCATTTAGACTGAAGGTGAAACATTTAGCTCTGAGCTTTTATAAATGATTTAACTTTGGCCAGCAATAAAAAAAAAATGGTAGCCAATTTCTTTAAGGAATATTTTACTGACCAGCAAGTGTTCTCCTTTGACTACTCACAAATTGCCTGACAGGAGTTATTTTGAATACACATCAAGTGTAAGGATAATGACAATATCCTGATTTCTAATTTTCTCTGTCCTGACGCATCTCTGAGCCTCAGATGTTTGTGCCCCACAAGGTGGATGCTTGGCACCTGTTGGAACCTGTTGGAACCTGTTGGAACCTGTTGGAATCTGTTGCCAGGGTCCCTTGTATCCCTACCAGATTAGGTAAAGAGAAACATGGGACTTACTTCACAATTATAAAGAAAGGCTAGCTGACACCATATGAGATTTTTGTTCTTTTGAGGAAAGAGAACGGTTAAGATGGTAGAACCTGGAAGTTTCTCCTTCCACTCTGTTCAGCTAGTCTGGGCCCTTTGCCAGGCACTTATCCTGGACTTTCAAATTCTTGGCCATTTCATTTAGCAACAAGAGAAGCTAAAATCACGGCTTGGGTTCAGTGCATTGGAGGCCCGTGTTAGAGCCTCTCCTATCTCATGCGTGACAGTTCATCTTTTTCAGGAGGTTAGCGCACAAGACTTCAGCTTGACAGCTTCCTTATAATAAAGAAGGGTAAAATAAAAATTAGCCTTTTTGCTGTTGCCAAACACCCCTTTGAAATACTGCACAGAAGCACATCAAGGTATAAACATTTGCTTGGCTCTGACACGTTGTTTTGCTTTCTGTTTGCAAGATACTCTTTCCTTTGGTCTTTTTTTTGCTTGCCATCTTCTCCCAGCAAGGGGAAAAGTTAGATGTCCCATTCTGTTCATTAGTATTTGGGAGCTGGAGTTACTGAACACACTGTACAACTAAGGAAATGTTTTCACTCTGGACCAGTTATATGATACAACTGGGCTGGCTTTTCTTAGGCAATGTGCTTTCTTCTCTTCCTTCCTTCCTTCCTTCCTTCCTTCCTTCCTTCCTTCCTTCCTTCCTTCCTCCCTCCCTCCCCCCTCCTTCTTTTCTTTTCTCTTTTCTTTTCTTTTCTTTTCTTTTCTTTTTTTTTCTGTCCTGGAATTCACTCTGTAGACCAGGCTGGCCTTGAACTCAGAAATCCACCTGCCTCTGCCTCCCAAGTGCTGGGATTAAAGGCATGTGCCACCACTGCCCAGCAGCAATGTGGTTTCTTATGAGATTTAAGACTGTGACTTTTGGGAAAGATGTCTATGGGTTTTGCATTGTTAATTCTAATTTCTTGGAAACTTTCTATTTGTATTTGAAACATTCTATTTTCTTTTCCAACCAGCAAACTCCAGATTGTTAAATCTATATAAAAATGGAGGTGAACATGGAGTGCTTTTATATTGCTTTCTTGGGTTATTTTTGGTAATGGAATATTCATACAATTTGACCTTTGCTTGAATGTTATTGAGCTCTGACATCTAGAGAGGGAAGCTGAGCTTCCATATAGTAGGTGTAGCATGTAGTTGTGTCATGTTTGGGGAGTCATACTTGAAGTTGTCATAGTTAGCTTCAGATATCAATTTGGCACAAACCTAGACATACCTGGAAAGAGGGAATCTTAACGGAGGATTTGCCTCTATCAGATTGGCCTGTGTTCATGTCAAGGGACATACCTTGATTGCTAACTTAAGCAGAAGGGCTCAGGCCATTTTGAGCAGTGCCACCCTAGACAAATGTGTCTGGGCTGTATAAGAACAGTAGTTGAACGTAGTCTCAGAGCAAGCCAGCAAACAGAGTTCCTCTGTGGTTCCTGCCTCTGCTCCTGCTTAAGTCCCTGATCTGACTTTCCTCAGTGGTTGACTGTGATTGGAACAGAGAAGCCAAATAAGCCCTTTCCTTTCCAAGTTGTTTTTGGTCATGGTGTTTATCATGGTAATAGAAACCAAACTAGAACGCCTATCGAAGGCAAGCAGGAAACAAAGACAATGAGAAAATTATACGCATGGCATCTGAAGTCGGGTGGAAAGCTATGCGGTTAGTGGATCAGTGAGAAATTACAAGGGGAAGTCACAGAGTTACTTTTAAGTATTTAGACAGATGCAGGTGTTGTTACCGTACCAATTATTTATGGCCTTAAAGGGGACTACCAGAATGGGTGTGTAAACTTGTAGAATGGCAGAAGTTTTGTCTTTGAGGATCACTTGAAGAAGTTGGTTTGAAACATTCAGAGCAGAATCCTAACAGAATGGAGTAAACTGGGAAATCCTTGAGATGTTCTTGATACCTGCTGCTGAGTTGGAGTGTTGGAGACTGAGATATCATTGTTTGGATGTTTGCTATGGGGCTGGGTATCTCAGCAGCACAGAGCTTGTCTAGTATGCACGAAGCCCTGCTTCAGTGGACTTAAATGGCTAGTTTTTTCTCCTTTGATCCCCGAGTTCTATACTTTTGTTGTATAGGAAACACGGAGCTCCTTGTGCCCACAGCTAAGCACTAAGGAAGCTGGAATGTTAAGCACACAGAGATGTTCCTTCAAAAGGAGGGATGTATAACCTGTTATCTGCTTAGAAGGCTAGGGGCAGGTGCAGTTGACAGCCTAGTGACTTTTGTGCTGTGTGGCCAGAGACCACACTATGTCCTTTCTGGACCCTTTTATAGCTTGGTTTTTTTCTCAGTTAACCTCTAGAATTAATCTTTATTGAGGTATCACATGTAGTCAAATCTATAGAACCATCTTTATAGAAGGTGTCACATGCGCTTTGCAGAGTTTTGATATAGTCACTTCTGATCTTTATTTACCTTATTTTGTTCCTCAAGGACATTTATGCATGCTGTATTGTTTACACACAACTGAGTTAATTATCACTAGGAAAGTTTTTATCAAATTGTGCTGTGCTTAAAAATAGACCTAAAATGAACTACTCGGGTCAGACTCTGGAAGTTTGAACCAATACCAGCTTCTTAGTTGTGTTTAACCAAACAACCTTCCGGCTTCCCACAGAGCATTACTCTGTTGGCTGTGGTGGTTGCAAGGAGCCCTACATTGTTGTACTTTCTGAAAGACCGAATTGCTGAAGAACAGAACTGGATCAAATCTACCACCTTAATAAAAGCCATGTCTTAACAGGCACTTTCTCCCATAAAATAACTTTAAAATATCCTTCATATTCATGAAGATAGAGGGCCATCCCAATATGGATTTAGTTTAGACTTCAGAATTTACTCACCCTTCTTCTCCACATTAGATACCTAGTCAGGATCATGCCATATGCCTGTAAGTGGATCCTTCCTTTTTACCTAGGCATAAGTAGGCCTAGTTGAAGGGTACCATAGACACTCAGCAGAAAGTTCCTTGGCATCCAAAGTTTTTTTTTAATTTAAAATAAAAAGAGTATGATTTAAATAAATAAATTTGTGGTGTTCAGGTATATACCCCCTCCTTTTTTATTTTATGAAGATATTGTTTTAAAGTTCCATGGGACTCTTCCACAATACCTTGTTCTTGAGGATTATAAGGAATCCCTGTAAAAGAAAATGTCAAAAAAATTTCCTTCTGATTTTGTGGCTGCAGATGTTATATACACAGATTAACTACATTCTTTCCATTCACTACGTGTTTACATCTAACCAAGAGATCATGATCTGGACAAAATGGATTTTCACCAGATAACCTGCCAGCCAGCTGATGCTTCAGTGATTTACTAGCCACATATTACTCTGTAATAAATTTTTTTTCACACTGATATATCTAGTGATGGAAAAAAGTAGGCTAACTTAACCAAATAATTACTTGTGTGTATGTGCAAAGAAATTAATGCTTCGTGTAAGATACCTTTTTAAGACTTGATTTTGTATTGTCTTTTAGTTTTATTAGTTATGTTATTAGAGCCAGGGCCTCTTGCATGGTAAGGATAAGTCTTTCTGCAAGCAACTCTAACTCCTGGACTCTGAAGTCTAATGAATATAGATTAGAATAATGTTTAAATAAAAACAAGATGCAAATTAAAACAAGATGGACATTGTAAAATAGGGCTGCCCCAGGCATCAAGTGACCTGGATGTCCATGTTGCATTTATCTGTGTAAAAGAACTCATCAGGATAAAATCTTAGTAGTTGGATGAGAGACAACACAGATGAGTGGTCAGGGAACTCCCTAAGGGTTGACTGTGTGCATCAGCCAGGGCACACAACATTGGTCCTGTCTACCTATCAGCCGGAAAAATCTTTTCTTTATTTGTTTTAGAGTCAACTGGACAGAGATGTGTTATTGGTCTTACTATGAAACCAAGTCTCAGTATTAGTCTGTTTCTCAAAGTGATATTTTAGAAGCTGTTGATTTGAGATTTGAACACTTTATAAAATTATGAAATATGGGTGTTGGACATTTGTTAAGCTTCTTGAATGTTAAAAAAGATTTCAAAAGGATTCAAGAGATTTTGGTTGGGCAGGGCCGGCTCTGGACAAGTGTCTGCAGTCAGTAAACCCTGCAGTAGTTTGTAGGTTATGGTAATACTCAGAGTTTTAGAACCATAAATGGAAAAGAGTCCCTAAGTATCCCTCAGGGAAGATTTTCTGACTACCAGTGACATGCAAGAGGGTGGTGTCACTTTCAGGGAAGCAACTGAGAAAGAGACATTTCCTTTGCTAAAGGATAAAGGCTTGACTGATTTATTTTTATGAATGGAAATAAAAAATGTGAGCCTCAAGCACAGATGTGATTTGCATGTTACAGTACACAAACTGCCCATGCACATTACTCACAGACTGGAACTAAATTCCTTTTGAAATTTTTTTCTCCTTTGTGTTTTAAAAGTTCCTCTCCTCTCCTCTGCTCTCTCATCCCCTCTTCTTCTCTCTCCTCTCCTCTTCTTCCCACCTCCCCCTCCTTCCCACTCCTGCCTCACCCTCTCTGTCTCTTTTGCCTTTCTCTTCCTTGTAGTAGTTTGATTTTCTGCTATGCTATTAGTAATAATAATGCTTGCATGGCTCTACAGGATGTTGGTATAATGGGCCCATGAATAATGAAAGAATTTTGGCACAGTCAGGGTTGAAGCTTCAATACTTGCTGCTTAGTCAAACCAATTAAAACATTGAAAAAATGAAGTAAGAAAAAATAATCTTCCCCACATTCATCCCCTTCTCTGTATTACCTTCCTAAAAGCAATATATATTAAATATAATATATATTATGTACACACACATACACACACATACACACACATATACACATATACACACACAAACACACACTCACACAATTAGTAATTACTCAAGGACAGAAAACGGATCCAGGAATCCAAAAATGGTCTAGCTATTAATTATAATTTACTATGCCAATGAGATCCTTTACTTTCCTGAATTTTAGTTTGAAAAGTTTTAGGCATGCAGGAACATTATAAAATAATAGAAGGAATACAATTTATGAATTGCCCATATCTAGTGAGTAGGAAAGGAGCTAGAAAGAACATTTGGGTAACATTGGGAAGGTATGACAGTACTTACAGAGAAGCATGTGCTTTTGTCTCTGAGGGACAAAATGAAAGACTTAGTTAGATAATGTCACAGTGACTTGCTTTCACATGACATTTTAAAGAAATATTTATTTGGGCTGGCAAGATGGCTTATCAGGTATAACCGCTTATCATCAAGTCCTAGACCTGAGTTCAGTCCCAGGACATACATGGCGAGAGGAGAGAACCAGCTCCTAATAGTTGTCCTCTGACATCTGTAGTCTTACTTGACCCACAGACGTATGTGCACCCCTCCCCTCCACACAGACAGAGGTTAAGAACATTTGATGCTTTGTGGAAAATTTGAGTTCACTTTTCAGCACCCGTATCAGGAAACTCACAAATGCCTGTAACTCTAGTTTCAGGGAATTTGATCTTTCTTCTGATCTCTGAGGACACCCACACAGACATACATTGATACCCATCAATAGAAAAAAAACTCAAAAAAGATGAAAATAAAGGAGAAAATATCAAACCACACCCCATGGCACACACATGACCATAGTGGTGCCCCCCCACCGCCCACCTATGGTTTGCTCATGTTCTTGGACTTTTGTCTGCAGTCCTAAGAGTTCAGGTTTTAGACGTGTGACTTCCAAGTCTCTAGGAATTAGGAAACCAAGTTAATTCTAGAAACTTTAGATGTTAATAGAAGGCATTATTTTTTTCTGGCTGTTTTTAGTTGCCTTTTACCCTTAGGCTTCCATTGGGATGTGCACTTGATTGGGAGTTTGCCAACAGTTTGCTTGCATGGCTTGACAGGATGTTGGTGTAATGAGTCCATGAATAATGAAGGAATTTTGGTACAGGCAGGGTTGAAGCTTCAATACTTGCTGTTTAGTCAAACCAATTAAAACACCAAGAAAAACAAGGAAATAATCTTCTCCACATTCAACTCCCTTCACTGTATTATTGGCTTAATGACAATTTCTTTAAGGACTCTGTCTTCATGTGTTTGAAGATGGGTAGTCAGGTTCAAATACAAAAGCAGAAGACAAAACAAAGGAAGTGGTCATCCTGATGACAGGGTATTGAGCAATTTTAACATGCAGAATAGTTGGTTGTAAATTGCATCCATGCTGGTGAAGGTAATTTGCAAGCAAGAGACACTGAGTCAGATCTTCCATTGGCATTGCAATGCTCACCAGTGAGCAAAACATGAGAATTAACATGGAATCAGACCCTGCATCAAGAAGAATCCATTTTAGGGCACCCAATAAAACCATTTTGGTTCTCAATACCACAGGCATACTTTTAAGATAGCTTTCAAAGATGAAACATGAGAGCTAAGATGCTATGCAGAGGCTCAAATTAGCATGACCATTCTACTTTTTTTGTTATGCTGTAATTGTGTGTGTGTGTGTGTGTGTGTGTGTGTGTGCATCTGTGTGTGCAAGTTGCACAAAAGACTGTTGGATCTCTTAGAGTTGGAGTTACAGAAGGTTGAAGAGTGCAGTATGACTTAAATGGTACCCTGTACGTGTGGGTAGGTCAGCTTTCTTACACTATTGCATTGGAGGACTAGCATGCATGTCTTTCCAGCTGCAAGAGCAATGTCTTCAGCAGCCACATGCTGGAGTCCAGGAAAGAGTGAGTGAGGTTGAGTGAATGAAATAAAATAACTCTGGATGCCTAAGTCAAGATTTAAGGAGAGGTTTGATGTTCAGCACTTGCTGAATGCAGTAAATAACCTCAAGAAATGGCTGAACCAGGTAATCTTTAAATTATTCCCATCCAGGGTAATGATTTTTTTACCTATGAAGGGAGTCAAACATCAGTTTTTATTAACTTGCTTAATTCTGATGGTGATTCACGAAGGCAGAGTCTTTTTAGAAGGTACAGGACTTTTATTTGAGAATTTCACAATGCGTGCAATGTATTTTAATCATATTCACCTTTCACTTCTTTCTCTACTTCCTCCTAGATCCAGGCCTGACCATCCCCTTCCAACTTCATGACCTTTAATTAATTAATTAATTAATTAATTAATTAATTAATAATAGAGTCCAATTTTGCTGCCCATGTATATACTCATGGGTAGGAGCCATCCATTGGAATGTAGCTGACTGACCAGGAGATATGTCTCTAAAGAAAACTGATACTCTCTGCCGCAGAAGCCATTCACTGTATCAACCACTTCTCAGTTAGGGGTGAGGGGGTGTGACCGTGGTGAAACATGGGCTGGTTTGATCATGTATAGATTTTGTGCAGGTAACTGCAGATGCTGTGGGTGAGTGAGTGCATTTCTGTTATGACTGTAGTGTTCTTTTAAACTATAAGTTAGATTTCTTACATTTGCAACACCATATTGCTGCAAAAATCCAGAACTCAGGATGTTTTCACACCTCCCCCCAACACTCTCGTTTACGGGAGAACAGTGGAATAACGCTGTCACATGGTGACAGGTTATATGTTAAATTTGTGGTGTCTACCAGTTGAAGGCTGAGGTATATAGGTCAGATTTCATTCCTTTTAAAATTTGTTTTGACAGAGGCAGATGGATTTTCCATAGTAGATTGAGTTATTTTTTTTGTACTCATGTCACACACATATTATTTGTTCTCTTATCCATTTTACCCTCTATAGCAGCCGTTTGTCTGTTTTCTTTAACTGACAAGAAATATATACTTGTTAACTTCCCTGCGCAGAGTTAAATATATATGTGAGATGGATTTCCCTTTGATTAAATCTCTCCAGTGCTGCTATTGGAGAAGATATCATAGCAAGATCTAGGGAATGACAGCCAGTTTGACAGAGGTCTGGAGTCTGGCTCAGCCATGGTCACAGGTTCATGCTCCTACGCCTGCACTGTGGCTCCTGTAGGTTGTCGGCAGTGACAGAAGGAAGCCCGAGTCCTTCCCCTTGACAGAAATTACAATCTAAAGAGACACCAACCCCTTATTAATTTCTGAGGTTCAATGCTTATTGAGCTTGATAGAGTTTGACTGAGAACAGTTTACTCAAACTCAACTTTTATAATAAAAGCAATCTTATGATACTTAGTTACATGGTCCTAATAAAATATTTTCTTTCTGATTATATGGAAACAAGTAGTTCTGAGGGGTCTGGAACTAAAGGAGACAAAAGCCAACACATCATGTGCCCTGTAATGTGGGGCAGTGGGCTGTGAGAGGCATCTGGGTGCCTGGTCGAGCACAGGCCTTGAACCCCAGGCCCTAAAGGGATGGTAGGTGTTCGGCTTTGCTCCTGAGCCCCTGGTTTCTTTCACTTAGCTTCAACCCTCCACAGCCCCTCCCACAGAAGTCTATGGCCATCAGTCACTAGGAACAGTGCCTCAGGCTCTCCCACATATAGATGAGGTATCTCCAAGCTCTCAGACTAAGCCAATAGGCATTATCTGCTGCCAGACCCTGACCTACTCCAAAACTGTATATAAGAGCCCTATTCAGGAGAAGTAGAGGTGTATGAGAATCAACCGGTTGTCTGAGAGTTTCTGTCACAAGAGCTGTAACACCTGGGAAGAAATCTGCTCTCCCAAAGCACCTTCAGAACCCTTCCCTCCTTGCTAGCTAGCCAGCTTCTCACCTCCCCAGCCCAGACCGGCTCAGAGCAGAGACAGGTGCAGCACCTGGGAGACACGGGCAGAGGCAGCAGCAGAGGCAGCAGAGGTGATTCCCCCTCCCTGCTCACACTCTATCCCCTTGGTCTGGATTCCTGCACCTGGCTGGGTCGAAGATCTTCATGGGAAGCCCTTCAGAACAAGGACCCATAACGATACCTATTAAAGTTCTATGGAACTTTCTTTCTTAAGAATTGAATGTGTGTGTGTGTGTGTGTGTGTGTGTGTGTGTGTGTGTGTGTGTGTATAGTAGTTTGCTAATAATTTTACTTGTTTTTGAACCTTTTGAATCTGTGGTTCACAGTTGCTATGTAACTATTGAGTGTATTTTTAAGTAACCAAGGCTGACTTGTATGAGGCACACGTATGGTGTTTTTGTCTCATCACTGACAAGGATGAAGTGTCTCTTCTGTACCTGGGATATGACCTGTTCTGTTCTTTCACTGAGTGTCATCAAACATGAGGATAGATCCTTAGCAAAACTCCCCTTCTAATCATATTTATACAAAACAGCTCACCGATGGCAGCAAGTCAAAGCATAATATTTCATATTTGGTTTATTCCATCAAAATCCCTATTTGTTACCTCATTGTTGTGATGCAACATGTGAAGAAATCAGCTTAGGGAAGGATGGAAGGGAGGGAGGGCTTATTCTGACTCACAGGTCAGAGAATAGTCCATTGTGGTGGGAGAGGTACTGTGGTGGTAGGAGTTTGTGGCAGGGGGCTGGCTGCATGGCAACTCCAGGCAGGAGGCAGGAGAGAGCAGTGAGTGCTGGTGTTTACCTTGCTTTCTTGTTTTTGTTTAGCTCAGGACTTTAGTGTTTGTGGTGGTGCTGCCCACATTCAGGGTAGGTTTCTGTTCTCAGTTATACCTCCCTGGGAGCACCACAACAACACACTTAAAGGGGCTGGAGAGATAATGGCTCGGTCGTTAAGAAGACTTCTTGTGGAGGACCTGGATTAGTTCCCAGCACCCACAAGATGACTCACAACTGTCTGTAACTCCAGTTCCAGGGGATCTAACATCCTCTTCGGACCTTCTCGTGCATCAGGCATGCACTTGGTACTCAGACACGTGTGCTAGCAAAACACTCATAAACATAAAATAAAGACATCAAAGAAATGCAAAACAATGTGTTTCCTAGGTGATATCAAATCCCTTTAAACTGACAATGAAGAGTACCAATCTCAGCCACCCTAATATCTATTTTCTTTTTTCTTTTTTGGCCAGCAGCATTGGTCTTGTCTATATTTAGAACTCTACCACCTTAATGGGAAAGGCTGTGGCTCTATCAGTGTGTAAAAGAAGTGAATTTGCTGTTTTCTGTAAGTTATTAGAGGAAAGAGTGCTTTTACTTCTGTTTCCTCAGACAGGCTTTAGGAGAGGGTTTTTTTGGTGATAACGTCTAATCTGTGTAACCGGGCAACAGCACCAAAAAGCATCTCACATATTAGTTTAAGAAATTGTCTTCAGTTCCTGTAAAAGTGACTCATTCTATTCCATAGTAATACAAAGTCATAAAAGAATCGTAACTACCTCATATATAAAGTTTGGTGGCTGAACTCAGGAAGATCTGAGACCGTTTTGGTTCTACACAGAGGCCCAAATTAGTGCCAAAATACCTTGCAAAATTACCTTGCAGTCTGTCTGTAAAAATCATGACTCCCTCCAGGGGAAAACATTCATGACTAGCTCTGTAGTCTCTTTGCCTCTGAAAGGTAGCAAATTAAAATCGTGGGAATGGGGAAGAGAGGTGGCCCAGTGACAAGCCTGGGGTGTGGTATGTATGACGGAGTACTGGTAAACAAAGCTTGATGCCAGCCCTGGGCATGCGTAATATTGGCTCAGGGAAATTGCAGACACAGGCTGGTGTCCCAGCTGCATTTTGATGTCAGCTCCATGTGGCTAGGTGCTTCCTAACACAATCTTAAGTCTTAGTTCTGTTGTACAGACTGAGCAAAGCAGCTTCAAGTTCAAGTGGAGATGGCCGTGACAAGCTTGTCTCAGAACGACACAGTGGATGTCTAGACTTAGCTTGAACTAGTTTTACTTTGATGTGTTTATTGTTTAATTACTCTGGGGGAATGATTTATTCTTCCAAAGAAGTGAGATTAATGGCATCCGGCAGCTTTATTGGCAATACCGTCAGAGCCACGAACCAAAGTCTCAAAATAGAACTGAGAAGACAGATTCTAGATGCAGAGAACGCCTGACCAACCTAGCTAAGTGAGAACCAGATGAAGGAATTGCTACCACCTCAGTTGCTTTAACAGCGTCTATTAGTGCCATTTTAAATTCTCAATTTGAAATGTACAGGGGCTAAGATGACTTTTATGGTGCATGTGAGACTGATATTTCAGAAACGGATAAAAATCTAGCCTTTGAAATCATGAGCCTGATACCCCATGCTTTTCATATCTGCTGAATGTACAACAATATTTTTGGTGGAATTCTGGAACCCCCTGAAAAAGAACACGTTTCTCTTTTCTTTTGGTTTGAAAGTCTCTTTTATGTTATTTTATTTTAAGTTAGCTTACAATTAACGGGCTTCATGGGCACATTTTAAATATTCTTTGTTTTAGTTGATCCAGGATCATGTATACATATTTTTAATTTTAATTCTTTTTTTATTTACTGTGTGTGGATATGTGTACACCATGGCCCATGTGTAGAGGTCAGAGGACAATTTGTTGGAGTGGGTTCTACCTGTTTACTGTGTGGGTTCTATAAATTGAACTCAGCTCACAGGACTTAGAGGCAAGAGCCTTTACTCATGAGCCACAGCTCAGGTCAGGGTCAGATATTTTTGTATATCCCGTTTGCATTGGATTATTTTAAGCCTTGTCTGTTTATTTTTATTCTGCTTAATATCTACACAAGTTTTTTGTGACGGTGTCCTTTATATATTTTGTCAGTGTGTAGACATGGATCTGAGACCTTGAAGTCTAAAATCCAGCTGTGAACAGATTCCAGTTGTTGAGGATTCTCACCTTGATTAGCTGATTGTTCCTGTTCTCTGTCCACATGTACCTTCTCCCTGAGACCAGTGTCTCTGATGTCCCTGCCCTTTCTTGTGAAAATGCCAGTCTCTCTGGGTGAGGTTTCCTTCCAATTTTACGGTCTCACTTAACCTTCACAAGTTAAGAAAACACTGTCTCTAAATATAGACATATTTGGGGCTAGATTTTCCACCTATGAATTTGAAAGGGTACAGCCCAGTCCACAATAGATGTGACTGTAGTTTGGATCAGAGACTTTTCACATAGGACAGTGGGAATTTACAGACTCGCAGAGTAGTCCTTTGGAAATATTATACATGCTGTTGCATGTATATTTGTTAAATATTGATAAACAAGAGAGGTGTCATATATTTTCTGAGGACGGATCTCAGTAATATATGGGGACACGCATTCATTCTGGCGAGAGAAGCTGTAATGTAAAACTATGAGAATCACAGGATAGCTATTTGGCAAAGCAGAATGAAGACTCATTTGTGTGAACAAGAATCTAGACGCTTGCAGAAAACACAGCGCCAGTATTTGCGTTACTTTGCATTCTCTGTCGTGGAACACAACCTGTAGCCAGAAAACTTGATAAACACGTCTTTCTCATGTGAATCAATCTGTGTGGAACATTTGGGTTGCTACAAGTGAGGTGAAGAGAGTGATTGAGGCCAGCTCTCTGCCAGTTCTTGACCCAGTCACAACCTGTCTCACTGAGTCAACTATTTATGCCTTGCTTGACATGAAACAATAAAGAGAAAGCAATGCAGATATGTGCACTTTTAGTGTATGCTTCAGTTTAGTGATGAAAAAAAATCACATTTGACTGGCATCTTCATTGTCACTACCTATTCATCATAAGACATGTGAGGCGTCTCTGTACTGTGCATGCTGGACCCATTCTCAATACGATCATTTTCATTGCTCCTTAGTGTTTGTTCTATGGACACACCACATTTTTCTATGTCCTGTGTTGGAAGATGTGGGGTTTGTTGCCAGGCATAACAAGACTGGTGTTCTAGTATAAGGTGGTGTTAGTTTCTCTAAATGTGGGATTGTTGAGTGGGATGAAATAGAAATCTTCAGTTTTACAGTGTAAGTCCAAGAAATTCTTCAGTACTGCTTGGGAGTTCCTATTGCTGCTCCTTGACCAACACGTTGTACATTGAAGTTTTAGTGTCTTAGTCTGATAAATATGAAACAGTACTGGACTTTTGCATGGCCCATGTTACTATTGAAGGTCAGCATAAATGTATGCTTATTTTCCACTTAGATAACTTTTCCCTTTTATACTCTGCCAGTGAAAAATGTTTATTTATTCTCTTTTCCTCCTCCTACCTCTGTGTGTATGTGTATGTGCGTGCATATGTGTGAATGTGTGTGTGTGTGTATGTGTGTGTGAGTGAGTGAGAAAGTGTGTATGTGTGTGTGAGTGAGAGTGTGTGTAAGTGAGTGTGTGTGTAAGTGTGTGTGTGTGTGTGTGTGTGTGTGTGTCTGTGTAGCTGGAGACTGAACATAGAGATCCATGAATTTTAGGCACGTTGTTTACTACTGAGAAACACCTCAGTCATCAATGATATATTTTTAAAAATATTTGTTTTATCTTTTACTTAGGTACATGTGTGTATCTATGTGTCCGTGTCTATGATTCCTGTGGAGGCCAGATGACGGCACTAGATCCCCTAAAGCTGGTGTTAGGAGTGAAGAACCTAAGTACTAGGAACCAAACCTGGGTGCTGAGTCATTTCTTCAGCCCCCGTATATTCTTTTAAAAACATATTTATGGGAATAGTTATTGTACTTGAGGTTCCAGTGTCCTCTTCTGTTTATGCACTCTGGATATCTTTCCTCGTGACTTCCGTTTATTTTCTTTATAGTTCTTCAAGAAGGCAATGGATGGTATCTGTCCATCACTTCCTTCCTGTTTATGAGTTTATGAGAAGTCACACCTTACTCTAAAGCTTTTGACATTAGTGTCTGTTATTCATGTTAGTAAATTGTATGAATAAGTCTGATTTTGATTTAATCTCACATTGGCTAATTGACAGCCACCGTGACCTCACTGCTTGTACCTTGTGTAGCTGTTCATACCTCAGTGGCTCGATTCCAAGCTCTCTGCCAGTAGACTGGTATTGTGCTATTTTGTTTACTTGAATTATACATCTGAATATCTTTTGGAGAAAGCTGCTCGGCTTTGTTCTTCTGAAGTATTTTGCCTAATCATGGCTTTTTGAGTTTTTGAATATATTTTAGAGGCAGCTCGTTATACCCTCCAAAGTATAAGTACATTGAACTTTTGTTTGATTATGTAGAAAATGCTCATCATGGGAGAACGATTAGATTTAAAATACAGACATGGAAATCAATGAACTATTTTTTAAATTGCTATCTGTTAGATCATTTTTAATGTTTTGATCTGTCTCAGCTAATGCATATTTTTTGCTAATTTCCTTGTAGCTACTTCAGATTTTTATACTATTGGAATTGCATCACTTTTAATTATTTGCATTTTTAAGATTTTTTTTTTCATTTTACGTGGATGGCTGTTTTGACTGCACATACGTAAGTGCACCATTTGTGGGTAGTGCCCACAGAGGTGAGGAGAGGGCACTGGATCTCCTGGGACTGGAATTGAAAGGTGGTTTTGTTACCATGTGGTTGCTGGGAATCAAACCTACATCCTCTGGAAGAATGGCCAGTTAAGTTCCATTAAGTTCTGATCTATTTCTCCAGCCTCTTTAATATTATTATTTAATTACTTTGTAGGAGTACGTTTTTACACTGATTTTTATAAAGGGTGAGGGTTGTAGCTTAGTGCTAAAGTGCTTGACAAGTACACACAAGGCCTCGGTTTGATCTCTTGACTTTCTGTTCTTTATTGTTTTGTCTGATATTCTGGTGGTAAAATGCAACAGGAGTCATGGTTGTGATGGTTGGGAGTCTTCTTCTGTTCCGATTTCACAGAACAGGATTTCACCATTGGTTTTCCATCCTGTCACATTTTATAGATCTCCTTGAACCTAGGATTGAAAATGTATGTATGGACCATGGGCTAAGTCAAAGCTGGCATAGGTTTGTAAGGAAAGTATCATCAGAACACAGCCATATCTGTTCATACAGATATTCTTATGGCTGCTTTCATTATCAACAGAATGTTTATCATGTTGGACTGTGATAGAGATCATATGAATGGGTAGCTTCCCACTCCCACTTTACCAGATTGTTTTTTTTTATAGTCTATTTAAATTAAGAAATATGTTTTCACTTATTTCTCTGTATGTGTGCCTGCCTGTCTGTATTTGTGCCATGTACAGCCAGTACCCCTGGAGTCTAGGAGAGGACATCAAAATCCCTAGAGTTGAGCTTGAACATGGTTTGTGAACCTCTAAACCCTGGAGCATACATTCTTTGCAAGAGTAGCATGCTTTTAACCATTGAGCGTCTTTTCATCAGTTTTTACTGGATATCTGTTACCATGCATAAATATTAGCTATTGAGAGATTTTCCTGCCTGTCCAAATATTCAGACAATTCAATAACGTGGACAGTCAACTGCTTTTCCTGTGTGTTGAACTGAGCTTATATTCCCACATAAACTCTCATTTGTTAAAACACAGTATCAGTTTTAGATGTCCTTAGATTTAATTCGTTGCTATTTTTTTATTACTTTTATCTTTTTACAGTCATTGCCCTCTGCCTGGTCCATCCTCCAACAGTTCTTAATCTCATTCCTCCTCCCCCTTGTCTCCAAGAGGATGTCCCCCCTCTCCCAACCAGGCTTCCCCACTACCTGGGCCCTCAAGTCTCTTGAGGGTTAGGTGCATCTTTTCTCATTGAGGCCAGACCAGGCAGTCCTCTGTGTATGTGTCGGGAGCTTCAGACTAGCTCGTTGTGTGCTGCCTGGTTGGTGGCTCAGTGTCTGAGAGATCTCAGGGGTCCAGGTTAGTTGAGACTGCTGGTCTTTCTATGGAGTCACCCTCCTCCTCAGCTTCTTCCAGCTTTTCCCTAATTCAATCACAGGGGTCCCCAACTTCAGTCCAATGGTTGGGTGTAAGTATCTGTGTCTGTCTCAGTCAGCTGCTTGTTGGGCCTCTCAGAGGTCAACCATGCTAGGCTCCTATCTGTAAAGCTGTAGCATCAGTAATAGTATCAGGCCTTGTAGCCTTCTCTTGAGATGGATCCCAAGTTGGCCTGGTCCCTGGACCACCAATGCTATTTATTTATTTATTTATTTATTTATTTATTTATTTATTTATTCATTTATTCATTTATTGGCATGTGATTTTTTTCATACTCACTGTTCCATTGTGTTTTGGTATCAAAGCTTGCTAAGTCTTCACAGAAGCATGCTAGCCGGTGGGGAAGCCATGGATCCTGAGCTGGGTTATGGGACGAGGCTCTCACTGTGGATCCAGTCTTACATGGCTGTCAGATTGTTCATGCTTCCTTTCTCACTGATTCATATTTTTCTGGGAACTTGCCCACTTGTCATAAGTTTATGCGAATTGTCATAAGTTGTTCATGGCACTCTCTTCATTTCTTTAATGTCTGCAAGATGTTTCTTGCCATTCCTAGTGTGAGTTGCATCTGCTTCCTCACTTGCTCACCAGCGCTTGGTGGCCTTGGCTGTATGTGCTCTTTAGCCGTGAAACTTCTCGGCTAGTACTTAGAAGTCTTTCTTTTCTTTTGTTCCAGGCATGTTGACTTTGTATTATATAACTTTTGAAATGAACGCTTAGTCATTTTTAAAAAGCCATTCTATTTAACATGTATCTTTAAAGATTAAATTTATCTAAACCTTATAAAGGCTCTGTTATTGTTATTATTTTTAAATGTTTGTTTGTTTTTATTTTATGCATATGAGTGCATGGCCTGCACGTATGTCTATGTATCATATGTACCTGATGTCTGCAGAGGCCAGAAGAAGATGTTGAATCCCCTGGAACTGGAATCCAGAGAATTGTGAGCTACCATTTCGGTGTTGGGAATTGAACTTAAGTCTTTGGCAAGAGTAAAGATGCTCTTAACTGTGAGCTATCTTTCCTGACAGAGTTAGTTATTTTTATTTATGTGTTTGTGTGATATGTGTATGTGCACACAAGAGCAGTGCCCAAGAAGAACAGAGGCATGGGATTTCCTGGAGCTGGAATTACGGGCATTTGTGAGCTGCCAAATGTGTGCTGGGAACCTGCTCTTTTGCGATACTCTACAGGCTCTTAAGTTCCAAGACAAGTCTGCCTCTACCACAAATTGGGATTTTTTTTACCTAAGGAAAAATTTACCAAATTTTTACTTAAATACTTCTTGTAATATCAAGCTCTATTTTTTTTCTGAATCCCTTTCTGTCTTCATTACTCTTTTATTGATATGAAGAGACACAATGCCCATGGCAGCTTATAAAAGAAAGCATTTACTGGGAGCTTGCTTACCATTTCAGAACATTAGAAACTGGAGCTAAAGCTGAAAGCTTCATCCTAATTTACAGGTAGGAGGCAGAGAGAGAGAAAGAGAGAGAAAGAGAGAGAGAGAGAGAGAGAGAGAGAGAGAGAGAGAGAGAGAGGTGCACAGGCAGGTACTGGGCCTGACATAAGCTTATGAAACCTCAAACCCACCCCCAGTGACACACTTCCTCCAACAAGACCATATCTCCTAATCCTGGTTAATCAGTCCATTAACTAGGGACCAACTCTTTAAATCCATGAGCCTCTGGGTCACTCTCAGCAAACCACCGCCCTTCTTTCTATCCTTACTTCCTGATTTACTGTTCACTTGCTCTGTTTCTTTTTCTTTTTTAAAAAAGGCATCTACCTTTTACTTCAGCTTCTTCATCTAAAAAGTGGGAGCAGTGATAGGTCTGACCTTATAAATTATTTTGTCAGCATTAATTGAACGAACACATGCTAACTGCTTTAAAGCACCTAAGAGCAAAGTCCTACAATATACTGAAGTTTTAACTATACCACCGCCATCATTGTCATATCTTTATCACCAACAGCCTCCTCCCTCAGTTCAGTTTGGATCAACTGTGTGAACTATCTCAGTGTCCTCCTAAATTCCCTTCTGTGTTCGTTCTTGTTCTTCTCTATTTTAACAGCAACTGCAGAATCCTCTGCATAAACCATAAATTGGATCGTTGGCAATCCTGCCACATTTCAGTGACCTCTCACAAGTTGTTTTTTGAAAAACCATTTTAATTGTATGTACACGTGTGTGTGTGTGTGTGTGTGTGTGCGTGTGTGTGTGTGTGTGAGTCTGTGTGTATGTGTGTGAGTACATGTATGCATGTGTGCATATGTGTAGTGTGTACTTGTGCATGTGTCTCTGTGTAGTGTGTGTAGTGTGTGTGCTTGTATGCATGTGTGTATATGTGTATGTATGTGCATATCTGTGTTTTGAATCAGAGAATTATTTTACTTGTGTGTGCGTGTGTGTATGTTTGTATGTGTGTGTGCATGTGCATGTGTATCGAGTCAGAGGACAACTCTGTGGAGCTGGTTTTCTTCTTCCACCTTCAGAAGGATTCTGGGGATCAAGCTCAGTCATTGGGCTGATATGGCAGGTGCTTTTACCTCAGAACCATTTCGTCAGCTCCTCTGATAGCTTCTAGCTGCTAAAAGAACCAGCACTTAGCAGAAAAGGCTGACTCAGATGTCTGCCTAGCGAGATTTCAATTTCAGTTTTATTTTAATTATGCACAAATAAAAATAACTGGTATTTTCCATGTAAATATAATGATTATGATTAAAAGCGTCTAGATTAATCCATATTTAGCCACATACTGACTTTTCTCGGCACTTTCTGTCTTCAGTGGGTTCTCACTCAATTTCCAACTATTTTCTCATCCTGAGGGGTTTGTTTTTCATCATTCCAAACATCTTCCTTTTCTGTATTTCTGGTGGATATGCTTTTCTGGCATAATTAGTTTCCCTTTTGATCTTTACTTCAATGTATGGGGGAAAGGATGACAGCATACTGCTTTATTCTTCTTTGAAAGAACAGCCTGGCTTGCTCTCAATGTTTCCTACATTCTGGGTGAACCTAGATGCTCTTTTTTTTTCCTTTCTGGTTCAATGAATTACATGAAGCTGCATATTCTCAGATCCAAGGAGGATAAGTCCAGAACTCGAATGGGGCAACTTCTCCAGACTGTGAAGACACCTCTTGTAGGTGGCCACCCTCTGCTACCCTCTACACACAGGTTTAAACTTCCTCACTTCCTCACACATTTCCCCAGCTCTCCTCCAAAGACCTCTCAGTGAATGAGGGGCAGACAGTGTTAACTGTGCTCCACATATTCTCATTACATTTAGAAATTCCCCAGAGTTGAAACTCTGTCCAAAGCCAAGGAACTGTCCTATTGAAGTTTAAGGCAGAGCCCCAAGTTCTCATGACACACAAAATTCTCCCCTAAACCTGCAAACCATAATGAAAATGTACTGTGCGGCTGGTACACATCTTAACCACTAGGAAGCCCTGTGCTCTACAGACTGTTGTGATAATATATGGTGAACAGCATGATATTTTGGGAAAATGTTTATATTGTAAGATGTCTTAGTCAAGCTAATTAGTACACGCAAGACACCACATACTTATTCTGAGGTGAAAACACTTGGAATCTCCCAGGAATCTTCAAGTATATACATTGTTACTAACTATAGTTAGCATGCTAGACATCTCTTCCACGTTTCCTAACTGAAACGTGATAACCTTGATTAGCATCTGCCTAGTTCCTACCACTCCCCCCTAACCTTTCCCCATCTGGTCACCACCACTGGGTTTTTCCATGAAATGAATTTAACTATTTTTAAAATACACATATATATGTGAGACCACGTGGCATCTGTCTTTCAGTGAAATTTGTGTGAGGCTGGTGGTTCGAGCTGAGCTGCCCCTGTCAAAATGGAACAGGTAAGAATGGACCCACACAGGATGGCATCATCACCACCAAAGACAAGACAGAGTTATTTATTTGATTGTCTATAAAACTAGGGGACAGATCTGCGTCAGCCAAATCCCTGAGCAAGCCAGTTTTGTGTGTGTGTGTGTGTGTGTGTGTGTGTGTGTGTGTTTGCTCACATGCACACTACTGGAGGCCAGAAGAAGACATCAGATTCCCTGGAACTGGGGTTGCCAATGATTTGAACCTCCATGTGGGGGCTGGAATTCGAAGACACGGCCTTTGAAGAGCAGAGCAGGTGAATCTCGGAGTTGCACAGTAGGTCACCTGGGCTAATGGAAACATCGTTCTCTTTCACAGATGGTGTCTCTGTTTTCCTGTTTAACCTTGTTCCATTTCTTCACTTTTAATCTGTAGGCCCAGCCTGTATTCAGAACAAGGCTCAAGAGCACTGAGCTTGCAAGTGAGTTAGCACGTCCCTAAATGGGAGCCACTTAGGGTTCACTCGTTGCTCAGGTTTCCATGGTGAAAACTTCCAAGGTGCCCCCAAATAATGAGTTCTTTTCTTTATCATAGGATGACACCATGCCCGTTTCCCTCAGCAGTAATCTCTGTTGCAACTATGTGTAGCTTTTACTGTGAACTGTTTGTGTCTCCCAGCTAGGTGGAATTATATGCTGTCTGTTCTACATTCAGTTCTTGGATAAGGCCAGTGGAAATAGAAGGGATACTTCAATTTTAATGCTTAATGAACTAAATTATTTGTATGTTTATTTTTATGTTTTCCTCACTAAGTTGTAATCCTCAGTCATGGGCCTTTTTTTGTATTGTCTAATGTAGCACTAAATTCATTATAAAGAATAATTACTCAAGAACTGTCAATGTATTCAAGTTGCTCAGAAATGTGCCTTCACGGCCAAGTATCTGGTGGTTAGGTGATTGATAAAACACAACCCAGGAACTGAACGATTCAAGGGACTTGACTATTCATGATCTCTTAGTTTATGAGCTGTAGTCATGCACATGTGGGACTGTATGCATTAAACTTTAAAACTAATCACACACACACACACACACACACACACACACACACACATACACACACACACACCACATATTTTATCTACAGATACAGTATCTATCTATCTATCTATCTATCTATCTATCTATCTATCTACACACACACACACACACACACACACCACATATTTTATCTACAGATACAGTATCTATCTATCTATCTATCTATCTATCTATCTATCTATCTATCTATCTATCTACACACAAACACACACACACACACACACACACACCCACCCACCACATATTTTATCTACAGATACAGTATCTATCTATCTATCTATCTATCTATCTATCTATCTATCTATACACACCACACAGACAGAGAGAGAGAGAGAGAGAGAGAGGTTAGAGAGAGAGAGAGAGAGAGAGAGACAGAGAGACAGAGAGACAGGGAGACAGAGAGAGACAGAGAGAGACTCATGTAACCCAGGCTGACCTTGGGTTCTTTGAACTTCTAGTTCTACTGTCTCCAACGTCCTAAGTTCTGGAATTATAAATATGTTCCCCCACGCCTGGTTCATTCCTTGTTACATTCTTGATAAGCTATTCCATAAAAGAAAAATCACAATCAACTCAGCATGTGTGTTTTCCTTTTCCCATGTGTACAGGTTCACAGGCTACTTCACAAGCACACAACTCTTATGTTGCCCTACATTGGGAAAAACATGCTATTTATGTCAACCGAAGGGAATGAGAGCAACCAAATTAGAAAGGTCCTTAAGAGCAGAGCTGAGCAAGGTAATAGTCTGCAGTAGAAAGGAAAGAGGGGCATTGGAGAGGAAGGAGGACACGTGAGAAGAGGAGAGATGGGCAGGAATCCGGAGCTCTGGATGAGAAATGTCCACTGGGGATGCGAAGTACTGCACTGTCTGGTATGAAGACATTTACTGTCTACCTGACTCTGAGCACATCCCTTGGGGACTCTGAGCTCATCCCTCCAGGTCGTAGTCCCTTCTGCCTTGTGTCCGACAGCACTGCAATCATTGTAGGCATTTTCTTCCTCTGTGGCTCTCAGATTCTTATTTTCTACATGACGATGATGGTAGTGATTGTTACCAAAGGGAAAGATGCCAAGAAGAAAGGGAAGACATATGGGCCAGCTAGCATCTATCTTCCTCTCTGGTTTATTTATTTATCCTTATTTTATAGCTGGTGAAAGTGAGGCACTAGACAGGTGTTGTGATGTAAGTTACTGTAGCCAGTGGAAACCAGAACTCCCTTTCAGACGGAGGTAACCCCTGAGCCCAGAGTTTATACATTTTAATTCCCTATACACTTCCTTATTGAAACTCCCACATCAAAGGTGGAAACTTATTGAACTGTAGCAATAATAATCAATCACCCCAGACATATTTAGGCTAGCACATACCTGTTAGTTTTTGTGCTAATATGTTTTCTCAATGGCTGCCACATTTGATGTCACTGTCTTCTTACAAACCCTTCAAGGCTCACTAATACAGAGAGACGGGTATTGTTTCTCTTCAGCTGCAAATCTAACAGACAAAGAAAGGAAAGCCAGGCTTCACAAAGCAGGCAAAAAGCCAGCTGATTCCCCCTAACACTGACGCAAGGGGGAAGTGTTTTACTTCACTGTGATTACTTGCTTAAACTCTTTTATCCTGTCTTTTTTTAAACAACAATCCTAATCAAACAAGCATACACCACCCACAAATGCAAGAAGTAATGATATTCATTTAAATAATTCAAAGTAGGTTTTGCCATTAAAAAGTTCAGACTGAGGTGCTATGTTGCTTCCTAACTGCAGGGGGCAGCACTTCATTAACAAAAACAAGGGCCCAAGGCCTCTTGCCATTGTTTTTGTTGTCTCTCAGACTGCAGATATCCTGTCTTGTCCGCCTCCAGCATCACCATCTCACCCCTGTCCTGTACCCTTTGTCCCCTGTCACCTCTCCCCACGACCAAGTTTGGCTCCCATGGAGGAAGTAACCACACTTTTATAAAGACATGGGATCAGTGTTTTGTTGCTGATTTAATCACGGAAAATCGAATCCCTCGCCTTATGTCAACAATGAGGTTTTACACTCATCGTTTCTAGACTTTGAAAGTCTTACAACTGGGAGGAAGCTGGGCATCTCTTCTCTTGATTTAACCTGCTCATTTTGTAGCTAGGGATTCTGCACCTGTAGTATGGCGAAGAGGCTTCTCTACAACACCTCAGAGCAGGCTCCCTGGCATGCCCACGTCTGCTTCTGTACATCCCACACAGCACGGGGTTCTAGATCTTCCAACACTCGTTGTTTTCCCTCCACAGCCAAATGCACACTCTTCTACATCCCCTTGACTTTCTTTCTTCAGGATCATTTATTTTGGAAGATCTGTGAGAATAACAGTGACCTTGGTGCTGATGTCTAGAGGAACGTTTGGATTGCTTAAGCCCCTGCAATGAGGAGTGTGGAGGGCCTTCCATGACAGGCGCCTGGGAGGGATGCTCCTCGTCAGATGTCCTGACCTGGGAGCTGAGCCTTGCCAACCTCAGGGCACTCAGTCCTGTTGTCAGTGTTCTTTAGAAGTCAGCCTGGAGCTTGGAGACTGCAGCCTGAGCACCAACTGTCCTCTCCACTCGGGCTTCATTCTATAGCTTATTTACATATGGATGGGATTTAGCTTAGTGTAAGAATTAGAATTAGTGCCTGATGACAGACCCCATACTCTCCCAGTCCTCAAATGCCTTTAACATTTTTTTCTGCATCTGTTTTGTTTTGTAAATCTCATCACTCAACAATTTAGAATATTCATGATGCATGACTTTTCCTCAGGAGACAAGAACAAACATCAATTCACCCCAAATAGGGCACAGTTACTAAAACTAGGACTAGAGTTTACTGGGTTGGCTGGGGGGAGTGAGGGCAAGGACTTGCAGGAGAAGAGGGGACACAAAGACTGCCATATCCCTGAAAAGCCCACCTCTGGTTGAGTGACAACTACTGTAGAGACACATCCCTGCTGCTCCTCACTCAACTTGCAGGCAGTTCCACTTGAGAGTCTCTTCTCTCCACCAATGTTACTGCTTTTATAATCTTGAAAAGCTGCCTGTGAATCCTGTAGTTTTCTGAACTTTTAGAGCCTTGTATGTTTCCTTAGCTTCTTTATGGACCTTCCCCAGCTCCCTAGAATAGGATGCTTCCATTAAAAGGGAACAGCTGGGCAAACTCTGTCCCATAATCCTTTTCCTCTGTAACCCAGAGCATGTGTTATGATACTCTGTGTATGTGTGTGTTCATGAGGGTATCTGTGTGCATGTATGTGGAGGCCAAAGGTTGACTCTGGGAGTCTCCACATGCATGTACACAGATGTAATTTGTGTTTGCTTCCCCCCCTGTGTGTGTGTGTGTGTGTGTGTGTGTGTGTGTGTGATGCTGTACCCATAGAGATAGAGAATTTCTATCTTGACATCTTGCAGGAGACAGTTCTCTCCTTTTACCATGTTGTTTTTAGGGATCAAACTCAGGTTGGCCTGGCTGCCAGCATCATCCTCATCTTCGGAGCCATATCTTTAGTCTGTATTTTGAGACAGAGTCCCTCCCTGAAACAGGAACTTATGCATTGATTGGCCAGTAGTGGTGTGACAGGTGTGTGCTGCCACGTCGTGAGTTGGAGACGCTCAGGTCTTCATGGTTGTGCAGTAAGCATGCTACCAACTGAGCTTTTGCAGGCTCTTCTGGTGCTTGTTAGTACATGGGGTCCAGCCTCTCTGACATAACTTCTCAGGACATACTCAGGTTGGTTCTGCTTTGGGTGATATGAGCCTGGGCATAAGGATTAGCAACTCCAGCTTTTGCATCTTTCCTAATCTTTGTCACTACATCTCAATCTGCTTTGGGACTTATGTGATGAATCACATGCTTTAGGATGGTACGTTAGAACATGTTCACTAGAACACTGACCGTTGCCGAAGAGACAGACACCCATGATGATTCAGGGTGGCAGGCAAACTATTCTACAGGGTAACTTTTGCTCTCTTCATAAAAAAATCTGGGCTAATAAAAATTAATAATAAAAAAATCGACTAGCTACCTTTAATTTTAGGAATTTTGAATTCTGTATTAAATAATAGGTAAATTGCATTAAACTCAATGTACTTAGAGCTCTGATATGGGATTTCAGGTGCAACTGAGCTCGCAACAATAAAGCAGCTTTTGACTTTTGACTTTATGCCTTTCTTTGTGTTTCACGCATTTAACGTGGGGAGAAGTATGTGACACAGCCAGGTACCTTGGCTAAATCCACACACTAAATGATTTTTGAATCCCAGGTTTCTCTCTGCCTCTTTGTAGTCAACCTCTCATCTGTCCCAGGCATCTACTGATCGGCTTCCTGTTGGTATTGGTTGGTTGGCACTGTCTAGAATTTTCTATGGGTTCAACCCTACAGTGTACACACCTTTCTTTTGCTGTCCTCTTGACAGAGCATATGTCTGGATGCTTATTTTCATTTTGGAGTGATTCTCTTTGCATCTTCTCAATGTTTCTTTCAAAGAGAAAACAGTTTTAATTTGATATATTTTGGCTTTAAGCTTGATGATGTGGAATTAACCAGTTTAAAGTACTTTCCACTCTTGATGTTCTTAGAAACCTGCAAAATCTCACATCTACTGAAATCACAGAAGTCATTCTTGACTTCTGACTTAGTGCTGTTACATGGGGAGGGGGCACACTCTGCATGTCAACATTTTCAGCTTGGCGGAGCCTTGCCTTATGGTCCTGTGTTCTGTCTTGGCAGACATATGTCCATGCATACTGTCAAATAATGTGTGCTTACAGTTTCTAGTTCTGTTTGGTTTCATTATGTCCCTGTGGTTTATGATGTTTTCCAGATTATTTTTGTCTAAGATATTGTTCCTTGGCTCTTTATCCATCGCAGAGGGAACGTTGCTTATTGAACATCTAGTGAAGTTATTGATATGATTAATAAATCTATATCTACCATAGAGTTCTAATTGTTCCTACCCCATCCCTGTCTAAACATTCACGTACCTTTTCCCTACATTCCTGAGTCATTAAATATCAAAAAAAAAAAAAAAAAAAAAAAAAAAACCATCGGTGGCTTGTAGTTTTTATTTATATCCTTGCATTATTTATTGTTGGTGACTCATTATAATTTATCGTAAGCATCTATCTAGATTCTACCTAGAATCCATATTGTATTGCTTATGTAAGATGGGTAGCCCTACGGTTGTCTGGGTTCACTTGCCCTCTTCTTCTCCTGGCTACTTTCTACATCACAGTTGTCACCTGTCACCATGTTGCATCTACACAACTTCTGTCCCAAGAAGGAAAGATAATCTGCTTACTTCATTGACTCCAGAGGGTCTTAGATTTATACATGGAGTTTCCTCTCACATGTAGAAAGCCACGTAGGCACGAGAAATATGACTTTCCCATGTAGTGGTATTCTTGTAAGCACATAAAGACTGAGTGTTAAAGCTCTGCACAACACAGCAGGGAGGGAGTAAGACAGTGGTGATTTATGTTTCTTGCATTTTTTTTTCTTTTTGAAACAAGGTCTCACTGTATAGCCTAGGCTAGCCTCAAAGTTATGATGCCCCTGCCTCATCCTCTCTCAGTCCTGAGATTATAGGCATGTACCACAACTATAGGCTTGTGCCACCACATTAAGCTCCCAGAAACCATGTAATGACAATCTGATGGTCTCCTCTGATGTGTTCCCAGCGTAGGACAGCCTACATACTTGATATTTGTTGATTTAAACTAGGGTAAGAATGATATATATTCCTCAGAACCACCATATTCTGTCTAGATTTCTGAATACTTTTTATTTTTTCTGTCTTCACATGATTCTAGTCATGTTCTTGTAGTATCTCTATCGTTCTTAGACATTGAGGGCTTGTTAATTTACATCGATTTTGATAAGTCCCAAACAAGCATCATCTATGGACTAAAGCATTCCTTGCAAGCTCAAAAGTCCCCCCATCCCTGCTCTTTTTTTTTTTTAAGTTGGCAAAGCCAATACTAATAGATTTGAGAATTAACTTTGTGTGACACATTCTTTTGGAAACAAAATGATTTATTTTGTGGCTAGGTGAAACTAAAAACTGACTTCTGGAAATGAAACTAAAAACTGACTTCCGGAAGAGTCTCGAGTTCTGAGCTCTAAGTCTCAGTAGTGTCCGAACATTTTTAGTTTGGTTTTCTGAATATTTTCACGAGAACTTGGAAATTTTTCCCATGTAAAGTGTGTGCATGAGCCTTTGTGGGTTGTTACTATGCGTTGTTCGCTGAAGAACAGAGGAGAAGTAGATTGAGGGGGGAGTGATGAGAGCTATAACTACGGTTTCTAATTTCCATTTCAAAACAAGAATGGGAACGAGTGTGAGCCTCCAGCTCACTACTCTCCTGCCTCAGCCCTGTGGGTTCTGAGATAGCAGGTATGCATCGACGTTCTTGCCTACATACATCTTTTCTTAAGGTCTTTCTGAACTCCAGGAATAACGAGTGCTTTTCCTGAGGTGTGTACCTTCTCCTTCAAGGACCCTGATTCCTGGCTGCCTCCCTTGCTCTCTTCACCTGGGTGCACCATCTTTCACATGGACTTTGTTTTTTACTAACTTTGTTCTAGACAGTTCATGTGCTGTACTCCAGAGTTCATTTTATAACCAACACTCTCAACTATGTAGCCACGCTTACTATGACAGCTGTTGGGCTGGTGGTAATGAGGGGATAGAAGCCAGGAAGCATAACACCCTGAGATATGCGGCCCCACAATGAACCAAGAAACAGACATTTCTGTTAAAAATATCTATCTTGGTTTTTCTTTTATAGGAGAAAATGTATCAGAGCCTTCCTGGGGGCTTGATGTTGGTTGTGGAAAATGTCTGAGGTTCTGTGGTCCCTGAAGTCTTACTATAGGCTGCTTTTCTTTATCTTTCTGTCCTTTGCCAAGGGGGCAGCAGAGAGCAACACACTGTTCTCATTTCCCCAACACAAATGTTGGTCACTGCACATTGTCATTTTCATTCCAGTGTATATTGGAATACATGTTTCAAGTCTTTTATTTATGCCTGCTGTTTTTGTTAGGACCAGGCTGCTAGGGTTCTGAGGTATTGCAAACTACTTGTTCATTATTGGCCTTTGGCCCTTTCTCTTTAATCATTATGCAGTTTTCACACTCTTCTCCCAGTTGGTGACACAGATAGTCAATAATTAACAAGAACGTGCAACTTTAAAATACAGATGGTCCCCACCTGAAGTTGGTTTTTGACCTCATGATGATGTGAAAGTGATGTATAGCCAGTGGAGACTGGACTACAGATTTTAAATTTTGACCTTGTTTCAGGTTAGCAGCATGCGCCATGATACTCCTTCACGGTGCTGGGCAACAGCAATGAGCAGGAGTTCTCAGTGAGCCGTGTACCCGTGTGGGTAAATAACCCATAATCCACAGAGTGCCGTGTTGCTAAGCTGTGCTGTCAACTTAGCTGTATTGAGTGCATTTTTGACTTAACAGTATTTCCAACTGATAGTGTGTTGGTCTAAGAGTAACTTCATCATATTCTGGGAAGTGTCTGCATAGTGTGAATGCCCAGGAATCAGAACAGCATGGCCCTGGAATAAAAACAGACCTAGAAACAACAGCTCAAAATACAACCCATCTTGAAATGAATCCAGGCGTTTATAATGCAAGATTTTGACAAACATGCCCAAAACACGCCATGGAGAAAGGACCGTCTCTTCAGTAAATAAATGATGTTTGGAAAACCAGGTTTGTATAAAGAAAGATGGGAGTGAAGCTCTCTCACACACTGTTGACAAAATCAGCTTCAAATGGATAAAACACTTAATGGTTAGACTCACAAACAGCAAAACCGCGTCTTCATAGAGGAAATGCCCTCCATACTGGTCTGAGTGATGATGTTTTACTTCGTGGAAAGGTCCGCCATATTGGTCTGAGGAGTGGGTCTACTATATTGATCTGAATGATGATGTTTTAATTTAAAGGATGCTCAGAAATGTTTCACAACAAGCAAATCTATTCATGACTCAGGAGTAAACAGACAATCTAAGGAATTGGGAAAAATATTTTCTAACACTACACCTGACAAGCAAATTGTATAAAAAAAATGCAGAAGGAACTCAGTTAACAGCGGAATGGACGAAAACACCCAATTGCAAAACAAATAATAATCCTGAAAATGTATTTCTAGAGAAGAGGTACAGACTGCGGATGAGCATGTGAAAATGTCCAGTTCAGGGATCATCACGAAGAATGCAAGTCAAAGCCATCGGAGCAGCTGATAACAGTTAGAAAAACACAATGAAACAAACAAAAGTCAAGTGAGGCTACGGAGAAAGGGGTCCTGTATTTGTTAGCGAAAGTATAAATTAGTATAACCATTTTAAAAACATTCTGGAGGCACCTCATGCAATTAAAAACAAAATGACTGCATGATTCAGCATTTCTACCACTGGGTACATAACCAAAAGGTATAAAAATCAATGCTAGACAGCTATGCACACCCTGTGTTTCTTACAGTGTATTAAGTAAAACATGGGATCAATCTAAATGTTCCTGGTGTGCAAATGATAAATAAATAGTAAATGAAATAATGGAATAAATGGAATAGCAGTTAGCTCTTCAAAAAGTTATTTTTTTACTTGTAGTAACAAGGATGGACCCTGAAAACATTACATTGGTTGAAGTAAGCTAGACACACAATCTCATTACCATGAGCTCTGACATGCCTATAGGGAGACCTAAAAGAATTCATTCCTACAAACAGAAAGGATGGTAGGTGGCAGTATAAATAGAAAGGTATTGGTCAAAAGATCAAATTCATATCAGAAGGAATAAGTTCAGACCATCTGCTGTGCAGTGTGGCGGTGATAGTAACTATGCCATATTTTGTTTATTGTCTTTTATTTTTTGTTATATTGAGAATGGATGCTGCTCATTCATGTGCTCCCTGGATAAAACTATCCTGAAATGTGCATACACTTCTATATATTTGGTTGTGTGTAAGTTTAGTTTTCATCTTACAAAACAGTTTTAACCTCTGTAAACAACGGCATATAAACGTTCTCACATTGTTGGGATAATCTTTTTGTGCACTGTATGAAGGCTGTCTTTATGTCATTCAAATGTTTATTTTTGTGCCCACAAAGAGTTGAGTACAGGCTGGACATTGGAATTATATTCATTGCATCATCACCTGCTTTAGCATTTTGTAAACATATACCAACCTTATCTTTTGATGGGTTTAATAAAGACCTGATGGCTTATAGCTGAGGCAGGAGAGGAAAGGTGAGACTTCCAGGAAGTGATAGGAACTCTGAGGAATAATTTTGAGGTATGGAATTTATCAGCCAGACATGGAAGATGTTGGATGTTTGAGGACTTAGTGAAAGGGAATGGGCAAACAAGGACTAGAGTGAATGAGTTAATTAAATTATATGTGCTAATTGGGAAATAGCCAAAGCTATAGCGCCTAAGCTTTCATAAATATTAATAAGTATCTGTGTCATTATTGGGAGCTGGAGGGTTGACATAGTCTGATCATACCTCATCTTCTTAGAAGAACCTCGGGAGAATTTTGACTTAAGCTACTGGAAGAGATTTCTAAGACTGATAACTTGCCAAATATGGCGGCACAAGTCTTCTACCTTCAAACTTTTGATGTAATCAGGTGTTCAAGACCATCCTTGGTTACATAGCTAGTTTGGTGCTGCTGTAGACTCCATGAAACCCTATCTCAAACAAACAAACTAAAAAGGAAACACAACAAACAACTCACTCCTGTGCTGAGACTTGCCTTAGGCTTCCCCCCCAACCTCTGTTCTCAGTTCTGGGTTAGAGCAGGGAAAAACTACTTTTCAAAGCTTCCCTAAAATGGCTGGTAGCCTACTTCCTAAACTCTGAAGTTAGATCACGGCATCCTCAGTGTTACTTCTGTTTGCCTGTGGCAGAAGCAAGAAGTCTAGGGAGAATTTCTTAAGGGAGATAGTGAGCTTCTTTGTCTTCACAATAGGAATGTTCCTTTCATCTTGTTGAATAATTGGCAAACTGCCTGCTGCAGACCACAGCCAGCTCCTCAGGGATATTTCTTATGTGTGAGTCTCACAAGTCATTATAGTAGCAGTTTCTAACCACACTTCTGATAAACAAACGTTCGAGTCACACACACAAGGACCTCTTGGATTTTTCTTGAATCGTGGTGCAGGATGTTTCTGTGCCACGTGAGGGGTGAGATACGAGTTCTAGTTTAGTTGACCGAAGTGGCAAGCCCAATAAATATTTGTTTAGAAAATTGAAAGGTGAGTTTGATTGTTATTGGTAATGAGTCAAGATCTGTGTTCTAGTGACTTGGCAGCCCTTCTGTTATGGACAAGTTTCTCCCATGCTTATCCTAATTAGGACTTTTATTGCTGCAAATGAATATGGCAGAAAGCAAGTTGAGGAGGAAAGGGTTTATTTGATTTCCACATCTCTGTTTAACATCCAAGGAAGTCAGACAGGAACTCAAACAGGGAAGGAGGCAGGAACCTGGAGGCAGGAACTGATACAGAGGCCATGTAGGAGTGCTGCTTACTGGGTTGCTTCTCATGGCTTGTTCAATATGCTTTCTTATAGAATACAGGACCATCAACCCAGGGATGGCACCATTCACAATGGACTGGGCCCTCCCTTATTAATCCCTAATTAAGAAAATGCCTTACAGTTGAATCTTATGGAGGCATTTTGTTTTTAAAAACTAATTTTTTCTCCTTTCAGATAACTCTAAGTTGTATCAAAGTTGATGTAGAACTAGCTGTCACACTCCCTCCTCTGTAATGTGTGTGTGTGTGATTATCTTCCTTTGGGTTTGTTGTGAGATCATCAATGTCTTGTGTTTTCTTGAGTGTAGATATCCTCCTTGTGTTGGAGTTTTCCTTCTAGTATCCTTTGTAGGGCTTGATTAGTAGAAAGATACTGTTTAAATTTTATTTTGTCATAGAATATCTTGGTTTCTCTATGTATGATGATTGAGAGTTTTGCTGGGTATAGTAGCCTCGACTGGCATTTTTGTTCTCTTAGGGTCTGCATGACATCTGTCCAGGATCTTCTGGCTTTTACAGTCTCTGTTGAGATGTCTGGTGTAATTCTGATAGGTCTGCCTCTATATGTTACTTGGCATTGTTTCCTTACTGCTTTTAATTTCTTTCCTTGTTCTGTGCATTTAGTGTTTTGATTATTATGTGATAGGAAGATTTTCTTTTCTGTTCCAATCTATTTGGTGTTCTGTAAACCTCTTGTACATTTATGGCCATCTGTTTTTTTAGGTTAGGGAAGTTTTCTTCTATGATTTTATTGCATATATTTTCTGGCCCTTTAATCTGGGAATCTTTCCTCTCATCTATTTCTATTATTCTTATGTTTGGTCTTTTCATTGTGTCCTAAATTTCCTGAATGTTTTGGGTTAGGGGATTTTTATGCTTTGTATTTTCTTTGACCATTATGTCAATATCTTCTACTGTATCTTCTATACTTAAGATTTTCTCTTCTATCTCTTGTATTCTGTTGGTCACATCATCTGTAGCTCATAACCTCTTTCCTAGGTTTTCCATCTCAATGGTTGGCTCCATTTGTGATTTCTTTATTACTTCTAATTCCTTTTTTACATCTTGAACTGCTTTGTTCAATTCCTTCACTTTTTTGATTGTTTTCCTGTATTCCCCCCCACCCCAACCCCATATTTCTTTAAGAATTTTGTTTCCTTTTTAAGGGCTTCTACCTGTTTGCCTGTGTTTTCCTGTACTTCTTTAATTGAGTTATTTATATCTTCCTTAAAGGCATCTAGGTCAGCATCATGCTTTTTTAGGTGTGTTAGGGTATCTAGGGCTTGCAGTGGTGGGAGAACTGGGTTCTGATGGTGCTGAATTGCATTGGTTTCTGTTGCTTATGTTCTTGTACTTGCCTCTCACCATCTGGTTATCTCTGATGTTAAGTGTCCTGGGTGTCTCTGTCTGGATCAAGTCAACTTCTGTGACCTGGGTTAAAGCAGACCTCCTGGGAGGCAGACATTGCTGTCTTTGGTTGAGTGAGGGAGGTATACCTGTGTCCTTGGTTAGAGCAGTCCTACTATGTTCCTGGTTAGGGTGGTTCTCCCATGACCTGTGTCCTTGGTTATGGCAGATATCCTGGGAGAGGGGCAGGCTGTGGGATATGGGGGGAGGAGCAAGCACATCAATTCACCCCCACAACTCCAGAGAAGTACAGACAGGAAGGAAGATGGAGGTTTCACAGGAGGAGGTATCCCATGTCTGCTGGGCTCTGTGGGGGTTGCAACTGGGGCAGTTATTTGGGTAGGAGTCTCACCTGTGTCCCTTGTTAAGACAGATTTTCTGGGAGACTTGCAGACTCTAGGGTGGTTAGAGGGGCAGGTACGCTGATCTGCTGAGCCTTTGGATGCTATACTTCTTTCAATGTACTTGTCACTTCTAATTCCAAGGACATTTGTTAGGGTCGTCATCGTGAAAAGCACTTCTCTCAGCAATTGCCTTTACATAATCAGAAACACCTGGGTAATGTTAGAAAGAAGGCCATGTGTGTTCATCCACTTGACATGTGTTAGCTAGGCTATAATCATTTAGTTACTTGATATTTGTGGAAAGTTGTTGATTAGCCTTTTTTTGGTTCCACATATTTTAGTGATGGGCAGGAAAGCTAACAGAAAGTCACTACATGTGACCCCACTGGGAGGACTTGTTTGAGATAGGCCAGCTTCATAGAGTTACCTGAGCACTAGAGAGAAATGCCATGAGAAAGACTGATAAAACCACTAACGAGGGATTTCTTAATCAATTTATCTCTCATCCCTCATTACAGAAGCTTTTTTAAAATAGCAGCCATAACAGAAAACTATGACTGATCAATGTGTAGAGATTTAGCAGCCGTATATTTCTCATCACAAAAGAAGACATCTACAAGACAACTTCACTGTAGGTTCAGGAAGCATCATGGAAGAGATACAGAAAGATTGTAAGAGCTAGAGGACCAGGAGGACTAGTCTCACCAGTGATACAGTGATTTCCATGCTTGGGAGGACTACTGTAGCTATGTGGTTTCCTGTACAAGACCTGTAGGAGACCACATCAGTCAATATTCCAGAATTTACAGAGGAAGGACTTGAAAAGCCCTTCCCTTAGTTCAAGAGCTATAAGTAGTTGGTGGCTGTGTGTGTGTGTGTGTGTGTGTGTGTGTGTGTGTGTGTGTATGTGTGTAAGTTTTCTTCAGGGATAAGACTCCTGATAAGCTGATGGTGCCCACATTCCAACTGGATATATATAATATATATATAGAATTTCTGACATTGTTGTGGGGGACATGGAAAGAATAATTAAAGGATATGGGCATTATGAAAGTACATTGTACTCATGCATAAAATTCTAAAACTGAAACAATAAAAATAACAAAACTCAGGTACAAAGACAACTGGACTTGTAAAATTTGGTCTCAGCAGAACAGAGTAGGAAAATGTCTAAGTCTTTCATGTAGTTAATGTACTTACTTGGTTCAACTGTGATCTGTAGTACTTTATTAATTCCTAAAACCTTCAGATATTTGACATTGTAGACGGTTCTTCTTTATGTACTTTCAATCATCTCCACATGCTTAGCCTCTTGGAGTCAGAAGAAATCATGTGGCTCAAATATGTTTCATTTCCAGATGAGAATGTGGGCAAATTACAGACTATGGAGGATCCTGACTCTTAATCAGATATATTCACCAGTGAATGAGAATGAGAAACAGATTTTCAGAAAGGTGTTACAATTTTCCATCATCTCCCAGTGATTGGCCACCCTCCTGTAGGTCAATTACCATTCCTTCCAATGACTGATGCAAAAAAAAAATTCTATGTTCCAATATATATGCTTAGTACATAGCTTTTTCTCAGAAGGAGGAATATGCTTGTAATATGATTGTCTGTGTGTATGTGTGTGTGTTCATACAGTAATGGATCAAAATTTCATGTCAGTGGGAAATATCTAGGCCACTTGCTGTTTCAGACTTGTAGGTCATGTTCCCAAAGCACTAGGATGGACTCCACAGGTTATTTTAGTGGAGAGCAATGCTAAGTCACACATTTAGAAAAAAAATTGTCTAATGGGGTAGTGAAGAAAAATACAGTAGTTTCAAATGAAAAAAGGATTACCTGACCGTGTGCAGAAAAAAAATGCTAGGACCCCCCAAACAAAGACATTAATAAATGCCTTCTCTGGAGGTGTCACATCTGAGCTATATCAGTAGCACTGGCAGAAAAGAAGGGTCCCAGTTCACACTATGTTAGTTAGTGAAAACAAACTAACTCCAGGGGCTCTCACAAGCTTGCTAGGCTGTGCCATTACAGAAGACTCTTACCTCTTTTCAATCCAGATTGTGATTACCTTAAAAATTATAGGTATTTTTATGTGTAGTGCCACCAATGTTGAACTTGGATACAATGACTTAGGCTGACTAATGAATTTATTTACCCATATTTTGAGTTATTGCTTCATTATGCGAACTTTTGCAAAATAAAGCAAACCCATATTTTTGAGCCAAGAATACTGTTCTCTTTCTAAAAAGAGTTAAAAGAGCAAACAAAATCAGGTTGAAGAAAAGGAGCATTAGGGAAACATGAGGGTGACATCTGTTGTCCTTCTGGGGCAGTCGCTCTAAGGACTCCAGAGGCATTGTGGGGTGCTGGGTATGGAAACATAACCTGCAAGTTCAAAGCAGTACTCTGTGCCTTCATCAGTGCTTAATAAGCATGCAGACTTGAGGAATGAAGGGTTTCCTATTGGCTGAGGATCAATGTCTTGATGTTCTGAACTCAGTCTGAGGAGTAAAGGCAGGAAGAAAGAGAATTAATGAGCAAATTTTCATACAGAACAACTTCCCAGGGAACTTTATACATCTGTCTCTGCATTTGGGGAAAAAGAGGCCAGAGAAGGAGTCCTCTCTTCTTTATTTTCTACACCTTCTGTTGTGAGTACTGTATATTTATAAATTACATCTGTAAAAACAAGCCTTTGAGTCTTTGCCATGTCATATTAAGGAATGTAAATTTCCAATTGAATCACATTCTTCCTACAGTATTCAAGCTATAAACAATCTTGACTCAGAATATCTCCTCAGTATAATATCAGAGTCAGAGACAGCAGCACTTATGACTTATGTATAGTGTATGTGTCCACACATTAGTTAATTTATTAGATACCTATTATAGCCCCAGTTCTGTGGTGTGTGTGTGTGTGTGTGTGTGTGTGTGTGTGTGTGTGTGTGTGATGTGTGTTCCTCAACCACTTTCCATATTCTTCTTGAGGCAGGTCTCTCATAAAATCTAGAGATCTTTGATTTGGCTTGGCTGATTGACTATCAAAATCTCAGTAATCCTGTCTCTGGTTTCATAACTCTTGCTAGATTTTTTTTTCTCACGGGCACTGGGATTAAACTCAGGCTCTCACACTTATGTGACAAGCACTTTACCATCTGAGTCATCTCTACAGCCATAACTTTATTACTGATACAAATACATTTGTCTTACCCAACTATTCCATATTTCTTTGAGTAGAAATATCATGGAACATAAACTTACAAACCATGAAGGAAATTGCTAAGAACTGACAGATACTGTTGATGTTGCTGAGAATTTGGGAGAAAGCCAGGGATACTTTGAGGTTGTTGTGATGGAGACTTAGCATCTCCTGAAGGATAGAATTGAATTGCATGTGCAGAAGGAAGTTTGTGGGTGAAGACATGGAATGGAAGCCGATATTCTAGGTACTCACATTTTGTAAGTAGAGTCTAAAGATTCAGAGATCGAAACTTATAACTGGGCCGAGTGACTTTGAATGTTATGTATAGAAGTCTGAAATTTAGTGTGTAATAAATGTGAAGAAGAGTTTAAGATTTTAAACACTGGGCTGAACTTAGCACACCAAGAAGGATGGTAAGTCAGGTTTTTATCTGGAACCCATGTGCAGGATGCGTTTTGAGTGACTGATGGAAACAACTGAATCTCACCCATGTTTTCATAGGTCTATGGCCACAGTGCTTCTTGGCAATGGTGAAAGTTACTTTATCATGCACAATAAATATTTATTGAATACCTACTATGTTTCAGGAGCTGTTTTGGGCAATGAAGTTGTAACGATAAAAACGACGAAGACTTCAACTTCATTAAGCTTACATTCAAATAGGAAAAAGACTAGAATAAAACAGAATTACTATATAGAATAACAGCATAACATTAGATAATGGAGGAACAGGGTTGAGTGGAAGCATTTTCGATAGAAATAGTCAGAGAAAGTATCTTTGATGAGGTCGTGTGTGGCTTATACCAGTAAGAGTTAAGAGAAAGGAGGGTGGCATGAGAGGCAACAGTACAGACATTCTAGGCTCTTGCCTGTATTCTAAATAGAATGAAGCAACTCTATTGCATGCTGTTGATGTTCAAGTTTATTTTCAGCTAAAGAATGATCCACTGATAAACTATTAAAAGAGGTCTTTTTTATTCCAGCATTCTTCTTTTGAAACTAGAATCTGTGTTTGTTTAGGTAGTGGTTCTCAACCTATGCGTTGCAACCCCCAAAGACTGACAGAAAACACAGATATTTGCAGTGTGACTCATAACAGAAGCAAGATCAGTTATAAAGTAGTAATGAACTTAATTTTATGGTTTGAGGGTCGCTACAGCTTAACAAGCTGTATTAAAGGGTATCAGCATCAGGACAGTTGAAAACCACTGATTTAAGGAAAGCCAAGAATTGATATTAGGAGATCATTCTGGTCTCTTGGATCATGACACATTGAAAGATGACAGGAAGTAGCCAAAATAGGACACTTTTGTTTCTTAGTAGAGGATTACAAAGATGATTAATGTGAAATGTTCCCCCCCCGAGGCTCATGTGTTTGAATATTTGGTTGTCAGCTGCTCATGTAATCTTGAAAGTCTTGGAAACCTTAAGAGGTAGACTCATGCTGGAGGAACTGAGCTACTAAAGCAGACATTATGATTTATAGTTTGGCCCTGATTTCTGCCCTGTGTCTGCTTTCTGGTCTGACATATTGGAAGCAAACTCCTACCACCACAGCCAAAGTTGCTTCTGTTGGTGTGCCTTCCCCACCAGGATGGACTGTAGCCCCTTGAACTGTGAGCCAGGAAAAGTCTTTTCTCTCTTAAGTTCTTAAGACAAACATTTTATTACAACAATATAAAAGGTAGCCACAGATAGAATAATTTGAAATATGTGTGGTTTTTGAAATATCCATCTAAAGTAGGATTTTTTTTTTGAAAAAGTAAAGTGGAACACTTGAAAACATTTTAAAAATTTTAATTAAAATATAATTACATCATATTCCTCTTTCCTTTTCACCTCTAACACTTCCCATGTCCTCTCTTTCCTACTGCTCTCATGACCCACCCCACTCCCTTTCAAATGAATAACCATTTTTATTATTGTTACATATATATTTATAAATATATAAATATAACATGCTGAGTCTATTTAGTGCTACTTGTATGTATATGATTTCAGGGTTGACTAGTTGGTACTTGATAACCAATTAGGGGTGTTACCCCTGGGAGAGGCTAGCTCTCCCTTCCTAAGAAGGTTAACCTTAGTTGCCTGTAGTTCTTTAACTAGGGGTAGGGATCCATGAGCTTTCCCTGTTTTATATCAGCATCTCAATTGATATTGTCATTGTTGGGTCCTTGCTTAAGCAGTCATATTGCTGCAGTATCAAAGATGAGGTTTCCCTATCATTCTTTCAGGCCTTGGAGAGACAGATGTCCTGTGCATACTACTATATAGGTTATAAAAAAAAGAGGAGAGAGATCAAAACCAACAGGCAGGTGAACAGTAACAGGACCAGTTCTAGGAACCCAGAGCCCTGGGAGTTATAACAGTTTGATTAAATGTGTGACAACTATCATAAGTATCTAAGAAGTATGGTAATTTATCAGTGAGATAGAGGACAGTGAGTAGAAGACTCATTCTTCTCTTGTTGTGTAATACACATATGCATAGATTCTTTGGTGTTCAGGTACCATCTCTTTCTGTTCAGGATCAGGAACAATTTCCTTGTATTCTTTATGTCAAATATGTCTTCTCCGGAAAATTTTTTTTTGGTATGTTAACTTCTGTTGTATTTGTTGGATTGTTTCTCGTAGCTTCTCATGGTAAAGGCTTGATTATAACCCTATGGTGCTGTTGGGAGGCAATGAGGCCTACAGGATGTGGAGCTTACTAGTAGGAAGTTAGGGTACTGTGCTTTGTTGATGGCATCCATGGCTACAAGTGTAAGTTTTATTAAAAAAACAAAACAAAACAAAAATATTACTAAAAATATTCTCAGGCCATGTTCAGTTTGTTTCTGAGAATTGTATACTGTAAATGTAGCACATCCAATGGTCCAAGGGTGTCTTGCTTCAACTCGTTTAGATTCTAATCATTTCATTCCTAGAATGTGACATCTTTCAAGGTCAACCCAGTTCCTACCTTCCATGAACTTCCATTAGTGGGGCGAAACTATGAGTACTTTTGGTAGAGACATTTTTGTCCTGTTTGAGTTGCCTCACTCTGCACAGGGAACTTCATGGATACTGCTTTCAAGAGTTCTCTCCCATGCTGGAGTGGGCTTTCTAACAACCTAGCTGCCTTTGGGCCGCCTGTGCTTCTGCAAGTAAACACTCTACTACACTCCTGTAAACAAGCTCAGTGCATTCATTGGCTCACTAGAGTTGGATGGGGCAGCTCCTTTGCCTGTACCCTAGTTACCTGTGTCCTGTCTGCGGCAAATGGACATTTACCCACATCTTTCCAAGGAAAGGGGCACCTGTGCATGACAAAGAAGAGTGAGTCTAATCAAGTTTGTCTTTTGCTATGAGATGTGGTATAGCAAAAAAGGGGGAAAGAGTGAAGAATACTTGTGAGTAGTGGTTATATTGTAGCTCAGTAGATAAGGAGAGTTGAGAGAACAGAATAGAATGATAGACAGGAGAGGAAGGGCAGGGTCACCGTTGGAGGTCATCATTGCCTTTCTTCTTGTATCACTTACTCTCTATTATCTGTAATGGGCTGTTGCACTATGGCTTATGAAATGTTCTGCCACTGCATGGGCTCAGTCAGGCTGACCACCATGTGTGGTAGTTCTGCATATTTTCGCCTTGTTTTTATTTTTATCTGACTGTGTCTCTTGCCTTTTAACCTTTGTTTCCTCCGTGGTATACTTTCAGCAATTATCGCAGCACCCTGTAGTTAGTCTGTATTTACTTCAGTTGGCTTCTCTAATTAAAATGCAAGTCTTGTGAGAGCAGAGATCATGCATTATTTATGTTTGTGTCTCTGGCACAGGGCTTGGTCCACAGTAGACAAATATTTCTGGCATAAGTGAGTGCTTTGGGGGATTTCAGAACAGAGAGCAGGTGAGAAGTCTCCTCCCCCAGGATAGAACATTCCTGCTCCCGCCTCTCATTTCCATATTCATGAGCCATATGCTCTCTTCTTGAGGATAAAAGAATCGTGGTGCTTTCATGTAGTTTCCTCATTTTCTTTTGGCTTCATTTTGGTATCAGCCACCATCATTTATAAACAGGTAGCAAATAAAGTAGGGATTTGAGTTAGGGTCCTGCCAGGCATGGCGTGCTTACCTGCAATCCTACCACCCAGGAGGTCAAGGTAGGGAGATTTTGAGTTCAAGGCTAGCCTGTGTATAGTCATTAATTTTTCTGTTGCTGAGATTAAACATCATGACCATGACGATTTACAGAAGGGAGTGTCTGTCTTGGCTTACAGTTACAGAGGAATCACCATGAAGGGCAAGCATGGCAGCAAGCAGCAGGCATGGTTTCAGGGGTAAAAGGTCACATCTTGAACCACAAGCACAAAGCAGAGAGAACAAATAAAGTAGAACAGACCTTTTAATACAAAAGCCTTCTCTCAGACTTTCTTCAGCATGGCAGCATTACACAAACCTCACTAAGAAATGTCACCAAGCCAAATTCAAGTATGTGAATGCCTAAGGTTATGGGGAACATTTCTCATTCAAACCACCACACTGAAATATATAGGGACACAGCCTGGGAAAAAAAAGGAATGGTATCCAAATCTACGATAGTTCTCTTTACACTCAAAGAAGAGAGAACTTCTCAGTGATACCACCTTAAATCTCTGTAGACAGGCAGGTGAATCTCTGAGGCCATTATACAAGATTGCATCTGAGATGAGAGCCTTTTTGACTTTCCTATTTATCCCTCCCTGTTTCTTCTTCCCAGCACAGATGAAATGTGAATGGATTTCCCTAGCTATACCAGTTTATTCCCTTGTCAAGTAAGCTCTGGCAATCTGTATTTCTCCTCTGATGCAAGGTAGTTTGCATACTTTGGTTATCAGTTGAAAAGCCTTTCAGATGCAGGTGTCGTCCTGTAGATGTCCACTTTCATTTTGGAAAGATGAAATGGAAAACATTCTGAGAGATCCTCTCTGCCAGTTTTTGGTTTCTGAACACGAAGTGGTTGCGTATATAATGTCACAGAGCACTCACCTAGAAGGCTGGATAGCTAAGAGTTTATTAAGGGATGGATATATAACTCTGTGGCAGAGAGTTATACATACACTTGAGTTATATATACACTTGCATAATACACACACACACACACACACACACACAGACACGACTCTAGGTTTAGTTCTCTGTACAACACAATGAAGAAACAAACAAGCAAGCTCATAGCTAGATGTGGTGGTAAATGCCTATAATAGCAGGATTTGGAAAACAGTGCAGGAAGATTGTGAGTTTGAAGCCAGCCTGGGCTACACAGTGAATTCAAGTGTAGTCTGAGTTATACAGTGAGGCCTCATCTCAAAAGCAAACTGAGAATTAAACTTCATAGCAGATGCCTTACTCAGTATGCAAAAGACCCTAGGTTTGTTCCCAAGTACTGATCAAGACAAAAATACAAAACCTCACAAACAAGTAAATGATTTATTCAGAGTAAGTTTTAAAGGTACAATAGTAAACAGAGTCAAAGCGAATGCCAGTCAAATTGTCATGGAACAGGGTTATGGATGGACTTGGTATTAGAGTGTCTGTCTGGCATGCATAAGGCTGGCCTTAGAGTTACATGACAGCAACACACACACACACACACACACACACACACCACAAACAAGATATGAAAAAAAAACCCTGTGTAAGTGTGTTTATAATAAGAATGCTTGTCAAGTACTAATGTTCTTAGACACCTTCCTGTGTAGAGGGTTCTAAGCCTGACTGAGGCTCTGTCTAGACTCAGTACTTCAATGCCCAATAAATCATAGGACAGCCAATTACATTTGGCCATGCTGTAGAGTTTATTATCTTCTTCATTCTAGCAAATTAAACACTTGGACTTCTAGTGGGTACTGTCATTTAAGGATGTGAGTGAAGTTAGCCCAGAGGAGTAAAGAGCATGGAGGTTGGGAATGCTGCTTCATATCCATCCTAACTGACCTCAGAATTACAGAGAGGAAAAGGACAATAAAAATGATTACCACACTTAAACCAGGACTGTGACTTCATTTCATCACATGCACAGTGGCTGGCGTTAAAATGAAGTCTAACAAATGACGCTGAGAATATGGGAAAAGGGAACCTTATTCACTACTGGTAGAAATGTAAACGTGTTATCCACTATGTAAGTGAGTCCAGAGGCTCCCTAAAAGGCTAAAAATAAAGCCATCACATGGTTCATGTATCCTGTTCCTATGTTGGAACAGTACAGAGACACCTGCTCATCCATGTTATTGCTGTACTCTTCCAATAGCTCAATTATGGAAGTAGCTTGGGTATCTGTCTTTGTCAGGGTTTGTATCCCTGCACAAAACATGACCAAGAAGCAAGTTGGGGAGGAAAGCATTTATTCGGCTTACCCTTCCACACTGCTGTTCATCACCAAAGGAAGTCAGGACAGGAGCTGATGCAGAGGCCATGGAGGAATTCTGCTTACTGGCTTGCTTCCCCTGGCTTGCTCAGCTTGCTTTCTTATAGAACCCTGGACTACCAGCCTCAGGATGGCACCCCCCACAATGGGCTGGGTCCTTCCCATTGATCACTAATTGAAATAATGCCTTACAGCTGCATCTTGTGGAAGCATTTCCTCAAGGGAAGCTTCTTTTCCTGTGATACCGCTAGTGTGTGTCACGCTGACACACAAAACCAGTCAGTACAGTGTTCATCAAGAGCGGCGACTGTGTACACAATGGAGTCTGTTTCATCTGTATAGAACCAGATCGTGTCACTCGCTGGAAAACAGATTCCGCCAGCTCTCAACATGTTAAGCAAAATAAAGCAGATTAAGGACAGATAATTACCGCATGTATAAAATTGTATGTGTGCATAAAAACCCAAAAGTAGAACGTGAGACTGTCTGAGGTTGTGAATGTAAGTAATCAGAGTGGGGAGTGGAAGAAAAGGGAACATAGAGCTGAAGTATGTGGAAAGCTTTATGAAAGTGTCTTTGTAAAACCTGTGCTTATGTACAATGAATACATATCAATAAAAATTCTAAAAAAAATCACTGTGTGTTAGAATGAAAAATGATTCTCCCAATTGAATGGACACGGATTTCATTTCCTGTAAAGATACAAAGATTTCATTATTAAGGTAAGTCAGATGTGATACCCTTCTTAAATTGCAGGTGTAATTAATTAAAAATTATTAAATCACTCTATTATGTTAGCAAAAATCTCAGCCACTTGGGGAATGGTTAACATTTTATTAAGTGTCAGTAATAGGTTCTCTTCTAGGGTGTCAACATTTAAGGATGAGTTTATTAAAGGTTATGAAAGTAAACAATATTTTGATAAAAGGAGAGGCTTTTAAAATTAATGACAAACATAGTGTCCTTAGGCAAATCCAAATTTTCCTGTTCAGGTAGGTATATTGAAAGTTCTCTAGTAAGGAGCAGGCATGAAATTTCAACCAGGAAAGGGTTACAGACAGCGATGGTTGGCATCGAAGCTTACTCTATTTTCTAGAATCCACACGAGCGGTTTATAAATGCCACCACAGCACATTAAACGTTATTATACTGATTATTATCACATGGTTAATTATGCCTAATGCAGAGTGGGACTTCACGCAACTGATTATAATTGGATGTATTCGGCTGCCATTGGAATTTGTAATGGTGCAGGGTTTATATTTTCACCGGGCGTGTGAAAGTAGAGGCTGAGGTAATGAGTTTATAGCAATAATTAGGTCAGGGATTCAATGTTAAGTATACTGCTACAGTTAAGCAATTTCACACACACACACACACACACAAACACACACACACACGCACACACACATATGTATATCTCTCTCTCTATATATATCTATATATCTGACTAAAAATAGACATACTTTAAAATTTTTATTATGAGAATGTTGTAAAATGTGTTTTGTGTTTTGACCATGTTCCTCGGCCCCTAACTCTTCCCTGATTCATCTTTCTTGTCCATCCACCCAAATTTATTGTCTTTCAAAAACAACTAACCCATCAAGAACAATTTTTCCCTCCTAAATATTCTTGGATATGTGGCCTTCCTCTGGGGCATGGTCAGTATGCCAGGTCAGCTTACACTCTTAGAGAAAAGCATCCTTACCATTTCCAGCAGCTAATGTCAATATTTAAACAGCTAGAGATGGGATCTGGTGCCCAACTTCCTTTTGGTGCATGCTCTCACAACCACGGTGAGGTCATACATGCAGCTTCCTCACTGTGTCCAGAAGACACAGTTCCTTACTGTGTTTTCCTGTGGCTCTTATGTTTATTCTACTGTGTATTCTACAATGATCTCTGTGGAGGAGAATATCCATATTTTCACTATACACAACAGATAAATGATATGTTCTATTTAGAATTTAGCAATTCATATTGTCTTATTTTCCAAGGCTATTTGTAGATCTCTGTGGCAATCCTCATCTATTTCAGACAGAAGCTTCTCTGATGAGAGTTGAGAGAGAATTAGTTTATGGGTATAGCAATATCATCAGGAGTCCCTTTAACGTCAGTTTATCAGAATGATGGTAGAATTTTCTTCCCCCCTAGGGGCTATAACCTGTCTGGCCATAGGTTCTTGGTCTAATAATGGCTCCAGGTATGGATTTTATCTCATGGAGTGGGACTTAAACATAATCAGAAAGTGACAGTTACTCCCATTACTGGTGCCACTATAGCACCAGTGGCCATGGTCCCCAGAGCAGCCATTATTGTAGCTCACAGTGACCAGTGCTGAGCCAGACTGATGGTTCCTTTACTCCATCAGTATGTCTGTAAGATATACGATCAACCACAATTTAGTTGTGGGAACAAACTGATTTTATTTTTGCTTCCTTTTTGGTTATTTTTATTGTCTTGAAGGCAGAACAGACATAACTAGATATATGTGTTCAAAATTTCAGGACCCATTGAAATTATTGGTAAATGATTAGTTTAGCATCTGTGCAAGCCAAGTCTAGTATGTGCAGTAGCTGGAAAGTTACAGAACAGAATACCTAACGTTTCCTTGTATAGCATGGTAAAGGCTCTTTAAAGGAAGTCTGCACAGTACTTACCCTTTAGTTCTTCAAATGGTAAAAAAATAAAGAGCTGATAAAATCTTTCTGGACATAACACATTATTTGTAGTGTGATAAGGTTATTTGTAACAACCACAACTTAACCCCAAACTCACTCAGTATATGATTGAGAAGCCTTAATTTTGTATCACGATGCTGATAGAATGACTTTGGGTTTCTCCCAAGATGAAAACCAACCAAATAGCATTAAAAATAGTTACAGTGAGATGCTCCCTCTCGAGCCAAAGATGGCGACAAAAGACTCCTAGCTCTGTGGCATCCTACTGTCTTCTGGGCGATGTGAAGACTAGTTCTGTAGCAATTACTCTGCAATATGACAGAGTAAGATGTGAGGAGCTGAGATGGAGGGCTTCTGGATGGCAGCTGGGCTTGGTAAACTGAGGGAGACAAAGTAGGCCTACCCAGTGAGGGAGAGCTGGGGCCATGGCACTGCAGATACATCCTCAAGAGGATGTGGAGACAATGGAGTCCCACTGTGTGGAGAGAACTGAAGGTTACTATTTAAGAGTGGACATGAAGTTCTATTTCAGAACCTCAAGCAGAAATGCAGAGGTAGAAGTAGAGAGACATCCACATTATTTAACTTAAATATGAAAATTACCCCCTCCCCACATACACACCTACTTTGTGACAGTTAGATTACTTACATGGTGGTTAATGAGCCCCCGAACATCCCAAATGTGAAAAAAGAAGCAGCTACCCACATCATCCAGATATGTAGAAGGAAGGCTTGTGTCCCAGGAGCAAAGTTCCCATGAGTGCCCAAGTCCTTAGCTTCTTGATTCTCCAGGTACTTTAGGCATTTCTGAAGCAGAGGGTAGTGGAGGCCCTGTTCAGGAGCACATACAAGCATCCCCAGGTTAAAGAGCATGAAAAAAACCCAAAACCTGAATTCTGAACTATTCAAGACCAAAATACATACAATGAGTGCTGGAAATTTTTAGTATTTAAATTTCGTTTTTTTTTTTTTCTCAGATGCGGCTAGGACACAGAAGCTTGCTGGCAAATAATTGTACTTACAATGTAATACTTAATAGAATTCAGTAGAAATTGTAAAATGTAGGAGAAGTCAAACTAAAAGACGTCAGAATACACATGAATTTTAATGACATATTATTAGCATATGCATAAAATTTGAATGTTAAGTACGGCAAATTGATTGGGCAGAGACCAGCTTCCAAAGGAAGAAAACACTACTCTTTCTCTTTTTTAGTTGGCATCTGTTATGTGGTAGAAATTCTGAGAAAAAGAGAGAGAAGCTGAGTTTGTAATCATTTGCATGAAGAAAATAAGCCCTCTGGGGACCAAGGAGAGGTTGGTAAGGTGGGTTCCAACTCGGTGGGCATGCATGGATTTTTGAGGATAAGAAAGTAAAGCCGATTCCTGTAACAAGCTGGGTTAGCCAGGGTGTGGGAGTGCAGAAGAATCACCGACATGACCACATGTAGACATGTGGAAAGCCGGAAGAATGAGAACCATCCAATTCAAGGACAAAGACAGTTCAGAGTTAGAATGCTTGCCTGGTACCCTATCTCCTTTTCTTCTTGCTATGACAGAATGCCTAGCAGGAACAGTTTAAAGAAGGAGGGTGTTTTTTTTCCCTCTTAGTTTGAAGGGATACTGTCAATCAGAGTTGGGGGGAAACCATGTGGCAGAGTTGACTCTCAGTCACTGACTGGGTGGAGTGTGACTCGCAGTGAATATGACTCACACCTTGGTAGGATCAGGAAGCTCAACTGACTTTGATGTTATTCCTTTTATTCAGTGAGCAATCCTAGCAGATGAGATGTGCCATCCGTATTCTTCCCTCAGTTAATCTATTCAGAAATTGCTTCACACACCCCCACAAAAAGATGCCACAAAAATGATCCAGGCATTTATTAATCCACTCAAGTTGACAAAGTTAGCCATCACACTTAGTAAGCATGAGGCCCTGACTTCTATCCCTGTATTACAAAATAATAATAAAAATAAACAACAACAATAATTGTTATAATGATAATAAAATAATACAAGAGAGAGATGTTAAAGTCCTGTATCCCAGACGATGTTGAGGAGAAGGTGCCTGCTGAAATGGCATCAGGGAAAACTGGCAAAGCATCACTGGTCACAGCAAATTTACAAGGACCCGTCAGCAGGTAGACTGGGTCTTCAGTCTCTTTATCATCTGTTGAGGATCAGAGGGCCCAAGGAGAAAGGAAACAGAGGATCTGCAGATAGTTGATGGACTGTTGGCAACTTCTATGTGGTGTGCCTGCTTGCCTGTGTCCATATGTGCATGTATGTGTGCATGGTATGTGTGTGTTTAGTGAGTTTTTTAATCCTTTGGGAAACAGTCTAAAGAGTAACTGTGTCAGAACAAATAGAACCCCCTGAACCTCTGTCCTTTAAACAGAGATCTTACTCCTTTTAGTATCCGGCATCTCCGAGCATCTCTGGTTTCTCTTCATTCCCATCACAAGCTCGTTGTTCATCCATCCCTTCTGGTCTTGGCTGATGCAGGCTGCACCATCCCTCTACTGGATCCTGCCATGGCTCCTCTTACCTTGATCTCCATTGCAGGGACAAAATAATTTTTTTTTTTTTAAATTCTAGATCTCAATGTGTATTATTTGCTTCCTTTTTTTCCTGTAAGGGTAAATTTATTACTATGTATTGTGTTATTATTTGGGGATTCTACCCAACCTTAGACAATTTAGTTTCTAAACAAGACACAAAGCCTTTATATTTATAATAAGCCTTAAAGCATTAGAGCTGGGCAGATACCAGCTCTCTATGCTAATGTCTATTTCCCTATCCCCGAGATACCACTTGCCATGTTCTATCTGGGTCACTTCTACTCTAACAAGCCGGCTCTCGTGACTATGAGTTCAAGATTCACCTGCCCATGGTGTCTTCTTCCTTCCTCCTCTCTCTTCCTGTGGTCTCTATCTCAGACTCCAAGCCTTTGAACAAAATTTGTTGACCAATCAGGTATAACTTGGGGGGCAAGATTACATAGCATCTCTTGGTGTACATGAGGATCTTCTCATTGGGGGCAAACATATCTTGGGGTCCAATCTTTGGCATTATAATAAATAGCAACAGACCACACCTCAACAACTATGGCTGATGAGATAAATTTTGTTCTGGCTTCTCCACCTAATTCCTTATGTTCCCTCTCCTCTCCTCTCCTCTCCTCTCCTCTCCTCTCCTCTCCTCTCCTCTCCTCTCCTCTCCTCTCCTCTCCTCTCCTCTCCTCTCCTCTCCTCTCCTCTCCCCCCTTCCTCTCCCCTTCCCCTCCTTTCTCCCTTCCCTTCCTCTCCTCTCTCCTCCCCCTCCTTTCCCCTCCTTTCTCCCCTCCCTTCCTCTCCTCTCCCCTTTTTCCTCTTCCGTCCCCTCTTCCCTCCTCTCCTCTTCCTTTCCCCTATCCTCTCCTCCTCTCATCTTCTCTACCTGCTTGTCCTCTTACCTCTTCTTCCCCTTCCCCTTCTCTCTCTTCTTCTCTTCTCTTCTCTTCTCTTCTCTTCTCTTCTCTTCTCTTCTCTTTTCTTTTCTTGAGACAGGGTCCCAGGTATCACATGCTGGCCTCAAACTCTATCTCAGTGGAAGAGACTATGACCTTATGCTCAAGCTTATTAGTTGCTAATGGGATGTGACAAAGCGTTTGCACTGTGCGCTCAGAGTTTCTTCCTGGTAAGTTGGTTTTAATATGTATTTATTCGGTTCATATGCTGTGTAAGCCATTCTTTATGGCGTCTCTGCGGAACCCAGCAGAATGTCCACAGACAGCTTGTTATTCGGGAGAAAGGAAGGGAATCTATCATGGATTGTTGCTGTTAGAGAGAGCAGCACCCGAACAGCAGGGCCTCAGAGGGAAGTAGGAAAAGGGAGAATTATTCATAAAACTGAGCCTGGGACCAAGTCCTAGCAGGACTTGGGAATCTCAGTAGGGAGGCAGGTCACTGCTGCTGGGCAGTTTCCTGCATAACAGGCTTTGCATAAAATGTAAGAGATGGTGTGTGTGTGAGTTGGGGGGGGGGCGGGATGCCGAATTCTACCAACTAACAAAATACACATTACTTAGCAATGTGTAGCTTGCTTACTTAGCTGACTCTCGATGGCTGTTTCTCACCCCGAGCAGTTAGGGCCCTCTTTGGCAGCTGGGACCAGGGAATGGTTTGTGTTTGGTTTGCTCCAGGTTTCCTTCCTTTGTCTCGCTGGAGTTGTGTTTATTCTTATTTGTATCTTTCTGCTTTTGCTTCCAAGAGGGCGGGTTGAGGGTTGAGAACACAGCCTTCCTCTAACCAGGATGCATTTCATTGTTCACTTAGACAACCCTCGGCATGCAGTTCCTTAAAGGCCCTGTTTTCCAGGGTCTCTGACAACTACCTTACTAACTATCACACAGATGCAGGCATTTTCTTCTGGAAGGTTATCACAGACTGGCTTTCTTTATGGCGTATGTCCCAGAGAGGAAGTCACTGGGGGAAAGACGTGTACAGCTCTTGTCTACCTTTAATTATCAAGAGTTCCATGAACAAAATAAACACTCGGCTCAGTACATTTCGCACTGTGTAAGCCTCTTAGGGGGAATTACTTCCAACTCAAATAGAAAAACAAAACAAAAAAAAGAAGTGAAGAACAACATGACTTGAACTTGTGATTTTGCTAAACCTCACACTGGCTAAGTGTTTGGGGTTTGTCGCTTGCGTTGTACAGTTACATGACTCAAGCCTCTGATAATAACCACAAAAAGTGTCTGATGTCCGAGGTTTTTCACGTCTCACATAAAACTCCAGCTCTGCTGCTTTGTCCACATGTTAGTGCAGCGTCATATACAAACAGTGAAAGGGTTGGATATTAAATTCATGCTTAACTCACACTGAAATATGGGTACATCTGTGTCCCCTAACCCCCAGCCAGTCCCATCAGTCCTTCCTACTGAAAACACCCCCACATCAGGAATTAGGAACCCACCAGCTTTATCTAATCTAGTATTTTATTTAAGTGGGAATGTACAGTGGCTCCTGTTTTGCGTCTGGCTGTTCTTCCCCACTGTGATGTTTTGAGGTTTGTCGGCTGCTCGTAGTCATGGTCTGTTTCTTCTCATTGCTTAAATGTATACCAGACCATACACCAGCTTATTTATCTGTTCTGATGCTGGACAAGGAGCAGTTCCTAGTTTGTGTCTATCATGAGGGGAAACTACAGTAAACATTCATACGCAGAGATGTTTAGAGGACATGCAGTTTCATTTCCCTTGAATAAATATCTAGACGTGAGACTGTTGTCACGGGTGAAGTGGATGTCACTACTATATTATACTTTGCCTGCAGCAGGTGAGGGTCCAACCTGCTCTACCCATCATCAGTGTATGTACCCACTCCTTTCTTTAATTTCAGCCGTCTCAGCATGGAATGTTGTCATTATGACTTTGATTGGCCTTTATTGTTTGATAATCAAAGGTGCTGAAGACTATTTTATGTGAGTATTGGACATTTGTGTTTCTTTAAAATTCTTCCTCATTTTATTTTCTACGTATATGGATGGTCTGCCTTCATGTAAGTGCCCAAAGAGGTCAGAAGAGGGTGTTGAATCTCCTGAGACTGGACTTAAAGACAGTTGTGAGCCACTATGTGGATGCTATGACCCCAATGTGAGCCTTCTGGAAGAACAATCAGTGCTTTTAACCTCTGAGCTGTCTATCCAAATCCCATGTTTCTTCTTTAATGAAATGTTTCATGCCTATTTTTAATTAAGTTATCTAGTTATTTTGTTAGTCAAATTCTTATAATTCTGAATTCAAATCTTTGGGCTTTGTATATATTATAACTATTTTTTCTCAGCCTATTTTCCTTAAGGAGTTTTATTTTACTTGTGTATGTGTGTGAGTGTGTGTGTGAGTGTGTGAGTGTGTGTGTGTGCTTTGCAGTAGTAGTAATAGTGGTAGTGTTGTGTGTTGTGTGTGAGTGTGAGAAGGCACATGTATGTCCATGGAGGTCAGAGGACATCTTCTGACATTGCTTCTCACCTTCCTCGTTTAAGACAGGGTCTCTCTTGTTCCCTATCAAGATGGCCCATATGCTTCTGCAGATTCTTCAGTCTCTGAGTCTCATCGCCCAGTAGGGGCTAGTAGGATTGCAGTAGCACGTGCAACATTGTCTGGTTTTTAATGTAGTTTCTGGGATAGGAACTTGGCTTCCCATACTTATGTGATAAGCACTTTACCCCCTAAGTCATCGCTCCAGCCTCTGGAGACTTTTTTAAAATTGAAAACAAAATATTAATTGGAATGGATAAGTTGTCTCACTTTTTTTCTTCTATAAGCAGTCATTTCTTATTGTGTCTGGTTTTGTTTTTTCTTGTAGTGCTGGTGATGAACACGAGGCCCTGTGTAAACAAGGTAAGAGCTCTCCTGATGATTCATATCCCAGCCAGGAACAGGCCTTTCTTAACTGAAAAAAAAAATCTTTGTTACCTCAAAGCCTATTTTTTTCCTTCTAAAAGTTTTTAAAATTCAGCTTTTTAAAAAATAGTTTTTATTGAATATTTTATTTACATTTCAGATGTAATCTCCTTTCCCCATTTCCACCCCACCTAGGAACCCCCATCCCATCCCCCTTCCTCCTGCTTCAATGAGGATGTGCCCCCACCCACTCTCGCACTCCCACCTCCCCACCCACGATTCCCCCACACCGGGGCGTCCAGCTTTCACTGGACCAAGGACTTCCTCACCCACCTATGCCTGACACTGTCATCCTCCCCTATGTTTGAAATAACTATTGCAAATGATCAAATGATGTCATTTTTTCACTGTACACACACACACACACACACACACACACACACACACACACACACACACTGGATTATGGAGTGCTTCAAAGACTCAGTGTTAGAGTAAGATAATAGGAAATGTAGTCTTGATTATTGATGTAGGAAAGCCTAGCCTACTGTGGGAGGTGCCATTCCCTGGGCAGGTATTTCTTATAAGAAGGCTACCTAAACACAGGTTTATGGGCAATCTCTCAAGCAGATTTTCTCCATGGTTTCTATTGCACTTCCTTGGCTTTAAGTTCCCTGGTCAGAGTTAACACTGTGTTTTTGCCTTCAGGGTTCTGCCTTGCGTACTTACCTTGCCTTCCCTCAGTGACAGGCAATGGCCTGGAAATGTAAGACGAAATTAACTCTTTCTTCTTTTAAAAAAAGAAAAGAAAGACAAATTCAATGTTCACGCACCTATACAGGAGTGTGTGGTTAAATCTAAGGTGTGTATTTCAGATTTTCAACAAAATGTCATCATATAGAAGCATTTTTTTTTTCAAAAAAATAACTCCTTAAAATACCCAGGAAACATCATGAACAAATAACAGCAACAGAAGTAGAAGACACAAAGCAAAACCTAAACTTCCCAATCTAGGCATTTTTCTCTCAGTTGAACTGTCAATCATTCTGCCTTGCTGAGATAGTTTACCATTCATTGCTCTTATTCTAGAGATCCACACATTTCAGTTGTCAGAAGCTTTCTTTTGTGATTGTAATAAAATAAAACATTTGTATGTTTTATGTGTATGTTCCACCTTGTTTGAGACAAGGTCTGTCATTCATTGCTTGTGTGTACACCAGGCTGGTTGACACATGAACTTATGGGGATTCTCCTGTTCCTACCTCCCATCTTCCTGTAGGAGCATAGGCAATATAGACATATGAGCTACCATGTCACACACTGGGGATCTGAGCTCAGGTCCTCAGGCTTTTACATCAAGTGCTTACCCACTGAGCCATCCTACCAGCCAAGAAGGCATATGCTGTTATAGCTGGTGCTCCTTTGATTATGGTTTCTGATTTCTGAGATAAAACTCTGTCAGGATTACCTTGGGACCGTGGATGACCCTGGAAACAGTATATTAACATAGGTAGGAGGTTTACATTTTAAAATGATATTCCCAATTGTGGAGACTAGATTGGGTTTTGGTCCTTTAGAGGGAAGCCAGTTAGGAACATATTTTATATTATAGACACATGCAATCAAGCCTAGGGTGAAACCTGATGCAGGTGCATTTAAGAGATAAAGTCAACATGGTTGGTATTCAACAGCAATTGACAGCCACGAGGAAAGGACACCATGAAGATTCCTTTAGTTTTATGGATCATGGACTTGGTTAAATGGCAGTGACACCACAGGGAAAAGTAGAAAAGGGAGCAAGGCAAGAAGGTCTTACATTCTCTGCAGGATCCTTGGCTCTGAAGTGCTCTCTGTACCCTTGAAAAGTCTGGTGGGTTTGACTAGGAACTGTCCCTCACAGGCTCATGTATTTGAGACAGTTCATTTCTTGTTGGTAGGGTGGTTTGAGGAGGTTATGGAACCTTCAGGTGGTGATGGGAGCATGTCACTGGGGGTGGCCTTTGGGAGTATATAGTTTCTCCACACTTGCTTGAGACTTTCTTTGCTCCCTGGCCTACCTACCTGCTGCCATGCTTCTTTAATGTTTTGGACTCTCTTTCTGAAACCATGAGCTAAAATAAACTCTTTCCATGAGGTGCTTTTGGTCATGGCGCTTTATGATAGCATCAGAAAGTAGCTGATAGAGGGAGCTAGTGAACTTCCTCGGGGCCATGAGGATGAAATGTCTCTATTTTCTGAAAATTGTTGACTTGTTTTAAAAGAAATTCTTTTCTGCTTAGAGATGGTGCTCAAATACTTTATATTTTCTGTTTATTCTATTTCCTTTTATAAAAAGATAATGCTTCTTAGCTTTAAGGCCAAATTATACTTCATATATATATATATATATATATATATATATATATATATATGATTTCAGCACTTCTAAATTATTCAAAATATTCTAGTCTCATAATAAAATATTGGTTTAGGAAGAGGATTTTTCTGTTCCCTGTAGCTCCTGTTTTCTTCTGAGTGGTAAAAACAAGAAAGTTAACCAGAAAATTTTTATAACACAAGACCATGATTTAATGGAGTTTAATGAGGAAGGGAGACTCTTTAAAATTTGGGGCACAGTCATTAGTTATTTAATCTAAATCTCCTTGTTTATTACTCAAATTCAATAAATGAGACACAAAAATGTTGTTGACTGAACAACAGGATGTTGTCCTTCCAAGCGATGCAGCTGAGGTCTGCCACTGTCACCCGTTGGCTCTCTGTCAGGAATGCTCATCTTTTATGGATCTGGAGCCCACAGCTTTTAGTGACGCAGTTTGAGCATACACAATAAAGCTGTGCTAACCCCAAGAAATCAATGGCCCAGAAGTAGCTCCTGGTTGGCAAACAGCATAGAGACTCTAAGATTGTTGCCAACACCCAGACACCTGACTCCGGGGTGCCTAGTTGTTGATTGATGTCATTATGAACCGTATTGTTCTTATCGACCAGGGGTTAAGAAGCTGTGGGAGAACACAGTGTGCCAGACAGATTGTTAGAAGTATAAATGAGATGTGTGAGGGGCTAGGTAAGAAACACATGCCAGGGGTAATGTAGTCATATAACTGTATCTGATGAGACAGAATTTATAGTGAGGGCGTCCATTTCAGGAGCCATAGTTTAGTAAAGCCACCAATGTGCTTCACGATTGTCATCTATGCTCACACCAGAATGTTTTCTCTCATCATGGAACTACTTCATGCTGCTGCTGCTGCGGGGGGAGGGGGGGAGCAATTTCCTGAATCCATGTAGGCCACACCTCGTGCCCTTTCTCTTCTCATTTCTCCACATCCACGTAGCATACAATCCTCTTGCCCTTTAGAAAAGGGACAGAGAGCTTTGACGAAGACAACTAGGATGATGAATGGAATTTAATTTATGCAAGTCCTGTGAGTCAGTCGCCATGGTCACAGTCCTTCCTCTTCCTTCAGCTTGACTGACTCAACTTCCAGTAGGAAGCTGGGCACTTAAGGTTATGGAAGCAGCACAATGATATTCAACTATCCATCACAAGAATGGCCATGAGAAAATTCAGAATGGAAGGGGAAGTCCGGGGAGAAGGGGCTGCCTAGAAAGGGATTTGGAGATCTAATTTAGGATTAAAAGTTTGCTCCAAGAGGGGATTTATAAAATGGATTTGAGGCATGTTCAGAGTGCTAGGGTACTATTGATTGGCTTTTAGCTTCATATTGATCTCAGCTTCTCTCTGTTACTCAATAAAGCCATCTAGAAGTATGTTATTTCATCATAGGACAATAAGTATCTTCTTTTATTAAAAGCTAGCCAATTATGGCGATGATCTACATTCTCCTCTCCCTGACAGAGCGGTACACTCACCTTGAAAACTGCTGACTATCTAAAAAGACCACAGTCAGAGTATACAGCACCCAACTGTGAGCACTAAAGAATTCCTGAATGACCAGGGAAGTCTACAGACATGTTGTAAGGAAAAAACAAAAAACAAAAAACAAACAAACAAAAAAACCCACCCCATTCTGTTCATTGTAATAAAAAAATATTAAAATATTCTCAGTGTGAGACAAAGCCTTCCCTCCATAAATGACAAATAAAGAAATGAGCAAATGGCTTTATTTGGAAATGCAAAGTTTGAGTCTGTGTGTCACCTTCGGCTTGTTAATTATGCTTGTAATTTGTGTCACCGATGAGTCATCAGTTCCATGAGTTATAAAAATATAGCAATTCCATTTTTTCTTGAGTAATTGGTTATGAGAGTAGGCAAACAGTATTGTCATTTTAGAAGTCATTTGGGCATATGAGCACCGGCATTTTCTTTGACATCTCAAGGGAATAGTAGTTATGAAGCTTTCAATTTGTTCTTGAAGCCACTGCCCCAATTTGTTATTGAAAGTTGTCCAATGTTGTTCCCATGGAATCATTTTGCCTGTTTATATAGAATGATTTCTCTTTTTCATAAAAAAGCAATAAAGTGACTATAATGTGGATATCTGCATATGAGCCTCAGTGGTAATTATTTCACTATAAAAATTAGACTTGTCTATTAAAGGATCACAAATGTGGGTTAAACTTTATTGACTTTTTATTTTTTATCTTAAAAAATCTATCATGTGTGTGTGCATGTGTGTATATGTGCATGCATGTCTGTGTGTGCATGTATGTGTGCTTGTGTGTGTGTGTGTGTGCATGTGTGTGTGTGATTTATAAATCAGTTTTCTCCTTTCTCCCTGTGAGTCCTGGGAATCAAGTTTAGATCACCATGCTTGGCAGCAAGCACCCTTAATCTCTGAGCCATCTTGCTGGCTATTCTCACTCTTTTACTAAATTGAAAGTAAATTTTTCATACAATATATTCTGATTTATACTGTATATTCTGGTACAATATATTCAGTTTCCCCTTTTTCAACTTTTCCAAATTCATCCCACATCCTCTCCCATCCAACTTATTGCTTTCTTGCACTTTCTCTTTAGAAAACAAATAGGAAAAAACTGATACACACGTGCCACGCACGCATGCACACACACACACACACACACACACACACACACACACACACACACAC
>JANHMN010000008.1:70577551-70614043 GCA_030674055.1 Rhabdomys pumilio | reverse complement strand
TCTCTCTCTCTCTCTCTCTCTCTCTCTCTCTCTCTCTCTCTCTCTCTTGCTCTCATTTAGCCTAGCCCAATTAACTTAGTAGGAGCCAAGACAGCCTTAATAATTACCCCGATTTCTCAGAGAGCTCATGTTTTTTGAGGCTCACACTTTCACACTTGCTGATATTTAATATTAAATATTAGAAGGTAAGACAGAGAAGTCTGAATATGAATTCATATTTATTTAAAAACAATAAAACACATTACACACAAACATGGCCATTTTCATAAACTACTCTATTTCCAGAAGCTAAAGCAATTTCTACAAACCCCCACAAATCTCCCTTAAACCTGTGTATGCTTATAGGGGAGGCCACAGTGAGGTCTTGTTTTAGTCTGGGGTGTATACAGATGGAGAGAGAGCCTACAAAGTGACTGGAGACAGTCTGTTTAGAAGGATGCCAAGTAGGTTACAGTTGTCAGTGGTATCATAGAATTTGTTTATTAAGAAAACACATTCTCATATTTTCTTCTACTTACTTTTGATTTAATAATAAATAACTAAATTGTAGACCATTGTGATTCTTCTCAATGTAAAATGGCTGAAAAGAGGGGAAGATGGTCCCAGGAAGTACTATTACTCAGGTTGGGAGAGCTATATAAAAATGGAATATATTTTAGTGTTATGTTTCTTAGAAGTTGTCACACATCCTAGTCACCTCTTGCCACAACAATAATGTCTACTTATACTAACAACAGTATTTTTGTAATACTTTTAGATTTATTTATTTTAAATGTGTGAGTTTTGCCTCCATTCATGCACGTGGACCATGTGTGCCTAGTACCTGAAGAGGTCAGAAGAGGGCGTTAGATCCCCTAGAACTGGAGTTATAAGTGGTTGTGAAACTGCGTGGGTTCTGGGAATCAGTCCTAGGTCCTCTATAAGAGCAGTAAATGCTCGTAATGCCAGAGCTGTCTCCCCAGTCCTAGTACTTTCAGTGTTTCAGCACAGGGAGGAAAACACTCTTAATGATGCTTTTATAACCTTGGAGATTTCTTTCATCCCTCCGCGGGTAACAAGAATTGCGTTCTCTCTTGGATAAAAGAATAACGAAGCCTCTAGCAGATGTTCCAGCACAAAGAGACGCTTAGAAAGTGCCTGATGCCATTGTTTGGTCCCTTCTTGGCATTTTGTAGAGCTATCCAAGTAGCTCTCATGAACACAGTGCCTCAATACACTCACACCCAGTGGGAAGGGGCGAAAACACACTCTTTCTCCCGTGCTCTCTCTCTGCTTAGCACTGCCTTGAGTTCCTTTCTTAAGCTGCCACCATTATGCCTGTTCCCCCAACTCTTTGTATAAACCCATCTTGACATCCACGTTACACCATCTCGTGTATTTAAAAAGTCTCCACATTTGTTCCATTTATGGAGCCCAATCTTCCCTCTGAGACTGTAATTGCTAACGTTTGGGATCATTCATGAGAATTTCTGCAAAGCTGCTTGCATTTAAAATCATTTTCAACGACACATGTGTGTTTACTTAGGCATATGCTGTGTTTTTCTTTATCAGGAGCTGTTGATTAATACTTATATAAATATACCATGCAAAAAGATCAATCCCCACCCCACCTCCGTGCTACAGATGGTCCTGGAGAAGCTCATTCGCTCCCCGCTGAAGTACGCTAGTGCATGCAGATGACAGTCATTGCTAGTTGACTTCTGTAGACTTAGGTGTGCCTGCTGGACACGGCAGGCTTCTCTTTAGGCCAGAATTCAGAGTGAAGTTATTTGATTTAAGACACTATTTTTGTTCGAATGTGAATTGTCTCCCACAGGCTCTGTTCGACCACTCAGTCTCCAGTTGGTGGCACTGTTGTGGAACCTTCAGGAGGTGGCGTCTCACAGGGGTTGGGGCTGGAGGTCTGATTCCCAGGGTCATTTCCACTTCTGGTCTGCTCTCTGCCTCTAGATTGTGATGGCAAAGTCACAAGTCACCTCAAGCCCCTGTTGTGCTGCCTTATCCCCATGATAAACTAGATTCCTTGTTAAACTGCAACATTCCTTTATAGTATCCAATAATATTTAATAAGGAACATTTAATATTTCTTGTTAAACTCCAGTAAATACTTCCTACAAGAAGTTGCTTCTTTGGGGGTGTTTCGCCACAGCAGTGGGAAGAGTAACTAACACAGACGTTAGATCTCAGAGATGAACAATAAAGAAAAATAAATGAGGGAATTTATGCAATTAGCTAGGGTCACCTGCAAGGCCTAAAACAGCACCAGGCAGGAGGATTGGGAGGGCCAGTTGCAGTGGTGAGTACAGTGTCAGCGTTGGAAGAGCCAGCTGCAGTTTTGAAGACAATGGCATTCAAATGCAATTGAAAAATAACCACGAAGCAGACTCTTGAAGGATAGGAAGACTGGCTTTTGGGTGAATAGACTTCAGGCCATTGCTCAAAGGTCTGGGCAGAAGCATGTCCTGCCTCCTGGGCAGATTGTTGTGGTTCGTGTCATATGTCCGAGGGAAAGTGGAAGATGAAGTTGTAGAGGACGGGCTTTTGAATAACCCTAATCTTTATCATATTTATCCCAATGGTATAATAGACACCTTGCTTAAAAACACCCTTCTTTTGTATTTATCATGGTTTCCTATTTGTTACTTTTGAAAGTTAGATGAAAAAGAAAACATTGATCATTCTGAAAATATTTTAAAATATGACTTTAAATAGAGATTTTTTTCTTTTCTCATAATTTTTTGTGGTTGTTGCCTTCATCATTGCTTGATTTGTTGAGACATGTGATCATGAGCTGGTCTTCAACTTACTATACAGCCTAGACTGGCCCTGAACTCCTGGTCCTTTTGCCTTTCCCTCTAAAGTTCTGAGATTTCAGAGGTATACCCATCACACCCAGCTGGATTGCTGGGGTGCCCCAACTGCCCACATGACATTATAGGTGTGCTCCCACCATGCCTAGCTGAGATTGCTGGAGTGCCACCATCATGGCTACATGAGATTCAGAGGCACCTCCATCATGCCTGGTTTTTCCCTGTTCCAAGCACAATGGAACTTTGCAAATATTTCCACACTTCTTCACCTCTTCCATCTGCTAGAAATAAAGATGTTTCTGAGCAGGGCGCCAGAGAATGACTCCAAGGCCTAGTTCATTGATTTCACTTCATAAGGAATTAGGTACATACACTGCAGTGGACTCACTTACCTCTCCTTTGAGCACGCACCAAAATTTCCAGTCGTGGGTTTGTCTTCTCTTGCTAAATACTGTTACTCCTCCCCTTTCATTCTTAGAGTCGGTTTCATGTCTCTCTGTGCCTTTACCTTTGCTTTTAATTCTTATCAAGATTATGGGTCTGTAAAGGCCATCTCAGATGAAAACCAGTCCTTAAAGCCTTTTCTTGCTTTCCGCTGTGCCCTGTTGTGGTTGTTTCCCTCTTGGAACTAACCTTCAGAGAGATTTCAGCAGAAGTCTCTCTAGAGCTTGCTCACGTTCTGTATAATGATTTCTTGTCTGGTTTCTTGGTAACTCTCGAATGAAAACTATAAGAGCTGGTGAAATCTTATCTGTATAACAACACACAGAAAGGCTGGGCAGACAGCTCAGGTGGTAAAGTGCTTATCTTCCAAGCATGAGGACCTGAGTTCAAGCCCCAATATACCACACAAAAAGCTGAATATAGTGGCCTGTGCTGGTAATCAAAGAGACGGGGAAGTGGAGACAAATGGATCGCTGGAGCTCTGGCTGAGCAGGATAGCTGAATCAATGAGCTCCAGGTTCAGTGAGAGACACTTTTAAACAAGGTGGAAAATGATAGAAGACACCAAATATTCGCTTGAAGACTTCACCTTGTGAATATGTAAGTATACTACACATAACACAATATTAGAAGGGTTGGAGAGATGGATTGATGGCTTGTCAGTTGAGAATGCACACTGCTTTTGCAGAGGACCTGGTAGGTTACAACTTTCCTATAACTCCTGCTCTGGAAAATCTGGCTTCTGTGAGCATTTGTGCACACGCACACATACATGATTAAAATAGTAATAAAAATAAATAAAAACCAACATCATTGGTGGAGGGGAACATCTCTGGGACAAACTAGAGACCAGGGATGGAGGAGGCTCCTGGGAGGATATAGGGGTAACCCTAGCTGAAACTCTTAGCAATGGAGGATATGGAGACTGAAGTGGCTACCTCCTGTATCAACAGAGGACTTCCAATGAAGGGATGGGGACATCAACCCTACCACAAAACCTTGGACCCAAAACTTGCCCTGCTTACAAAATGTGCAGGGATAAAGATGGAGCAGGGATTGAGGGAATGGCCAACCAATGACTGGTTGAAAGCTACCCCATGGGAGAGAGCCAACTCCTGACACTATTAATAAAACTCAGCTATGCTTGCAGACAGAAGCCTAATATACGAGCTTTTCATCTGAGAGGCTTCAACCAGCACCAGATGGAAACAGATGCAGAGACCCTCAGCCAAACATTCGGTAGAGCTTGTGGAGTCTTATGGAAGAGTGGGTGATAGGATTGAGGGAGCCAGAGGAGTCAAGGACACCACAAGAACACCTACAGAGCCAACTAACTGGATCCTTGGGACCTCTAAGAGACTGAGCCACCAACCAAAGAGCATACATGGAGTATATCTAGATTCCTACCTACACATGTGTAGCAGATGGACAGCTTGGTCTTCATGTGGGTCCCCTAACAATTGGAGCAGGGGCTGTCTCTGACTCAGACTCTATTGTTTGTCTTTGGATTCCTTCCTCTAGCTGGGCTGCCTTGTCTGGCCTCAGTGGGAGAGGGTAAGCTTAGTCCTGATGTGATTTAATGTTCCAGAGTGGGTTGGTACCAAGGGGGAAGCTCGTCCCTTGTTTGAGTAGAAAGGAAAGGAAAATGTGGGAAGAGGGTGGGAGCATAGAACTGGGAGGAGAGGAGGTAGGGGGCTGTGATTGGGAGGTAAAGTGGATAAATAAATTAATAAAAAATTCTTGAAAGACTAATAATTTACTTGTCTATCTGTTTCTGTTGGCACAAGAATATTATAACTCAACTACATATTATAACATCAATAAACTGTTTTGAATAGGAAAAAAACCCTATCATTGGAAAATTAAGTGGTTCAATACACATGAAAGTTCAGACCAAAGAAAAGAAATTTCACTGGCTGTCACCCCCAGTCACGGAAGCTGAAGGAAAGACATCTGCTCCCTAACTAAAGTACATGCCAATGGGATACCCTGACCCTCCACAAACTGTGTTCCATCCAATGATATCTTAACTTGTCCATCCACCACCATCCTGGCAAAAATCTAGATTCTTAGGTGTTTACTTCCCCGAGTGGTTCTGAGTCACTTGATTTAAGGGATAGCTTAGACATCTCCTTTTAATATGTTTCCCAAGTGACTGTTAATGGCTAACAAAATTCGGAAAAACTACCAGCTCAATCGGAAAACAAGTTATTTTTGAATCCTGCTTGTTGTTTGGGGGGAAGTGTTTCTGAGATACTGTAGATATGCCACGTGTTCACTCCTCTGAGAATGCCACAGGTAACAGGACACTGCGGTCCTCGAGTCTCCATATGAAATTCCCTAAAACAACTCTTTCCTATTATTTGTCCTTGTTTATCGCATGACATTTTGTCATGGTGCAGCGTCATCAGTGTTCTCAGGGGGCAGAGCTGGGAAGGCCATGCTTTAGAGGAAGAACATGTTGGAGCTTGAGAAAAGAAAGGGCTGGCCCAGGGTGAAATGTCTGAACTCTGTTCCTCTACATCCCGCATGTCCTGTGGTGCCATGTGCATCCTTGCAAGGACTGTGATTTGGCAGGAAGGGCCTGGGGTTTTGATCTCTGATCTCTCCCTGACCTTCCCATGGCAGTTTGCGGCTGCTGGCAAGGACTGTGTGGGGAGAGCCTGTGATGAGCTGTCTGTCCCCCAGTGGATCACTGCGGGCTTTTCTCTTGATGCTGGAGCCAGCGCTGAGAGGATGCTGGAAGCTGTACCTGCTGATCCTCTTGCTGTCTCGTGGCTGCCTTGGCTGAAGGCGAGATAGAAGGAATGCGATCTTTTATGTAAAAACAAATATGTCCATTAATTTAGGGCAACAGTGGGACTTTCCTTAACAGAAAAAGAATGCTATAGAAAGCTCTGGATGAATGGGTAGGAATGATCATCTAGCAGCAAGTCTTTTGCATAGAACTTGTGTAATGTGTTTGGAACCAAAGGGGAGAGAAGGGAACTGTCTTAATTAATTGGCCCCACTGGCAAGGACATCAGTAAGAAACAGATGACTCTCTGCATCCCAGAGTGCTGTGACAGCTAGTGACATTTCTTTCCTTTGATCTGAAAGAGCATAGTTAATATACCTTCAGGAACTGGGTTTCTCAATTTCTAATACGGTTGTTTTTCAGATTTATTTTTATCGTTTTAAAATTATGTGTCTATGTGTGTGTGGGCATTGCAGTGCTTGAGGAGGGCACTACATCAGCAGCCTTGTGAACTACCAGACCTGGGTGCTGAGAACCAGACTCAGACATTCTGCAAACATAGTGCACACTCAGCCACTGAGCAATCTTTCCAATCCCTGATTTTTTTTTTTTTTTTTTTTTTTGCTATTTAGTGTTTTTGTTGTTTTTGTTTCCATGAGATGAGAGTTTATCTTGATATCTTATTGCCCTCTTTATACCTAAGGCAAAGTAAATATTTGGGACTTATGACCATGTGTTCTGATTCAGCACATAGAATTCTCAAAGCTAGATAACCCATGTGTACCGGACTCAGGAATCTGATCATCTTTTGTGGTCACCTGGGTGAAGGACATTTTCAATCTAAATTCACATCAGTAGTTTACTTCTTTTGGGAAGAATGTTTTCTGCTGTTTAGCAAGGAAGGAGTTAAATTCTGGGTTTTCTCATGTGCTATCATCCTATTCAGAGAGAATAACTCAGTGTATCGTATTTGGGATAATATTCAAGTGGTGATATGCTAGTCTGACGCAAAATGACGAGTGCATAGTTAGAAATAACAAAAGCCACAACTAGCAAAATGACAAGTGTTTCCTGTAGCCTGGAGTCTCTCAGGGGCTGGAGAGATGGGCCAGTGGTTAAGAGTACATATTGCTCTTGCAGAGGACCCAAGTCTGGCTTCCAGCACTCATGTTGGATGGATCGTGGCTGTCTATAGTTCCAGTCTAAGTAAATCTGATACTTCTGGTCTCAGTAGACACCTGCACATGAACCTACACACACACACACACACACACACACACACACACACACACACTTAAAACATCTATATTCAAAAAGAGGGTGTTCTGTTTTTCCCCAATTTCCAGATGAAGGAGTCAAAACTCAAACAGGCAAAACCATGTGAAGACAGCCAACGTTTTCATGGGGGGCCCATCATTTGGTAGGCTTCTCTATAAAGACTTTCCTCAGTGAGTGCAGTTAAGCACCAGGAACCGTAGGGGGCGCTGTCTCATTTTACAGACACAGGTTAAGCCGCTTATCAACAGATGAAGAGGGCAATTTAAAGTCCTGTTGGTGGCCAACGCACGGAGAAATAGGAATTTGTATCCTGATCTGTGAAAATGTAAGATCCCATGCCGTTTTATTGAGACAGGTGTCCTAGAACCTTGGTCTGGAGTCCCGTTAATCTTCTAGCTGACCATATAACCCATGTCTCTAGTCCTCTTCTCTACCTCCGTTGACTCGTCTGCCTTTGAACAAATTCTGCTCACTGCTTTCTAGAAAAGCTTGAGGCTCTTGCTTCAGCACTGCCCAGAGCTAACAGCAGTGACTGAAAACAACGACTGGAGTTCCCTGCTTAGGATTCTTGCCTGTTTGCTCCTAATCCCAGCCACACATGCAGCACAGAAGGAAACTGCTTTTCTCAGAGGATTTATAGGCCCGACAGTGAGGCTGAAGCAAATCTTTATTGCCCTGCCTTGGGAAAGACATTATCTGTGGGGTGGGTAGCGATAACGCTTTGACATCAGTGCGGCTTACCCTAGTGTTAAAGTACAGTCACAAGATCTATTTTATTCTGTTTAGCCACACTTCAAGATATCCTTAAAGAGACACTTCCAAGTAAAGGTCGCTTTGGTTGCCGTTGCTCTTCGGATTTGAGACGGCTGTTACACAACTGGAGATGGCTTTCAGCTCTTCCTACAAATTTAGTGCTGGGATTTTAGATGAGAGCTATTGGGCACATTTAGCACAGGTCAGTTTTAAAAATTCAAGTCAAAATTGCACGATATACCTGTAACATGTATTTTGTAAGTTGCACTTAAAAAAGCTTCCTGAGTCTTAAAAGGTAGTATTAAGTACTTTATTAAATGACAATTTAAAAGATCTTTCTATAGCTTTAATTCAAAGGTGCTTCATAACAAATAAGTTTTTGTTAGTTTATATTTTTAATTAACATAAAGCTAACAATAACTTGGGCTTTTAGCGAAGGTGTTATTATGTATCCTATAACAGATGTGATTTTAGGTAAATCAAAACATTCATTTCTTTGAATGGTTCAGTATTTATGTATTTAACATTGATTTTAAAAAGATAGTTATTTTCAAATTATTTTTAATTTTTTACACTGTGTCTCCATGTGTGTACACTTGAGAGCAGGAGCCTGCAGAGGCTAGCGTTGTTGAATCTCCTGGAGACTAGACTCATAAGTGATTGGTTGTGAGCCTCCTGACATGGTATTGGGAGGAGCCAGATTTGGGTCCTCTGCAGGAGTGGTGCACAATAAAATCTGGGAAGAGAGTTCAGATGCTGAGTGAATTGGTTTAGGATTCCACAGCACTACATTCTGTAAATGTAGCTTCAGCTACATCTACTAAGCCAGGTTTTAACTCTCTAGTAGAACACTGTTAGAACACTTAATCCATATTTTAATAATTTACATCAGGGTTCAATATAAGTAAATTAAACATTTTAAAGCATTATTGATCTATTCATTTTGTTGTGTATGTGTAGTGTGTGTGTGTGTTGGTGTTTGTGTACCTGTGCCACATTTGTGTGGAGGCCAGAGGTTGACATTGGGTTGTGCTTTTATGTCCAGTATTGCTCAATACTTTATATTTTTCATTCCGTGTCTCTCACTGAACCTAGAGCTCACCAGCTGCCTAGACTTACCGGCCAAAGAGCTCCAGATGTTCTCCCACCTCCCCATACCTGGCTGTTTGAAAACCGGGCACTGGGGCTCTGAATGCAGATCCTCACACTTGTGTCTTCCCAGCCTCTATTTATTAATTTTTCAGATGGCATCTTTGTATGTATTTGAACCCTCAGGCTCAAATGATCCTCCTAAGATAGCCTCCTGTGGGACTGACTGCACATAGGTGCTGCCATGGCTGATTAATACTTTAATATTTTCAACAGTGACAGGAATAAAATTCTTGTAGGGAATTACTATGTGATTGAGCTTAGAAATGTCCTCCATAGTCTTCCGTGTTCTAACACTGGTTCTCCAGTTGGTGGCGCTGCTGCAGAGGACCAGGAGATGCAGCTTTGGTGGAGGAAGTACATCACTAGAGTCAGGCTTTGAGGGTTCAAGGCTCACTCCACTTCTCATTCACTCCCTGCATTGTTCTTTCCTTCACAATGGGATTGCTCAGCTTCCTGCTATTGACTTCATTCCTCTCATTTGCTGCCATGCCTCCCTGCCTGAATGGGTTCGTCCCATAGGAACCGTAAGCCCAAATAAAGCCTTTCTTCTATAACTTGCCTTGGGCATGGTGTTTTATCATAGCAACAGTAAAGTAATAAATACAGTAACTCAGGAGGTAAAGTTGATAAAGTACTTCATCTATAGTTATGAATAGAAAAGGGAGAAAATATGTGATAATTTTATCAGTGAGAAGTGTAGCCTTGAGGTAAAGCTTGGCAGAGCATAGCCAGAGTTCCGGGCTTGATCTCCACCATTGCAAATAATGTTAACAGTTGTCACATTTTAAAAAAACACTTTAGCAAAAGTCGATTAACATGTAATTTTATAGAGCAGATTGAAAAGAATCCTCTTGTTATTTAGTAGCTTAAAAGTCACATCTATTCATTTTCTGTTCCTAGGCAACGTGGAAAGCTCAGCCCTAGGCACAGATGCTGAGCAGAGCAGCTGTGCATGCTCAGTGGGGATTGCGTGACTTGTACCTCACCTTGGAACAGTTGCCTGCAGTCCGGGTTCTTTGTCCTGGAACTCGGTGATCAAAGAGAGCAAATGGCAGGTTTTTGGCTAAGAGTAACAGTTCTCTACTTTCTTCTCATAAAAATTTAAGTATCTTATGAAAAATTTAACCGTGGTTGACACAAGGCAATATTGAATTCAAATGCCCAGATTTGGACACATGGAAAAAAACATCATTACACTGGAGTTGGGAAAAAGAAGCAGAAAAATTCTGATGAAGTGAGAAATGAAAACACTTAAGGTATGAAGTAGCTCATGTGTGTGTGTGAGTGTGTGTGTGTGTGTGTGTGTCTGTAGTGTGGATGTGCATGTGTGTGTATAGTGTGCATATTTATGCATGTGTGTATGTATGTGTGTGCATGTGTGTGTGTAGGGTACAGTGCATGCATGTATGTGTAGGGTACAAGTGTATACACACACACACACACACACGCATGTTGTGTATATGCTATAATCTAGTTAATGAATTGTTTGTATTTAAATTTCATTTTATTTTTAAAATTTTATGTATACGAGTGTTTTGCTGTATGCAAAGAGTGTTTTGTCTTCATAAATAAGCAGATGTATACCATATGAAAATGTTGAATAACAGTGGGAAATAGGTAAGTAGAGAAATGTACATAAAAAGTAATCTAATCTGTTTGATTAATCTCTAACGGATTTCTATTCTGTACTTTTCTGATGTCACCTACTGTGGTGTCAGACAAATGCATGAAAAAAAAGAAAAAAGGAAAAAAAATAAAGAAAAGAAGAAGGGAAGGAGGGAAGGAAGAAGGAAAGAAAGAAAGAAAGAAAGAAAGAAAGAAAGAAAGAAAGAAGGAAAGACAAAACATGAGTCCAAATTTCAGAAACATACTGAGTAAACTTGTATTGTAACCATATAAGCCTTTGGATAAATGTGTGAAACAAATTTTCTTCCATCTTTCCAGGGTCTCTGGCTCTGCCAATACTCCCCAAATACAGCAAAACAGACATCATCAATGAACTGGCTTCCAGCTGACCTTGTAGGGTGTGGTGACACCACTATTGGACACTGACAGGCAAGGGCCGCCAAAATTTACCACTGCTCACATAAGTCTACAGCTAGCTACTTTCAGTGTGTGTGTGTGTGTGTGTGTGTGTGTGTGTGTGTGTGTATGCACATGCACATGCACATGTGAGTGTATGTATGTGTGCATGTGCTTATGTGTTCTACAAGGCAAAATGGCATATGCCAACTTCCAGAATCTTATTTTTAACAAGATCTCCATCTGAGCAGGCTCTTTCCCTTCCTTGCCCAACTCTGTTTCAGTACTGGGTTAGCTTCCACCAGAGCCTGCATACAATCTGAGAACCTCCAGCCTGTTGGGATGTTTTTTGTATTAGTGAATTCTTGTTGGGCCACTAAGAGAGTTTCTATCTCATCGCAGATAGGATTTCATCTGGCCTTCACATGGGTTTTCTCTTTTATTTTAACAATCTGACATGTACCAAACTTCCAGAGGCTTCTTTGTATCAAAACCAAATTATTTTATTTTTTTTCCTTTTGGAGAATTATTAATATTGTTATATTTTCATTAACTTTATGGTTTCCATTTCTGTTTCAACCAATGGTTTTCATTAATAAAATATGAGGCTGGGTATATAACTGAAATCTACCTGGTCATGCAGTCATTGGCTTGAACCACCGGTAACAATATCTCTTGATCATATCAATCTCCAACTCCTTCTTCCTATTCCTCTCATCCGTCCAAATATGTGGTTCTCCTGTCTTCATGTCATCATCTTCTCTTACCACACAGTGGATGCAATGAGTGCTACCTGCGTGTTCATCTGGACATGACCATGGGGCATGGCCATGGGGACGTGGCCATGGGGACGTGGCCATGGGGACGTGATCACAGCAGCATCACTTCCCTCCTTGAACTATTGATTTTAAGACACATTTTTTAACATCATACTTCATTATTGAGCATTCCAGGGTCCACATTTTGAAACAGTCATGATGTGTTTCAAATCCTGGCTCCGTGGTGTGTTTGGCACAAGACTTTAGATTAAGTAAGGCTGGGTTCTCCTAGGACCGGGGATAATAGTGCTTCCTTGAGAAGGATGTTTCAACAATGAAGTGAGGTTGTTTTTTAAAAAGCCCCCAGTACTCCAGTAGGCATTACTGTACCAACTATTTGATTAAGCTGGTCAGGAGACTAGGAAGCAAAGGGAGGTCTTGCAGCCAAGATGACCCACTTAATGGCCAGAGTGGAGATAGCTAAGGTCTCAGTAAGCTATTGATAACTATGTCATTAGTCACCACAAGATTTCTGCAGTAGATTTTCTATGCTGAACACATACAAACAAGCAAATGCCTTCCTTTTGACACGAGGACAACTTTTACAATGAGCAAAAATATGAAACATGTCTGATTCCTTTACAGTTAAGTTTGATGTGTTTAGTTTTCCGATTTGAAGTGCTGATGTGATTTGAATGCTTACAACTTCTGTTTCATTCACGGGCAAACACATGCCTGGTCATTCCTAAGTAAAACTAACCCAGAGAGGAAGGCGTTAATCTGTAAAGGCTGCACTAAGTGGTCAGTGCCATCACGGGCAGAGTACTGCATTCTTACGGTCAGAGGTTATCGCCTTTCCTCCTCTGGAGAGTGTCACAGCACTCAAACATTTGTAAACTAGCCCAATACAATTTTTCTCAAATATGTGCGATATTTGCTCATTTGGAAATGTGCAGTTCTCTGGCTCTTGTCTTTGTTTTTCCATTCTTCTGCTATTTGGAGCATTTTAACAGCCATCCTTGTGACAGTGGCAGGGTGGGAATCAAGCCTAGGGTCAAAGTGACAAATGTCTTGGACAGGCTCATTTATCAAACTTAAGTTATGAGTCATTAAAGAGCTTTTTAAGACAATGTAAAAGCCCCGAAACTTTTGTGACATGTGCTGCTACTAGTTTGTTCTCTAAATGGGACAGTTCATGGGATGTGTTTGCCGAGAAGAGTAAAGGGAGTGAGGGTGTCTCTTGTTCTGGGGAGACTATTTCTTGCAGAGATATTTCTTTGAGCTAGCCAGTCATTTCCAGAGTGAACAATAGTGCATCCCCAAGGAGAGGAGCCCAGAATAGAAGCCTAAGAGTGAGTAGGAGGCAGGTCATTGTACCACAGGAGAGAGGAGAGGAAGTGGGGGAGGAGGGTGAAGTAAAGAGAAAGAGTAGAGAAAAAACAAGGAGGATGGAGTGGAAGGAAGAGGAAGGTAGGAATGGAGAGAGAGACGAGGAGGGAGAGGGGGAATATAATGAAAAGAAAGAAGAGGACAAGAGTGAGGAGGAAGGGACATGAAAGAGGGAGAGAGAACGAGAGAAGAAAAGAGCAGAGGGACACAGAGAGAAAGGAGTAGGGGATTTGGGGGAGGGGTAGAGACATTGTAGAAAAGGGACTAAAGAACTCAGAAGGAAACCGCGGGAGATGCAGAAGGTGGGCATGGAAAACCATGAGACAGTGTCTCATGTAGTGAAGATTAGGTTTGAACTAAGTTTGTAACCAGAAGTGACCTTGAACTTCCATTTTTTCTGCCTCTGCCTCTCAAATGCTGGAATTGAGTGTGTGGGACACCACACTCTGCAGACAGCATAGTGTGGGACGTATAAAAGGATACGGCACAGAAGCAGAGTCAGTAAATCCAGGAATCCCTGAAAAAAGCACAAGAGGCACGGGAGAAGAAAATAAGGGAAACTGAAGAAAATGGAGAGGCCCAGAGATGGAGACATTTAGATCAACCACTCCAGGCTGTTCAGCAGAAATCCTTGCATGCTGAGCAGTGGCATTAGTGACCTGGTGCCTGTGATTATAGCTTAGGTCACAGTTAGTAGAAGACGCTAGTTCTGATTCTGAAGTTAAACATTTAGGGAATTGAGGTGTTATTGGAGGAAATCCTAATAAGCAAGTCTTTTTTCTTACTTCAAGGAGAACTTTTTTGTTAAACATGAAAACAGGAAGCCAGTAGAGTCATTGTTCATTCTCTTTCCTGTTGCATTTATTATTATTATTATTATTATTATTATTATTATTATTATTATATTATTTATTTATTATTTTTATTTTATTTTCGTATTATTCTCTTTCAGTGAACCAAATGAAAAGAGAGCTTCAAGCTCGCTTTTGACATTTGGCATCTGTGAAATCTTTGTCCATGAGTTGACTTAGTATTGACGTCAGTGGTGTCAGATTGTACATGTGGGACATTATGCAGTGTCGATCCTTAGACTGCACTGTTTACACAGGACAACACACAGCCATCTTCTCTACAGTTAGACAGGCATTCAGCTATCAGGTAGTACTGTCCTTGTGTATAAAATCTCAAGACGGCCGCTGAGTTTGATACAATGCCCAAGTTAGTTACATTTGCTTTTAGCTTTAGCTTATATTTTCCCCAGCAATATTGTACTAATTTAAGACCACAAAATATATTTAAAATTTTCTATCTCTTAGAGAGGGTTCCTTGTTTTGTCAGTAGCAAGTTACTAGAGCCCTGTAGGCAACAATCATGTTTAATTTGTTCTCATTAGTTTGGCTGTTACCTATCAATGAAAGGTATCTATCGTGCTGCAGACAAACCAATATTGAAAGCAGGCTGCTTTCCTTTCTTAACCTTTGATTTCTAAGGGAGGTAGTAAAAGGAAATTCAGTAATACAGTTCAAAAGTTCTTCATATTTGTAATTGCATGAATTTTAAGAATCCATTAACATACAATCAACTAAATTGAGTGAATATTGGGTGTTTATTTAGGCTAGACTACTGTGCTTCACTTAGAGCCAAGTGGGATGAGTTTTGCTAAGTAAAACATTATTAGGCACAATGCAAAGCAGCGGCATTTAGAAAATGAATAGGGAAATTAAAAAAAAAACACCTTTTACATATTTTACAGACAAAACACTTGGCTTCAGTACACATTTTGATATGTACCACTCTATAGCAGTAAGTACATTCATGGTGTTTGAGGTTGTTACCGCACCTACCCACAGAATATTTACCATGTCTCAAAAACTGAGAGAGGGTCAGTTCTGTAACTTTCAGGCTAAGATCAGAGAATTGTTGATTTTAAGGCCAGTCTGGGCTTCATAACCAAACAAAGCCTATGGGAGCCAGCAATAGGAATCTTACCATACACCTTTACACGTGTTTCTCCATGATGTTTATGATGATTGTGGTTCTGGCTCCACAGCCCTCCTTAGCTGGTCCTCATAGCTGAACATCCCTGCTCGTTTGGTACATGCTTTCCACCCCAGATCTACTGTATTTCTTAAAGCTTAATAATAAAAGTGAAAAATTGTAGCATGCTTGCTTGATAATTGAAGTCCACTGTTTTCCAGGGATCCTAAAGATTTCATATTTCTAATTTTAATTACGTGTATGCATGTATGTGTATGCATACATGTCTCTGTGTAGCTTTTGTGCACATGTGTGCAGTGACAAGAGAAGCTAAAATGGTAACAGGCAGTTGTAAAACATCCAACATGGATTCTGGAAACTAAACTCTCTAGGGGGTCCTCTGCAAGAATACTTTGCACTTAGTCACAGAGCCATCTCTCTGACCCTTCTCTCCTTTCATCTTTATATCAGTTCCAGGGATTGAACAACATTGACTGGCAAGCACTTTAACCTACTGAGCCATCTTCCTGACCTATGTCTGTTTGTGATTTCATGTATATCTATCTATCTATCTATCTATCTATCTATCTATCTATCTATCTATCATTTGATATCTTCAGGTTAGTCTCATTCTCTGTTATCTCCCTACCCCCTGATAAACCCATCCTTTTAAAAGTATTTTCTGACACTGATTTTCATAAAACTTATAGTGTTACCCTGTTCCATAGAAAACATTTGGATACTTTTAGTTGATTCTTCATTTCCTTCTTTGGCTTATGGTAGTGTTGAATATATTTCCAGACTCCAAACACTGTAGCTCTTAAAGGAGCATCCTTTCTATCCCCTGTGCTGCTGGTATGGCATCACATACAGAGCGGGCATTAATGCTTACATTCTTGAAGGTCACTGAATTCTATTTAAATCCATGTAAGACTTCCATGTAATGACAACAAATAGTCTCTAAAGATCCAAATACTCATAACAAAAATCTGAAAGACACTTCAGATAAATACATAATCATATTTATACTTCAGAAAGCAATTAAAAAAAACCAAGATCAATAATAATTCAAAGAACAACTCCAAAGGATTTTTTTTATCCTGGAAAAATGAACTGCTCTCTCTCTCTCTCTCTCTCTCTCTCTCTGTGTGTGTGTGTGTGTGTGTGTGTGTGTGTGTGTATGTGGTGTATGTGTATGTAAAGTGAGCCAAAAACATGTTCTTGATTAGTGAGTTTTATCTTCTCATCTTGTGTTCTTGCCAAAAAAGATATTAGGACTAAAAGAATTCATTTCACTAATATTAGAATATGTTGGACTTTTATGACTTTTGAAACATCTAGTAAATTTTGAAAGTTGGAGATATGAAACAGTTTACTTTTTCCAAAGTCTGATTATCTCTGACTAAGAAACTACTAGCATAAAAATTCTTTCAACAGTTTGCTGAGTACCAAATTGTTCTCATGGAAACAGAAACATACAAGTTATTGCTGAGTGCATTATCAGAGGGATATAGTTTCCTGAAATGACACGATGAAATTTCGATTGTTCTAGAGACATTCGTTGTTTAACTGTGAGCTTCTGTATATACCACTATGTTGGGATGAGTGGAATTCCCACCTAAATATCTGAAAGCCTGGGAGCCATAGCCTGTAGTGTCTTCTGAAGGAATACTGCAACACAAAGAACTTATGTCATCAACGTTGTGATCCTCAAATTTCAAGGGTCGTCACGGCCTCCTCTTCCCATGACTCGTATCTGCATCTCCTTTGCCTTCCTTACAAAGAGCATTTCTCATTCCTGGGTTAGGATTTTGTTCCAGGTTGTAAAAGTTACCTGACCTAGACAAAACCTGAGTCTTACTGGGGCTGCTATAGCATACAGATGTTTCTTATCACTCTGTGAGAAACTAGGGCAAGATACGAGAGTTTCCAGTTATGGGCTATCAAAAAGAAAGGAATCAAGATGATACTCATGTTGTTAACTATTCGGGCTACGTGAGCCTAGCTCTGTAACTCAGAGTTCAGAGATGGATATAATTCTCATAAAAGCACTCACTTTCCCAGGACTTCTGTATGAACAAGATTTCATAGCTTGCAGTCACAAAAATGAAATGGTTAGTATTTTTAATATTAATGGCATAAATGCATTGTGATCATGTTCTCTCCCAATTCTTCTTCTTATTCCTCCAAGATTCATTTTTACCACCATTTTCTGCTAAACTTCGTGTCCTTAAAAATTACTCCATTGATTCCAATTTGTACTGTCCACATACTCCCAGGTCTAGGGCCGTCTATTGGAGTATGATCAACCTACCTTGGACCACATACTTTATGAAAGCTAATTTCCCTCCCCCAGAAGGCATCAACTGCTTCTCATCTAGGGTCAGAGGCTGGCGAATGCTTTCCCATGCTGGCTTGATCTTGTGTGGGTTGTGTGCTATGGTATGTTCCTGAGTACAGTAGATCTGTTGTATCAGAAGATGTGGCTTCAGTCTCTTATCCCTGATCTCTAGCTCTTATAATCTATCTGATCCCTCTTTCACCATGGTCCCTCAGCCTTGCAAGGAGATGTGATGTAGATGTTCCCATTTGTTCTGGGCATTTCATAGTCTCTTATTCTCTGTACGTGATGAGTTGTCAGTTTCTGGGTAAACCACTGTCCACTCCACAGAGAAATTTCTCTAGAAAGGTCTAAGAGCTGCACTGATCTGTGAGTAGAGAGATACAGACTTAGAAGCCAGTTTGATATTGTGTCTATAGCAACATAATGGTAGTAGGTTCATTTTTGGGTCCTATGTGTTCCCCAAACATGGAATATTGGGCAAATCTATAAAGTAGGCATGTCTTTTCTGTTGTGGAGGATGCCTCAAATCAAATCAATAGGAGACTGGGTATTCTAATGTTCATGCCGTGATTGCATACATGGGCATATCATAGATTCACAGCTGGGTAACAGTGATGATCACTTTTCTCCATCAGCCTGTAGAGCATCTTTCAGTACCATGAAAGCTATACAGCAGGAGGAAGCTTTCTGTTCAATACCACCTTGATCTATCTGTACCCTGTGACAGAAGTATGTGATGACCTAAGCAATAGGGTCTTACCATCAAGTTCTGGCCATCTAAGAGCAAAGGCAATAGACCATCATGGTTTTAGGGTCTCTGAACAACTCTGCACAACAACTTGAATAACACAAGTCAATTTTCCTCCTCCCCAGATTGCCAATACCATATTAAAAGTCCTGATCAAAAAGACCTAGATGAAATTCCAAATGCGGAGTTCAGATGAACGATTAGAAATATGGTAGAGGAGCTCAAAGACTCCAGTATTTCCTGAGAGAACACGGACAACTGAATGAAATCGGCAAGTCAATCCATGATACAAAAAGAACAATAAGGATCTAAAAATACAGAAAAAATGAAAATGATTATGGAAATGAAACATCCAATAGGTCAAATGAAAAGTTCAGTGGTTCCTGTGGAAGATAGAGTGTCAAGGTACTGATCAGTATCCAGCTTCTCAGGAGAATTAGGAGAACAACTTCTCATCTCTTACACTGTCTTGTCTTCCCCATGATTGAGTTCTAATTATTTGCCGAAGTAAGCAATCTAAACATTTAATCAGAAGTCTTCCCTTCCAGGGACATATGTCTTAGCCTGGGGGCAATAGATGGCTTGTGTTAGTCCACAAAACTTCTTCATGTGTTCCTATTAACTTTTTTGAGTCAAGTCAATGCTTTTTATTGGTCATTGTAATAAAGCTATCTTGAATATTACAGACAGAATTTGTGGTTTCTGGTTAAATATTATTTTTAGGTTGGCATTGTTGGGGCATAATGAACATGTTAGTAAAATCACTCATTGGTCAGTATCTATGGTCATGTGAGAACCACCAAAGTATTGTAGACATTTGAACACTCCAGAAAGCTTCTTGTATTTCTTTGTTGCCAGCTTCTCTTAAATCCCTTTCAAGTCCCTGTCTATCTGATCTGCTTTGCTGCTTTTTCTAGGTGGTACTTGCAGTGAAATGGAAGGCAGAGATGGGATGTGGGCTTGAAATTTGTAGACCAGATAACTTGTGGCTATACAGCACATTAGCAGAAACAAGAAAGAGTCTGCTTCAAGACAAAAAGGGGAGAACCAAATCCCAGGGGAAAAAAATCATCCTTTGCTCCCACCATCTGAGCAAACTAAATAAAAATAAAGTTGGTTGTTAGAAATACTGGAGCAATGCGAAGGAGCATGAGCTTTACCATTCGAGGTGATACAATTTTATCGTAAACCTATAACACTTCTTTTTATAGTCAAACAGAAATACTCGTGCCTTAATCTAAAGCTTGGCAAAAAGAATTGCAGACAGAAATGAAGTATGCAAAGACATACATGAACACAGAAATGTGGTTTTTTAAAACTCAATGAACATAGACACATACATTCTAGGATTTATGTTTAGGTCCTTGAAGGGGAGTGGAATTCTTCAAGCCATGAAGCTGCCATTTTTCTTAATGACAATTCTTCTGTTGGCTTCATATGCCATCCAACTACTCAGTTGTACTGAGGGGCCAACTGGTGACAGGAAATAATACAGTTATCAAGATACATTCATGGGGTTTTCTCCTGGTGGTCCTCCATTTTTATTCTACTTTTCAAATATAAAGTATATTTACTTCATGTTCGCAAGCATGGTTGGCATTTTGAGAAAAGTGAAATACCAGTCCCTGGTACAGACCACACCTATACAGTCTTCTCTTGAAGACTCACAGAGACTCTCGGGCCCTCTGTTTTAATTCTGTGATGGTAGTATTCTCAATTTGAGTTAGGGCAGTGGTTCTGATAATGGTTTTCTATGGGAGAAGGAAATGTAGTAGTGTTTCTTACTCTTCTTTTCCTCTGTTTTCTAGTTAATATTTATGATTCATACTCAATCTTTTATTGTATGTAATTATTGGATATGGGTGACCATTTAACTTGCTCTAGGAAGTCGTACATATGTGGACATGAATGTGTACATTTCAAGAGACTGTGGCCTTGGGCTTTGAAGGCTTCTTTAGGAGTAGAAGTGGTTGTTACACACATGGTAGATAGAATTACAACATCAGTTGTGCTAACAGAGTGACAGTATTTAAAATGGAAATCCATGTCATTATTATGAATGCTATATGAATATAGATGGTGAGGAAAGAAGACCAATGGAAGACCGAGGCTACTATTGTCAGTCTCTGGCTGTACCTGCATACATTTGCTCCTACACAAAGGCCCAAACGTTAGTCTCCATGAGTTCACAATAAAGGTCACACAGTGACCCTCGCTCTATTTCTCCACTTCCATCTTGAATAAAAAGGTGTAAACATACAGGAAGCTGCTCAGTAGAATGGGGGCCTTTGAATGCAGACGTGCTGTCTGCTCATTGTCTTTCTGGCTCCTGTGGACATGCATGTTTCTCTCCCTCATCATGATATTCTCAACCCTAGTCTTAAACATTCATACTTTTATAATTTTTTGCTTCCTATATCATACTGTAAAGGCAAAAGTTCCATCCTCTTCCCCAAATTGTTCATTAATATTGTCTATTAATTTGGATAATGCTCTCTCTACATGTGCATGTGGTGAAAAAGACTGGAAAAGATAATGAGACTCACAAGCCTAGGAGAGTAAACAAAACTTACAAGTCTCAGGAGACTCTGGAAAATTGCAAGTTTACATGTATCCTCCCAAAGTTAAATAAGCAGTAACAGTTCCTGGAAAGGGGGTACCCTCTTCTCAGCCCCGTTGCCTGTAAGTTGTGCAAGATGATGGATGGATGCAGCTGTAATGAGTCATCATGCATATTAGCATGGGCTTTCCCGATACAGCTGCCTTTGTGTTATCCGTGTTGCAGTAAACAAGCCCTTACTCAAGCTCCTATGAGGAACCCCATAGTCCAATTAGCTTACCGAGATGGACTTGGGTTGATTCATTTCTTTGGTATGTTGTGGGTACCCAATCTGGGGTGAGTAGATATTTGCTCATGCCTTTTTAGGAAAAGTCAGGCATATGCATGCATGCCTCCCTAGCTAGAGATTCTGGATTGTTAGTGGTGTAACAGATTTTTTTTTCCAGAAAAAGGTTAGCCTTGCAGGTATGGAAGGAAAGCCAAACAAAACGCATGATAGTGAGCACGGATAAGGTACAGGGTTGACCGAGAGTCTATCCAGGGCTCAGGATTGATGGGTAATGTGCAGGGCTAAGTCTTCTGTACAAGTTCTCTCAGTGATGTGTCATTTCACTGCATCAAACTAGAAAGGAATAGGGAAGAAGCTCAGCTGATTGCAGTAGGCTTTGCTTCTTAGCAATAGGAATAAGAATTTCCTTTTAAACAAAGGAGTTAACAAAAGAGTCGGGACTATAACTTATGAGACACCGAGGGCCACAGACTTTCATTGATTGAATTTTACACAGGATGTTGTGGAGCCATTGTTTAACGTAGCCTTTACAGTGTCTTGTTACTAGGGTGTCAACAGAACAAATGGGCAATGCTCTCTCAGAGTTTACCTAGCAAAAAAGATGGGGTTGACAGGAGAGCTGGGGGAGGGGTGGGCATGTGACAAGAAGGCCTGCTGAGTGGCATCTGCACTATTTTGCTAAAAAGCTTGTTGTGTAGTTGGGCAGGGCATGCACAGCTCAGTTCTGGCGGGCAGTGCTACACTCATTTGTAGCCATCGTTGCTTTCTATATTTACAATGGCAATTTTCTAGCAGATGTTGGTGCATTGTCTTGAGAAAGTGTCAGATTCCATTAATTGTTGCCAAGATACTTTGGGGTGAGTTAACTGTTGTCTGATTATTATTAGAGAAGCCTGCCATTTCTATGCACTTGCCCATGCACAGAATATGATATTCTAGACCACAGATTTCTCATCTGAAAAGTTTTTAAGAATACACCTAAAAGTGAGAATAATTATTAGTTTATGAACATATCTCTGTAAACATCCCTCCTTATAGTTGACAATAAGTGGGATTATTATTCTTACATTCTGATGACATAAGCTACTTACAGAATATCCTTTCAATGAACATTTAAAAAATATTTGAGTTTGCTATGTTTGCGCACAGCTACTAAATGAAATCTGATGAAAATACTAATGGGAGTTTATGCATTTCATATTGTGGGACACAGTATTGTATAGAACAAGCTGATCTGGTTTTATTATGTAGCTGAGGCTGACCTAGAATTTTTCCTCATCCTCCAGCCTCTATGTTCCAATAGCTGGGCTTCCAGGCATCCACCATCACACTCAGAACCAATGGCAGTTTTTAGAAAAAAATTTCTAATATGAATTCTTGTTTCTATTGTGAGAAATGGAATCTCAAACATATAATTATTAAATCCTGAATTTCAAATATCTCTTTTTTTATTGGATATTTTATTTACATTTCAGATGGCAATTCCTTTCCCCATTTCCCTTCCCCAGAAAACCCCTATCCCTTGCCCCTCCTTTTCCATTTGGCTTTATACAATTTTTTAACTGTTAATCAAGGGCTTTGTAAGTATGGTAATGCTCAATCAGAAGTGTAACCTTATACCCAATCTAGCTATGTAAACTATCTTTGACTAGTGGAGACACGTGAACTTCTGCCTCCATGCCCCCTCTCTCTTTCTCTCTCTTTTTCTCTCTCATTACCGAGCTTCTCATCTACTTCATCTTCTCCTCTCCTTACTCCATCTTTTCCTCTTGGTGCTCCTTTCCCTTTAGCTCCTCCTACATATTACCCTTCCTGTTAAAATAAAGCTTTTCTCTCAGAATACAATTAGAGCATAATTATTCCTATTTGTACCAGTGAGGTACAAGATAGTCTTAATACCCAGTCCATCCTTTTGTTGACTAGCCAGAACCTCTGCCGTCTCTCTTGACTAGAACACTTAGTTTTGAACCTGGCTTTTTCTTGGCTTTAGAATGAATGTCAGCTGAGAACCCTCCACTCAGATCTTTTCTCTCAAATATCTCTTTATGTAGCTAATTAAAATGTTACTTGTGTCTACCTTGCTAGAATGAATGCTGCCTCACTTGAGGTTTCGATTGCTCTGCTGAAATGCCATGACCAACAGCAACTTGGATAGGAAAGGGTTCATTTAGCTTAGAATTCCACATGCTTTCCACCACAGAAGCCAGGGAGGAACATCAGGCAGAAACCTAGAGGCAAGATCTGAAGCAGAAACCATGGAGGAACATTGCTTATTGAATTGCACTCATGGCTTGCTTTGGTGTGGTGGTTTGAATAAGTTTGGCCCCTAAAGATTCATGTGTTTGATTTCTTGGGCATAGTGAGTGGCAACTTTAGGGGTTGTGGCCTTTTTGGAGGAAGTGTAGTTACTGTGTAGGTGGGCTTTGAAGACTCTCATGCTCAAGCACTGCCCAGTGTGGATCCAGACCCTCCTCCTGGCTGCCTTCGGATCAAGATGTAGAACTCTTGGCTTCTCCAGAACCAAGTCTGCCTGCAAGATGCCACATTTCCCACCGTGATGATAACATACTGAAGCTCTATAAATGTAAGCTAGCCTTGATTGTTTTTTGCCTTTATAAGAGTTGCCTTGGTCATGATGTCTCTTCACAGCAATAGAAACAAAACTAAGACACTTGATCTGCTTTCCTTTACAACCCAGGATTACCTGACACAGTGGACTGGCCCTTCCCATATCATTAATCATGATAATACCCCAGATACTTGCCTGCAGACCAGTCTTATGGAAACATTTTCTCAGTTAAGATTGCATTTTCCCAGATATTCTAGGTTTGTATCAAGTTGACAGGATCTAACCGTGACAAATGTCATCAAATAAAATTAACATACTATCATTTACTTAGTGTCTTCAGCATGCAGATCACTCATATAAACCATAAATATTAATTTTCTCTAAAACCAAACTTCATTATGAATATCCACTGTCTTTGGAAGATTACTTGGTTGGATTCAACTACCATCAGTACAACCACCTATAATTTTTTTAATCATCTGAAGACTGTGGCACTAAGTGACCTAAGTGACCTATAACCCATGACCACACCCACCTGATTAGGTCAAGACGATGTGTGTTACTGAAGCTGCAACAGTTAAATCAATTCCTTGTTCATGTGAACTCAGAGCTCAAGAATCTGAAAGAGTCATGGACATTCCTCTGTATGTTAAAGAGAGTTAGACACAGGAGATCGAGTTCATTCAACAACTTCTTTTATATGAACACATGCACATCTTCAGCCTTGCAGCTCACTCAGAAGGGGCACACACTGCATTATGACTTACTAGTCAATGTTTTCTGAATGCCAAAGTATATTTCTGTGTTTGGCAACTCTAGGATCATACAGCACGTACTCTTTCTGGATCTTTCTTTCTTTTGGCTTGAGTGGACTCTTCATCTTTCCCTAAATGCAGCTAACTTTTCATAAGATCAAGGGCATATCTGATTATCTTTCTCATATATCACTGAGGCAGGACATGGGCCTAATGGTATCCAACAGACACAGCCATGGAGCCTGTCCTCAGACTTCGTGTTCTGGTGTGTTGGGCGTTTATCTTCCCAGAACAACATCATTTTTTTTGGGGGAGTCCCTTATCTGTTCTTTCCTTGATAGCTTCACACTAATACCAGGACACCAAAGTTTTCTGAATTAATTTTTTTTTTTTACTTTGATTTTCTTGGCTCTCATGGAAATAACAGGGAGAACTTAAGAAAATCTGGAGAAAGATTGTGATGTACATAAGATACTTGGAAAAATAACCTGTTCAACAATGTTATAAAGTGAGACCTTCGAAGGCAGAAATGAGTATGAAGCAGAGAGGGGTTCTGTGAGCTTCATTAAGACAATGACGAGTCTCTAATGTCGTATTAGAAGACAAGAATAAACACTATCAAGTCCATAGCTACATGTCATCACTGGATTACTAGAAAGCATTACAATAACGCAATATTTCTTGATCATTTTACATTGAAAGTGATTATTAATTTAGCTAATTGAATATTTTTTGGGGGGGTAAAACATTTGAATTACACAGAAACTTTATGAAAGGCAATGTTATGCCTTCCAAATGCAAAGTAATCTATACTCTTGTAACAGGGCTATTGAAGACATTCAGTCAACACTCTGAACTCAGGCAGTGCAAAACTGGTATGTAGGGTGTGCATTGTAGAGTCCAAAGCTAATCACGAAGCCAAACTGCGTAGTTTTGATTTGTGAGGGAAGCTGTTAAGACATTGCTACAGTTCACTAGTTCAAGCCAACAGGCAAAATAAACAACTGTCAGGGTGGAGTAAAGAACATGATAACCTGGCTGCTTCAACCTCCGATAATCGATTGAGAATTGAAGTTACTCTTTGATCATTGCGTTGGTCCCCGAGAGTCCTTCCTATTTGGATCAAGTAACACAATTACTACCACAGTCACCCTTACTGTAGCCACCCCTGTTTTTCATAGACATGAGACACAGTAAGATTTGCACTAGATGTATGATAGGGTACTTTTATTCCCCAGTTTTTCAGACCCATGGTATACTTATATATTGTGGGGTGCACATTACAGCTGCTACAGAGGGCAATGTGTTAAATTATATAGTAGTTATAATCAAAGGCTTAGATTTACACCTTACCAGTCTAGATATGTACAAGAGAATGAACTCTGATTTTAAAAATGTTTTTATTTTGTTATTGTTTTGGTGGGTAGTACATTTGTGCATGGGCGTGCTTACCTGTACCCGTGTGGAAGACAGGGATCAACTTTGGGAACCTCCCTCTGTTTTTCTTCACTTTGTTTTTGAGACAGAATTTCTCACTAACTTGGATTATACTATTTTCACTCTGCTGGCTAGAAAGTCCCCTTGGGGCCCATCTTTCTATATAGCACTGTATACACTGGTACACCTGATGGATGTCTGGGATCCTCGTGCTTGCTAAGTAAGCCATCTTCCCACAGAGTCATCATCTACCTCGCCTATTGACCCTGATTTTTGAAACATCAGGAACTGCAGAAAGAGTGAGGATCAAGTACAAAGAATGAACACATTTTTTTTTCTTACAGGTTAAACATTGACAGGGTTATAAACCCGAGTCTAGTTTTCTTTGATAGAGAATCAACTCAAGTGTGATAAAAGCAGTTGGCCAAAGCAGGCTTCTGCTTCTGTGTTGTTCTTTAAGCCACTTTATGAAGTTCCATTCTTTCATCCGAGTCGGTGTTTCCCTGTAGTGGGAGAAATTTATGATTGAGTAAACTAATTGATGTTAACGACCACTTTGTCACACAAAGTCTGAGGATTACAAACAAATATCAAAAGAAGCAACAGTTCTTTGGATGACGTCTGGTTACAGTGGAAGACAAGACTTGTGGAGGGCGTTTCAAACAGAAGGTGTGTTATCAAGGCCATCTGTGGTTCCGTAGCTACTTACATGAGCAGTGCAAGGTGAGGTAACTAGAAAGAAGGTCCCCACACTGTTAACTTTAGATTCAGTTCCTAGCTTCCGTTTGTTCTTATGCCCTTTCTAAAAACTCTAACATGTTACTTCCTAGAGAGAACGTGGTGGATTGCCCAGGAGCTGAGAGCCACAGCCTCTCACTGAACCTAAAGCCCACCAGTGGCTTAAACAGCTGGTCAGTAGACTTGAGAGATCTTTCTGTCTCTCTCAATGCTGTTACAGACACAACACTGTACCTAACTTCTTACAGGAGAGCTGCTAGGGTTCTGAGTTCAGGACTTGAGCACAGTGTCCTGTATCAAGAAAACTGTCTTCCCAGTCAGACGATGCTTTATGTGGCGTGAGTGCTTATTTTCTGATTGTTAGTCTAGCCAGATAATTGGGTTATGAAATATTGAAGTTTTACTTTAAGTATATATTATTAAACAAAATCAAGAAGCTTTGGTTAAGGAAATGATATTATAATAAATTCTTGATATCACATTGTAATCAGCCGATAGACAATCTACAGTCTATGCAGCAACATGGTAGAACTTTGGAAAGAGCATAAGAACAAATAGATACTAAAAAACTGAATTTAAAGCTGTTTATTCCTTCCTTGGATGTCATAGTGTCATTTACATTTCCCCATAGTATAGCAATAGATTCACGACTTTATATTGGCCTCTTTTAGGATGTATCTTATATACTAACTTTTCTTTTTTGTTGAAAACTTTGTTCTAACAAAATTTCTTTTCTTTTTTCTTTTTCTTTTTTTTTTGGTTTTTCGAGACAGGGTTTCTCTGTGTAGCCCTGGCTGTCCTGGAACTCACTCTGTAGACCAGGCTGGCCTCGAACTCAGAAATCCACCTGCCTCTGCCTCCCAAGTGCTGGGATTAAAGGCGTGCGCCACCACCGCCCTCTAACAAAATTTCTGTTGACACTTTATTATCCACTAATTGAATGTTACCATAAGAGTTACAAAGCAGTAAGTTAGGAACTTTTTAACCACAGTGACATTCTTCCTACCATGATTCCTCTTTAAACCGTCTCCCTGTGAGTATTTTTTTTTTTTTCATAAAAACTGATGGGATTATGTCAGTTAACCATGTGCCATGATTGTGCTTATCGACGTTTAACTCAGTGTTTTATTTAAGCTTTCAGTTTGGTGTTCATCTGCTTGGATTATGTGGATGTTCCATTAGGGAAGGACAGAGATCAGTTTAGTTAGACACAGAGCTTTGTGAATAGTCAGTGCGAAGCTCCTGTGTGTTATTCACATATGGGCAATAAACTGTGTCCCCAAAGTGTACACGCTCAGGTCTTAGGAAAGCTTTAGGAGTCATTTATCTACTTTGATGTATAGGGGTGTTTTGCGTGCCTGTGTGTCTCTGTACCACATGAAAGCAGTGTCCTAGGAACCAGAAGAGGGTGTTGGATTCCCTGGGACTGGAGGTGCACATGGTTGAGAGCCACTGTGTTGGCAGAGTAGCACAGGTCCTCTGCAAGAACAGCCAGTGCCCTTAACCACTGAACCACCTCTCTAGCTCCTATATCCTGGAGTCTCAACCCCAGGACCTTAGAATGTAATTTTATTTAGAAATAAGTTCTTTAGTGAGGTAGTGAGCTGAGAATGAATTAGCTCATTGGAAGGGCTCAAAAATGCCTGACATATCCACATTATGAGAAGAACTCCAGAGGGAAGATGTGTAGCAGGCGTTCTCTCCATGGAGAGGGGCAGAGGACCCTCCAGAAACCAAGCATGGTACACATTGACTTCAGGCCTCAAGAATGAGAAGGAAAATATTTTTTTCGGTTGCTTGTTTACTCTTTGTTCATTCATTTATTTTTATTTGTTTCCTGTTGAGATGGGGTCTGGCTGTGTAGACCTGGCTGCCTTAGAATTTATTGTGTTGACCAAGGTGGATGTGAAGCGTAGGGATCCTTCTGCCTCAGCCTCCCAAGTACTGGGGTGATGGTTGTGTCCCACCATGCCAGATAATTTTATGTTATTTAAATGACCCACCTGTGTTCCTTCCTTAGGTAGCTCTAGAAAATTCCAGTAAAGTGACAGTGTAGTGCTCTACACAAGGGCAGCATTACTGGGAGAAGACAGTTTCCACTCTTCTGTCTGCCTTTTGTTCTTCCACCATCTTGATAACTTTCAACTGAAAATTTCTTGGCTGTCCATTTGCCACAGACAATTAAAACATTTAGAACCTCTGTTTTTAAACTGCAACATTCCAAGTTGTCTCCAGTGAGGCCGCGGTGGTGACTGGAGCTGTGAGTCTCTTTCCTGTGGAACCCTTCTGTCTCTGTCAGGTTTGACTTCCTTAAAGGATTGTGCAGATAACACTTGTCAGGGAGATTTAGAGGAAATGCTGTCTGTGGAAAACTTGCTTTGTGAGCTTAGCAGGTTGAACAAATACTAGTCAGCTAAAGCAGAATGAGTGGGGGGGGGGAGCTATTTGTTATATCAGTGAACTTATCATTAACTAATAACTTATTTGAAATGCTGATCGCCATAGCTCCAGCATGAATCCAGCCAACACTTTAGTTGGAATAGTGTTTTTTTTTTTCCAAGACATACAATTTGACAAGTGGGTGTTCTTAACTCAGTTCTGACAGACAAACATTGCCTGGTTTCAGACTACATCATTGCTTTGCAGAACTTTGAAATCTAAAGAAAGAAGCCTTTTTGTTTTTCTTTTCTTTAATCATTTCAAATGCCATTCTTCTGCGTTTCCTACACCCACAAAGTCAAATTTATTACAGTGACGATACTTATAATACTATTTATTCATTTCTTTTATTTTCCTTTTGGCTTTTTGGGGAAGGTTTTTACTAAGGAGCTGGTCTTAAACTGAGAATCCTCCTTCTTTAGCCACTGGAGTACTGGGGTTACAGACGTTTGCTACTATACCTGGCTAGACTTTTATTAATTGCTTGATGAACAGGTATTAGATATGACTCATGCATGTTCTTCATGGTGTACTTATTTCCCCTTTATCAGTTGCATTCGAAGTATCTTAAAGTAATTTGAAAATAATTAAAGAAATTAGCTTGGAATTCTGCAGACAGTGATAGCCACCTCTAAAGGTAATCAGTTTTAACTGGCAGGTGTGTATGAATCCAAACAGCTGTGAGCTGAACACTGGAAATTCATTACTATCTATCAGGCATATCATAGAAATGATTTGTTTGCAGGGTCCAGTCTGGTGCTATGATAATGGCTCCTCTCTGTATTTAAAAACTGGGTTTCTGTCTTAGTGATTTTCCAACTCATTATTGTGTCTTCTTTCCCACGCTAGTTTCACAGGCATGCAACCATTTCTTATCTTCACAAATCTGAGTAGCTTATAAGCCACTGTTACTGATAAACATAGACTCAACTGGGCCAAATGCTGAGCCTTTTAAAACTAAAAATCACACTAGTCTGGGACAAACAAAAGGTATCTTTCCTTTGTTAGTTCAGGTCAGGAGGGTAAAGTTCAGAGCAAGAGTTTCCAGTTGAGCTCAGGAGGTGGAGGCAGTTGGATCACTGGAGATAGATGGCCAGGCTGTCCAGTATACTTGGTGCCTTCCACATCAGTAAGAGAACTGACTCAGAGAAAGGTGGACCTGTGCTGAGGAATGATACCTGTGGTTGTATGCTGACCTCCACATGTAGTACACCCTCACACTCACATGCACGTTAAACACCTGCAAAACGCACATGTGTACACACACACACAGTTTTAAATCAGATTAACTTTGAAGATACTCAGGTTTGTGGTCTCCAGCTCCCACTTTAGAATCCCAGTTATGAGAGTGGACAAATGTCTTCATTCTTTTATCCTTCCTATTTGGGGAGGTGAGAGGGACAGGATACATATTTCACCCTTTAACTGTATACCTCTTGCTATTGAGACCTATTTTGTTTTTGAATTTTATATTTGACTTATGCAATGACCTTTATCTAAGTGACAACCATCACCCACATTCTAATTTGGTTGTGTGCCATGGCTGTCCTCCTGAAGAATGGCTTCCATTCCTGTGCTTGGGTCAGGCCTGCAGAATCATCTGAGGTTTCAGCCGCAGTCAGTTTCTGAACTCAGCCAACAAATCACTCTCTGTGCCAAGCAGATGCTTCCCTTTTAGGATATAGCTCTACTTGAAGACCAGTTTTCCTTCCTCAGAGGAAATATCAACATGATCATAAAATAGAAGTGTCTCCAAGCAGCCAAGACACATCCAGGAGCAGCGGAGATGCAGGGGAGTGGGTGTGGAGAAGCATTTGAGCACCAAGTACCCAGCTCTCTGCTTCTGTTTTCTCTTTTTCCTCTCTGTCATCTGTAAAGCCACTTTGTAGCCCATGAGAGAACACATTTTAAGTTATTTTTTATTCCTCAGAGTTCCATACATGGTTATAGTAAACTTCAGTTACTTTCACTCCCTCTTTCTGCCCCCTGAAAACTTTCTTTATCCTAATTGCTCATCTGCTGGCTTCCATGTCTCTGTGTGTGATCCACTGAGTTCAGTTAGAATTGCCTGTGAGAGCATGGGTGGGAGGCCATTCTCTGCAACAGGTGACACTCTATCCCCAGCCAGTGTTAACTGTCAGTGGTCCTGGGGGAGACATGAGGCCTCATGGGGCCTTCTGCCTTCTAGGATGATGTGGACCCTCCCAGTGCTGTACTGACTACCACTACTACAAGTGAGCTTATGAGCACAGCTGAGTCCAGAAGACAGACTGCTTCTTCCCAGTCTTACAATCTTTCTGTCCACTTCTTCCTCAGAAGAAGAAGCCTTGTGTGTTGGGGTGAAAATAGATGTCCCATTTCTGGCTGAGAAAGTGTGTGCCTACTTTTATCTTTAAAAACACTTATTGGCTGGTTGGTGGGGTATGTGTTGTAATACAAGGAGGATTTGAAAACTGCTCTTGTTTTCCTCTAGAGGGTTTCTCTCAAACTGAGCTTAAGGAGAGATGTTCAGATTCTCAATCTGAAGAGTCAGGAGGGTGCTTTGATAAAAGACTGTGATCATAGCTTCTCAGAGGTTGAGGGATGAGAGTCAAAAGTTCAAGGACTGTCTGCACTACACAGGGAGTTGAAGGTTATCTGGGTAACATAGGGAGACTTTGGTTTAAAATAAAAGATGAAGCAGGGTTGGAAATACATCTCTGTGGTAGAGTGCTTGCCTAGCACGTGGGAACATCTTGGATTCAATCGCCAGTAAAATAAGTAAATAAAACTGTAAGTAGAGACTCCCTGTGATAAAGAAGGATACTCACAGAGACATGAGCTTTGCAAACAAGACTGAAAGGTCTGTTGCTGAGTTAATGTTAAAATGCCAAAACATCCTGTTGGTTTCTTCTGGTAATTTTGACTTCTGTGAGAGATTGAGCTGTTTGTGTTTTTCTTTTTCTTTATATTTTCCCCTCCTTTTCTCTCCAGTGCCAGCAATCAACCCAGAATCTTGCACATGCTATACAGGCACTTCCTTCTTCCTTTGTTAACCATTGATCTGGTATACGTCTTCTGCTTGGATGTTTTCTTTCTGTGAGGAAAGTTATAGACATTTGCAAACCCCTGGATGGCATTATTTTATGACATATGCAATCATAGTTCAGACACATAACATTCAAAATTTTGAGGCAAGGTCTCATACAGTGTAGGATGACTTCAAACTCATTTTGTAGCTGAAGTTGCCCCTGAACTTCTGATCCTTCTGCTTCTACCTATCAACTGCTGGGATTACAAACATGTCACTACATTCGTTTTATGCGGTGTTGGATTGAATGCAAGACTTTGTGAATGCTTGGTACTCTACCAAGCGAGTGACATTCTAGATGCAATGCATGACTCAAATCTTAAAAGCTTTTAAACCTTAAACCACAAGCCTTAAAAAAAAAATCACCCTAACTTCCAACAGTCAGCTTATCTCTTACATCTCCTTTCTCTCATTGTAAGTTAGTGAGTGGTAAAGCCTCATTACTCTAGAGGGACCACACAATACAAAGATAGCCCTAAAGCTCTGAGCTTCCATAACTAGGACAAACAGAACTGTGAAGAGGATGTTGGCCTTCTGATGCCTGAGCTGTGAGGTGGGGGCTCTGACAATGTTCCCTTTTGCAATTTTGGATGAGGAGGAATCACTAAACAGCAATATAAATGTATGCTCTGGAATTAGGCCTTGGGGTTTTAGTCTAAGCTTTAACATCAATTAGCTGAGTGGATACTGAAGCTAGCTTTGACTAAGTCAGTATATTGTAAATAAGGGTTGGAATGTAGTTCAGTTGATGCAGTGCCTGCCCAGCATAGCACAAGACAGTGAGTTCTACCCCAAATTTCATATAAACCTGGCATTTGAATACGCATGCCTCTAATCCAAACGTGTGTGTGTATGTGTGTGTGTGTGTGTGTGTGTTTGTATATTTGCAGAAATAAAATATTACAAGGAATGCAGCACTAAGGTTTAGTTACACATATTAACCACTTATCTGCATATGTTGATGCACACAGGGTTTGGATATAATTTGAGTATCCCCAAGGCTTCATGTGTCAAACTCTTATCCTCATTTTAAGATATTAAGAAGGTTTAGAGTTAATCTATGGTATTTTTGAGATGGGGCCTTTGAGAGCAACTAGGGGAAATCCTCATGACTGGCTCCTGGACCTTTATAAGTGAGAGCCTACTAACACTATGTTACCATACCACCTAGGGCACTGTGTGCATACATTGTGCTTTAGGAATGTTTCAGCAAGACTGTCAACAGAGTCAGACCATCAACAAATTAACTTCTAGAATGGTGATTTTTTTTTATAACTTATCCACATAAGGTATTACATTATAGGGAATGAAAAATATTAACACACAATAAAAATTTCTAATTTAGGATGATCAGACTTGTCTTTTTCTTTTTAAGATATCATCACAGTGCACAGCGGTCAAGCCTCATGCCTCTGCCCCTCAGTGCTTGAATTCTAAGTATCCAGAACCGTACCCAACAATATTTCAACTTTATGGTAGTGGGAAAGCTGTACACATTTGATAAGATTCGATTTTCTGTGTTGATACTTTTCCTGGATTATCCACATGTAGTACAAAACTGTCTTCATTCTAGGAGTCAAAGCAAGCCACAGCCTCTACTAACTAATCATACTCTTCAGTGTCCTCGAAACTTTTCTTTGCTGTGATGATTCCTGAAAGAAACAGGTTAAAAAGAAAATGGCTAATTTTGTGACAATTTTCAAGGTTTTAGTTCACAGTAGTCTGGTTCCATGAACATGGTACTTAGGAAGCAGAACAAAATAGAGGGAGAAACTAAGGATCAGAAACATCTTATAGGGTAAGTTCCCAGAGATCTAATATTTCTCCAACTAGCTCCTACTTTCTACAGTCCATCAGCTCCTGGTAATGCCATCATGTTATGACTCCATCATGGAGTTAACTGTTGACCAAGGACAACCCTTCTGATTCAGATACCCCTCAGTGATTGGCTACACACAAAAGGTACAGGCCTTTACCATCTGTGGTGGCTTGAATGTGCCCCGTAGGTTCATATATTTAAATGCTTAAATATTTGGGAAGGCTTAAGAGGTGTGGCCTTGTTGGAGACAGTATGTCACTCCGGGTAAGCTTTGAGGTTTCAAAAGACTCACGAGATTCCCAATGTCCCTCTTTGCTTTGTGGTTGTCAATTAAGATGTGAGCTGTTCCCTCACTCCACCATCATGGACTACAACTTTCTGAAACTATAAGCCAAATCAAACACTTTCTTTTATAAGTTGCTTTGGTCATTGTATTTTGTCATGGCGATAGAAAAGTAACTAAGACAGCATCCAACTATAACCATGTGACATCTGGCAGGGCATGGGGTCAATTTTTTATCTCACTATATTTTTCAACATGTGGTGGTTTTATCATTATGTAACCCATCCTAAGTGATGGAGCATTTGTCTATAAATTGTAAAATGTATCTTTGAGTTTCTCTTTGATCTTAAAACATCACGTTCATTTTCTTTTGTTCTGCTAACATTGTGGATTGGATTGTAGTTATCGCTTGCAATAGCGTGATCTTCCTGCCTCCAGTGTTTCTTTTTCTGTATCTATTCATCAGGAAGTTGTAAACAAAGCTTGTCAAATATCACTTCTGTCATGTAAAGGCTACACAGAACTATTCACACAAACCCTGGTTTCTTTGTCATAGTTGCCTTTTCTTTTAACAACTTTCCATTTAGTAGTTTTGTTGAATCATGTTTACCTTTTGAAGCTTCCTGATGTCCAATGTCATTTGCTTAAAGGATCAGCCTGATGTCACCAGTTCTTTCGTCTCTCATTCCTCATACGTTGTATGCAAACTTTCCAGCGGTAGATGGAAAATTCTCTTTCTGGTATTGTATAATAGCCAGGAGTCATCATAAAAGGAATGACTTTGAAATAAGAATAATTGGTACCTTTGTTTAGAAAGATGTGTAAAGTGATGTGGGTTGTAGGAAGACCTCAGAGGATGTATTGGGGATGGGACGAATACAGCTAAGTTTGGAAGAGTATACCATGGGGATGAAGGAAAGGGAGTTTACAGGAAGGAATGGGCTAAGCACTATAATAAACACTTAGAACTCCTGTAAAGGAGATGAGAATGGAAGGAATAGAGAAGACAATTAATTAGAGACTTTGAAGAAATGGAGCTACGAATCAATCAACTTGACCATCTACTATAGGGTACCCTCAGTATGTTAATTTAAATATTTAGAAACCATCTATTCTTCATTATAGTGATTATGGTCATTGGAAGAAAAAAATGCCACTCAAATTCGGTAATCAAGGATAGATAACATAACTGGTATGAACACGGGTTAGGAAAACTAAGGTGGACAGTGGATTTGTGGATTCTGAAGGAGAGAGTGGAGTTGCCAGATGGAATCAGAGGAAGTTTAGTGAAATGGAAGGAGCTAAAGGTCAGTTGATACAGTCAACATACCACAGGTCCTCAGGGAGATACCCGGAGATATAGTCTCCTTTGGCTCGCAGTACTTCAGTGGTCGATATTTCCAATGTCTTCTCTTGGCCACACCCACCTGGAAGTCAGTGGATTCTGGCAATCATTGAGCTGACTATTCTCTCCAGAAGTCTACACTGCAGAACAAACCAGATTAGTAGAGAGCAATTTGAAGAGGCAAAGAGGAAATCACCAGTGCACACAAATGTGTGAGTTGTTTCGTGAGATCAGAGACTATGAGCAGAATCACACATTGAGGCTAACACATGGCTGGCAGCACAAAACAGCATCAGCAAGCCACACTCAAGACTCTAAAGACCTGGCAAAAACTGGAATGTGAAGCAACTAGACACACTGAAGTTTGCCCATCGGAGGACATTCACTGTTTCCTCTTTAGTTTGTGTGGGGATTTGATTTAATTTCATCTGCATCTCTAAAGGCAGTGCAGTCCATCTAAAATACAGGTCCCTCGCTTATTTGTACACATAACTTGCTTTTTCTACTCAATAACATATCTCCCCAAAGAAATAAGCATTATTTATCTTTTTGTCAATTCAAAGTCCTCTAAGACAATCACTTGTATACAGTATGTATGCTAATCCTTTATGCTAAAGAGATTCACAAATGATAATATCCTTCCATTCAAAAACAGCCTCTAATCCACCATTCAGGTAGAACTCCATTTCACTTCTCCTCCCTCTCCCTCTCCCTCTCCCTCTCCCTCTCCCTCTCCCTCTCCCTCTCCCTCTCCCTCTCCCTCTCCCTCTCCCTCA
>JANHMN010000008.1:70560824-70577151 GCA_030674055.1 Rhabdomys pumilio | reverse complement strand
CCTTCCCACCCTCCCCCCCCCCCCCCCCCTCCACCTCCCCCACGAGCTCCTTCTCCCCTTCCCCATCTCCCCCTCCTTTTCTCTCCCTCTCCCTCTCTCTTTCCTCCCCTCTCTCCCTTTCCCCCCTCTCTCTCCCTCTTCCTCCCCTCTGTGTGTGTATATGTGTGTGTGAGTGTGTGTCTGTGTATGTGTGTGTGAATGTAGGTACATTTTTGCTATGTTATATCTAGGCAGAGATTATAGAACCAACTTGGATGCTGGTCCTCATCTTCCATATTTTTTGAGACATAATTTCTTTGTTGGTTTTCTGTATCCACCTCCTGTTTCCTTGTACAGGCCCTGGAATTAGAGATGCATCCAGCTTTAAGATGGGGTATGGGCATTTGGATTCAGGTCCTCATGCTTGTGTGGTAAGTGTTTTCCACTCACTGAGCCATCTCACTACTCCCTCGATTATTTATTCTCTTATTGGAGCATGTTTTGATTTGTGATAATTCTGTTTTGCTCAATTGATTTTCACAATCACTGAGTCACCAAATCGTGATCATACTTTTGATGTCAACATGAATCTACTTTGTGCCAGTTGCTGACTCTCTGGTTCCCTAATATTTTATAACTTTCTTGGTTTTATGAAATTAGAAATACTCAGAATGCTTATCTTTCATTTGCCAGTAGAAGTAAGCAAAATTTAGTCTGTCTCATGTATCTTATTTATTGAAGCCAATAGCTGACTCAATCTTGCTCAGTTTGTATCTATCTTCTTTCATTTCTCTGTAAATGGTTTGTCTTGTCTTCCTGGATAAATATTCCTTGGTTTCTTGAATGGTTTCTAATATGCCTTTCTCCAGGTCACAGAGTTCTTATTTTGATCCTGGAATTGAACACTCACAACATCAGTGTAGAATATGTATATTCCTGTCTGGTTTGGTAGTTGACTGAAAATGTCAAGAAAAATGGTGACAATATGGGCCTGTGTGGATATCTATAAAAACACCAGTCAGTTCAAGGGCTTACATGACTGGAAGCATCTACGAACCATTTCTTGTTTGTTGATATTTGTTTTAAAGATTTCTTCTTGACCAAATGTGTTATCTACTTATCTAGTGATGTTATCAAATGACAACACTAAAGATGGATGATGAGCAAATATTGAGAGATGTAATTGGGAGAATCGATTGAAGACCTCTCTTAAGGCTGATAAGCTACTGAGTCAAAGATGTAAAGGGAAAGTGGCAAAATTGTCTTGCAAGCCTGGACAATATATTTCCATTGGTTCAGTGTTCTTTTGTCTAGTATATGTATACGTGTATACGTGTATACGTGTATACGTGTATACGTGTATACGTGTATACGTGTATACGTGTATACGTGTATGTGTGTATGTGTGTATGTGTGTATGTGTGTATGTGTGTATGTGTGTATGTGTGTGTGTATGTGTATATGTATATATAGTTCTTGAGAGCCATGTCTTTCACATCCCCCACAAAGTTAAAGTACAGTCCGGCTTAAACAGTACATGTCTTCCAGATTAGTGTGGCAAAATGTTTAAATCTAGTCTGTAACTAAAGTGGAAAAGAGGTCTTTCATAAAGGTCTGGTAAACACTGCTTTATACAGTGGGTGAAAATTCTAAGTCAAAGAACCTTAGAGAATTGGCTATAATTTGTTGTTTCGCTCAAGAGACGTAGTAGCAGGAAGGTGGAATAGCTTGCCTGGTTTGTATAGAAGGAACATTAAGATCAGTGTCTGGGACTTTAGTCCTGTCCTTTGTACTACTTGGTTTAAAGTTATGTAAATGTAGGCATATAAAGTTTAAGGTTTGGGAAGGGCTGTGCTATAGGCTAGTCGATAAGATTGGGGTTTGCGTTGACTTGATGTGAAGTCAGATCAAGATTCCTTGGCTGGTGAGACCAGTGTTTGTTGGTGTTAATGCTTGACTCACAGTGTTGCCAACCTCGCACTGTGTTGGGGAGACAGAAGTGGGCATATTTGAGATGGCCAGCTTTTTGCCAACAGTTTAATGGTGTTTCTCCTTTTAGAGGGCCAACACACCTCCCAGAAATTGTTTCTGGCTTTTAAAATTCCCAGCTTTTGTTCCCTAGTGATTTTCTGTCTACATCATAACCATTTAAATGCAGTTTACATTCTTTTCTCTCAAGTTCCTCCTGCATATAAATGCTATATAGGATTTGAACAAAATACTAAGTCCTTCCACCATTCTGTTCTGTCCATAAACTTTTAAACATCCCAGCTTACCATTAAGTCCTTATGATCTTGCATAGCCTTATGCATGGAAAATCATTGAGACACACAGTGATTGATTGGTATTGGCTAATTAATGTGATTGAGAAATTGCTAGTAAAGATTATTATGAAAAAAGAGTTCTTTCTTTTTATGTAATTTGGAGTTTAAAAAATTAAGCAAACTAATACCTCCCGGGATGGAAACCTTCCACTTTTTCCATATATACCTGACATTGGATAAAGCATAATATTCACTGGTAAAACCAGATTCTATTTTTCTTCTCATTTTAGATTTATGCTCATATTTCTACAGTTCTTAGTAGAAGCAGGGGGAGAAAAACACCAGGAAATAGAAGTAGTTAGAACCCTAAACAATCTGAAAGGAAATGGCAAAGCTAAGCAATTCCATATTTCATCATTTAGACAAAAGAAAATATTTGGTTTTTAAATAATATCTTCTTAAGAATATTTACACAGTTGATTTAACAATCTATCAGTTGATGCCCATTGTATGTTTTAGATAACATTGTTGAATTTCCTTTGACTTCATATGAGGTGAACTTGCCAGAGCAGAGAGCCATGCAGGCAGGCACTCCTCTGTCCCGACAAAAGTCATCTATTAAACAGTTGCTGGATTTCCCAGAAGACTCCTGCACACTGCACTTTGTGGCTCAGCCTCTGTGCCGAGGAGACCACATTTCTTATATTATCTCCTTACTCTTGCTCTAGGAACTCGATACTTGTAAGCCATGCTTTAAAAGATTGGTTCTAACACCAATAAAACACAGTGTGGAGTATTCACACCTTCACACCGAACGTATTTTGATATTAATTGAAAAAAAGCAATCTATAAAGTTTGAATATAAGGGTGGTTTCTGCAGTTCTTGGAAAGTAGAGCACCTCAAAATATTTGAGATCCAAGTGTTAGCCTGCTGGGATTTTTATTCAAAGTGGGCAAATAGCCACCTTTTAAGCAATCAGCTGCTTCTCAGGTCCGTAGCCTAGTGCTAAGAAGCCACATATCACCCCTCTCATCTGTGGGCTGGTGCCAGCAGGTCTGTGTCTTGGAGCTCTGTCAGTCATGATGCAAATCTTATAGCTTGCATTCTGAACACATGGCAGTCTTACCGATGAGTCAAAATATGTTTTACGTGAGTCAAGACATAGTGTGGAAAACAAACACACAACAACCTCTTGGTTTTAGTCACAGATCATGTGGGTCTTAGTTTTGTTACAACAATTTTAAAGCTATCCCTATCCATATAAGAAAATACTCTCATGTGTAGGGTCCATGTAATAACTATCAAGAATGTATATATAGGACAATTTGTCCAGTGATGGGCACATGCATATTAAAGATGATTTGTAAAGCAATTCCATTTACTAATCAGTGGATTTTTTTCAAGGAAAATTACACTATAAATGCAATATAGGTTGTCACAAGAGCTTTCTGGATCATATGTATCTTAGACTGTTCCCTTACAGAGCTTGTGGATATAGTGTAACCTCAAGTCACCTGTAGGTACACAGGTCTGGGTGATGAAACCTTGATTACAAAGGCTGAATGGGTTCACAAAGCAGCCTGCCAGGAGACATAGGCTCCCCCATGACTGGGTACCTCTCTCCTCAGACTCATTACACGTGTTCAGGTTATCACCACAATGAAGACAAATCACAGGATGCATAACAAGCTATAGCCAGTCACAGCCAGCTCAATGGGTTGGTGGGTTTTGAAAGGGGAAATGTAATTTAGGTCAAAACAATCATTAAACTCAGTTAAATGGTATTTCCCCATGAAGATGCTTATTGGCCAATTTGTACAATACACCCGATGTTCAGAATAGTGTCATATAGCTTGGCATGGCTTTTCTTGGGCAGACACAAACGAATGTCTCATCCAGATTGGGCAAATGAGCACAGAAATGATTTCACTCAAGTTCTGCTTGAGTGAGTGTGTTTACTAAGATCTCTTACAGGAGCATTGCCAGAAGGCCCACCCCAGCATGGCAACAATCCATAAAGGCTGTAACTCTTCTGACTTTTAGGAAAGAGCTCTTTGCCCAACTTTCAGACAGGTCAGCAGGGAGCCTCCTCTTCTCTGCAGCTGTTCACTGTGTTTCTGAGCTTGGGCCTGGACAATCCTAGAACTTTCTGAGCTCATGTGAGCGTCTTGAGTAGTAGTGTTAGCTAAATCTGATGAAACTCCTCCCAGGATTAAAGTTTCAATTTGGAAGAAAGAGCTAATGCAGTACACAGGAAACATTATGAAGAATAAATTAAAATTTATCCCAAAATGTCTATTTATGCCCTTGTTTTCATGGCTGTTTACTGCAGAGAGCAGAGGGCTGGAAGAGCTAGGGAAGAAGACAATGATAGGAAATACTGAGCTCCCACTAACAGGGAGAGTGGTTCATGTGTAATAGGCAGTGCAAAAAGTATTAGGTGATCTCTGAGCTGGTCTTTAAGGGTCTTCTTTACCCCACAACACAGCTGGTAACCAGGAAGCTTTCCCTCCCACTGAAGGCAAGAGACTATCGTTCTAAGAATAGGGATGGAGAGCCAAAAGAACAGGCAAAATCCACAGGAGCCAGAATGCTGTGGGACAGCAAAGGCTACTGTGTGATATGCAGGCCCACCCTGAGCCAACAAGTAGAGCCCCTTGAAGGAGATAAGTGATAATCGGAGCAAGCAGAGGCATGTGCAGTGTGGGGGGCAAAATGGCTGCTCTGTGGAACTCTCAGTACTGATTTTTTTTTTTTTTTTTTTTTTTTTGTGAATGAAACCACCCTAAGCATACAACAGAGTGAGGAGTTTCTCACAGGACAAGAAGGATATTAACTGAGGAAATTCTATTGCCAGAGGGGAAAACAGGGACAAGAATTGCACAGGGTAGGCAGAGGATGGTCACCAGGGTAGCAGAACAGCCTCTATGATTTACCCGAACGGAAACATTAATCACTGGGATCAAGTGGTCCCTGGCATGAGGAAATACTGCACATCCCTTTGGGGATTGCAATATGTCTTTGTGCTGAAATGAATAAGCCCACATTCTCTGAAGCCAGTGATAGAGAATTCTAACATAAATTCTATTTGAGTGAGGCTATGTCTACCTGCCAAACACAGTAGGATTTTTGAGCTGGAGTAGGAGAGGCCAGGCAGGAAGGAGTATAGAGCTTACTGGAGGTTGTTTAGTCCTTATAGCCCGAAAGCCATCATTTGTGGAACCATGAAAAGAATAGCTTGGTTTCTGGTAGAGCACTGACTAGAGATGGCCAGAGACCCTGCAAGGGACGGAATACATTTTGCCAAGCTCCCAGACTCTAGGCTCCTGAGTCTAGGACCTCCATTGATCAGCTCCTTTCAGTCATGTATGGCAATGCCCCTACCAGCCCCTCCACAGGTAGAGAGCAGGACTGCAGGCCTCAGGGCCTCAAGAGATCTACATACTAATGAGATACCTGAAGGCCAGACAGAGGGCATAGCCAATTAAGTATTCCTTCCCAGACCCTTCTCCCTCCTTCTTCCCTATTTAACTCAGGTCTGCCCTGAGTTTGGGGGGCTGGGGGATATAGCCAGATTCATCAACTTCGCCATGGACAATAAACCTTTTGGACCCATGGACTTCCTCATGTCTTTGGGGCCGTGCCACTGTGGAACCGTGGAGAAGGCCTTCAGCTAATAAGCCACTACCACAACCGCTGCCTAATCTCCTGCTGAGGACTTCTTTACATTCCTACCATGGAGGTGGCCAATTCAACCAAGCTAGCCGAGCCTTCATCCAGCCAAGCGAGTTGGTAACAAAGAGTCTCAGGGCACTGTCAGGGCTCCCCTCCCCCTCATTCCTCTCGGCTGCAGGCTGATCCAGCCCGTATGCCCCCAGTCTTTGTTCTTCCTTGGCTCTCAACAGCGACCATTGACCTTTGGGTCAGCTGTCGGCCTGGAGACCCCTCTCGGAAGCCCTGCCCTTACGGGACCTCAGACTTAGTGAGATCTCCCTGCTCCCAGGCGGAGCTCCATAGTGTCAGTGCAGTATGTGGTGAACTCAGTCAAAATCCCATTCTCCTGCTCCGTAGAGCACCGGTTCTAGCTGACTAGGGCAGCAAACACGCGGGAACCACAACAGCCCAACAGGACTCACACCTGCCTTCGAGGGAGCTAACAGCTTCACAATCATTCATTCTTGGTTGCCTTCTTATTACTGTAATAGCCTGATTGACTTGTGGATATATAATTGATTCAGCTTTTTATAGCAAATGGGAAGTATTTGCTTTCATTCTTTGTATGAATTGCCATAGTTGTTTCCTAGTTTTTCTTAAGTTATTTGGACCTTATAAGAAAGAAAATATCTTAGGTCTAAGTGACACAAACCTATTCTTTGTAGACAAATGCCCCTGATGTTGCTCACTATATGAAATTAAGGAGATGAGTCATAGAGATCCTTAGAGAACAATGGCCCATTTCCTTATTCCCAACAACATTAAAATGAATACCTTTGAACACACCTGCTCATTCCAATGAGATTCAGCATTTGTTCCATGATGTCTGAGTTGTTACAGGAGCCATCAGAAAAATTTCTGGACTCCTCAGGATCCATTCTCAAAATTACCAAGAGCAGTAGAAGCATTCTGGGAATCAGTGAGTTTTATCATATTTATTTCTAAAAGTTTATGGTCTTATTCAGTCACCAAATAATTACACTGGCTTTCGCTCTGTGGTTCTCTCGAAATAGGTTTCTTTTAAAAAGTATTTATTAATGTGTACGTTTGTTCTAGCTTGCTTCTTGTTGCTCTGAGAGACGTCATGGCCAGAAGCATCTTGAGGAGGAGTGAATTTATTTAATCTTACAGGTTACAGACCATCATTAAAGGAAGGTAAGGCAGGAACTCAAGGTAAGAGCCAGAGGCAGAAACCATAGAAACACTGCTTACTAGTTTGCTTCTTATGGTTTGCTTAGCTAGCTTTCTTACACAGCCCAGGCCTATCTTCTAAGTGATGACATCATCCACAGTGGACTGGACCCTTCAACATCATAAGCAATCAAGATAATGCTTCATAGACACGTCCACAGGCCAATCGGGTCAAGCCAGTTCTTCATTTGAAGTTTTGTCAAGTTGACAATAGAAATTCAACCATCTGTGAGTTCTGTTAATAGTTATTGAATTCGTAATTAAAATAGACACTTTAAGTATTTTAGTATTAAAAGTCACAAAAGTAGCCAAGAGTAGTGTTGCATTCCTGTAACGCCAGCATTTGGGAAGAGGAGGCAGAAAACTCAGAAGTTCAATGTCACACTCAGCTCACCAATGTAAGGACAGCTTAGGCTTGGTGTCTGCCCCAGAACAATGTATTGATTACACATTTCTCAGGAGGTCTTGCTCACAAATGAAATACTGGCAGGTTGGTTCAGAAGGCAAAACCCCTTGTCACCAAGTCTGATGACTTGAATTTCATCCCCAAAGAGGAAAGAGAGCATGGATTCCTCCGTATATGCTGTAGCATGCTTACCCTTCCAACAAACTAATAAACATGAAACATCAGATGAAGTGTTAATTAGTCTTAGCTGTTTTGAAATCTCCCCCCCACCCCACCCCCCGCTTTTCTCTCTCCCCTCCCTTCAGACTTTTCTTGGCTGTTTCCTTTGCAATGAAGAAACTCCCTAATTTAATATAGCACATGTTTCATATGTGTACATTGTACTGGGAACTAGGGTACTGCTTTTATTATTTTTTCATGTAGATGTCTTCTTGATGGCGTTTACTTTACTCCTGTGTAGAGACTTCAGTTATAAAATTTTGTTATGAAAATTCATATCTCATTAACATTACGACTAGCAAACCATAGTGTGTTTGAATCGGAACAAAGAAACATCTATTTTGAGTCCCAATGCTTATGTTTTCTTGCAGATTCAAGGAATATTGTCACATTCATCAAGTGCAGCCCAAATCTTATCTTTCTCAGTGAAAGAAAAAAAATCTTTTTGCAAATTTAGTAGAAAGCATGCTTTCTCTATGAACCGACAGACTATCCTTTCTGGACACAGATGTGAACAGCTGTTGCCGGTCCTCAGGGGAGGACCCTGTGCTGTCTTCTCTTCTTTCTCATTCTCACACCTATAAATTTGGTCTGTTCACACTTTTCAGAGACGAATTTAGTCTTCAGAGTTGTGGTAACCAATACCAGACTGTGCAGTTGACAAGCTTTGAAATGCCTGCATATGAGCAAGTATTTATCATGTCTACAGCACTGAGCCATAGCACGCTGGAGGTTGCAGTTATCCTTACAGTCATTTGTATTTTAATATGAGCAAAAAATCTGGTAAGTTAATAGAAAGCTATTCACTTAATTCAGACACAACAGAGGGAAAGGTCTTTCTAGTTCTTCTGGTTTTAAGCAAAATTTGCAGGAGAATCATTTAGCTTTACTGCTCATATACTTTTATTATAACCCAGTGGCTCGCAACCTTCCCAATGGTGCAACCCTTTAATGCAGTTGTGGTGACTCCAGGCTATCTTTGTTGTGACTTCATAAGTGTAATTTTGCTACTGCTATAAATCATAATGCAAACATCTGTGATTTTTTGATAGTCTTAGGCAACCTCTGTGAATGGATCATTTGATTCCTGAAGAGGTTGTGACCCACAGGTTAAGAGGTTAAGAACTGCTGCTATAACCCCTTGTACCCCTATTATGGAGAAGGATAAGAGTGGTTGTTCTCAGACACAAAAAGAGACATTCAGTAGTATCAGTGGGCAAGGAGGGGAACGTTTACAGTTCAGAAGGTCTCTTTTGAGACTCTCCTTAGCACTGCCCTGTATGTAAACCAGCCTGCCCTTACTTTTCCTGACACAAGTCTCCTAATGCTGCTGTTGCATAACCACATGATGTGGGCTGATGGAGCACAAGAACCAACCAGCTAACAGACCTGGAAGTACTCTTCAGTGCAAGGACGACCTTATACTAGGAGATCATTGATTCCAAGCCTCAGACTACTAAATTCAACAATCTCATATATCCAGACTAGCTTCAAACGTTATGGGTAACCTTGAATTTTTGACTCGCCTCTCTATTTCCAAAGTGCTGTAATTAGAGGCGTGTTATTGGCATGTGCACCAACAGACCATGTGTGTGTAGTACTGGGGTTTGAACCTAGGGCCTCATGCATGCTGGGCAAACTCTCTGCTAACTGAGTTACTTTCTCAGACAAGGATTCCTAATTCATCTGTAATTTTAAAAATTGAATCTGAGGCTACTGTTGACAGCATCAAAGCACAAGCTAGGAACACATTACTCCACTAACAACATGTCTAGGATGTGGAGACAGAATACCCAGTAAGCTTGAGGACGTAGTTTGCCCAGATAATATGATTACTGCCCAGCAGAGTCTGCACTCCCTACTACCGGACCTCCTTACCATGGAAACCCCACTGGCTGGCCAGCGCTTTGATATCCTGGAACGTGTATTCGTTTGTAACCACTCCTTCCTGAGGTTTTCCTTACGTCCCTCCAGTGTCTGCTTTTGCATTTGTTTATAACTGTTTTTGTTGTGCTTTCTTTTTGGTAGGAAATCTTTTGACTGACGTTGCCCACGTTAGGATTTTTCTGGTTCTAATTAGTTGGGTAAACAAGACAATCCACCTCTTCACGGCAGGATGTGTGGAGTCTGCAGCTATCCTGGAGCTTCTTCGGATATCTAGATAAACATAGACTGGTGGGTGGATTTTGCTTCCAGATTTTTCCAAGCTCAAGCCGGCAGCTTCCTCTGCTTCTTTGGAGTGAGATCAATGTGCTCACTGGCTGGAAGCATAGCCCATTGCCTGGAAGACCCCTCTCATTTAAGCATCGACATTGATTGGAAGACTCCACCTGACTCAAGCATCTCCCATTGGCTGGAAGATTCCCTCTGACTTAAGCATCTTCCAGTAGCTGGAAGACTTCCTCAGATTTAAGCATTGCCCTAGGATTCTTTTGTTTCCTTGTTATTCATCACTTTGACTAGTTTTTACAGGCTGTGGGCTCAGAGAGGTCTTATAAGGAAGGGGTCAGATAGCTGATCTCTTGAAAGTCTTTTGCACTTTATAAAGTCTTGGCCAAGCTCTGCAAGCCTGGTGTGTTGGAAGTAGCCTTCGACTTTCTCCTTTGTGATTAGTTGTGTGCTGGTTTCCTGAGCCACAGTCTACTCCCTGCAGGAAAAGAAGTGGGATAAATGAAAGGGAGCCAGGGAGGGGGTGTGTGCTTGTCCCCTTGTGTGTATGTGTACTCGTGTATTTGTGCACGAGGAGATCAGAAGTCACCATTGAGTGTTATCCTATCCTGTATTATGCTCTACTTTGTTTTTTGAGATAGGGTCTCTCACAGAGCCCAGAGCTTACAGCTAGACTGTCTGTCAAGGAAACCCCACTGATCCTTCTGTTTCCATGCCTGGCTTTTTCATGGGTACTGAGAATTTGAACTCAGGTCCTCATGCTTATACAGAGATCACTTTATCCACTATGCCATCTCTTAGTTATAGGGGAGACTTGAAATCTTACATCATGTTTTAACCCTTGTAGGTTTTACTTTTCTGCCTCTGATGCACTAAGCATCTAAAGAACAGGGCAGCAGAGGCTAAGCTGGTTGCAGGATCAGACATTCCCTTTGCTTTTGTACTTAATCTACTGAGATTGATGTGGGGCCATTTGTAAATCTTGCTATAGTTGGAGGAGCGTGGGAGGGAGTCTTAGCTCGGGTGTCTATCAGGATTCTAACACCTACTGGCTACACGACTTAGAAAGGTTACTCTAGTCTCCAAACACTCATTTTATTTAATTTGTAAAAATTAAATACAAACATCTGCTTCATAAAGTTGTTAGGATCCATCTATGACTCACGACGGCAGCGTTAACCATAACATTGGCCATAGCAGAAGATCTCATTAGCTGGGCTGTCTGCAGAAATGCCCATCACAACAGAATATGAACGGGTTTTCATGTTTACTTCCCAACCTACCAGCAGAAGAAAGTCGAAGTATTTAATCATGTTAGGCTTGCTAAATAATGAAGCATTACAGAGCAATCAAGTCAAGAAAATTTAGAAACAAACATCATGTGTGATTATTATAAGCTCAATTATTTTTTATTTTATATTTACTTATTTTATTATTGTTAGTGTGTGCGTGTGTGTGTTTGTGCCACAGTACACATTAAAGGAGTCGGCTCTCTCATTCCAACATGTGAGTCCTAGGAATTGAACTCAGGCCATCAGACTTGGTGGCAAACACCTTTATCCCACCCACTTATCGATCCATCTGGATCAATCATTGGACCCATGCTCTGTTAATGTCTAATGGGCGTCACAGGACTGAATGTGAATTTAGTCATGAAAATCCAGGAGTCTGTCCTCCTTCAATGTGTTTTCCTCTGACGGACCTTGGCTGGGTGTTGGATACAATCAGTGTTTGTAGGGAACAAGGACGGCTTGAAGCCTGCACTGTTTGGCTTTCTGGTTGCGTTTTCTGTAGTCACCCACACCCACATCAGTAGCTGAACAATCTGTATCTTATCAGTGCAGCTATGCAGCTTATCTAAGGACAGCCAGAGAGTGAGGAGAGCATTGCCAGGAAAAAAAAATTATACTTTCAGATTAATTTTCTTTTGGAAAACAAAAACAAAACAACAGAAGTTAGTTATTCACAGTCAAGGAATCCAAATTCCAGAGATTTGGCTATATTGGAGATAAATGGGGGTGGTGGGGGAAAAGGCAGTTTATAGTTTCCACTGACTTACTTCGGGAATGGTCCCCAGTAGAGTTACGTCTGGGAGAGACAGATTTTCTCTAGACATGTGTTACATTTAATGTGGTGAAAACAGGGTGTAAATCTTTGTATCCTGATCCTTCCTGCTGGCTACACTCCTTTTGTTTTGAAGTAGTAACCGCTAACAGTTACCACACAGCTGCTTGTGCAAACTATAGAAGATGGAGTCTGGAGTTCGGTGGATCGGCCAAGAAGCTACGGATGTCTCTTGATGACCTACATCTGCTCTCTTCCTGGAGCCAATAATGTGAGTGAGTCAGAGATAAACATGCCTCTTCGGCCAACAGCAGCCCCTTTCCCTTCATTTTAGGGATGGCTAGGACTTTAGAGGCAAGACAGTGTAATGAATATGTATTTATTCTTTCCTTGCCTAAAGGCAAGCACTTGGTAGATGGCATTTTCATCATGAAGCATCTAGAGAAAAAAGATTTCACAACTTCCTAGAGCACATTCAGGCTTCCACTGTGTCCTCTGGCGCCATCGATAAATCTTTTTTATTCATCTGACTTCATTCAGCCTGCGCTCCACAGAGGTGGGTATCACTCTCCTTCCCTGCCCTTTGTGTTGTAACTGACTGTGAAGTCACAGCTGGCTTGGTGTTTCCAAAACCACAGCCCAGCAAAATGGCTCAGCGAGTAGACCCCTGCTGCCAAGCTAGATGACCTGAGTTTGTTCCCTGGTAACCGTGTCATGAAAGAAAGTATAAAACTGACTACTAAGGGTTGCTCTTTGACCACCACATGCATACTGTGGCACACATGTGTGCACACACTCACAGAATAAGTAAATAAATGTAACTAGAAATTGAAATGTAATGACCAGAGGTGTTTTCTCCATGCCTGCAATTCCAGCACCCAGGAAGCCGAGGCAGGAGGATTGTTAAGAGGTTAAACTTAGCTTGGGGTTATATAGATATTGAGTTTAAGGCACTTCTTGGCAACTTTTTTCAGATACTGAAAAAAAAATACCATGAAAATTATGAAGATATATTGGCAATGAGATAAAGAGGGCTTATGCTGGTAACTTAACTTTATGAAAATACCGTTTACGAATGTGGCATCTTTAGATGCAGACAGATATACTCTGACGCCTGTAAGTACTTAGGCAGAACACAAAGAAACAAACAAATAGAAACTACCGCAGAAATTTTAGTTAGCATTTTAAAATTTTAGCTAGATTTTTTTAAGTGATACAAGATTTAAAAATAAATTACACATACTTGTTGGGCACCATAGGATAGGATGTAAATTGTGTGCTAATTGGATAAGTAAACACATCTGTGCCCTCAAATGTTTGTCATTTCTCTTGGAAACAGTCAGAATCTTTCTTCTAGGTTTTGAGAATATGGGACATTGTGTCTCTATGTGGTTGCCCTGATGTGCAATACCAGAGTGTCTTATTCCCATTTAATTCAATTCCCACTGATCAACTGTATCCGTTTGTCTCCTCCCTCATGTCCCCAGCCTCCTGTAACCACCATCCCACTGCCTACTGCTGTGACATCGATTGACTTTCTGATATTCTCTGCTAGTGAACCACACAGTTCTATCTCTCTGTGCCCGATGATTTCATTTAGCTTAACTGTTTCCAGTTTCATACATGATGCAAATCATGGGGCTTTATTCTTCTTTTTATGGCCAAACAGAAGTCCGTTGTAAATACTTCCCACATTTTTTTTAAAACTATTCTCTCACTGATATTCATAACTTTTTTTGGCTATTTTTTTTATGCTCTGTGGAGCTGACAGAATACTGTGCTCCTGCACATGCTATAATCATAAGTATGAATGCTGTGGTCAGGGAAAGGTCCAGGCTTAGTTTTGTTCCCCTAAAGTAATAACTTTGGAGAAGCATCCAGAGTAATGTTTGGACAAATATTTGGTACCAAGGTCTATCTACATTAGTGCAGAAAACTAATTACCACACAGTATAAAGCATTACACTGTGAAAATGAGATTTTATGAATTTGTGGCCATTTTTATGTTGCAGTGACTTTGGCACTTTGTGATGTATTTCGTGACTGTGAAATTGTTTTTGCCTTCTTCCCCTTCATAAAGAATCCACGGGGATTATTTGCTGCAGAGCTGAAGTAAACACAAGAAAAGAGAGTTAGGAAAATCTGCAGAAAATATCCTGAGATCACCTCTAGATTTTTAAAATAGATGATCTGGGATATTGTAAACCAAATTTTGAGCGTACATTTCTGGGTGAAAGTTCTTCCATTTTATCACATTTTTCCTAAAGCATGTTGAAAATGGAATGAAAAGAGTCCCCTGTTTTCTAAGCATATGCAAGTTTCAAGGGAGAAAGTAAGTCTGGGGATTCTCATGGTAGCTGGAGAACACAGAGCCTGTTGGTCACATCTATTCACCAAGCTGTCGACCTCAGACCCTTTACACATCACACATCTTACTCTACTTCCTGAGTATATTTTTTTCAACAGGGAAATTGGCTGTCTGAATCAATATAGTTGCTACATTCAATATATTTACTTCTAGTCTTCCAGAACAATTTAAGCATTTCCAACTTGGAGTCTGTCCCAGGTCTTATCTGGACTTACTTATTTATAATCTTATTCGAAAGTGTGTATTGAATTTGTAAACAATAATTCAAGATAAACAGAACAAACAAAGCATTTATATACAGAGGCCAGGTGAAGAGAGAATGCTGAGAGTGTTCACGCAAGTGAAGTGCCTGCTTCCTGGGGCACCCGGAATTTGCCTGCACTAATACAGGGTCTCGAAATTGATTTGTAACAATACTTGGAGAAGTTTTATTTCTTGGTTTAGGGAGACTGTGGATGTGTTCAGTTAAAATGAGTGGATGTGCATAATGGGATAGAAATGACATTAGTTTGGTGGTATATTCTGCATAAATGGTTAGCATCAGGAGTTTCCCCTGTTGCTAATTTCCTAGCCTAGCCGATTGCCTTTTCAGAACGAGTGTGAACTTTCTCAACCTATGCAGGGATTTGCAGTGACATCATTTCACATAGGCACCCTGTACCTTCCTTATCATTTCTAAGTACAACCTCATGTCGTCCTGTGTTGAGAAGACTGAGTCAGGTTCTATTGCATGTATTCTGTCTGAAGAGCGGTTGTCTATTTTCTTACCAAGAAAGCCTATTTTTCCATCTCCCTGGGAAGTTCCTGCTGTCAAGAGCTCATCATTCCAGGGCTGTCACTTTGTTACCAAGGCCACACATTGCTGTCAGGCTTTAGTGCTGCTTTCTTAACCCCTGCCTTCCATTTCACTAGCTTCATGCTGACACTGATGCTTTGACATTAACTGGGCATACCCCTTCTTAGTGGGTTTGAACTATTGCGATAAAGTTCCTGAAACTAAATGGTTCATGAACAAGGCGCATTTGTCCATCAAATTATGGAGGTTGGAAATTCCAGCACCAAGGTGTGGGCAGGCTGGGTAAGGGGCTGCTGTATGTATGACTTCTGCTTGGCACCTCTTTGCTGTGTCGTTACACAGTGAAAATAATTAAGGACAGTCATGAGACCTCTGACTTTACTGTTAGGTAACCAGTAGGATATTAGCAGGATTACCGGATATAAGGGCTGGACTGCTCCCCCATGATTACAAAACCTAGAGCTGGACTCCTCCCTCGTGATTGATAGCTTACAAAATCAAAGACTGAAGCTGCAGGACACCAATTGCAGCTCAGAGGAGCAGGTCTGAGTCATCTCTGGCCCCAGGAAGAGATGTAACATCCTGAACTGCCTGTTATTTACAGATGACCATCTGACCCTGGCTCTGGGAGTCCTAATCTTTATAAGATGCCCAAGTAACTGGAAACTTTTCTGTAAGAACAGCAACATACAGTGCTCTCTCCCTAAGAGTTAATCCAAGAGGAGAGTTAAGAATCCAAGAGCTCAGCAGTTAAGAATCCATACGGCTTTTGGAGGACTTATGTCTAGTTCCCTGCACCCATGTGTGGTAGGATGCACACAACTGCTTGTAATGCCAGCTCCAGGGGGATTCACTGTCTCTGGCCTCTGCAGGAACTACACTTATTCACATATCAACACACAGACCCAGACCCAGACCTCCTCCTCCAACACACACACACACACCAGACACACACAAACACACAGATACACACACAAACACACAGACACACACACAGACAACAGATACACACACAGACAACAGACATACACACGAACACACAGATACACACACATGAACACACACATATACACATGAACACACACACACATGAACACATACACACATGAACACACACACACACACACACACACACACACACACACACACACACACA
>JANHMN010000008.1:70506005-70560814 GCA_030674055.1 Rhabdomys pumilio | reverse complement strand
ACACACACACACACACACACACACACACACACACACACACACACACACAAAGAGTTAACCCCCAAATCCCAATTGGATTCCCTCTGTCTACCACTTGGGCATGAGAATGCCCTTCAAGAAAGCTGTATTAGAGACGTGAAGAAACAGTATCAAGCTTACCTAAAAACACAGATTTACACAATGGCCTCTCTGGTCACTGTTTGCTTTCATTCCTTGAGAGTATTTTTCTCCACAAGGGTCCCTCTGGTCATTGACTAATACAGTTCTCTGGGGTCCTATCCTTACTCCTTGAGAGTACTTTCCTCTGCAATGGTCCTTCTGGTCATTGACTACTGTCATCCTTCAGAGTCGCATGCTTTACCTCATATTAGACACAACCGTTCTGTACTGCACTCTTGTGTCTCATCCAGATTCTTTTGATGGAGACAACAGAAACTAACTGAGGAGCCAGAAAACCTGCCTTTGCTCAAAGACCAGCTTCCTAATACTATCACTTGGGATTTGGGTATCAATATATAAATCTCGGGGGATAAAAACGTATAAACCAGAGAACCCTGCAAGTCAAGGGCAAGCTCATTACGCTCATTACAAGATTGCTCTAATTTCAGGTGCCAGACACAAATTTTACGTTTTCCCAAAGCCATACTTAATCAGCCACTTCCTGGTTAAAACTGTAAGGCAATATAAAACTACCTTGGGTGGATAATTCACTAAAATAGCTCCCAAGGCTCACAAAAGTGTTTTACTTATGGCTAGAATTCTGTTATAGAGGATAATGATTGTTCAGGGCCAAATAAAGAGAGGCATAGGACTAGGGTTACACAGATTTCTGTCCGTGCTTCTGGAATCAAGGGCCATCACCTCAGTAGCAACCAATATGTTCACAGCCAGCCATCCCCATTGGGCTTCAATGTCCAGTTTGATTGATTGATTGATTGTTAGACTGATTGAAGAGCATCCTTCCAAGAGGGTTCCAACTCATTCATCGCACATTTTGCATTCCTGGTAACTAGTTCCCATGATCAACGTAATGAGAGGGGCCTGTCAAGGGGCATTGTTACAAGCTACTAAACTTCAAGCCTGTCTGAGACTTGTGCCAGGAAGCAGAGACAATAGAAATACAAATGTGTGTGTGTGTGTGTGTGTGTGTGTGTGTGTGTGTGTGAAAACACAGATGTAACTGGTTCTTCTATTAGGTAGAAACAAGGAAGACATGACGTTTCTGCTAAACTAGCCAAATATTGTTCTTCAGTAGCTCAGGGAGTTGCTATTTAACCCTTTCAGGATCTAGTAGGAAAAAATGAAAATCTACTTTTAACAACTGTGTTGTTGTTGTTGTTTTTTAGGGTTTCCATGGTATCAGATACTCAGTAGAAGCAAAACCTTCCTGGCTCTACTATGTTATTTGAGCCCCCTTTGTATGAAGAACACTCTGGAGGTTTGTCAGAGTGGAAAAGGGTAAGTTCCTTTCCCTCCAGATGTTACGCTGGATTTAAAAGCTGAGAAAAAAGCATGCACCCCTGACCCCCAAATTTCATTTTTCTTTTCAAACAGAATGCAGAATTAAAAATCCCCACCAAATGTAGGTCCAACTTGTTAAGAAATTCACACAGCAGAACACAGATACTTAGAATGGCCAGGATAAACCAGGCATGGTGGCTCATGTCTGTGATTCTAGCATGTAGAGAGTGAAGGCAGGAAGAGTTGTGAGTTCCAGGCTAGCCTGGGCTATAGAGTCAGATCCTGTCTCAAACTAACAAGAAGCAGCATAGACAGAGGCCTCTTGGAGTCCGGGAGTCCGTGCTGCTAGCAGCTGTGCTGGTTAAGGGAAAGCAAGAAGGGAAAATTGTAGTTGTCCTTCTGTACCCGACCTAATTCACTTCATAGAATCATCTTTCACCCATTTTTTCCCCCAGAAAACAATATGTTTGTTCTTTGTGATGGAAACAGTCTACTGTGTACATTTACCATGTTTTATTTATTCATCCCTTTGATGTTGGAAACCTAGGTTGATTCTACAACTTAAGTATTGTGAATTGTGCATAAATAAACATTGATATGTGCTTATCTGTGACATGTTGACTAGATAAAAATCATAGATGTGTATATGACATGAAATAGAAGCCAAAAAAAAAAAGTTTAGGAAAACACGGGGTACTAACAGGAAGATTGGGGGATGAGAAAGAAGAGGTTAGGGAGCCTGGAGGGGAAAAATGACCTTATATGCAATTCAATATTGTGTTCAGAGAATTTATATAATAAAAAAATAAAAAATGAATATTTGATTGGAATGACGGGGGAAATGATGATACAGAGAAATAGGGGAATGATTTGTAGCTCTTCAGACACCATAGTTTATCCTCAATTTTGGCCAGATCATTAATTATTTTAAACATTTGTTTATATGTATATCTGTATGTGTCTGTGAATATGTGCACACACGTGTGTGCAGATACCTGTTGAGGAGCAAGGAAGGTGTTGGATCCTTTGGTGCGGGAGTGACAATCACTTATGGGCACCCTGATGCAAGTGCTGAATGTTCTAGCCATTTCTCCAGTCCCAAGAATGATGTCTCTATGGCTTAGTAATGAGCCTGGAGGTGTGTTTTATTTATGTGAATAGAAGGGAAATTTGTAGGTTAAGTCTGAACAGATAACAATGTCAAAAGCAATTGAGAAAGTGTATAAGGAGTTGGAAAAAGATTTTAACCAGGAGGAGTAGGGCGTATAGAAACCAGGTGCAGAGACACAGTTTAACTCCAGAAAGCACATAGCCAAGAGGAATTGGCAAGCAGAAATGCACTGTATAATTTAGGTGAAAACACCAGAGACTTAAGGAAAATATAAAATTATTCTGTGGTATCAGATTATCCTTCAGGCCAAGGCGAGTATTAAGATGGGAGAGGCTTATTTTGTCATGAACTTTTCAGTTTATTGAGATGCCCAGGAGAATGGCAGGGCTTGGCTGTATTTACTGCTCCTCTTAAGTTTCTGATGCCATAAGATCAAGGATGTGTGGCCAAAGTCACTGCTTTAATAATATATGTATATATAATAATAATAATAATAATATAATAATAATAATAATAATAATAATAATAATAATAATAATAATAATAAATACTATACTTAAAACTGGTGTCACAGGGAGCTGGAGAGATGAGTTAGTGGTTAAGAACTCTGGCTGCTCTTGCAGAAGACTCAAGTTCAGTTCCCACTACCCATGTTGGTGGCTCACCATGTCCTGTAACTTCTAGCCTCTCTGCAGGTGCATGCACACACACAAATACAGACACACACACACACACACACACACACACACACACACACACACATGCACACACACATGTGTGCATGAACATGTGCACGTGCACACATCTTTTTAAAATATATATTTTTATTTTTTAAAATCAGTGTTATATGTGGAAATGAAGATGTGACATTTTCAACACAAAGGGAGCCTGTGTTTTACCTACAGCACTTTGCAGAGAAATTGGGTGTTAAAACAATATCTAGACAATGCTTGCTTTATGAAAGCAATTAAATAAGCAAGCACCACGTGGCACTTCATTCCAACAGCTGAAAAGCATATTTCAAAACAAAATGAGAAGGCAATTCTCATTTTAAGGTAATCATTTTCAAGACTGGTGCTTATTTCAAACACTGCCCTGAAACCGCCCAATACACTTGAGCCAGCTGCACTCTTCTGCAAACAGATGAGTATTTGACTAGTGTGTCACACCCCAACTGGAGCTGCCTACAGGAAGCCATAGACTCAAACACTTTGGTCAAACACAATTTTCAAGGCATTAGCCAAACACTTTTTTTTTTCCTAAATAAAAAAAATGCTCTGCAGGCAGGTTCCAGCGACGTACTGGGCATATGGCAGCCTGTGGTCTCTATTCCCTGAAACCGGGACAGATTGAATAGTCTGGTCTATTTATGGTTAATTACCGGAGGCTTAAGGTTAATTGCCATGTTTTCATGTTATTAATTCCCTTCACAAAGAGCTATGCTGGTCGGTTTACCACATCCACCAATCAGTTCCCACCAGTGCCCAGCCTGCCAGAGAACGCAGGAACCAGGGGAGGAATCCTGCAAACCACTGACTACTGCTCATGAATATTTTCACTCATGGACATTTTTTAAGCATGAGGGAAACTAATTTTCTTTCTATTTATCTCTAGAAGGCCTTGTGTCTGTCTCCTTCACAGTCTTTCAGGTCCAGGGACCTGAAACACTTTTTGACAGCTTTAGACATTTGTCTCTTAGACTTCTTATATGAAGTTCAAAGTTACTCCGTACAGTAAGTTCTGATTGACACTGGACCATGGGATGGAGTATAAAGGCATCTGAGACTTTGTCATTGGTGTCTTCACCTGAAGACCTCAGCAGGAAGCTTCCAGAATCCCTTCATCAACAAACCTAAACCCTGCAGTTATAACTTTGTGCTGGCCTCAGCAAGCATGATGAGTAAGTGGCTGAAATCTTGTGTTTCATAGAGAAATTTTCCAGTTTGGGAAATATGAAATTTTATGTGTGCGCACACAGATGTGTTATTGAAAGTATTCTCTTACAAACTAGGAATGTTGTAGACCTGGAGGGCTTTGAGGCCTGACTATGAATTACTTATGTACGACCTATGCAATGTTAACTGGCTGTACTTTTAATTTCATTCATCAGTTCTTTGACATTAAATAAATTGACACGTTCTGTCATTGTTAATAAAGCTGTATGCTATCATTTTAAGACATATGAGTGGAAAATAAGACAACTCGATTCCTCTATAAACTCTATACATTTATAAACTCAATAAATAAGTTTAACTATTTCCTTCTGAGCCATTCAGATCACCATTTGTGTTTATGAGAACTAGCTCTAGCAAACAAAGTGCTAGCTATTTGGGTTCCTACCCTGGGATGTGGGACTAAGGTGCATATTTTACATATCAAAGCAGAACTGGCCTCCAGGTTCTCCCAGCATCCCTCAGTTCCTACCTGGCATACCCTACCCCCAATCCTGAACTTTCCAGCCCAGGGGCTGGGCTGCCCTTCCCTCAGAGGCTCTTTTCTATATAATCCAGACATTTTGGACTGTTGTGTGCTCTCTCTCTCTCTCTCTCTCTCTCTCTCTCTCTCTCTCTCTCTCTCTTCCCCTCTCTTTCTTTCTTTCCTCTTTCTGTGTGCTCACCTTTCCTTCTCCCCCTTTCCTCTCCACATGGTGACTCCCCTTGCTTCAGTGAGTAAGAGGGCTTGCTGCACAAGCATGAGGTCTGGAGTTCAAATCCCAGCACCACATTAAAAGTGGGACATAGCAGCACATAAAGACTTACCACTAACTTCACAGGGGGATGGGTGGAGACAGGAGGATTATTTCAAGTTGCTGATAGTCAGCCTAGATAGAGTTTAGAGAGAGATCTGATCTCAAAGGAATAAGGAAGAGGGAGATAGAGTGAAACACCTGAAGTCTTTTTTCAGTGAGTGTGTGCACATAAGTACATGCCTCCCTATGCATACTCCTAACTCAACACAAAGATCTATACCAGTGTTTCTCAACCTGTAGGTCGTAATCCATACAGGGTCACATATCAGATATTCTGCATATGAGGTATTTACATTATGATTCATAACAGTAGCAAAATTACAGTTATAAAGTAGCAACAAAATAATTTTATGGTTGGAGGTCACCACAATACAAGGAGCTTTTGAGAACCATATATAATACAGTATATTCTTATAAACTCATTTTCCTATCTTGCATAATAGTCTAGAACTCTAGACCAGTTTTCTGCTTATCTTCTATTTGTTGTAGTGTTTTGTGTGCTTTATAGCTTTGAAAAATACCCCCCACCACCAAAAAAAATTGCACTGCCTGTTGCCGCCTGATAGGTGGTCCTGTGTGACTTACTAGCTAAAGTTGACTATTAAGATCCTTCATTCTATGTATTGTACACCTTTGAGCTTTAAGAAGGTACTCAAGTAGTAACATTTGTGCTGTGCTAAGTAACTAAGTGGGATCAAGTCAGGTAGTGAAAATAGTCAAGCCAGTTCTCTGAGATTGGTGGGTTGGATGGGTCCTTGGATGGCTCAGTTCAGGCCAAATGGGAGGAAGGGGAGCGAATGAAGCCAGAGAGCTCAAATGTGAACATATGACTAGCCCTGGAGTTCATCTATTTGCTAAAAGAGACATTGTCTCTCTGGGTTAGTTTCTTCTTGTCAACTCCCAGGTACTATGCATTGCCAGAAGGAGTTGGAGATTACTTTTTTAAAAAAATAGTTTCTTGACGGGATAAAGGGTTGTGGGGGGGGGGTAGTGGGAATGGGGAAAGGGAGTAATGTCTGAAATATGAATAAATAAAGTATCCAATAAAAAAATAAAAGGGAGAAAAAATTTAAAAAATAGTTTTTCACTAAAAAGTTTCGAGTGATGATAAAAGTCATGTTATAAAACTGGATGTTAATGAAACTATCTGACTGCTGTGCTTGTTGTTCAAATAACAATAAATAAAACTGGATGTTAATGAAACTGACTGCTGTGCTTGTTGGTCAAATAACAACTTTACATTTGAGTTACAAACTAAAAATCCTGTAAAAGGATTTTGTTTATTGACTGATGATAGAACAATTATGTCAAGAAATATAGTAGACGTCCCTTATCTGTGGTTTCACTTTCTGTAGTTTCAATGACCCATGAAGAATAGCAATTTTAAAGAATATTAAATGGAAAATTCCAGAAATAATTCACAATTTTAAAGTTTTGCACTATTCTGAGTAGCATGAGGAAATCTTAGATCATTCCATTTTGTTCCACCCAAGATGCCAACCTTTTATACACTGTATGTTACTTGCCCCATTCGTCACTCAGTAGTTTTGGTTATGAGATGAGTCACTTCACACAGATTCAGTGTGTGTGTTCCAGTATCCCTTATTCTATGTAACCATGACCCCAATGTGCAAGAATAGTGATATACAGAGTCACCAAGGCATGAAACGAAAGAGAGATTGTCTGTATGTCACAGGACAATGCTGTAGGGATGTAGGAATTCACACAACTATATATAGTACCCAATATTATCTGTGGTTTTCAGCATCTTCAGTTGGGTGTTACCTTTGATCATATCCCCTATGGAGAAGAGGTGTCTACTCTACTCAATATCATGTAATTTTTCAGACAGATTGTTTACCCAAATTATGATCCCAGGGAATCTAATTCATTTCCTCAGTTGAGAGATGCATGCGCACTTACAATGTTGTCAGGAGCCCTGCTTGCTTTAAAGTCCACCGTTTGTTATTCTGCACAGCCCCATTAGTGTGAGTAAGGTTGTGGTCTGCCAGACAATTGGCCCAATTTTGAAAAGTTTTAAGATGTAATTTTCTTGATGATACTGGACAGTACCTTTCTAAGCTAGAAGACTGAGTGGGTTAACTGAAATTGTGTTCTACAATATTTTGACACAGAAAATTTGCAGACCTCTCAAGATAGAAAAGGATTAAAAGTATACTTACAAATTATGGCTTTGGTTTGGCAGGACAATTATTATTCTGTTCTCTGTCCTGGAATATATGTGGTAACTGATAACGTCGTACGACACTTTCCAACAAGACTTTCTGACATGTTGCTCAATGACCACTTACTTATTGTAGAACAAGCTTAATTTAAAAACAAAACAAAAATCCTTCACTTTCCAGGGTTCATTCTCTCCCAGGATATTGTTGTCATTCTTGGTCAGCTCAACTCTGAGAAAATTGTTTGTGACCCAGGCTACTAGTTGCTGACAGAGTGTGGGAAAGGGGGGTGGGCTTTCTAGATATGGTTCATGTTTACAGAAAATACAGAAATGTCAAACTTCTAATCTGTGCATCTAACTGTAGTAGACGATAAATCATGGAAGCAATGTGAGAAGTAATTCAAACCCAATCTAGAGTAAAGAATGGCAACAAGAAAACAGGAAACTGCCGGGAACAGGATTTAGTCATAAGTCAAGTTGGGATTTACGGCTCTCAGGTTCCAGCAATGAAATGAAGGCTGCTTTTCCTCTGATTTGAATCTCAGACCATTTGGTGACAATTTTTGTGTTTCATTGTCCTTATCTACAAAATGCAAAAAATATAGTTTTATTTCTCCGAAGTCTGTGTAGCCAGCCTCGTGTTCTCTTTAGAGCTGATAGTAAGGCTTGTCCATAGGTGGAGACAAGTTAGTCTTGTTTGTAGTGAAATCATTTGCTGGGGGCATTGAAGTCTTCTCCATACAAGGAATTTGTGTGAGCTATAGACCATGCTCCAGGGGTCAACTGTAAAACTCTGGATGAGTAAAGACCTCTTTATATACTCTAGCAGATTTTCTTTATATCTATAAAATAGAATTAATTAGTTAAAAACTCCTTCTGAAGTATTTATTTTCATGGACTTATTACTTAAAGAAATAGTATGTTTAAATAATTTTGGATAGAATTAGCTGTACTTGCTCTTTCAGCAATTGTGAATGGAAGTGCCTTGATTAAGAGAGTTTAAACCATCAAGAATCAACCACCCAGACCTGAAATTATTATGTTAAGTGTATAAGCCAGGCCCTGTAAGACACAGGCTGCGGGTCTTCTCTGATAAGCACTTCCTAGGTCTTAATTTTTATATATGAGTGTGTGTGTATGTGTTTGTATGTAAATATAAGTCAACACAAACCACATGATTGGAGGGAGAGACCTTGTAGGGAAATAAAACAGGATCACAGAATACATGAACCAAAAAGGGGCTATTAGGGGAAAAAGGAGACCGGAAAGGATGGAGGTAGGGAGAAGGGGAGTAGAGGAAGAGAATCCAAAAGATCAAACCATGGATGAAAACATAACAGCAAAAACCATTGCATTGTGGGAAAAACAAAAACAAAAATGACCTAAGTACCAGCATCTTAAAAAAGGGACTCATTCGGCCACAAATATGAGAACTAGGCATCTGTCAAAATGGTACAATTTGTATGATAATACATAATCCCTTTCTTTAATATGCCCTTGAAAATCAGTTCAAGCTTGACAATGTGATATAAAAATTTCATAAAATTTTATGACACAACACAAGTCCTTCAGTAAGATCCCAGTCACATACTAGCTGCCCAGTTGCTTATCTTATGAAGAATTATACCCAGATTTTTAGGTTTGAAGATTAATAGTTGGTTGTACTTAAAATGAGGCCAGATAGAAAGAGAAAATTATGGGGATGTAAGAAGAGAATGGAGTCCCATCCCCCAGTCTGCTGCAGACTTGCAGCTGAGAAGCAAGAATTCCAACATAATTAACAACACTTGTTTAAGGCTTTCCATCTTCTGGGCTGTTAACCTGTGATTTTCTAGGAATCTCACTAGAACTCCCATGTAGAGTGAGAGACGTATTCTAACTCCCTAAGCCCCTAAACCTCCCTGTACATGGGATTCCTTAAACCCCTTGAACAATCGTAGTGGCTCCGGGTTTTACTTCATCAGATTATCTTACCAACAAACTTCTGGGGCTACCCTATCATCTCCCTTATCAAAAAGAGGAAATTTCTCATCAACTTTAGAACTTGAGGGCCCGCCAAAAAGCTAGAAGTAGGACATTACAGGGTCCAGCTATCCTATTGCCCATAATAAAATGTTTTTGGGAACCCTCAGAAAACAACAACAACAACAACAACAACAACAACAACATGATATGGAAATGAGAAAGACAAAACCCAGATGGATTACAGCTCGAATTTTTTTCTCAAGACTAAATTTCATAGCTTTATGTGTGTGGCTTATGCAGTCAGTGGAGAGAGCAGCTATGTCTCACAATCTAGTTCTGCCACATATAGTCCTCATAGATGTCTCTACAAAGGGAAGAGACCTGCTGTCTCCTCCCTAGATGTTACACAGTGAGTCCCAGAATAGCCTGGGCTATGTGAAGCTGCATTTAAATAAATAAGGAAGAAGGAAGAAGGAAGGACTAATAAAGCTTGCGCTATTAGTTTGGAGTCTTCATTGTTGCAAAGTATCTTTTACAGTATGCATAGATGTTAAATTGGTATTTTTGCAGAAACACAGTCAGTTTCATATATTTTTATCAACTAATTATAAAATTTCACACTTAACCACTGTCTCTTACAAATATATAGTTGTAATTGTCATTATTGGTTTATTTTAAATCAAGGTTGGGATTTCTAAGTTATCTTTCGAGAAGAACTTAAATTCTATGACAATTACTATTGTCATGTTTGACAGACTTCAATGACAAGGAGACTTATTTTCTGAACAGCAATAGCTCAAGAAATTAAATTTAAAAATTACCTTTTGTGTATTTATTATAAACTTGTAACATTAGTCTGTACTAAATAGCGTAAGATTAAATTTGTGTTGAAAAATCCATATTAGCTGAAACTTCATGTCATGTAAGTATATAACCGGTATGAACATTTTTGGTGGTAATTTAAATATATCTATATATTTATAAATTATACTTTTCTTAAGTGATACAATTATTCATATAAACATAATCCCAAGTAAATAATACCACATTAAAGAATACACTTCTAAAAAAAAAAATTACATTTCTTTAAGCATCTCAAAATGTTACCACAAACTGAAAGCCACACAAATATCCAACTAGGGAAAATAGTTATATAAATCATGATATGACAACAAAGGATGTATATAACCATCTAATGTGGTGATGATGAATTTAATTAAAGCTATAATGGACTCAGTATGATGGCTGGCTGCCAAGCCTGGTGACCTGGCTTTGATTCCTAGAACCTACATGGTAGAAGGAGAGAACCAACTTCTACAAGTTGTCCTCTGACTTGCACAAGCATACCTTGGCACACATGCCCCTCTACAACAAAATAAAAAAAAAATAATACAATATGTAATAACAGAAATTAACCAAGGATAAAAATTATCTCTAAATAACCTATGATATATGAAATTAAAATTGTAATGATATACTAAATTTAAAAGTCACCACAAAGAATTATAGAAGCAACCATGTGAAGAAGTTGTAGAGTGGCATACGAAATCAAGACTTGAATTACACTACAGTGTAGTTCCTTCATTTTAACTTATTAGAGATTTTTACATTCATATGGGTCTTGGTTGGGTGTATACATCAGACACATCTTCAATGGATCCCATACCATTTCCCATAAGGACCTGCACAACTACTGGAAATCCCTGGAAAGGGATATGGAGCTTAGAATGTCCCCTGTAGAGAATATGTTTAAATTCTTGGTCCCCAGTTGATTGAGAAGGATTAGGTGGTGTTGCATTGTGGAGGAGGTGTGTCATTAGGGGTTGGTGCTGAGATTTCAAAAAGCCCATGCTGCTCCAAATTAACTCTCTCTACCTCATAGTTGTGGGTCAAGGTAAGAGCTCACAGCTACTGCTCCAGTGTTAGTTATGTCTCCCTGCCTCCTGCTGTGCTCCCTGATGGGCATGGCCTGTCACCCTCAGAAACTGTTAGCCCCAAATAAACTCTTTTTTCAATAAATTGCCTTGGTCATGGAGCTTTGTCATAGCAATAGAAAAGTAAGATGAGGATTTGGGACAGGTCAACTAATGCCATCAGTTCCCTGGTCTTCAGTGCTTCCCTCTGTAAGAGTTTAAATCCTGTTGTATTCTTGGCAGTCAGCTAGGATATCAATTCAAGGAACTGTTCTCAATCCTTTCCCCGGAGAAAAAAGTTCAGAATAAGTAGTGATGTAGTCTTATTTTTCTAAGCCTTCATATTTAAATGGCATGAGTATGAAAAAAAGTGAAAATCTCGGATAATTAGTTTTTATTTCTCCCTATATCACTGTGAACACTCATCAGTAGGGGTGAATCTTCTGTTTACATCAGGGAAATTTGAGAGATTTTATACAGGAGCATGATGAACAACTTACCAGTGGCTACAGCAACGAAGAAATACCTTTTCATCCCCAGCGAAAACTTCATATAAATTCTCAGTGATGGCTGGAACCCCATGAGCCCCTTTCTTTTCCGTGACAGGCTATTGCCAGGTTTGTAAAGATTCTGTGCGAGTAATTGTCACTCTTGTGAGTTCAACAATGTAATAGCCACATCATGCCCCGAAGTCACGTTTCCAGGCATATCTCCATCCTCTACCTCTGGCTCCTACACTCTTCTATGCCTTGTTCTTGTGATGTTTCCTGAGCCATAGAGGAGGTCAAATAAATGTCCAGTGTATGGGCTGGAACTCAAAAGCCATTTATTTTCCAAACTTTGACAAGATACGAATCTCTGAAGTCACTGCTGACCACCGCAAAAAGACCCAATTTGATAGCAGCTCTAATCTTTGAACATAATTACTGTTGTGGGCAATATTTAAAAAATCGGCGCCTGGTCTGGCTTATTCTTAAGCCACTACCATGTTCCCGACTAGAAGTGGCCAGAGGTCCAGAGTAGCGCCGTGCTCCCGCCACTGCTCTGCTCAGACTGCGGCTCCGGCCTGCCAGAAGCACCAGCCCTGGCACCCACAAGACAGCAGTGTGGTGGTGGCTAGATCAGCCAATCCACCACGCTGTCCACAATGCTTGACTGAACCCTAGACAATACCCGCCATGCCCTGGCTCTCGGTAGAATGAAGACTCAAAGCTCAAAAGTATCCAACTGGTTCATATATTTGAGAATGCTCAATTAACAAGATACCCATACAATTAGAGTTGTTACCAATACCTAACTTTAGATATAAATTTTTACCCAGGACTGCCCTTAATCCATTCATAGCTCTCTGTGGCTGCTTCCTCTCTCCTCTCCCCTCGCTCCTCCTCTTCCTTTCCTTCCTCTTTCTTCCTCCCGACTCCTCCCTCTGCCTACCTCTCATACAGCCCAGTGCCGAGCTTTATACAAATATAGTGGGAAGATATCCTGCTACAATTTACTGAGAAGGCCTTCTTTTGATAGGCTCACCATTTTCATTTAGCAAAACAATAGCTTCGCAACTTGGGCCCATGACCTCAACCCCTAGCAGTGAGATTTTGACCACTCGTCACCCCAGAACTTATTCAATTACATCTCTTTTATCTTTGTATGGAATAATTAGAATTTTTGTGATAGTTCTACAGTGTAAGCTCAAATATGAGATTCAATTTAGTTATGACAGGGTGAGTTATCTGGGTATATTTATTTTTATAGCTAATTGTGAGTATTAGAAAGTCATGAAATGTATACTTAGTATTTTGACTGCTCGCTGATTATTTTTAACCATTAATTTGGCACAATCTAGATGCATATGTCCCCGGGAAGATAATGGCGATGAGGAATTATTTAGATCAGGTTGGCCTATGGCATGTCTGTGGATGATGCCCTGTCACTCAGAACTGCAAGCCAAGCATGCCGCTCTTTGTTAGGATATCTTTTTGGGGCAGAGCAGCAGAATGAAAGCAGGGAACTCTGGTGATGTATTCAGAGGACAGTGCTTTTAAGGTTTGTGATATACTTGCTCTCCGTCTATTGGTCAGCAGGCAGTCATTTGTGCTTTGTAGAGACATGACACACTCTAGCCTTGTGACCTTGTTCTCTTCATCTTTACAATGGGTGTGAGGTAAACGTGTGAGACAAAGGCTCTCACACTGTGCTGGGCACTGCTGAGTTCTGGAGCAGTTTTAGCCACTGCTGTGATAGCCTATCACAGCTGTCAGATGGCCCACAGTCATTTCTCACGGCTATCAGGGTTCCTGTTATATCTGGCTCGTTCACTAATTTGAAAAGTCTGGTTCCTGCGTTAGAAATGAAGCAAAGTGGAACTCGTACAAGACGCACAGAGAGAAATGAAAAAAAAAATCAAGCCAGGAACAACACAAGGGTGGAAATGTTGAGAAAACACTACAGCATTCCAGAGCACAGCCTGGGTAGGTGAGTAGACTCGGGGACGAGATGGGGGGCAGATATCATTGTACCAAACACACCACTGCAAAAGACTTGGTGTGGGAGTCAACCTGGGACTGTAGGGTATCAGGGATATCACAACCTGCGTTTGGCTGGGAAGACAAACTTCTTGAGACTCTCAAAGGCTTGTATGTTCTTTACAAGTATACATTGACCTTTTAAAATAAACCCTCCAAGACTAGAATCTTGTAAATCATAAAATAAACCTTGGGACTTTGAGGTGTTTAGAGATTGATTAAATACTTGGAGGGTCGGTGAGACAGCTTATCAAAAAAAAAAAAAAAAAAAAAAAGGCTCTACCAATGCAACCTTGACCTTCCGAGCTCTGTCTTCCAGGGACATATACTGTAAGGAGAGAACCAGCTCTCCAAAGTTGTCCTCTGACCTCCACAAACATGGCTGTACTCACATAATACCACACACACACACACACACACACACACACACACACACACACACACTTTACAAAAGACTCTTGCATGTATTTATTTAAGTAATACTTACAAATGAATACTCATGTTATCATTTTGTTTAGCTAGCTTGTATAGCTTTTATTTACCAGTAGATTTTTTTTGTGTGTGAAATGATACATTAATTTTCTTGACTGCATGAATATATATGTCAGATAAAATAGGAGATGCCAGGTTAAACCTGAGCTTCAGATAAAGGTTAAGAGTTTAGAATAAGTATGTTCCAAATGCTTCACGGGAGGCTACTGTATAGGACTATCTCCTGAGCCAAACTGTCGCCATCTTCATCACATTCCCATGAGTCTGCTTACCAAAGAGCATCACAGCTGGGTTTTGTGGCTGCTTATGGTCCCGCAGAGAAGGAGGGGCATGAAGAACCCTGATTCTCCTTACCATTTGATGCAATTCTGTCTTAATTTCATTTGGTTTTGAGAGAGGCTGGAGTGTACAGATGTGGAAGAACCAGGGAGTGGTCTCCACCAATGTAAGCGTGGAAGAATTATCACCTGTCATAGGTACAGACTTCCAGGGTGGCTTCTTCAAGGCTACCCACGTTTCTGCCAATAACGTCTTACATGTTTCTCTGTAAGAAACCTAATAAACTCCTTGGTTCCCCTGAATGGACTTTCATGGACTTTTATCTCAGCTTTTTGTGGGAATTTAAGAGGTGAGGTATTGTTTACATCTCCTCCATATGTATATGTTACTAAAAGTAGCATTTTTTTTAAATCTGAAATTCAAATGTACTTGGGAATTCTGTGGGTTATCCTGTAATTCAGGATCCCTGAATAAGAATGGTTATAGTAACACAAATAATAGCTGGTAATTATTGGGCATTTCAGGAGACAGGGTACTTCTGTGATACACATTATTTTATTTTAATTCATAAAGCAATGAATAGATATAAATCTTTTTTAGCTGTAAAATCAGGAAGTAAGATTATTTTCCTTTTATACATCTCTTTTAAGTTATTATTGCATCTGTGAGTGAAGTGTGTACATGTGCAAATGTGTATGTGCATGTGTTTAGGTGCACATGTGCCCAGCACACATGTGGAGGCCCTAAGACTGCTTTGCAGAGTTGGTTCTTTCCTTCTACCTTCACAAAAGTTCCAGGGTTAGAGCTCAGGTCACCAGCTTTATGTTGCAAGTGCCTTCACCGGCTGCACCACCTTGCAAGCTCAGGAAAACTAAGAGTTTTCAGACAGCAAGCTAGCATTCGTACTCTGGCACATTAAATAATATACCTAACACATTCTTATCAATCTCAATCTACACTATGAACATGCATCTGAGAAGGGAAATCTACCTGTGGTGGTGTTTTGTAGATATGTAGATATTTACATTCCGGCTGTAATAGTTTGTTATCTTGTGATATATTCACGAGACACAGAATTTTGTCTCTATTTTCTTTGAACTGAAAGCAAGAGCAAAGATGTGATCTGAGGTTGCTTAGCTGCATGTAGGTATGCTGCTGGCTACCTCAGCAGTCACTTGTCCTCCTAGGTATCTGGAAGCCACCTTTCATGTGACTCAGAGGAAGGCATATGACTTCTCTGATTCTGGCTGTGCCCTAGGAAGATATCATAGCAGGTATTCGCCTTCTAGCTCATTCTTCTTCCTTACTGAGGCTGTGAAGTCTGCTGAGTTGAACACTAGTTTACTGTGGTTCAAATGGCCACTTTCCAGGACTTAATCATTGGCAGCTCACCCCTTTCATTAAATATTAAGTATGGAGAGTAGGTGAGGCTAATAAAACCACTTAAGAAGATGGGTGTAATCAGGATACTAATGATGGGCTTCCAGAGCTTCAGACATGCTCAGCCCTGGTGTATGGGGATTTGAGACTTAAATTTCTCTTTTAAGTTTACCGCAACTAATGTATTTCAGATAGTTACTTATTCTTTAGAAACCAAGCTCCTTCCATCTAAATTAGAATAGATTATTGATTGGGAAGAAGGTATTTTCAAGGATCAGACTTGAAAGGCTCAAACTCCCATCCCGTGTCAGTTCTCACGTTGTAACTGAGTTTCACTGATGACTGTGTTCTGGAGACATTTGCTAGGAACACACGTTAGCTGATTGTTTATGAGTCTAAAAGTGTTCAACACCCGTGCTTTGTCTTACACTTAAACATTGCCATGAAGGATTTAGGACAACTTAAGATTGCGTCATCATTATCTCAGAGATCTCTCTCCTAGGAGATGTTATCTTAGATAAAAACAGTTTTGTTTTATTCTCCTTTACAAGCTTGGTTTTAACTGATTATCCTAGAAGCAAAAGTAGTAGAAAAAGTTAACTCTGTTACAAAAGGGTCAATAATTTTTGTTTGATATGTTCAGGATGTCTTACAAAAGCTTGGGCGATGCCTACAGTCTGACATTATTGATGTTGAAATTTAATCTGCCTCATATAGATCAAGACAAAATATCAGGATTTTATCTCTTGAGTACTAGTTTTATATTTGGAAATACATATACCCAAAACATTATTTTTAATTCATTATACCTCACATGGGAAATATAAAAGTAATCAATTGAATTATTTCTATTTTTCCTTAATCTTTATGTTGTATGCAAAGATGGTCTCATCTTCAATGTATTGTGATAAGCTTTGGCAAGTATAACCATTGTATGATGTTAAGGTTTCAGTGGATGAATAAGAGCGAGGCTTCTTTGATGTGAGAATCCAGCTGGATCTAGATGTCAGCCATGCAGTCTTCAAAATGGTCTGTCGGAATAGAATTGGAATTCTTTTGACAGTTGAAAACTAGTTTCCACTGAGGAGGTGTGTTGCTTGCTGAGTGATGATCAGGAGCTTAGGAGCACACAGTTCTGGTATGAACAACTTCAGTGTGGAATGGTATAGAAGCCTCTCAAAGGCTATTGTTTTTCACCGATACTCTAATCCCCTCAAGACAATGGAGTTTGCACACTGAAATACATGATACTTAGGTTCACTAGGTTAATCTCACACAATCCAGTAAAAACAACACCCGTGTTTGTGTACTTTGTGTGTATGCTTTTGTGGGGAGGCAGAGGTCAGAGGTCAGAGGTCAACCTCAGGTGTTATTTATCAGGAGATGTCCACTGTGGTTTTTGAGACTGGGTTGTTCATTGACTAGGCAAGGCTGACTGACCAGTGAGCCCTAGGGATCCACTATCTTCAACTCCCCGGAGCTAGCATTGCAAGTACACACCACCCTGCTAGGCATTTTTTGTGCTTTCTGGAGATTGACCTCAGGACCCTATGCCTGTGAGCCAAGCACTTTACCAACTGAGCTATGTCTACACCCACTCAAAGCAATACTTTGCAATAATCTGTATGCGAGATTAATAAAAGAAGACTATTGAAGTGGAAACTTCTGGGTTGTTTGGACATTCAGTTATAACAAATGATGTTTTGCTTGAGCAAACAAGTGAAAGAAAGTTTTCCTGAAGCAGACATGGGTGAAAGGATGTTTTGATATAGCAGACACATGAAAAGGTGCATGATGGAGTATAAATATGACACCACAGACACTGGCAGATGAGCACTGAGCATAGTTTGGCTTGCTCTGCCTCACTATTCTTTGCTAAAAACATGCATGTATTAGTTCGCCTTACATAGCATTATTGGCTCTGCTGTGTTAATGCCAAAGAACTGATCGTGAGGTTCCTGCAACAGCTCACTGCTTCTGTAGCTTTGCCTCAGGCTGGTTGGCGAGCCTTGTGGTTCCTTCAGGATTGAACTATAGCTGCTGGTTTGTGCCTGGTATCTGCCTGCCTAAATGACTGGACTGTAGCTGCCAGTTCATGTTTGGTATCTGCCGGCCAAGTTGTATTTGGTGTTTGTTATGGGACTGAACTACTGAGAAAGAAGATAGAGCTTTCCCCCCAACAAACTATTGCTAAACAGGCCCACTCCTCCCATATCCTAACACCTTTTCTCTTCCACCACCTCTGTTGGGTAGTGGGCTAGAGGAGAGGTTGAACTCTTATTAAAAGTAGGTTGCAAAAAATTTATGCCTACAGATTACCAACTAGTGCCTACATCAGACAATTGAGCAGAACGCAGACAGCATGGTAGATATGAGTCAGCACTGGAATAAAATCAGTGTCTATAGAAGCTTGTCTTTCCTTTTTCCTTTCCTGTCTTAAAGAAGAACTTTAAGAACTGCCAATTGAAGGTCTATAGATATTATTTCAATGCTTGGAGAAGTAAACAAACAAAAATGATGTATGAGTCTAACTTTTGGCTATAATCTTTTTTTCAGTTAAAAATTATTTGGTAACATCGTACACATTGGCATCTTTTATAACCCTCTCCCCACTCAACTCCTCCCACGTCCCCCTCATTTCTCTAAAATTCATGATGTCTTCTTTGATAATTAATGTTGGCATATATCTATATATCCATATTAGTTACTCATGTACACACACCCTTCTGAGTCTAATTTGTATTGCCACATGGATATGTATTTATGGCTGACACTCAGGTTTAGGGAGTATGTCCTTGAGGAAAACCAGCCCTCTCTCCCTCAGCAGCTGTGAACCACCTATAGCTCTTCACATAGGGGCACAGGGACTTATAAGAGAGGTCAGGCTATACTCCTTATTTCACAAGAGAGAACTATTTAAAGTACCTTATATGAAAGGAGCAAATATGTCCTCAAACTTCACCTCAAATTCTCTACTCTTCATGTTCTCATGAAATTAGGATGACTTGTTGCTGATGACAATTAGACCTTCTTAACAAAGCTGTGGTCATGGAAACACACAGAGGGAGAATGGTATGATAAAAATCCATATATTCATTTCTCAGCTCTGGGAGTTGTCAGTACACCACAATTGCAAATTTACTGTTCAGCCTTCTTCTTAGCACCTTCTTGCCCTGTTTATGCCCAGCAGCAAGAACTATATTGCTTTTATTTCTTTAAACATTTCACTTTGAATTTCGAACAGATAAAAATGCTTTTCAGAAAGCAATCAAATCTATTACAGCTTAAAATAATATTAATTTGATAGTAGTGTCAAATATCCAGGTAGTTTCCAAACTTCCTCATTTCTTCTACTTTATTTCACAAAAGAACAAATGTTGTTTGTACACCATAGCCAAGTAATGGTCTATAAACAACAGACTTCTTTCTCATATAGTGACCTTGACCTTTCGTGGGAGGTTAAGACAGTGTTAGACTAATTTTTGATTTATGCAACAAGAAAAACAGTCAATTTTATGATAATGGGGTCTGAATTGCTTACTAGGAAAAATCTAATTTTTTTTTATTGCTTTCTATCTCTATTCTGAAGTTGGTTTTTTTTTTTATGTGTGTGAAGAAACTACATTCTAAGAGTTGAAAGTATTGCTATGGCTAGGTATCAATCTACTTATGCAGAAGCACTGATTGTGAAAATGACATTTAGGCTATCCTATCTTTGCCTTTCCTAACCTTCTATGAATATGAAGGGCGAGAATTGAATGGAGATGTTTAACAAGCACTGAGTGTACAGGCCAGGAGTAGAGACTTAGAGACTTGTGTGTGTTATGGGATGCATTAAATGATGCAAGTTATTTTTCTTTTTTTGAATCAACATATATGCTTAAACAGCATGAATCCCCAACAGATACACATTTCTGTTTGATTTTTCCTTTTGTTGAAGGATTGAGATTGTAACATCCTATCTGCAGTTGAATCTTCTGTAATATGCTTTGCAACTGAGGTTGCTTCCATATATTTCCCATTAAAGTTCTGAACAGCAGGTGTCAGACAGAGAAGGTAGCACCCTATGCCTTCTTCATCTAAAACCAGAAGCCCAGATAATGCTTCCATTACTCTTCATATGTGTCGAACAGTGCTTCAAATAACTGTTAGTTGTTCATTTATTTGATCCTCGTGATATCCTTAAGGTTGTTTATATTAAATCCCCATTTTACGAGTGATTAGCATTTACGAGATCAGTTGTAGAGCTAGGGATTAAATAGAGGCACTCTGGCCTTAAAACTTTAACCCACTACTCTATGCTATTCATAAACATAAAGCATAGTGGTTACCTATAATTGAGAATAGAACTGATTGCAGGAGAAATGAAGGCATTGGCTATAGAGCTATTCTATTAATTAAATGAGTGTGCTGATGTATTATGCATGTAAGTTGTATGTGGCTGAGGCTATAGGAGGACATCAGATGTCTAACACTATCATTGTCAACCTGATGCTCTTGAGGCAGAGTCTTCACTGAGCCTGGAGTTAGGCTCGTGGCCAGAAAGCTTCAGTAATTCTCCTGTCTCCTTCCTCTTACATTGCTGGGGCTATAGGCTTGTGTAGGTACATCTGACTTCTAATGAAGGTTCTGGGGACTCTGTGCTTGTGTGATGAACTTTCATATTTATGAAATGATCTCTCTAACCGTGATGTGTCTCACCATAGCTAGTAAAAGGGGCCTTGATGATTACCAACACAGAGAAATTGGGTATATTTGTGGTTATGGGTATGTGAACTTACTTGACCTGGTCATAATTTGTTACACACACAAAGACACACACACACATACACATACACACACACACACACACACACACACACACACACACACACACACACACGGGGAGTGGGATGGTGGGAATGATATTAAGCTGCCCACTACACTATTTTCTATCTCTTGTTTATTTCTTTGCTCTGAACAATGGCTATAAAGTCCTTGTTTGTATTCAGAGATGCTGTGAAAATGGAAGAAATCTCAACTGACTATGCCCACTTCCTCAATTGTCACAGGAAGCTAAGTCACTCATTGAAAATGAGTCCAGATGCAAGCTTGACGAGAATGGACAAGCATGAAAACAGCCCTTTGTTCATAGCCTATTAAAGAAGCACAAAATGAGTTTCTCACAGTACAGAATATCAATTTGATTAATAAAACAACAACACATTTAAAGAGAACTAACTCTCCCTCTCCTATCAGCAACCAGTTACCAATAGGTCCTCAGCTAGGGGTGGGACTTCATGTCCCTTCCTGTCTACGTTCCAATGGATGCTCAAGTATATCGGGAGCAAAAAAATTGGAGTTGATGGATTTTAAAAAATTAAAGACATAAAGCTGTGTTGATAGGGAAGGGAAAGGTAGAACAGTTAGGGGAGGGGTGACTATGATCAAATTACACTACATGAAATTCTTAAAGAACTAATAAGAATATTGTGAAAATACATTTAAAATTTAAAATGTCAATGGGCTATGTAATTTTATGTGTAGTGTTTGACTGGGAAAACGATATAAGTGGTTGGTTCTATATCACATTTTAGCTTTAGTAATCTGGTGCATAGGAGAAAATGTCTGAGATTGTTAAGGACAATGACCACAGTGCATTTATATATGTCAGGCAGAGTGGAGAGGAGGAAAGTAAAGGCAGGTGATTGGTCAAGAGTAGCTGAAGACACGGCAGATTGGCCCATTCATATTGATGTCTGAGGCATGGGGTATAGAGTGGCATTGTAGTTGGAAGAGAAGTGAATGTTTGCAACTAAAATCTAAAGGCAGCATAGATGTGGTCTGAGTAGGTCTAGCGTGAACCCTTTTGAAGGATGTGGTTCAAGTGGACAGGAGGGATGTATAGGAATGAAGGAACTCAGGAATGATGGATGCATGTACAGCTAAACTGAAAAGCCATTCCACCACCAGGTAGTGGGTAGAGAGGTGGCTCAATCACGAAAGACTAAAAGGAATCTCCCAGTTTATAGCAACGGGAAACCTGAGTCCACACAGGAGAGCTGCTGCAATTTCACAAGGGCTCATTAAAGAGAAACAGGGCCCAGGGCTGCCTTCTGATCAGAGCAGAAACTTTAGTGTCTCACAGTGAGCGTGGAGAGAGTGGTTTATGATGGTGACTGACACGAACCTTAGGCCCGTGACAACCCTCGAGTTCCCTCCTTGACTTTGTCCACTGATGAGTATGGTGATTTAAGTATCTAATGCTGTGTCTGCTGAGACTACTTTTTTTTTTTTTTTTTTTTTACAAAATGGTTATTATAATAATGGTACTAGTATTTTAGAAAGTTGTGTGTATAAGTGTATCTGTGTGCCAGGGTGTGTGTGTGTGTGTGTGTGTGTGTGTGTGTGTAGGTCAGAAGACAACTTTTGGTCAGTCAGTTTTTTCCTACCTTTATGTGGAATCTGGGGATGAACTCAGCTCACTAGGCTTATAAGGTAAGTGCCTTTACCTGCTACGCCACTTTGCCAGTCCTATTTTTAGTTATTAGATATTTTTTGTATTAGATTATTTTATGTAGTTGTGACTCAATACCTGGCAAGAAGTAACTAAGGGAGAGACGGTTTTCGAGGAATCTTAGAGTCTGAGGATACAGTCCATCCTAGTGTCAAGGTCATGGCAGCCTGAGCCTTCCTTGGTAGCAGGGGTATGCAGCCAGAATTCCATACCTGCTTCCATTAGGTGTAGTAAGAAACAAAGAGGAGACAGGAAGTTGGGCAGAACTATGAAAATTTCAATATCAGTTCTCAGTGACTGACTTTCTTCAGAAAGACTCTGTCCCCTAAAGGTTTTATAAACTCCCTACACAACAATGCCCGATGGGGACTGATTGTTTAAACACTTGATCCTATAGAGGAACTTTTATGTTCAGGCTACAACCATTCTGCTTCAAATGGATAACCAATTAACCAGGTCAGTAGTGTAAAACAGAAGTGATACTCTATGTAGAAAGTCTGGTTATTCACAGGAGCCTAGAGAAGAAAGTACCAGATACATTCTGGACCCTGTGTGATTAAGTCCATTTTCAGTGACTCGATGGCTGTTGTCTTCTAGGTCTCTGAGGAGTGTTCGGGTTGTCCAAAGTTGATTTTCAAATCTATTGTTAGAATAATTTCAAATAGGGGCCAGAGAGATGGCTCAGTGGTCAAGAGCACTTGCTGCTCTTCCAGAGGTCTGGGTTCCATTGCCAGTACCCACATGACAGCTCACAAGAGTTCATAACTTCACTTCCAGGGTATCCAATGCCCTTGTCCAGCCTTCATGGGCCCTGGGCACACACATTGTGCATATACATATAAGTAGCCAAAACACTCCTTCAAATAAAATAAAACCAGATAAGTTTTAAGTTTTTTTTATAAAGTAATCCAAGTTACTGACTTATGAACAGACAGGAATAAAACAGAATCAACCAGATTCAACTCATTTTTGAGCTAGAGTATACTTTTGAACTAATAAATTACCTCAGCAAGAGATAAGCTCATATTAACCCCAGACAAAATTAAATATGCAGATAAATTGCTGTGAAATGCCATTTTGCATAGATCTAAATAAAGGCCATGTGCTGGTTTTGGGAGGGAGGCAGATGCTGGTCATTGTGAAGCAGCCTTTGAGCCCTTTCACATGACTTGGCTATTTTTAGATTTCTGAGTCATTCTGTCCTCCATATTAACCATTTTTTTCAATTCCATATTCTCTATTCATGAGGGACATTCTACATTAACCAGCCCACATTTCATTTAATACTCCAAGCAAACAAACTATATATTCATTCCTATTCTTAACAAAACCTTCTGACAAGTCAGGTGTAAATAAAACATTTGGGCCATACTCTTGCATTCTACAGATTTTCTGGTAAGTGATGCCAGGAAACCCTGGCATGCACAATATTGCGTACTTGTTTTGATTCACTTTGATTGTCTTTTTAACGATCCAAATCCCAAAGCAATAGGGATACTTATGAAAGGCACAGAAGTGTGGATAACACAGGATGAGCCAAAAGCCCCTGCCAATGTTTTCTTCAACAGACTAACATAGCTAAGGGACAGAGGGAAGAGGTTCTTGGAGACCTCCAGTAATACATGTGATGTCCCTCAACACCCGGAGGAGAAGAGTAATAAAATCTTCATTCATGGAGTCATTAAAGGAGCCCAGAAATGTAGGTATAAAAAGGATAATAAGGGAGGGTTGGAGTGAAATTTGAGATTTGACTCTATGGTGGCTGGTGAACTCAGGAGAAGAAGGTAGAGGGAACCCAATAGATAAGGATCACTGAGAGTTTTCTGGGGAGGAGCCTTTCTGACCAACACTGTTGAAAAGGTCTGTTCATTAGACTGATCCTCTTTGAGGAGAGTGAATGTATTTTATCATCTCCAAGCCTCTCTTATCCAACAGACTGCCTGGTGTATAACAGATGTTCGGTGCATATTCACTGAGCAGTAAAAAACAAAAATCTCAGTTGATGGCACAAGCAGGCCAGCAATGCTGTCTCACCATAATGCTGTCTCACCATATTGTCCTAGGAGAGCCAGCATCTTGTTAGAGTAAAACAGCTCCAGCCATACAGCTGCTCTGAAAACCCCAGTGGAGACAGAATTCAGTCTTTATCTTGCTGTTAGTTGAATACAGCTTGTTCCTACTGACACACATGTAGAGACTGACTTCCTTCATGCAATGGAATGGAGGCCCTCTGGAGGTCACTAGGTCATGGAGGTTCCACACTTGGGAAGGGATTAACAGGGTTCCTTGAAGAGTGGTTAGTTATCACCAGCATGGACGGTTAGAAGGTGCTTGGCCCCTTTCGTCTGTTTTCTTTCATTGCTGTTTCCCTGTCTGTTCTTCTCCTGTATGCAAAGCATGCCTTTCACCAGAAGCTAAGCAGATATCAGCCTGTGCATGTGAGCTTCCAAATTATGAGCCCACGTGATTCTCTCCCCTTTATAAATTCCCGGTCTCCAGTCTTCTGCTAGGGTGATGACAGACCTTCTGCTCCTTACATATCTGTCTAGATAGAGGATCTTACTCTGAAACTATAGGATGAAAATGGTGGTTAAAGCTGTCCTGACATGTTCTAATGTTGTCTGTAGGCAGATTCCTGAATCTGGCTGGCCAGCAACCCTAGCTGAATTGGTGAGTTCGAGAAGAGTGAGAGACCATGTCTCAAAAAGACTAAGCAGATGCCTTTTTGAGATATGACACTTGTGATTGACCTCTGGTATCCTCATGTATGAGTGCCCACATGTGCATGCACACACGCACATGCACGTGTGTGTGCATGCACAAACACACACACACTCTCTGTATGCAATATATCCAGCAGAAGCTGCCCATGTATTAGAAGCTTGGCTAATACTCTTACGGAGCCTCAGTTAGTTGCCCTACAAAGAAAAGACAACTAAAACTGTCATCCTGGCTATGTGAACACAGGTTTTTGTTGTTAATTGTGAAGGGACTGTTAGCAGGTGCAATCAGTTCCCTGGGTTGGCATTGCTCCCTGACCCCAGCTTAATAATTCAATTTATTATAGCAAGATATGAGCCAAAGTGATTCTGCTTGAATTCACATTGCATGTGTCATGGATGCATAGGCATAGGGTGGGGTTAGCTTGTATTGAGTCTGAGGATAAATCACACACACACACACACACACACACACACACACACACACACACACGTGTTTGCATTGATTTCAAAATTCCCAATACCTTGCAGCATTCTAAAATCTATGGCCAGATAGACTTCATAGATATTCATATGGTATCTGATGCTCTTTAGCAGATTTTAATTAGCCATAATTCTTTCAAACTCAAAGGAAACTTTCACTTCTTCACCTTGTGTATTTTTTCCCAGTCCTTCAAAGTAGTTCTCTTTCTTTCTATCCAGTGATAAGATAGTGGTCTTATGAGTGTGTTGGTTAAAATTATCCTTCAAGATCAGGGTTAACTTTCTTAAGTTTTTAGAACACAGCTTTTGCAATTTAGTTTTATCACAAGAGAGAAACTTTGGTACCAGAGAGATCTTGGCTTAATGTATTTTTTTTAAATGAGTGAACAAACTATTTTTTAAAGCACTCATGACATCCTTGATGAATGCTGAAATCTATGCCATCTGTGCTGTGCCACTGAGACTCTCCAGGGCTATTTCTTGCTACTGTACCTCCACACTGCTGCGTTAGAACCTGGGATGGGTACAGTGTTTTACAGGCTCAAATGATTCCTATACTCAGGGTTTGTGAATGCTTTTGTGATATCAGCTAGTAACAGGTGTCTCAGTTTGAGTGTGAAGAGACACCATGACCAAGACAAGTCCTATAAAGGCAAGCATTTCATTGAGGTTGGCTTACAGGTTTAGAGGTTCAGTCCATTATCATCATGGTGGGAAGCATAGCAGCAGGCAGGCAGACATGTTGCTGGAGGAACTGAGAGTTCTACATCTTGATCAAAAGGTAGCCAGGAGACTGGCTTCTGCAGATAGCCAGGAGGAGGCTCTCTCTTCCACACTGGATGGAGCTCTATAAAACACCATGATGTCAGAACCCCGTGGTATGAAGAAGCTTTGTCAGTACAAGCAAAACACCAAAGGAAAGGCCACCTTTCCCCTTAAATTTCCCCCTGTTGGAAGTTAATTAGGAAAAAGCAGGGAGTTTTTCTAAAGTATTGTCTTTGCAGGGGCCAGAAAGACCCATCAGCAGTTATGAATACTTGCTGTTTTTGCAAAGGACCAGGGTTCAGTTCCCAGTACTCCCATGGTAGGTCTTACAACTGTCAGTAATACCAGTTACAGGGGTTCAGCACTCCTGACTGGCTTCTGTGGAGACAAGGCATGCAGGTGGAGCACTTACATCTAAGACGACAGAACATTAATCACACACATATCTTTAACTTGTCTTTCTAAAGTCCACTTTGTGAGTAGAGGTCTACTTACTGAGATTGTTACATTCAGAAGAAATAGTCGTTCTGGTGGTTGGTTTTACTGTCAGCTTGCCACTAATGAAAAGTACCTGAGTAGGAAGACCGACTGAGGAAATGTCCTGATTGCCTTAATGGTTGTGCAAAGGTGCACCCCAAATGTGGGTGGCATCTTTCGCTAGCAGCATGGACTAAAAGGGGAATGGCAGAAGGATGATCATTTGCCTTTTTCTTGGTTGGCTCTCCCTCTTGCCTGAACTGATCACCTGGATGCTGCTGCTGCTGAAAGAGAAGGATGAGGAGGAAAAAGAAGGAGGAAGGAGGGAGATGGGAGGAGAGAGGAAGAAGGAGGGATATGGTCAGAGGGAGGAGGAGGAGGAGGAGGAAAAAGAGGAGGAGGAGGAGGAAGCTACTACTGATGCTGATTCTTTCACTGGTATTAGAACCGGTGTTTCTGAGGACCAGTGTTTCTCCAGGACCCATTCCCTAGGTATTCAGTGAAAGATTGAGAATGCTGTGGTATTGAGCCTCATAGACTGAGTAACTACCAGCTTCTGGGCCTCTCAGGCATGTGAGATATCTGTTGTTACTATTTCACCATATATATTCATGTGTGTGTGTGTGTGTGTGTGTGTGTGTGTGTGGTGTGTGAATCTATATTTATATATTCACATATATTCATTGTATTTTGCTCTGTTGCTCCAGATAACTCTGATGAATACAGTAACTTACCAAGTAAAGTTAATTTTCTAAAATATTTAGTTAGAATTTGAAATTTGTTGCCCCAGATCATGAGGATTTTATTCATAAATCTTATTGGCTTTATCTAAGAGTTTCCTGTGCCTGCCAATGGTATTTTTCCCTCTATGTCTAAAACAAGATAGCACTTCTTTCTTATATTGTGAATTTGACTTGAAAATGTTCAGAGAGAATGTTTTGTATGTATCTCATATGATTTCCTATGCTCTTTTTGTAATTTTGCCTAAATGTTTTCTGGTATGATCTGAAAAATGATTGATCATTCGTGATTTGGATTTTTAAACACACAAAATGTTCTTTCGATAAAACAGAGCTCTTGCCACCTTCTAATCAAACCAACAGTGCAGAACATTAGCAGACACATTGTATTTTATTCCTTCATATGGTGGATGGACACTTGATTGTCATTCCATGTTGATCAGCCCTTCAGGGTCTTGCACTGATTTCCATATATCTGATGTAACCTGATATGTCAATATCTGATGTGATCTCATCTTACTAATAACAATGAAACACCCTACTCATAAGGACAATTTAGAACTCAGTGAACCATAAAATGTTCTTATTTGAGGCATATTGCAAATATAGGGTTATTTGTATAATTGGATTATTAAAAATACCAAAAATTATAGATTAAAGCCTGCTGGGACTACCTTCCTATTGCCAACCAAAAGGAAATTAAGAAAATACTCCTGTGGTTAGTAAATACACACGAGCTCTCCCTCAGTCTTCTAAGCCCCCTTTCCATTTGTCTCTGAGGAGAGTTATCCAGTCCACTGTAGTTCACTGAGCTGTTTATACAACAATTTGTGCCAAAGGCCTTGGAGACAGCAGAAGTGAGCCATCCTCCAGAAGACAGACACTGAGCAATGCAGGACTTGTATTCTATCTGGGTATTTATTAGCTGGATCAATAAATTACGGTTCCTTATTTAGTATTTATCATGTATTCATCCTGTGCAAAGCATGGGAGTATTATCAGAATTATGAGCTAATGGAGTGACCACAAACTTAGCATCCACTTGGACAGATGCATGAAATTAGAGAATGCATGGACTATGGATGTATTTCTCATTCTCTTGCCATGCTCATATACTGTAGACTTCAGATCCAACTCACCTTGGCCTCTCAGACATTGCTCAGATGGTGGAGGTTCTCACCAAATAACTCTGAGACAAAAAAAAAAAAAAAAAAAAAAGAAAGAAAGCAACACAAAACACTAGGAGGAGTGGTGGGAAAAAACAATTGTTCACTGGATATGGGTGTGAATTTCTTTAATTTCAGCACAAAGGAGACAGAGGCAGGTGGAGCTCTGTGAGTTGAAGACCAGTCTGGTCTACATAGTTCCAGGTCAGCTAGGGCTACACAGTGAGACTCTATTTAAAATGAAATAATGAATGAATGAATGAATAAATGAATAAATAAACTGACCATATATCTACCACACAGGCTATTAACTGCTAAATTATATATTGGGGATGGGGTTGGGAATATTACAAAATTTCTTATTAAATTTATTAAAGACAATCCAAAGACACGGAAAAGTCTAAACACGGAGAAGTCTAAATCAGAGACTAATCATCTGTTTGCATTTTTATATTTAAACTTTTATATATTACTTTGTCAACTACATTATACTCTTGATACTGCCCTATGGGTCTTTAAGCATTCTGTTACCTCTTTAAAAATTTATTTTTAATTTTATGTGTGTTTGTGTGTGCACGCACACACACACACACACACACACACACACACACACACACACCAGTCGTGCAACTGAGTGCATTGCTGACAGAGGCCAGAAGAGGGCATTAAGTCCTCTGAACCTGGAGGCACAGACAGTTGTGAGCTTCTGGGAACTGAACTCCAGATGCAAATGCTCCCAACTGCCGAGCCATCCCTCCTGCACTTTGGTTATTTCTTCAAACTTATTCTTCATTGTTCCTTCAGGTGGATTTTTTTCTGAGACCATCCTTCCACATTTTACCTTTAGACACTGCACTTTTTAGCCTCTAAATTATCACTTGATTTTCTTTATGATGTTTATTTCAACACTGATTTTTTTTATTGTTTTATCTATTCATGTATTCCTTTATTTCATGGGAAATAGTATTTATGACCAGCCACCTTTGCCTTGAAAACACATCTAAGTCAAGTAATCTGCTTTTACTCAGAATGGTTTGAATATGGGGTCTGAACACTGTCTTCTGGGATAACTCCCTGGGAAGTGCTGGCTTTTGTTCTAACTTTCCAGCACACTATCCATAATGGGGTTGACATCTGAACCTTTGCATTGGTGTTAACCTTCGTGGATTTCCACGTTAAAGCTCACGCACACAGAGTTATTTACTTCTCTTTGAAGAAATGTGTCTCTTGAGAATAGTGCTTTGCTCGCTTACATTTGAGGTAATTATTTGTATTTCAATCTACTATTGTGCTCTCTACTCACACAAACCGTGGTTTCTTAATCACTTTCTGCCTCCTTGCATCGATCAACTTTATTAATTATCACACTATTTCTCTTTGAGTGAAGAAGGCTTTTTGTTTATATTTTTAGCATTATATTTGAAATCATAAGAGCTATATTTAGTCTTTGATTTAGTGTTGTCATCCTTTCCAACTGTGAAAGTAATGTAATACTTATTGCCTTACACTGCTTGGTAAAGTTTTACTTGCTACTTGTTAAGTTTTTTTAAAAAAATGACCTGTATGTGTATTTATGTGGGTGAACTCCAGGGGTGTACAGGTGGAGACCAGAAGACGGTGTCAGCCTTTGGAGATGAAGTTACCCACAGTTGTGAGGTGAGTGTGGGAAACTGAACTCAGGTCTTGAAGAACAGTAAGTTCTTAGCTCCTGAGCCATCCCTCTGGATGGTGTTTTTAATAATCTCAGATGTCTATTTGTGGCTGCTTTATATTGTGACATAAGAATTGCCATTAAAATTTCCTACTGCACATGGCTGCATGTTTCTCTGAAAACTGTATTTCCTTTAGATTTTTGAAGTATTAATTTACCATGCATACAATTTAAAGCACACTTTTTCACTTTTTTGCTTTCATTGTGTGCTGGTCTGCAGCATCTCAGGCCCGACAGGCAAGTGTTCTATCTCTCAGACACAGCGCAGGCCTGACTTAACTTCATTACAATATCATCTGAGCTACCCAGAATCCACTTTGAGTTTGTTTCTTCTTTTAATTCATTCTGTGATTATTTCTCATTTTTACTGTTTTCTTCTTTTGTTTTTATTCTTTTGATATGGTGTAGTTAGGTAAAGCTTCTTTTTGTAATTATTTTGTCTTTCACTCATTAGAACTCTTGAATGTTTGGGTTGCTACCTCTAATATTTCATATTTTCTATTCTTTTTGCCTCTTATTTTAGGATGGTTATTGATACTTTCTTCTGCTCTGGTATTACTATGTCCTTCATAGCTAATTTTTCCAATTCACATCACTTTATATACACATAAATATCTGATCCATTCTTTCTCTGACTCTCTATGATACACTTTCTGTTTTCTATTAGCATAACAAATACTTTTTGCAGTAATTTAAGGAGATTTTATGTATAATTGTCTTATTTTTCCTTGTGTGCCTGATTTGGAAAAAGTGGATGCCTTTGATGTGAAATTATTCATACAAGAGATTTTCCATTGTTCTCTCAGACACACATAGGCTATACTAATCTAGGATTGAGTTTATGTGGCTTAATGGATGCTGAAATGCAGGAAGGCTGGGAGACCTAGCTAGGTGGGATACTGAGATGCTGAAATGCTGGAAGGCTGGGGGCTTTCTTTATTGGGATGCTGGACTGTTAGGATGCTGGGATGCTAGTCTGTGTGTGCAAGAGGTGTCACTCTTTGTGATGGTGATTTTCCAACATTCTTCCTCTGAGAAGGTTCTGGGTTGTTAATTATGTTTCTTTAATTCACAAAGCCTATCACAGCACTGCTCAGCCTTTTACTTCTTGCAAGTTGGGTTTAAACACTTGATTTTATATCTTATGCATTGTCTTGATTTTGCTCTAGCAAATGGGGTAACTTGTAGATTCTTTGATAGGTCTATCTATCTATTTTCATATCTATCTATCTATCTATCTATCTATCTATCTATCTATCTATCTATCTATCTATGTTTCTGTGTGGCCAAATATATGCCAAAGCTTGGAGGTTAGAGGACAACTTACAGGAATCAGTTCTCTTCTTCCACCATGTGGGCCCAAGGGATTAAAACTCATGTTATCAGGTGACTTAATTAGGGTTTCCATTCCTGTGAAGAAACACCATGGCTAAAGCAACTCTTACAAAGGACACATTTAGCTGGAGTTGGCTTTCAGGTTCAGAAAGTCAGTCCATTATTATTATGTCAGCAGGCAGGCAAACATGGTGCTGGAGGAGCTGAGAGTTTTACAACTTGTTCTGAAGTAAAACAGAAGACTGGCTCCTACATTGCTAGGATGAGTGTCTCAAAGCCCAGCCCCACAGTGACACATTTTCTCCAATAAGGCCACACCTACTCCAAGAAGGCCACACCTCCCAATAGTGCCACTTCTTGGGCCAACTATATTCAAACCACCACATCAAGCTTGGCAGTGAGCACGTTTACCCAGGACCATGTGAGAAGACTTCTATCTATCTGTTGCTAATTTTGCCATTGATCCTCAGGTTTCCATGTGTCCAAATCTGGCTACGTTTACTCATAATCTTAGCAGTTACAGTTGTAGTTCTAAAACAGAGGGCAGGGCTGAATGTTGTCAAGTGCCCTCTAGTCTCATGGATATTCAGGTTCATGGAAGGATCTTAATTAGAAGGGTTCACAGTTCATTCGTGCACATCTGTTTCTCATAAAAGGTGTAAGAGTTGTTACTGAGAACTACTTAGAATGTCATGTGTAATCTAGAATTTGTGTAAAGAGTACAGACATTGTGACAAAGCTTCTGTGGGAAACTCTCATGCATTAAAATAAGCAACATGGGAATTTGAGGAATTATGAGAGTGTGAGATCAATGAATTAGCCGTTTTGAGTATGTGAATGAATTCTCTATCCCTTTTCAAATTAAATCTGTTTCTCCCATTCAAAGAAAGCTTAAATATAAGACTCCATTCAATTGTTTCTTTTAAAAAACAATTCATTTCACTTCAATCAGCACCAATAGATTAAATAAATAGAATCTTGAGAGTCAGCTTCATTGCCCACTTCTAATCTCTCAAATACTGCAGTTCTGCCTGCAAACAACCAGGACACTGCTTACCTTAATGAGAATTGCGGATTAAGAGTGGAGCTTAGCTGGGCATCCTCTTTTAACTGTCACACAAGGGGACAGCAAAGACACCTCCTCTCTTAGAGCTGCTTGAGCACAAGTCTTTCTTGCATGAATGTAGACTGTGTCACGTGACTCCCAATATAGCACCCAGCCACAGTTAGAAAAAGGCTTTTATTTGTAGGTATTAGAAGCAGCCTTTATCAAGGAGTGTTTCTGACCAGCCTTCTCAAGACCTTCCTAGGAACATCTTGTCTGCAGTGGCCTAGGGCTTGCTTGTTACAGTGATTAAATGCCTCTAGCAAGGAAACTCAAAGCGAAAGAGAAAATCAGTACCAGCTTCCACAGAACCTCAAACTGAGAGAGCTCAAGCTCCTGAGAGAAGAGTGTCATGTTCCCTGCCTTGGTCTTGATGAGCCCTTTAAATTGTGGCCTGACCATTCATTCTTTTAGAGAGAGCAAGCTCAGCTACTGAGTTGTGAGGATAAGTTTGCACCAAATAAATCATGTCTTGGCTTAACCACAGCAAGCAATTCTAGGACATTTACTCAGCCCTACTGGCTTCAAATATAGTAGGAACTGTGAGTTGAAACCCACTGGTGGTGGTAGCTATAACTTAAAACAAAATGCAATCAGAATATATTTAATGTGAGTAGCATCTGTTTCCAACTCTCTATGCCTTTGCTGATCTGTGTGGGTTTCTTGTAGAATGAGCAGTTTAGAATATACAAGTCTTCAGGATTTGGAAATTATATGAATATTTTGTTTCATGGAAAGTGCTAGATGCTGGACTGGAAAGATAGCTCTGCAGTGTTTGCTGCTCTTGTAGAAGACCTACCTGGAGAAGCTAAAAACAACCTGTAACTCCAGCTCCATGAGTATCCAGTGTTCTTTCCTGCCCTCCACCCGAACCTGTTCTCAATGTACATACCCAAATGTGCACACACACTTGCACACACAGACACAGACACACACACATACATGCACACTCACATGCATACACATGCATATGTATATACACACACATATAAACAAACACAAATTAAAATTAATCTTTTAAAAATACTAGACATAAAGGGCTTAAAATATACAAAAATGCAAAAGTAAAATCATATAAAATTAAAAAAAAATGAATTGCTTGAAGTTCTTAGGACATTTAAAAGTAAAAGAATTCTTTGGTTCTAATAAGAAAATTACCTTTTTCAACTTAAAATTTGTCCTTAGTCCATTTTTAAGCAACTCTGTGCTGTGTGTACATTGTCTCACATATTGCTGTGCTCCGACACACTCTGCCACTTAGTTCTTGAGAGCATTTAAGGTCAGTATTCCCACGCCTACATTAAAAAGAGACAATAGCAACTTGACATTTAGATCACTTTCTTTTCTATTTCAAAGAATGTGTTCTTTTGCAAATTGGAGTCAAGATTTGCTTCATAATTTATTTTCAGAAAAGTATTGCCAGGTGACATTATTATCCTATGAGCACGGAGGTGTCTTACAGAACACTAGTTCTATAAAGCTTAGTCAAAAGAACTTGTGAATCTCTGTAGTCTTGTCACTCAAGAGGCAGAGGCAGGAGGATCAAGGTTCAAGGCCAGCTTGGGCTATTTAATGAATTACCAGTGTAGAAAAAGAACACACACACACACACACACACACACACACACACACACAGACACACACACACACACACACACACACACACACACAGACACACACTCATTCACTCACACACTCATAGCTGCTGTTGGAGGAGTAGCTTTTAGAATAAGCTGCTTACTGGCCTGCTCTTTATGCCTTGCTCAACTTGCTTTCTTATAGAACCCAAGGCCACCTGATCACAGAAGGTACAACCTACAATGGGCAGGACCTTCCCATATCAATCACTAATTAGGAAAATGACCTGTTGGCTCACCTATAGACTCATTGTATGGAGTCATTTTCTGAACTGAGGTTTCCTCTTCTCAGACAATGTTAGCCTGTGTCGTGTCTTTGTAAAGCTATCCAGGACAATGATAGAGGTTCTGGTCCAGCCTTCTGAACAAGTCATGAGATATAAATGACAGGAACAGACTTTGGAATAAACCATGTTTCATCTTTTTTAAAAATGTACGTCAACAGGGGTAGGTATGATGGTCCAATGGTCGTGAACACTTATTGCTTCCCAGAGGACCTGAGTTTGGTTCTCAGCACCCACATCAGACAGTGGACAACCGTATGTGACTCCAGCTCCAAGAGATCTATTACCCTCTCTGGTCTCTGTGGCCACTGCACACATATGAAGACAAATCTAAAAATCAATATGATGCCAATTGAATAAAAGATCTGGAAGTTCCAACTCTAATCGTCCTGCCTTCTGAAGTTCCTCATGTCTTCCAGCTTTTGCATATGTGAGTGTCAAAATGTTTCTGAGGATGCTGGTTGTTGAAATGATTGAGAGTGGTGTGGCTTGTTGTAATTAAATTAATCTTGTTCTAGACTTAACCAGTAGAATATGGGATCAAGCACAAAGATCAGTGTTAACTTTGTGCCACCTGGTTTAGGACAGATCTAGGCATCTGAATCAAGGTACTGTCAATCATATGTTAATCTGTTGGTTCAGTGGAGTTCATTTTCAATTCAAGAGGCTTGAGTGAATTCTAACATGGTCCTCTGGGAGTTCCTATGTTAGGATGAGTGTTACATCCCATGGTGCCTTTCACTCAGAAGATATATTAGGTACCCACTGAGTAACTGAGACATTTCCAAGATTAAGAAGACACTCTTTTTCAAAAAGCAACTTATTTTATGTATATTAGTGTTATATATGTGCACCTGTGCGTACCTGGTGCCTGAAGAAGCCAGAAGAGGGTGTTAGGTCCCTTGAAACTGGAGTCCCATATGGGTGCTGGGAACTGTATCAGGGTCCTCTGCAAGATCACCAAGTACTCTTAACCATGTAGATACACCTCTAGCCCCCAGATAAAGTACTCTTTCTGGAAATTATAGCTAGTATGACAGATAAAAATAAGCAACAAGGACACATTCTGATAATGGAGCCCAAAGGAAGATTATTGAATGTAGGCTGGGTTTTGAGAATAATTAAATATTGGAACACATATTTGGGAGAGATGGCCTGATTTTTTTTTTTTATGAGGAGGAGTATATTCATGGCTCCTGGTTGAGATGAGATGGTATATAGTATTTTGAGAAAGCCTGGTGAGTCCTAGACACTGTAAGGGTTTTGGATTTCTTTACTCCAAAGTACAAAAGCAGGGAAGGGTAGAATTATATTTATTGTTGCCTAAGAATTATATAAAGTAAAGGCTATAGAAATAGTCTTACTCTGAGGAATTTAAGGTATTTTTTAAAGTCATGAGAAACAATGATTTTTAAATAGTGAAGTCAACATTAATGAATCTGAGGTTGAGGTTGCTGGGCCACTCTGGTTACTGTGTGGAGAACTTGTTTGAAAACATAAGAGTGCAGAAACCAAAACCCAAGATATAATACCAGTGCATAAGGCTCAGGCAGGAGGATTGCTGTGAACTGAGGTCAGCCTAGGGTACGTAGTGAACACTGGGCTAACCAGGGCTATATATAGCCAGATTTTGTCTCAGTGCAACCAAACAGAAGAAGAGACGTGAGTAAATGAAGCAGATCACTGTTCCCACTAGCAGAGTGTAAAAAGCGGATGTGGCACAGAACTCTGCACTAGGTAACAGCTCTTAGGAGAGGCAGCAGCGATCCATCTCCTCCAGCATGTGAGGACTGCACTTCAACTCTCTAAATTATTCATGAGCCTTGTTTACTTTATATAAGCTCAGCTGGTCTGCTGAGGTAGCCATGAGCTACACCAGACTGCTTCCTGCTCTCATTCTGACAAGTTAGGTATCACCAGTAACATTGCTTTCTGTATTGGAAGAGTTGTTCCACTCTCGCCAGTCTGGAAAATTCTACTATGCTTTTAATCATATCCTCTTGTGCAGTCTTATCCAAGAATCCTTTCACCACCTCCCCAACTATTCTCTTCTTTGAACCTCATGACTACGTGCAAATACTTCTGTTGTCTGTTATTTCTTGCTGATTCCTTACTCTAGGGGTTCAGTTCAATATTCTCAGTTGGCAATGTACAGTGACCCTACAATTCACCTCAGGTTATTGATGGAGAAACTATGAAACTTGCCTCGAATCTAGTGCTTGCAACTTGCTTGCTTGCTTGAGGCTGTACTCTAAGTCCAGGTTTGTCATTCTACCATTTCTGTTGTTCTCCTAATGCCAAGTTGTTCAATTTCTTTCTCATATTTGACACCATGACAGCTGAGTGCCACCTGCACATTTCTGACGGTTCTTAAGTAAATAACAGGTCTTCAAATCTGTTTTGGTTTTTGAGGCAGGGTCTCATTTTGTAGTCCAGGCTGGCTTTGATGTTCTAATCAGTGTCCATCTGTTTCCTAGAAGCTGTTTGTAGCCCAGCAGAAATCATTCTCCACATGGTCATTACAAAGATAAATGTAATCCATGCCTTTAACACTAAAGGAATGAAATAAAGCATTGTAAAATTAATGGAGTAGTGGGGATCTGATTTGGAGAGAGTTGTACCATGCACCATTTCTAAACTTGTATAGAACAGAGGACCACAATTGGAAATGGACCTGATATACAGCAGGCAATGCTCTCACTGTAAATTCCCTGAAGTCTTCATAGAAGGGGCATCGTGTGACCCAAGAGACAGGGCTGGGAGGACTTCGAGCAGCTAAACAAAGTTGCAGAAGTATGTGGAACCCCTTGGCATGTTCAAGAGAGTGTGTGACTTACTATGACTGCAGAATAAGGTGATGGAGCAGAAAAGGTGACACGGGAGAGGCAGGGACTGGATCTGAGAGAGCAACACCTGACCTGCCTAGGAAATTGGGCTTTATCTTGCTAGATGTTGCTCTAGAATTATATGGTGATGCCTGCCTGCATGCGTGTGCATGTGTGTGTGTGTGTGTGTGTGTGTGTGTGTGTGTGTGTGTGTCTGTATCTGTGTGTACACATGTGCACACACAGGAGGAATAAGCTAACACATGTACTTCGTGGAGTAGGAGTAGAATGGGAAGGAGGAACTGATTCCAGAAATGTTAGAAGTCTCAAGCTTGGTGCTCCGAGGGACTAAGTGTAAGTGGTCTGATAGAGAGAGGTAAACTCAGCAGGTGTCTTTGTTTGCACAGCTGCTGCTACAACAGACTTCCATAGACTTAGTACCCGATACCCAACAGAATTTTCTTCCTGGGGTGCAGGAGGCTGGAGCTCACAGGGCAGCATGGTGGATTCTGGTGAGGAATCTCTCCTAGGATGCACAGCCCTCTTGTATTGATTCTTCACATGGTGAAAAGGTAAGATAGCTCTCTGTGGTCCCCTAACCCAATCCTCAAGACCTGATTACCCACCAAAGCCCCTGCCCACTGCGAAATGTGATCAGATTGAAGGCTAAGTTTCCATTTGTGAGCTTACAGGGGACACAAACATTCACTCCAGCGGAGAGAGCTTCCACATTCTCACTTGGTGAGGTAAGCCAGTTTTCACTTGTATAGATTTAGGAAAAGTAGCAGGTCATGGTGTAGGTGGAAAACCATGTACACATGGATGGTATTCTGCATGCTGAGAAACACAAGCTTTTTAGATCACACAGATCTGCAGTCATTTCTGGGTTGTTGTTGGCTTCGTGGCTTTGGGAACATTGTTAAACAATTCAAGTCTAATAAGGAGATGCCAATTGAGCTTTGCAGAAATAGATACAGTAATCGAGTTACCTAATGAAATGTTGAACAACTGAGGAAGAATCGAGGTTAATGTTGCTCATTTATTAGACTCTAACACTAGTTAGTGCATGTCCACAAACTAATTTCCTGAGCTATCATGGTAGACAAATATATAGAGAAATTCAATTCCAGAGTGTCACTCACAGAAAACCCTAATTAATTAGCTATTTGTCACACCATAAATTCACTATCTGTATTAATATTAGTAGATTGTCCTGACATAAATATGTCTAAATAAATCAACATCATCTTCAGGAAAGTGGTAAGTACATCAACTGTGGTGTGTGTGTGTGCATGTGTGTACTTGTGTATGTGCATATGTGCATACATGTGTGTATGCATATGTGTGCATGTGTATGTGTGTGTGCTCTATATGTGTATATGTATGTGTCTATACATGTGTGTGTGCCCTGTGGGTGTATGTATGTATGTATGTATGTGCATGTGTGTGAGAGCATGCTTGTGTCCTTGTACATGTTCATATGTCTGAATATGAAGGTACATGTGGGGATGGGAGCATCTCTGAGTTGTCTACCTCTTTTATTTCTGAGCAAGGGTCTCTCTCACTAACCAGAATTTGCCAAGTAGACTAGGCTCACAGGCTTGAACTTCAGGGATACACCTGTCTCCATTCCCCCAGTGCTGGATGGCAAGTGTGTGTCAGCACACCCGGGTTTTCTTTTAAATACATGGGTTCTGTGGTTAGAACTGATGTTCTCATGCTTGCAAAGTAAATACTTTAAAAACTGAGCTATCCCCACAGCCTTGATCTATGGTTTAAAAATATTTTTTAACTTGTCGTACAGCATGAAACTATAAATATGACACATGTCCTTAGATGAAGACATGCTGATGGAGAAAACACAGAGATTTGCCAAGAACAACAAGAAATTGGAAAAATCTCGTTCTTAAATATTTTGTTGCCCTTTTACTGGGAAACCATAACAGACAAGGGAGAAAAAAAAAAAACAAACCAAAATAAGACTGTTTTACCCATCTCTACCTGACAAAGTCAACATTTAACATAAGCCAAAATGTAGGAATATTTTCCTGAAAGTGTTAGTCAAGAGAAACCAGATAGTGGGTTCCTCATCAAGTATTCAGTGGCCAGATAAAACCTGATTGTTGATAGACCCATTTTAATTGGAGCAGGCCCCTGAGGAAAAAGATAGACGTCAGCAAGTGGCTCTCTGGGTAACCAGTGGCTGGAGAGCAGTGGAGCAATCCTGTTCTTATTTTATTAATTCTCCTTAAAAATAAACTTACTCTGTATTCTCTGGAAACAAGAATATCAGTCCCTGTGCTTTCAAGGGAAGTGGATGTGTATGTTATGAATTCATTGTCTGAGCGTCTGGAAAATGTTACTGAGTGGGGTAGGCATTTATCAATCTCTGCAGCCACAAGGAAGGAGCCCAAGATCAGCTGTGCTTGAAGGAAAAGTCTCCCAGGGAAGAGATCTAACATCAGCTGCCCGTGATCATCACTCACTTGCTGTGAGCAGAGCAGAAAGCCCAGGATCATGTGGGTCTTTTCCTATCTGTTGAATGACTGCAAAGTTTTGAAACACAAGTAAAGCGTGATGTTAAATGGACTGTATGTGTGGTGCCTTTTAAGTTGTTACTTATCCACAGGCATCTGGTCCTTGGCTGTCATCCCATATAATCAGGCACAACATCATCCATCATGGCTTAATCTTATGTTTCAGAACGCACAGCCTATTTCTGATACGAAGCATTAGACACTTTGAAGTTATGTTCACGTACTCACATCAGAAATCCATGAATGACTTGTCAAGGAGTGAAAGCGGGGCCAATGAGATGTCTTAGTAGGCAGAGGCAGGACCAATGAGATGTCTCAGCAGGCAAAGGCAGGGCCAATGAGATGTCTCAGTAGGCAAAGGCAGGGCCAATGAGATGTCTCAGTAGGCAAAGGCAGGGCCAATGAGATGTCTCAGCAGGTAAAGGTGGAGACAATGAAATATCTCAGTAGGAAAAGACACTGTGCAGGCTTGCTTACCTGAGTTTGATCCCTGGTGCCCACAGCGGAACTGACTTTCCAAAGTTGTCCTCTGACCCGCACACATTCATTATGCCACTTGTTTTCTTGTACCCCCACCCCATACTATGCACATACACAATAATGATATAATTTAAAAGTAAAAAAAAAAATAAATTATCATTTCTTATTGTTTCAGTATGCCAAGGTTTCCTCCTCTTCTTTGATGTCTCATGATAAAAGCTGTGCATCTGAAATGAAATGTGTAAGAATGGATTTGGTATATCTTCATGTCTTTAGGTTGAATTAGTTTATGTAACACTCTATATGTTTTGAGCTATCTTAAAAGGGACACTGCAAATCTTCCTTTGTTATTAAAAGGCAAAAGTCTGCCACCCATAGATGATGAATTATGCTTGTCTACTAGTTGAAATTAAAACTTAGGATTATTTTATGTGTTTTTGCTTCCCTGCATGTGTGTGTACAGGGTGAGTACTGGTGCCTGTAGGGGTGTCAGAAGAGGGTGTCAGATTCCTGACAATGGAGTTGTAGATGGTTGTGAGGCTCCATGTGGGTCCTGAGAGTAGAGCCATGGTGATCTGCAAGGGCAGCAGGTGCTCGTACATGCTGATACATCTCTCCAGTTGCTAGTTGATTTCTTTAAACCAGATGGTTCTGCTTGTAGAGTTAGGTTTTTAAATAGTATCTCATAATACATTATTTAAAATAAGATGTGAGATGTGTCAGTTTCTCATTTGGAAGTTAAGTGACTTCACTCCTCATGCCTAAGCATCCCTTTGAACACATACATTCTACCTGATACTCCTTGTAGGCTGTGTTCTTCTTTACCAACCAAGAATCCAGCCAACGTACAGACAATCAATGACTAGTATCATTAGAATATCATGCATATATTAAAAAATGCAAGAGACATTTCAATGGCGAAGAAGTAAATTAACCTTGACTTGACAGTTTAACAAGTAAGAGAATGAGTTTGTTAGTATTAAGAGCTATGAAACAATTGTGTATCTCTGGACTCAGGTCCTTGAAATCTGATTTCCTGGAAGGGAACTTATGAAGGCAGTCGGTAAATTGTCTTGCTCCCTAAACTGTTCACTATGTGAAACAAATTACATATATGAAATACTTTGCAATTTCAGAGGCAGAACCTAGGTTTTGATATACATGTGAGGCAAGCATTTTGTTAGAGAGCTGCATTCTAAGCTTTGGAAATGACTTAAACTGCAAACAGTGTTCCAAATATTTGGAGTATGTAAGCATTAAGATGCTTTCTAATTGAGATCTTGTGATTTCTATAGTGGAACACCTTGATTTTGAGCAGAGATAAGAGAAACATCACTCCCTTGTATAAGAAACACGAAAGTGATTCTTTTTCTGACAGGGACACATGAATGCCCAACAGTGTATCTGGAACTATAGTTGAACAACCGAGACCTCTGTCAGATTCAGAGGATGACAAAGTGAATAGACAAGCTTGTGGCCATTTCAGATTTAAACCATTGATTGCTGTCTTAAGGTATAACAATAACAGATTAGCCAAAATTTAATAATCTGAGATTTTTGAAGAGGTTGGCAGGAAAGAGTTGAAAGGGGCAAGGTGGAAAGACGCTCCCTCTTCCCCAATGTGTGCTGCTTGCCCTAGTAAGACATGAGCCCTGAGGCACTTGCTGGCACTTGAAAGGGTTCTTCTTGTAATTTACTGACTCCACAGACTCTGCACTGGCTTATTCTCCTTTTATCTCTCCCCTGGACTCTGCACAGCCAAGATGAGCTCATATTTCCTTTGCTTGTCATACACACACACACACACACACACACACACACACACTCGCACACTCACACAATGTACCTAAACCATTTCTTTTCAAGTGACCTCATCCCTCATCCTGTTTCTGGTTGATTCCTTCAGTCCTGTGAGTCTCAGCTCAGGAAACTTCTCTAAGACAGAGCATCTGCTGTTTCTAGAAATCTCCATAAGTCCCTTAGTAAGAGCCTGAGAGCACTCTTCTATTCTCAAAACGAAAGATGTAACACTCTCAGAGTCCTTACCTCACTTCTTGAAAAGAGGATTATTCAGTTTACACATTCCTGGAACCCAACCAAATATCAGTGCCTTACTAGTTGACGAAACCTCTCTGTGAAGCCTGACAGTTCCTATGAGTTTCTTCTCTTCAGTATCATTAGAGTCAATGGTGCTTCCCGTCATGGCAGGAAAGTTTTGCAGGAGGAGTGGGAAGCATCTGGTTACATTCCACCCACACTGCAGAGGCGTAGAAGCCTGACACTGCCCTCATGGTCTCCTTTGTATTGAGTCTGGAACCACAGCCCACAGGCTGGTGCTGCCCACGTTCAGAGTAGATTTTCCCACCCCACATATGTGCAAAAGTGTGTCATCCTGTCATGATTACCTTCTGATAGCCTGCAAGGGGCATTCAGGGTGAGTTTTAACATCTACTTACATTTAATACTCTTGGCCTGTGTCTAGTTTCCTTTTCTTCCTTATCCCTCCATACACTTCCATATACATCGTATTTTCAGATCTACTTGTGATTTTCTATAATTGGTGGGTTTAAAACTCTCTCTCTCTCTCTCTCTCTCTCTCTCTCTCTCTCTCTCTCTGCCTAAATACCTGTCTTTCAATATCTTCTTGCTTTGTCTAAGTCCTTTCCTTCCTATAGCATTGACTGTCTTGCCTTGAGTCATCTCCATCCAGCCCCTCTCCTTGTATGGCATGCCCTTTCTGTGTCTCCACTGTTGTTGTTTACTCTCCTACATGTCTGTGCTCCTTGAGGGGACTCTGAATGTTTGAGTATATAATATATCATTTAGAATGTAGCCTGAACTCAACTGCAAGGGAAAGAAGAGCAAGGAAGAAGATACAAGAGAAAGGGGTAGAAGAAAGAATGGCAGCTGATGGGAACAGTAGAAGTTCTGAGCGAGTGCATATCAGTAACAAGGCCTCCAATACCTGAGACCCATCCAATTGGCTAAGTTTTTTGGGGGGTCAGGCTCAGGAAACTAGCAAAATCTTCTTTAGTCCTTGTGCAAGGGTTGATAGAATGTACACACATCTTCCTCCACCTGAATGCTTATAGTGCAGCTGCTCTTCTGCTGAGACCTCCTGAAGGGATGAACTAACAGCTTCCTGGCTGCATACAATAAACACTCGGAGGTTCCTAGATGTTGCCAAATGGTAGGCGCTGCTCCATCTGAGCAAGTTCAGCTCAGCTGACTCCAGCTTTTCTCGTGTCTGTACTCAGTTCCTTGTCACCTTAGTCAAGTTTTAGGACCCAGCTGTGCATTATGTGGCAGGCAGGCCAGCTGGCCGAGCACTAATTTGCTGATGTTTAAAAGAATTCCTAGTGTATTCTTTTACCCAGTGTTTTAGGCACTGACCTGTCTCCTGCACTTTCTCTTTCTGCTATGCTGGAGAAAAGAACAATTAGTTTACAATCAAGAAATCACTTGATCCTCACGAATGAGCAGGTTTTGTTGATTTTGCTCTATTTACAGCATTGGGAGAAAGAGTTCATAGAATTTCATGAAGTAAATAAAATAAGGTAGGTTATAAATAGCTGCTGAGTATTATAAATGTGATTATGTAGCCAGGACTGGCTTCATAATTAATCAGATCTGTGATGAAATGAAAATCTTGATGCTTTTGTTTAAAATTAAGAAAAATTTCAAAAGAGCAACAGTAACTCATGGGGACTACTAGCTCATGACCCTGCTGTGTCGGGGACAGAGTATAGCTACAGTGATTGTATAGCCTTGGAGCTGGTCCTGACACGTCTCTTCAAAATGATAAACAGTTCTTCTTTAGAAGGCTAAGCATATGATTGAGTGTACATTTTACTCAATGAAAACTCCGTCTTCTGAATGGCTTAGTATGCGTCTGTTTTGCTGGACTGAAGGAACAAACGTAACCCTGATATATAAGCATAGGAATGCTTTCTCTTGAATGTTTGCTGTCACCCTGCAGTGTACTCTCTCTGATGTCTGGGATGCCTTTCTCCAACATCTTCTTCACCCAATTGAGTTCTGTGTTCTCTTGAAGCATTGCTTCTTCCCTGTAGAGAATACTTCTTCCTGCTCATTCCTCTGACTGATGAGAATCCTTGACATCCTATAAAAGGGCAAGTCTGATACCCCCGGGATACTGTTCCCGTTGGCTTTCCCCCTCATTTTACATAAAAGCAAAGAGAATCTGGGAAAGTCACATATCTAGGACATCAGTGTTTTCTGATAATACAGGCTTCCAACTCCCTTTGCTGATAATCTCGCTCTTGTACATCCTGCTCTAACCCGGTCACAGTCATCTGCCTGTGTAGGGTGCTCAGTATTGCCAGCCCTGCCATCTCCAATACATCTATATTTACCAGGGGTTATGTTATGGAGTGCCCAGTGCTCTAGGTAGAAGTCATGTGTATGCGACCTTGACCTTGGATGTTATGAAGATGCGTGACCCAGTGCAGGTTACATGCTTATTCTCACATCTCTATAACTGAGAGCAAAACATGATCCAAAATGGCTCATTTAAGAATCTGTCACAAACTGTTGACTCTTCCCAGGAAACTCTAAGATGGCATTAGCATTTCTTCTTGATGTGCTAAGATGTTGATGCTCTTGGTGTCACGAGGGAACAGTTTTGGGATAAAACAAATGTTTGAATCATAATAAACACGTTCATAAAACTTGGCAGTTTGTATTTCAGAAACATACTGTGTTATTTTTTAATTATTTTGAGAATTTCAATGTGATTATTATCTTGTGTATATTCTTGTGTATCCTAAAATCCACAAATTCATAACTTCTTATTCTTTAGTTATTATTGTTGCATATATGTGTATGTATATATATACATACATATATATATATATATATATATAATGTAAATAAAATTTAATATGTGTTTAGAAGACTGATTCTCCCTCTCTCAGGAGTCAATGATTTCCTGCAGCTCTTCATCTATGGGTAGGATTCTAGCTGACATGTTATCTGGTGTTGTTATTGTTCAGGTCTTGAGTAGGCTCCCATTTGATTGAGATTCAGTGATTGGATGCAGCTTCCTAGCATATATAGAAGGCACAGTCTTGCATTTGATATCCTGGTCCTCTGGCTTTTACAATCTTTCCACCCTCTTTTTTGTGATGTTCCATGAGTTTTAGGTAGAGAAGTTGTGTTGTAGATGGGCAACCCACAGCCACTTAGCATTTGCATTTTGACCCGTTACACCTTTCTTTAATGGTCTCCATTTGCCTCAAAAGAAGCTTTCATTGATTAAGGGGTGAAAGCTATACTTAATCTAAACATTTTGTGATGTCATATTTATACCTCTTTATTTCAATGCCAGAATTAACATGCATCAGGGTGGAAGTTCACATCCTCCCTGTAACAAAAAATGCAAAAAAGATAAAAGCTGCCTCTTGGAATGCTCTACCTGCTGAGATACAATCAAGGAGAGAATTTTTTTTCATGGCTTAATTGGTTTAATTAATTCAAAATCTGACAAGTGAATTTAGAAGGTATTTAAAAATGCACTTAGGGATTGAGACCTCAAACAGAATGGGGCAGTAGCTGGTTAGGCAAGGATTATAATAATCTTGAGCCTGTATGGTTAACTCTGAGAGGCTGCTGTGCAGAACCAGATGTTAACTCTCTACCAATGGTGATATGCTTCGCGGTGATACAGAACTTAAATGTAGAATTAAAATAGAAACCCGTTTTTGCATGTAGATGCATCTTCAATATCTTAGGAAGATGCTGTGAGGAAATAAGAGCTGCCTTAGACACATTCAGGGAAATTTATTACTTTTACTAAATTTGTTTTTGAGGTGATGTATGTAAATTACACATATTAATGAGACACCATGCAGTTTTAACTCTTGTATACATTGTATGATGATAAAAATCACATTAAACGTATCTGTTTCCTCAAACATTTGTCATTTCTGTCTGTGATTACCTTCACAATCAGTTGTTTTGGTTTTTGGTGTATGTGCACGCACGCATGTGTGTAAGTATGAAAGCCAGAAAAAAATCTGACCTGTCACTTCTCAGATATCTCCCACCCTGTTTTTTGATACAGGAGCTCTCATTGGCTTACCAAGCAGCCAGGAGTGACCTGGGATCTGCCTGTCTCTGCTTCCCTAGCACTGGGCTTACAATCACATACCACCAGACTCGGCATTCTGTGGGCTCTGAGATCAAAATCAGGTCTACATCCTTGCCTTCTAACTCTGCTGACTGGGCCATCACCTCCGGCCTCTGCTACTCTACTTGTTAGAAGTATACACTTGTCCTCTGTGCAGTGACACTAGAACTTGCTGTGTTCCAGTTCGAACATGTTTTCTGTCCTTCTCTGTACACTGCTCTGTCTCTCAACCTTTGTCCGTCACCATTCTGTTTTAGCTCTTACAAGCTTAAGTGTTGTAGGTTTGACATGTGAGTGAGCACTCATCCTATTTGTCATTCCTTGCCTGCTGTATTTCTGTGAGCCTCATGATCTCTACTTTAATTCATGCTGTCCCAAATGACAGTACTTCCTATTGCCAAGTAATATTCTAACATGTAACCGTAAATGGTAAATACCTCTCCATAGATCTTTGTTAGCCCCCCCCCACCCCCATCATGGCTAGGAGAGGAGCACATACACCCAAACTCTGAGTGCAGTTGAGACCAAAATATCTAATAAATGATCTACTACTGTGTCTACCAAGGTCTACTTGGCAAAAACATTGCCTGACATTGCCTGGATGGGTAGTTTTCAGAAACAGCAATATGCCTTCAGTTTCAACCACTCAGCGTTTGTTTCTCAGCTATAATGTGTATATTAGTTTGGAGACTGTAAATGGATATTCATTTTTAGCTCCCTACGACTATACCATGCATTCTCCTTAGCCCCAGACTCATTGGCCCTGGAGCCGATTACAACAAGTCTTTGTAAAGAGGACAAAGTGACAGCATCTGACTTGGATAAGATTTTTCTAGTATCTTAAGTTTCCTTCTGGTTGTGAGAACCCTTAAAGGAAGAAGAAGAGGAGAAAAGTACGTGGTTCAGCCAGGAATCACGTGTGTGTCTAGGTTTCCCTTCCTCAGACTGCACCCAAAGGCATAAGAAAAAGGAAACAAAGTAAAGCCAGGGAAGCCAAACTTGGGCTATTGTTCTTTCCCTGGGGAGACAGAGCATGCCAACTACTCCCTGCGTGACCTTATGAGGTAAACGTTCTTGTTCCTGTTTTAAAGACTGCTTTACGTGAAGGGAGGAAATGACTCGAGGGCACAAGTTGGCACAAAATCCAGATTAAAACTGAGGAAATTTTGTTACCTCTATTTCTCTAAGAGAGAGAGAAAGAGAGAGAGCGAGAGACAGAGAGAGACACAGAGAGACAGAGAGACAGGGAGACAGAGAGAGAGACAGATAGACACATACACACACACACACACACACACACACACACAGAGAGAGAGAGAGAGAGAGAGAGAGAGAGAGAGAGAGAGAGAGAGAGAGAGAGAGAATATGCAGGTCAAGTGTGTACACCTCTGAGTGTATGTATGGAGCCAGAGGCCAAACTCCTCTCATTCCTTGGTCTACCTTATTTCTTTGTTTAATACAGGGTCTCTCACTAGTTTAGATGTCAACAAAGGGACTGGACTGGCTGACTAGAAAGCCATAGGAAGTCTTTAGTCTGCCTCTCCAGTGCTGGATGACAAGAATATGCCACCACCACTGAAATTTTTACATAGATTCTGGGGAGTCTCTATGCTTGCACCTCAAGTACTTTCCCAATGGAAGGTCTCCACAGCCCTCTTCACCTCTTCATAACCATACTGCATTGTCTTTCTCTGTGTGCACACCCACAGGTGTACCTGCCCCCAAACAAACCAAACCAAACCAAACCAAACCAAACCAAACCAAACCAAACCAAACCAAACCAAACCAAACCAAACCAAACCAAACCAAACCAAAAAACCCAGAACATCACAAAAAGCTGTTCTGCAGTCTGGAGCTACATTACCACAAACACAACTATTGACCATGGGATCTACTTTATGTCTGCATCAGGTGTGAATCTATTTAAGTATGATAATTCTAGTTTTCTTTGTAAGCATAGAGGTGCTAAATTTATTAGGAAGTCAATTAAAATGACAAATTGAGTCATCTCTAAAATGATCTTATCTTAATATTTGTGGGATAAACAGATTTCTGAGTGTGTTTTCAGTTGCGATGTTAGTTGAGCAAATTTCACAGCATGCTCAGAGTTCTTGAGGTTTCAAGTGAAAGCAGAGACCTTGCAGGTAGCTCAGAGCTGGTGTGTCTCAGTGGGGTTTGTGGCACTCCATGCTCAGTGATGCCACTTGAGGACCTGTCAGGCTAACACTTGGGCAACTTTATAATCACTGGTGTTTATAAAAGATAATGTAGGAATAAAAGTACTCCCAGGACAAAAAAAAAAGGGCTAGCATGATCAAGCTATATATGCCATTACTGAAGCTTGGCCAAAATGGAAATACTGACCTCAAGCCATGAATAATTTTATCAGCATTATCTGCAGCATCAAAGCTCAGCAGAGTAGCATTCTTTAAATTCATAATCTCACTATGCAAAGTTAAAGTATTCAGAGAGGTGTTAGAATTATGACAAATACCCTACAAGTGTCTTTAAAAATTTTTCTAATTATGATGACTATCATTGTAAATTTTAGAAGTAACACTACTCCATTGGTATTGAGCATGACACTCCTTACTCTTAAACTCTGAACCTCCTTCCAATAATTTGAATAGGATAAAGAGCATCAATCCATTGTTCCAAAGCCTATCTAAATCCTCTTATATACTCAACATATTAGTAACTTTTTTTTTTTTGCTAAATGATTAACAAAAGTATCTGTCTTAATTTCTCGTGTCAAAGCAATTGCAGAAGCAGTGGTGCTAGCAATTAATGTAATTAAAGTTGTTATACCAGCAATGATCAAGCCCACTACACTCTTGCTTCTGCTTAAAGTCTAACTCAATTCTAGTACTTGCAAGCTTTTTTTCAGAAAACCAAGGTTCTGTAATACTCAGGGCAATAAACAAAAGCTGGTTGATAGACCCCCATAACAGACATGCCAGGTTTCAACACATTAATACAATTAGAAAGTATACAATCAATGCAGCTTACAATAAATACTGTAGAAGAGACAAAAGTAATTTTAACTTGACAATTAAAAGAGCCTTAAATCCAGAACCTGTCCCAGCTTTATCCCTTGCTAATATAACATCATAGAGAACTGCAACTAACTTCCAAATATGTCTCTGAAAATGTCCAGATCAAGCCTTCCAAATAAAGACTATTATTTCCAATATTGGATAGATTTCTAGACAAGTTAATGTTTGAGTCTGAATAACTGGTCACCTTTAAGAAAGATACAAGAATCATTATAACTTTTCTTTTTGATTCTCTGTCCCACAAGGTCTAAAAATTTGAGGCAAGGCAGCTTGTCCCATCTGGGATATAGGCAAGCAAAGGTGGGTCAGGAACATATGTCCATTACAGCTTCCCAGTCACCCATGTAAGGGCACTCAGCAAGCTCACAGATCAGCATCATTCTTTTTTTCAGCATTGGTATCTCTCTCCAATCACTCTGGCAGCCACCATGCGCCTTCAGCATCCTGCAGAAACACAAACATGCCCACTTCCCCATATTGGATACCTGGTAGGGATCATGCTATATGCCAGTAAGTGGATCCTCCTTTTTACCTAAGCATAAGTATGCCTAGTTGAAAGATGCCATAGACACTCAACAGAAAGTTCTTTGGCATCCAAATTTTTAAAAAATTTAAAATAAAAAGAGCATGATTTAAATAAATTTGTGGTATACAGGGATATACCTCTCCATTTTTTATTTTATGAAGATATTGTTTGAGAGTTCCATGAGCCCCTTTCACAATACCTTGTCCTTGAGAATTATAAGGAATCCTCATAATAAATTATTGATAGAAAGTCTTAAATGCTCGACTGCAATTGCCAGTTTTATTATCTATTTTATTGGATATTTTATTTATTTACCTTTCAGATGTTATCTCCTTTCCCCATTCCCCCCAAACCCCTTATCCCATCCCCACTCCTCTGACTTCTGTGAGGGTGTGCCCCAACCCATCCACCCATTCCTATCCTTCATGTTCTCAAATTCCCTGACACTGGGGCATCCAATCTTCCAGGGACCATGGCCCTCCTCTCCCATTGATGCATGGCAAGGCCATCTTCAGCTACCTATACAGCTGGAGCCATGTGTCCCTCCATGTGTATTCCCACGCTGGCAGGATTTAGACCCTGGGAGCTCTGGTTGGTTGGTATTGTTGCTCTTCCCATGGGGCTGCAACCCCTTCAACTCCTTTAGTCTACTTTCTAACTCCTCCATTGGGGACCCTGTGATCAGTTCAATGGTTAGCTGTAAACAACTGCCTCTGTTTATGTCAGGTTCTGGCAGAGCTTCTCAGGAGACAGTTATACCAGGCTCCTGTCAGCATGCACTTCTTGGCATCCACAACAGTGTCTGCATTTGGTGACTTCTCATGGGATGGATACCCAGGTGGGGTAATTTCCAGAAGTCCCTCCTCCAGTCTCTGCTCCGTACTTTGTCTCCATACTGGCTCCTGTGAGTATTTTGTTACTCCTTCTAAGAAGGACCAAAGCACCCACACTTTGTTATTCCTTCTTCTTGAGCCTCTTGTGATCTGTGAGTTGTATCTTAGGTATTGTGAGCTTTTGGGCTAATATCCACTTATCAATGAGTGCATACCATGTGTGTTCTTTTGTGATTGGGTTACCTCACTCAGGATGATATTTTCCAGTTCCTATTCATTTGCCTAAGAATTTCATGAATTTATTGTTTTTAATAACTGAGTAGTACTCCATTGTGTAAATGTACCACATTTTCTGTAAGTATTCATTTCTCTGTTGAAGGACATCTGGGTTCTTTTCAGCTTCTGGCTGTTATAAATAAGGCTGCTATGAACATAATTGAGCATGTGTCCTTCTTACATGTTGGAGCATCTTTTGGGTATATGCCCAGGAGTGGTATAACTGGGTCCTCAGGTAAAACTATGTCCAGTTTTATGAGGAACCACCATACTGCTTTCCAGTGTGGTTGTACCCACTTATAATCTCACCAACAATGGAGTAGTGTTCCTCTTTCTCCACATCCTTACCAGCATCTGCTATCACCTTTGTTTTTGATCTTATCCATTTTGCCTGGTGTGAGTTGGAATCTCAGGGTTGTTTTGATTTGCATTTCCCTGATAACTAAGGATGTTGAGCACTTCTTTAGGTGCTTTTCAACCATTTGGATTTCCTCAGTTGATAATTCTTTGTTTAGCTCTGTACCCCATTTTTTAATTGGGTTATTTGATTGTCTAGAGTCTAATTTCTTGAGTTCTTTGTATACATTGGATACTAGCTCTCTATCAGATGTAGGATTGGTAAAGATCTTTTCCCAATCTTTTGGTTGCCGTTTTGTCCTATTGACAGTGTCCTTTGCCTTACAGAAGGTTTGCAATTTTATGAGGTCCCATTTGTCAATTCTTGATCAACATCAACATGTTGGCAGCCAAAGTATATGACTTGAAACTGAGAATAGACCCCCAAACAGAGTTATTAACTTAACAGGCTGTGAGGCCAAGGGCGGGTAAGATTCTTCACAGAACTTTACCAACCTAAGACAGAAATGCATTGCTTTTGATAATGCATATTCCATGATGGGTAAGGAAGACATTTTTGTCAGAATGACCTAAGACAGGGTCAGTCTTGTTTATGCAATAAAAAAAGGTGGGGGGGTGCTTTTAGGGCTGACTGGGAGGAATCTGACATTGGCTAAGGAAAAGGAAATGGGCTGCTTGGAAGAAATCTGACATTGGCCAAAAACAAGGAAATGGGCTACAGGCAGGAATCTGACACTAGGTTAGAACAAAAAAGTAATTTCAGTCAGAAGTCTAAATCCCAGGCTTGAACAAGGTAATTTCAGGCAGGAGTCTAAATCCTAGACTAGAACAAAGAAGTAGGCTTCAGGGATGAAAATGACTTTGGGCTAGGACAGGGAAGTAGGCTTAGATACTTTGGTCATTCTGATAAGCCTTTAGAAATTATGATCAGGGGACTCTGTTTACTGTCTTGCTTGTTCTTTGACTATCAGTCAGTGTTTATTGTCTTGCTTGTTCCTATTTGTATTTATTATATTACTAGTTCCTCAACCTAGAACTGACCTTAATACTTGGGTGAAATTAAAACTCTATAAAAGTAAAAAGGAGGAGGAGAGATGGGATGGAGGTTTATGGTGGGGAGGGAATGGGGAAAGAGGATAACATCTGAAATGTACATAAATAAAATATCCAATAAAAATAATAATGTGATCTGTGGCTTTAATTTATTAAGTATCATTAGCTTTTATACTTTGCCTGATTTCTTCAGTGTTTCCAGAGAACAGAACTGCAACTGATGAAAATGATCTTCAAAGCCCTTCCCGGGAGGGGGCTGTTTTATTTTATCCCAGCCTTTAGCTTAGAGATGGTGTAAATACTTCATCACTGTTTGGGGAACTAACCTCCTTATATATAGATGTATTCTGAGCTTTGCTATAATCTTATCTTTCCATCCACTGAAATATAAACATTGTGTCATTTCTATGTTAGTTTTACTTTGAGGTACTTAGCTCTTTATTTACATGTGTTCAAGCCTTGGTATTTCTCAGTTGTTTATTTAAAGACAGCAAGACATTTCTGATATCAACTTTAAAACTTGATGGTTTGGTTCTCTCATATTTATTGTTTGGTAGACTTGGTGTCTCTAGCACAAGGCTTGCTTTTGCTTGTAAATGTATAGTGTTACCAATTAAACTGTGTATCTGTTTAAGGAAATGTTAAGTGCTCTGCTAAAGTGCTCCCAGGCAAATGAGCAGCCATGGAAAGCCATGGGAACTTAGAAAAACAATTAGTGTCATGTGATTGTTAGACAAACCTAATATAACTGACTTTTGGTGCATGTGATCTTGACTGAGAAGAGAAGTGGAACATCTGGATGAGGCTCAATTGCTTGCTTTCTCTTCCTCCTCTTCCTCCTCTTCTTTCTTCTTCTTCTGGTTCTTTGAGATAGATTCCTACTCTGTAGGTCATACTGGCCTTAAACTTGTGACACTCAACCTGCCTCAGCTTTCAAATGTCCTGGCATTTGAAAAAGAGGTGTGTGAAGACACCTGGCTGCCTTCTCTATAATTTTATGCAATAAATAGGTTAACAGAGATGGGGAAGCAAAGTGAAATTAACTCAAAAAGAAGTGACTAGATCTCAACATTTACATTACTAACTTATGGAAATTTTGTAACACCAGTCACAAACCCATTTTTCAGAGGCCACATGCAATGAATATTTACTTTTACAAAGCATCCCCTTTGGTTCATATGTTACATAGAATTTGATATGACCAATCAGATGCTACAGTCCTACTTCTCAGCTTGGTTGGTCTGCTGGTGGCTCTACAGTGTCCCTCTGTACCATTGGCATGACTTTGCCTCACTCCACAGAGATATTTTTGACTTTCATCAATCATTTATTGTTCTGGCTGTGAGGAACTTGGTTTACATTGTAGCACTGATAAACAGATGCCTCTGCTTATGTCTTTCAGGAAAGTCTCTAGTTTTCTTGGACAATTCATGTACACACTGGGGAACTTTATCATCTTGTGTAGCAAGGAGATTGGGGAGCAATATGTACTTGTCCGGTACACATAGCTAGCTTGTTGAAATTAAATATGGATAATAAATCAACAAGGCTTCTGTTTGTCTAAAACATTCTAGAATTTCCAAATGATGGAGTATTAATGTAGACAATTTCCCTCTCCTGTGAACAGAATTGAGTGTTATTCATTTGGAGATGATCTGCTGGTTCTGTGGTCACTGAGGTGTATTTTTTTTTTTGCTGCTGGTTCTGTGGTCACCGAGGTCCATTCTCTTGCTGCTGGT